>CAWWDK010000174.1:0-710000 GCA_963942575.1 Priocnemis perturbator
CCTCGCGACGTTTCTCTCAAAACCGGTCAGACTGACGGAGCTTACCATCGACCAACCAGTCTTCTTCGGGGACAAAGTTTCACGGCACTGGGGCACAACCGCGCGATGGGAGAGACAATGGTCAAGATGTGCCTGCGATACTGCGATCAGAGGGACGAGGCACTCGACGAGGAGCTGGCGGAGGCGGAAGAGCACGGCGAGGTGGCGAATTTCATGGAGTTGGGATATGGCTCGGTAACGGGAGCAATGTGGCTTCCACCGCGTTTCACAGGAGTGAAACATCTCACCCGTCATTGCAACAGCTGGGTGGAGGTGTCCTTTATCGATGCGGTCGGCGCCCACATGAAGTCGCTATTTCGCATTTCCTTGATATCATGGGGTGTACGAACATCCGGGGACATTTCTCATTAGAGGCCCTTGGGGACTTGCCGATGTTGCGACATCTGAACATGATCCTCATGTATCCCTCCGTCGGTGCTCAATTCCTCTCGCGCATGCGCGCACTCGAAGAGTTGGAGTGCAGGGACAACGCCGGTGTGACTGACGAGGACATATGCGGCCTGGTGAGAAACTCCAGTACCATCAGGGAGGTGGACGTAGAGGCGTGCATAGGCGTGCGTAGGCCGCTGATCGATTGTGTCCTACAAGTATTACGGGGAGATCCGCATGGACACAGTTTCGATTTGAAAGTGGGAGGGACCAGTGCGATACGTCATCGGCGCGATAGACAGATGCTACACGTTAGAATCCGCTACCACCGGACGTCAGGGAACCCCTACGCTTAAATTAGTTCCTAACACATCATCGGGGACGATAATGATTCCAAGGGGGGAGGGTGTTACGTCCCACCGTAACTTTTAACTTATTTGCCTAGTATTTTCCTTGTTCTTGCTACTCCGAACTCCGGTTGCGCCTATACTTGTATATTACGGCGTATGCCTATCGCAGCCGGCGTACCGTTAGAGTATTAGAGTTAAAATCATGTCATTTTCCTTTTACTCCGGGCTTCGTATGCGCCTATACTTGTATATTACGGCGTATGCCTAGCGCATGCGTGGTACCGTCGAGCGGTAACTTCAAGTAGAATATTCCTCGCCTTGGAATCACCGTCGTCCCCACCCAATATACCGACTCATGACAATATATATATATATATATGTAGCATAAGGAACGAGTACGTGTACGCGGTATGCAAGTGTAAGTGTAACTTAAGGTTAGCGACGAGTTTCCGCTTAAGAATATTGTTTATCCTTTTCTCTCTCTTTTCATTTACTAATTGCGCCACTGTTAGGCATCGCTGCGGAGCAAGACTATTTTTCGTTATCATTAATTCCACCGAAGCGTGCGCTTGACAGTTACTAAGTTCCTGCGTGCCGAGATCGACTTGCACTCATAATAAAATCTGTTAGTTAGAGAAAGAGACTAACGAACAAAACCAGCGTCTCACTGTACATAGCCAGCCGAATGTTTGTATATATCGTCAACCGCTATGTGGCCGATTCTGTTAGAGGAGCCTAAAAACTTCCTCTGAGCCGGCCTAGGAACCACCTCGAGACGCGATCATCGTCGCAGTTGGCTGTATAGTCGCGAGGTGCGTAGTCCTCTCTCCGAGGATATCTTAGTTTATTCTTTGTGAGCTAATCTGTGCAAATTCTTACAGTTTAATCAGAGACTCATTGATCCTCGTTAAATCGTAGTGTTAAAATCTAGCTATTAATAAGAGCAAGGACTCATATTTCTTTTGTTTTTCTTTTTGGTTTTGCATTCTCATCTAGAGTGCGAATAGTGCGATCCGCGTTATTTCCGACACGTGGTCGGCGAATTGCGCTGAGCCCGTTAGTATATAAGTTTCATTTATAAAGAACATTATATTATTATCCTAAGTAACACTTCCGCACAAGTCTTCTCTCGGTGAGGAATTGGTATTGTATTTAGACTGATTTAAACATCTAGACCGGTCTGAGGGGTCTCTTCGCGAGTAACATCTACAGCTCCGATAACACGAGAGCTTAGGCCATCTCAAGCCTAATCGTATATTAATACGTTTTTACGATTCGAAGGTACTCATCGTAATAGCGCATACGAATTTCCACCGACATACAACCGAACTCAGAGCGAGAGCGAGAGAGAAAGAGTAACACAGCGAGCGACATACCATCGAGCGAGCGTGAGAGAGAGAGAGAGAGAGAGAGGGAGAGGTCAAAGATTGTCTGAGCGTTTCCAGCAGCACGGTAAGAATATTCCAATTAACCAGCTAGATCATGATTTCTGGCTGGACTCTTGCCCCCAGTACATGTATTACGGGAAACCTAGGACAATAGTTGTAGAGGCGATCTCGTGCAGTGTGCTCTGAGCGCTGGGCGATCGAAAACTGTTTTATTCTACGAGAATACTCTGTATCAATTATATGACGAATATCACGCGTAAAACGAGCTACTTCGTTCAAACCACGATTATACCACGCGTTGCATACAGGCGAATTGTACTACCGAACATTGTGTAATAGTTAGGCTTTCTGTTTCTTATTATACCAATACTCCGATTCAAGACCGAACATTGGACCCATTGTTAGAAACGTGGAATTGATGTTAGCAGTGGGATACTCCTTCTTTCTGTGTATATATGTATAATATTCTATATTTCTGTTTCTTTATACCCACTTCTAACCGTGGAATTGGTGTCAGAAGTCTGCTTTCAAATCAAATCACCTTTGTATCTGCACCTGAACAGTCATCACAGAATAAACACTTTGCTTTTTCACACTATACCCGATTTATCCTTTTATTTTCTTTGCATGCGCTATAACTAACATTATCTGTACTGGAATACAACACGTAACAACTCAGCAACCTGTACGGGTTGATAAGAGAGAGAATCCTATAAGTCCTGCAGATCGAGTAGATTGATTTCGTCTTCGCGTCATTATTCTATTCGGTCATCGATATAAACATATAATCATCTTTTCGGTTTATATCCTTTAGTTTTAAGTATTCACGCGTTGCTCCCGGGCGGAACGGTCGACCGCTCGAACACACACAGTTCCATCCTTGACAATCTTTAGATCGACTTATCGCGACGCCCGGACGTAACAGCTCCTAAAAGCCATATTCTACTGAATACGGGAACCCAGGTTGACTGCAACCCCTATATTCCATTAATGTATTATTTGGATGGCGTATGGTACAAAATAACGCCCTCAGCTACCTCGGCAGTGGCACCCAACGAATTACAGCCAGCGGTAATGCAATCATGGATCTATACGAATCCCGCCGAACTAGCAACATCAGGGATTTACTCCACGCAAGATCTCGAACAGCTAAGGAATCATATAATGTTTCCAGCCGAAAGACCTGCCGTACTAAATACCATAGCTAGAGGAATGTCTGGACAAAAGGTAAATATGCAAGGCATATCTCTGATATATATGTTTGATGAAAAAACCTTCGAGGAAATAGTTTCCTCCACCTGGTCCAGAATATGGCAATGGTTTACGTGTTTCGGTACCTTCAGTGCAGGATTATTCGGAATATGGATCGCCATCAAAACAGTAAAATTTGCGATCGACACTGCACTACATGGTTACGCATTACATAACGTCTACGGGTGGGGCATACATCCGATAGGCGCTGTATGGGACTCAGTGACTAACGTCCTGATACATCTTAGGAACCGCACACCGGATGGTGACGAGTCCAGACGCCAAAACACGGTCCCACAGGCTGAGGAGGCGAACACCAGCCTCGTCCCACCGGAAAACGTAGACACCCCTACCACCACATCGGGATTCACGAGTGTTTACCCCAAGATATCACAGGAAACACGCTTCTCGATAAAATCGCAGAATATACACTGCAAATAACTACACAAAGCTAATACATAAATATATAGAACTATAGGTGCGAATACGCATGTGATTACAGATGAAATATACCAGCTCAGGGGACATTGCCACAACAATGGCAAACCTCGAAAAGGCACAAAGTCTCAAAGGGGGATGCTCAACAACAAACCCGACGACACGAGACCCCCACAATTTATTTTGCCCGGCGTGTACAGGATACCTGCAAAACGAAAATGGAGAGTCGGCATATCTGCCGGCATTTATGCACGCATTGGTAGGCACCTACGCCAAACCCTTGAAATGTAGGACATGCGGTACACCAATATTTGTCTCCCGCCAAGCATCGGAATGCTACAAATGCACAGCACCATACATATGGTATGCCGACCGATATAAACAAGCAGGGATCGAAACGGAAATGTTATACGAAACCATCTTAGCACTAAACACCGATAAGATGTACGACAAGGAGTTTGGAGACCAGGCCCTGGCGTGAGAAAAGGGGGTAGGAAGTCTCCAGTGATGAAGACATCATTTAATCAGCAAGGTCAGAAATGTTTAGATTCAAGCAGAATGAAGGACTTGCAACTCCCACTCAAGCTTTTTCGCAGGGCTGAACCGAACTTATAAAAGACCGGACGCCCTTGTACTTGTCAGTCTAAAAAGTGAGATCAGAAGGTGACAAACAGTAAAAACCCATATTGAAAAGTGCAGTAATGGAAGGAGTTTCGGAAGAAGGAATGGCGCCGAACGCCCCGCATTTCCCGGTATGTTTCCTACCGTTGTATGTGCAACTCCCCGTAATCGGGCTTGTTCCACCCATGGAATCAAACATGAGAACGACGCAGCATACTAGAGACAGCCGACCACCCCCGCCACCCTACTACGGGCCACACTACATTTACTGCCCAAATGTGGAAGCACCAACCCTGCCACTGGTCCCGATACAATCGGAGGAACGACGACACGGAGAAGAAGAACCGGAATGGGACCAGGAATTCTTCAATACTTTCGATGAGGATCTTTTTAACAACCTCCTGGGCGACATGGACTTGCCGCCAAGAACATCCAATGCGGACATTGGACCACCCCAAGGGGGGGGGGGGGGTGTTACGGTCGCCCCGATAAACCTCTACTAGAGCAACACCATGGGCATGTGGTGAGGCGTTCGCCCAGAACTCCGGCTCACTCCCCGGACCGACTCCAAGTCGGGACCCGCAGGGCTCAGCGACGTCGCCGAAGCCACCGACGTGGAAGCCGGCACGGCCCTAGAAACAACGGCAGGCGTAGCGGCGGACACGAGATACGGCGTTAGATGGAAAAACGGGCACACCACCCGTAACAAGGCAAGGAGGAAGTAAAGAAAGTCAAATGGGCACAGCCCACGAACCAATCAACCGACGCAACTGCGGAGTGAACGAAAGGAGGGGGCCTGTTCGAAGCTCCAATCAAAGTGTTTCCTAATCTGAGTTATTGCTGCGACCGTGACGCTCCGTGTACCTCAGCTGTTTTTAAATAACGTTTGTGTACCTATCGAGATCCCGTCATCGTTTACCCACATGCATCCGTGCAAATACCTATTGTACCGACAGCGATAGGAGCATGGGCTTGTTTGTCTTTAATTTCTCTATAAGGGAGCCTGCGACCGCCGTATAGTTAGCAGACAACTATCATAGTTTTCGGCTATTTTGGTCTCAATCGTTTACGAATAGTTTACGCAAGTTTACGCAATCGATTTCAGAGTTTACGAAATGGTAGTTTGCCCGTAATTAACAATTTTAATATCTAGTAATTATCGTCTGCTACCGCGCAGCGCCACCGTGGCCGGGGAGCGAAGCTGACCAGATGCAAACTCTGGCGAAATAATTTTGACGTCTCTCGTGTGTAATGGTCTCAATCGTTTACGAATAGTTTTCGCAAGCTGCTGTATCGATTTCGGAGTTTACGAAATTGTATTTTGCTCGTTATTAACAATTTCAGGATCGGCTAAAGTGCAGCTCGCAAGCGCCGCCGTTGGCCGAGGCGAGAATCGCTCTTCGGACATAGAGTAACGAAACAATTTTGACATATCTCATCTCTAACGGTCCCAATCGTTTACGAATAGTTTACGCAAGCCACTGTAACGATTTCAGAGTTTACGAAATTGTAGTTTGGTCGTAATTAACAATTTCAGAATCGGCTATCGCGCAGCGTCGATTGGCTCCCAAGCGCCGGCGTTGGCCGAAGGGAGAAGCTGCATGATAGCCGATTCTGAAATTGTAAATTTCACGACAGCTAGGAATTTTGCTGGCATGCAGCACAAATATTACTTTGCAATGCTGAACCTTGCAGGTCACATTGTCGGAGTATTGTAGGAATATTGCTGCAATATTCCTATGTCAGCCCCCTCGAAATTTGCGGGAATATTGCAGGAAGATGACACAGAATATTGCATCAAGGTCCTAAGAATATTCATTCAATATTATATCCTACATATGATTCTGTTTTACATTATGAATAATTCAAGAAAGTTTGTTTTACAATACTTTATTATTGTTAATGAAATATTACATTACACTAAATATAAAAGTACATATAAAATATTTACATTAAATATAACAGTAAATATAAAAACTACACTAAATATAATAGTAAATATAACAAAATCTTAACCTAGTCTCAATTCTATTTAAGATTTCATTTTTCGCTCAATTCTCGTTTTTGCTTGAGTGAACCACTTGCCAATGACGTCATTTACTTCTGCCTTTTTCAACTTATTATTGCCAACGGCCATACAGGCTACTATAAAATAATAAAAGAATATTAGTGATTATTAAAAGATTATTAATAATGTATATCTGTAGGAAAATACTTTGGAATAAGTTCGCAGTCCGCAATTTTGGAAAGCTTTGCTTCTGCAAGCGGCCCTGCCAACTGAAATTTACTGCGATTCCGTCTGCAAGTACTCGGGATATTACAGCTGCTACGCACATAGTCAGCTTACCTGGGCCAACAATATTTAAGTCGACGAATCTGAAAAATTTCATGATGTTATCATGTGTACATAAAAGGCAGATCAAAACAGCAACTAATTAATATAAGTTATAATAGAAATATTGTGAAAGCAAAAGAGTATTGCAGATCAATATGAACCAATAAAATTGATAGTTATAGCGAGAAAGAAATATGAATTCAACACAAAAAAACACGATATATTGATTCCTTCATAGGCGAGAAAGAGTATTGTGGAATTAACGTAAAAACATGAAATAATGATTCTCTCGCGGACATGCACCAAACCTATCCTTATATATCCTTTACCTTTACCCATGCCCATGCCCATGCCCACGCCCATAGAAACTGTAATAGTACAAACATTCATCTGAATAGGCATTATACGCAAATGAGCAGTGACGTGACTTCAATACTTTTGATGCTGACAACTATATGTTCAGGAAACCTCAGCT
Source organism: Priocnemis perturbator (assembly GCA_963942575.1). Classification (NCBI taxonomy): domain Eukaryota; kingdom Metazoa; phylum Arthropoda; class Insecta; order Hymenoptera; family Pompilidae; genus Priocnemis; species Priocnemis perturbator. The sequence goes on from CAWWDK010000174.1 coordinate 7,288, forward strand.
GTTGGGAGGAAATGTATTGGATGGTCATTATTATATTTTGTTCCACGAAAGATATTACTTTTTTCGTTGTAGAACAATAATGGTACTTTAGAAGCACATGTGATTAAAAAATAATTACCAATTTTTTCTAAAATTCAGTCTGTTCAAGTTTGGGCTCAAACGAGGCCAAATCATCCATACTTTGCACTATGGCAACCCGCTGCAATTCATTTTCGGATGTTTCGTCCTCATCAACTTCGGCATTTTAATTTTTGGACTCCAACAAAAAATCGACTTTTGTGTACAGATCCTTTATTTGTAGAGATATCGTAGACAGCATTTTGTAAACACATTTTCGAAATCCTAAAATATGTAAAACAGAAGGTAGAAACATTGATATGAATGGTTTATTTGTTTTATTTACCAATTTCTAAGGTGTATGGATGATGCTCCCAGTCTCCACAGGAACTGCCTTGAGCTGCAATAGTTTCAGTAGCTAAGGGACATTAGAAAAAGATGAGAAACATTTGCAATAATCATGATTATTATGAATACACTCCGATAATATGAAGCTTACCTTCATGGCTATGTAAACAGTGGTAGGGGGTTCATTCTCATCATATGCAATGAACCTCAAACCCCCAGGTGTTGATGAATCGAATAAGGGTTCAAGCATTACAGGTGTAATTAGTAGGTTGGTTAATGTACTCTCCGCTCGTCTGTGAATGTGTCGTCATATGTTGATTTTTTCTTGGGTTTTTAGATATGGACTCTTCTTCCGAGGATATGACCCTTTTAACCTTAGCCCTCCTTCGGTTTTTTAAGGCCCCAGCTAACTCATATTCCAAGAGCTCATCCGAAAAGAAAACATCAGATGTGTCCTTGCCTCATTTAATTTTTCTTGGGCCCATACTCAATCATCTACAAAGTATATAATTGTTCATTATTATGACATCGACAGGTCTTCTAGGTATAAAAAAATATAGACATCAATATTATATATAAACACATACACACATTATTAATAATATCCACTATACATACCTGTCGACCCAAAGCAACGCTAATAACTGCACAATCCTCTCACGAGGTTTGAGATAAAGCCTCGGAAATTATTAATTTCTCTAATTTGTTCAGCGACTTGACGTGGCCTGGCCATTTGCTTACACTTTTGTTGGCATTTAACCAACAGGTTGGAATCACTTGCAACCCATTGCTCAATTCCACGATACAATATTTTTCTTCTATTACTTGTCGATGGAAGACGTGAGAGATACGTCAAAAGTCAAAACTACTTGATCAGGGTATACATCTGGTCAGCTTCTCCCTTCGGCCAACGGAGGCGCTTGCGAGCAAATCAACACTGCACGATAGCCGATTCTGACATTGTTAATTACGGGCAAATTACGATTTCGTAAACTCCGAAATCGATACAGTAGCTTGCGAAAACTATTCGTAAACGATTGAGACCGTTATACGCGAGATACGTCAAAGTTACTTCGCCACTTTCTGCATCTCCTCTCGCCAACGGCGGCGCTTGCGAGCAAATCAACGCTGCACGATAGCCGATTATGAAATTGTTAATTACGGCCAAAATACGATTTCGTAAACTCCGAAATCGATACAGCTGCTTGCGAAAACTATTCGTAAACGATTGAGACCGTTAGAGATGAGATACATCAAAATTATTTCGTTACTCTATGTCCGAAGGCCGATTCTCGCCTCGGCCAACGGCGGCACTTGCGAGCAAATCAATGCTGCACGATAGCCGTTTCTGAAATTGTTAATTACGGGCCAACTATGATTTCGTAAACTCTGAAATCGTTACAGTGGCTTGCATAAACTATTCGTAAACGATTGGGACCGTTACAGATGAGATACGTCAACATTGTTTCCATACTCCATGCTCGAAGAGCGATTCTCGCCTCGGCCAACGGCGGCGCTTGCGAGCTGCACGTTAGCCGTTTCTGAAATTGTTAATTTCGGGCAAACTATGATTTCGTAAACCCCGAAATCGATACAGCAGCTTGCGAAAACTTTTCGTAAACGATTGGGACCGTTACAGATGAGATACGTCAACATTGTTTCGATACTCTATGCCCGAAGAGCGATTTTTGCCTCGGTCAACGGCGGCGCTTGCGAGCCAATCAACGCTGAACGATAGCCGATTCTGACATTATTAATTACGGGCAAATTACGATTTTGTAAACTCCGAAATCGATACAGCAGCTTGCGAAAACTATTCGTAAACGATTGAGACCGTTGCACACGAGATACGTAAAAGATATTTCGCCAGGTTCCGCATCTGGTCAGCTTCTGCTTTCGGCCACTGGCGGCGCTTGCAAGACCTGCATTACCCCATTCTCGAAATTGTTAATTACGGGCAAACTACGATTTCGTAAACTCTGAAATCGATTGCGTAAACTTGCGTAAACTATCGTAAACGATTGGGACCAAAATAAGCGAAATCGGTGATAGTTGTCTGCTAACTATACGGCGGTGTTCATATCCATCTTTCGTTTTTTCAAATGGACCGACACAGTCACAGTGTATCGTGTCGAAGGGGAAAGGCTTCTTTTCAATTGGGTGCAATTTCCCTTGTTTCGGTCCGGTCTGTCGTTTGCATACTACGCAAGTAATGCAGTGATCGATGTACTTACGGACAAATCTTAGCATTTTTGGGAACCAGTATTTTTTCGCGATGCGGTCGTATGTTTTTTCAAAGCCTACATGACAGTTTTCGTCATGGTACAGACGCAACAAACCAAGGCGGCTTCTCTTCGGGACAAAACTTCGGTAGATCACTCGGCCTGTGTCCCGGAGTGTTTTTCGACACAGTATACCGTCTCTTAGCTCGAAATCCGTAATAACAGTATCGTTCGACTTTACCCGCTCGATCATGTTTTGCGTTTCTTCATCATTTTTCTGCGCGATTTCTAGCCAGGAGCAGTCACAAATTACGTTTACGCGATAGTTTTTACACGGATTTCTACTTAAATAATCCACGTGCTCTACGTATTTGCCTTTCCTATATTCAAGATCAAAGGAAAAGTCTTGTAGAAATATCCACCAACGAGCTACGCGTGGTAATAAATCTTTTTTGTTTTGCGTAGCCTTAATGGCATTACAGTCGGTGATAATTTTAAACTGCATACCAAGCAGATATACGCGGAAGTATTTCAGTGCGTTCACAATCGCGAGTGTCTCTAGTTCATACGAATGATAGCGCGATTCCTCTGGGCTGGTACAACGACTAAAATATGCGACCACGCGTAGTTCCTTTTCCACTCTTTGGAAGAGGATTGCACCATATCCAATGGAACTAGAGTCGGTGTGGAGCTCCGTATCTCGCGTTGGGTCGAATATTACGAGCAAAGGGTGTGTACTCAGTTTGTCTATGATGTACGATCGCGCTTCTTCCTGTTCTTTACCCCATACCCACGGCTCATTATGTTTTGTTAATTTGGTCAAGCACGCCGTTCGCACTGCGAATTCAGGTACAAACTTCCGGAAATAACTCGCTAGGCCAATAAATTGTCTTATCTGCTCACATTGTTCGGAACTGGTAATTCTACTAGGGTTTTAACTTTTTCTTTGCCTGGCTTTATGCCTTCGGATGATATCTCTCGACCCAGGTAATTGATCGAAGTTTCAAAAAATTTACATTTTGCGATGTTTAACGTGAATCCTGCCTTGTCCAATACCTCCAACACGCGCTCTAAACTCTGTAGCCCTTCCTCGACCGTTTGCGATGGGATCAAAATATCGTCCATATAGACTAATGCAATGCTATTTCTTAGGTTGCCTAGAGCCGCGTTAATGGCTCTCTGAAAGACAGCGGGCGCATTACAAAGGCCGAAGGGCATACGCATATACTCATAATGCCCGTCGGGGGTAACAAACGCAGTTTTACAAATTGAATCGGCGGCAATGGGTATTTGGTGAAATCCCGCGGCCATGTCTAGCGTAATAAATACCCTACCCTTTCCCAAACGATCCAATTGATCGTCGATTAGTGGTAAAGGGTATCTGTCTTGAACCGTAATTCTATTTAACGCCCCGAAATCCACGCACAGACGGTCCTCTCCATTTTTCTTTTTCACTAAGATAACGGGGCTTGCAAACGGCGAGTTGCTTTCGCGTATTATGCCGTTACTTATGAGGTCATCTATGATCCCCCTTAATTTCTCCCGTTCCGAAAGTGACAGACGGTAAGGGTGGTAATTTATTACCTTGTTCTCCTGAGTAATTATTTTGAGTTCCGCCGTACTTACGGACCGCACGTGATTGCCAGTGGCCAACATTCGCTCGAATTATATTAAAAGATCTCTAAGAGAATCGTCCGCAACGTACAGTGTGAAGCACGGTGCCTTCGTTGTAGCCTCGTTCCTTTCTGCCGTGACAAGTCCGCACCGTTGAAGCCTCGTCGTCCCATCAGGTTCCGTCACAATGCGTAGATCGGCATGCACCAGGACATTCTTCCCGGTGATGACCTCGTACGGTATTGCAGTATCCGGGACAACAAACAAATCCAACTCAGTGGACACATCCTCCGTCTGAATTAATGCTGATGTGCATCCGACGGTCGTCGTGCTAGACTCACACAGTCCTTGTATTGTCGTCGTGTACGCGTTTACTTTGCAGTTTACCCGGTCGGCAACACTTTCTCTCACGAGGGAACATGTTGCGCCATTGTCGATCAAACAGCGTCGTACGATCATCTGTCTCAATAGTATTGGTGTCAGTTTGTGTTCTACTGAGTAGCACACGTTGGCTTCGGGTTTCTTCGAACCTTGATTGTTTTGGGCTGTTCGCTGCTTCGCCCAACATTACGATTCGGTACGGCCCCTCTTTTTGCAAAAATTGCAGTTAGTTACGCTGGGAGTTTCCCGTTGCGGTAATAATTTTCTCCTTTTCGGGCAATTCACCCGTTTATGTCCCAGCTCATTGCATTGGTAGCATCTGCCGTCTTGTCGGTTCGGAGCGCGTTCTCCGCCATCGCGTGCAAATCGTTCCCTTCGTTTCGTTTCTTTTACGAAATTGGTCGTGCCCGTGATCAGCGCCGATGGCGTCGCGTAATTCGCGGACAGCATGGCCTGTCGCACGTTCTGATCTGTGATTGTGCTTATTGTCAGCTCCACCAATTCTTCGGGTCGAAATGCTACACGCGCCTTCTCGAGACAGCCCACTTTTTTCCTTGCATATTCCACGTACGTGGTCGCGTCGTCGCTGTTATAGGTCAGCGCCCGTAGCAAGCATTCGTGGAGTTTCTTCTGCGGACCGAAAATGGCGCACAAGTCCTCCTTGAATTTTTCCCACGTTCGGGGTCTCCTTTTCCATTCTTGGTACCATACTTTAGCAGAACCCGCAAGCGCATGGGTGGCGGCACTCAACCGCTGTTGCGGGGTCGAATCACGGGTGATATGTTACACTTCGTTGCACCAAGCATTAGCGTCGTCATTCAGTTCGGTACCACGGAATTGCGGCACCATATCCAAAAGAGGAGTGTCGTTGCATTAATAATCTTCGGGGTAGCCGGCATTACGCCTCTTGCAATTTCGGCTACCACTTGGCGGATGATGTCCTCCAAGGACGGGGGAGCACGCGAGTTCTCCATTTTTTCGTGTCCCGATCACGTCCCGAACAAAACGAAAGGGAAAAAAAAATAAAACGAGGAAACCAAAAAAAGCACACAAAGAAACATAGCACGACAAAATCCACAGCAAAATAAAATCAACGAAAATGAATCAAGAATTAGCTTTGCAGCTAAGGCGCGTAAAATTCACTATATCCCACTTCTGATGTTAGAAATCCGCAAAATGGCTCGACGAGATGTGTTCGTTTTAGCGATTCTGGGGGAAGTGCAGAGGGGTCAAGCTCCGTCCTCTTTCCAACAGGCAAAGCCTGCTCCGATCTTCGGCCAGATTCACACTCGCATTTGTTTACAATGCTTACTCTTACTGAGACGCAGGTCAATGCACCGGCCACCGAGGTAAACACACGATCCGCGACTCTCGGCGCCTCCAAGAACAGGTGACACATCAACGCACTGTCGTGTGCCACTGTCGAATTACCGCGTGTTATGGGCGAAATCGAATGCATCGCTAACAGGCAGCACAGCAAGCACAGGCAGCACAGCAAGCACAGGCAGCATGCACAGGCAGCACAGCAAGCACAGGCAGCAAGCACAGGCAGCACAGCAAGCACAGGCAGCAAGCACAGGCAGCACAGCAAGCACAGGCAGCAAGCACACTCAGCACAGCAAGCACAGGCAGCAAGAACAGACAGCACAGCAAGCACAGGCAGCACAGGCAGCACAGCAAGCACAGGCAGCACAGCAAGCACAGGCAGCAAGCACAGGTAGCGCAGCAAGCACAGGCAGCAAGCACAGGCAGCACAGCAGGCACAGGCAGCACAGCAAGCACAGGCAGCAAGCACAGGCAGCACACCAAGCACAGGCGGCACAGCAAGCACAGACAGCAAGCACAGGCAGCACACCAAGCACAGGCAGCACAGCAAGCACAGGCAGCAAGCACAGGCAGCACAGCAAGCACAGGCAGCACAGCACAGGCAGCACAGCAAGCACATGCAGCAAGCACAGGCGGCACAGCAAGCACAGGCAGCAAGCACAGGCAGCACAGCAAGCACAGGCAGCAAGCACAGGCAGCACAGCAAGCACAGGCAGCAAGCACAGGCGGCACAGCAAGCACAGGCAGCAAGCACAGGCAGCACAGCAAGCACTGGCAGCACAGCAAGCACAGGCAGCACAGCACAGGCAGCACATGCAGCAAGCACAGGCGGCACAGCAAGCACAGGCAGCAAGCACAGGCAGCACAGCAAGCACAGGCAGCAAGCACAGGCAGCACAGCAAGCACAGGCAGCAAGCACAGGCGGCACAGCAAGCACAGGCAGCACAGCAAGCACAGGCAGCAAGCACAGGCAGCACAGCAAGCACAGGCAGCAAGCACAGGCATGTTAGAAACCCGCAAAACAGCTCGACGAGATGTGTTCGTTTTAGCGATTCTGGGGGAAGTGCAGAGGGGTCAAGCTCCGTCCTCTTTCCAACAGGCAAAGCCTGCTCCGATCTTCGGCGAGATTCACTCTCGCATTTGTTTAAAATGCTTACTCTTACTGAGACGCAGGTCAATGCACCGGCCGCCGAGGTAAACATATGATCCGCGACTCTCGGCGCCTTCAAAAATAGGTGACACAGCAACGCACTGTCGTGTGCCACTGTCGAATTACCGCGTGTTATGGGCGAAATCAAATGCATCGCTAACAGGCAGCACAGCAAGCACAGGCAGCACAGCCAGCACAGGCAGCACAGCACAGGCAGCACAGCAAGCACAGGCAGCACAGGCAGCACAGGCAGCAAGCACAGGCAGCACAACAAGCACAGGCAGCTTGCACAGGCAGCATAGCAAGCACAGGCAGCAAGCACACTCAGCACAGCAAGCACAGGCAGCACAGCAAGCACAGACAGCAAGCACAGGCAGCACAGCAAGCACAAACAGCAAGCACAGGCAGCACAGCAAGCACAGGCAGCAAGCACAGGCGGCACAGCAAGCACAGGCAGCAAGCACAGGCAGCACAGGCAGCAAGCACAGGCAGCACAGCAATCACAGGCAGCACAGCAAGTATAGCAAGCACAGGCAGCACAGCACAGGCAGCAAGCACAGGCAGCACAGCAAGCACAGGCAGCAAGCACAGGCAGCACAGCAAGCACAGGCAGCAAGCACAGGCAGCAAGCACAGGCAGCACAGCAAGCACAGGCAGCAAGCACAGGCAGCAAGCACAGGCAGCACAGCAAGCACAGGCAGCTTGCACAGGCAGCATAGCAAGCACAGCAAGCACAGGCAGCACAGCAACCACAGCAAGCACAGGCAGCACAGCAAGCGCAGGCAGCACAGCACAGGCAGCACAGCAAGCACAGGCAGCAAGCACAGGCAGCACAGCAAGCACAGGCAGCAAGCACAGGCAGCACAGCAAGCACAGGCAGCTTGCACAGGCAGCATACCAAGCACAGCAAGCACAGGCAGCACAGCACAGGCAGCACAGCAAGCACAGGCAGCAAGCACAGGCAGCACAGCAAGCACAGGCAGCAAGCACAGGCAGCGCAGCAAGAACAGGCAGCACAGCAAGCACAGGCAGCAAGCACCGACAGCACAGCAAGCACAGGCAGCAATCAGAGGCAGCACAGCAAACACAGGCAGCACAGCAAGCACAGGCAGCAAGCACAGGCAGCACAGCAAGCACAGGCAGCAAGCACAGGCAGCAAGCACAGGCAACACAGTAAGCACAGGCAGCACAGCAAGCACAGGCAGCAAGCACAGGCAGCGCAGCAAGCACAGCAAGCACAGGCGGCACAGAAAGCACAGGCAGCAAGCGCAGGCAGCACAGCAAGCACAGGCAGCAAGCACAGGCAGCACAGCAAGCGCAGGCAGCAAGCGCAGGTAGCACAGCAGGCACAGGCAGCACAGAAAGCACAGGCAGCAAGCACAGGCAGCACAGCAAGCACAGGCAGCAAGCACAGGCAGCAAGCGCTGGCAGCATAGAAAGCAGAGGCAGCACAGGGAGCACAATAAGCACAGGCGGCACAGCAAGCACAGCAAGCACAGGCAGCAAGCACAGGCAGCGCAGCAAGAACATGCAGCACAGCAAGCCCAGGCAGCAAGCACAGGTGGCACAGCAAGCACAGGCAGCACAGCAAGCACAGGCAGGAAGCACAGGCAGCAAGCACAGGCAGCACAGCAAGCACAGGCAGCAGAGCAAGCACAGGCAGCAAGCACAGGCAGCACAGCAAGCACAGGCAGCACAACAAGCACAGGCGGCACAGCTAGCACAGGCAGCAAGCACAGGCAGCACAGCAAGCACAGGCAGCAAGAACAGGCAGCGCAGCAAGCACAGGCAGCACAGCAAGCACAGGCAGCAAGCACAGGCAACACAGCAAGCACAGGCAGCACAGCAAGCACAGGCAGCACAACAAGCACAGGCGGCACAGCTAGTACAGGCAGCAAGCACAGGCAGCACAGCAAGAACAGGCAGCAAGCACAGGCAGCGCAGCAAGCACAGGCAGCACAGCAAGCACAGGCAACAAGCACCGGCAGCACAACAAGCACAAGCGGCACAGCAAGCACAGGCAGCAAGCACAGGCAGCACAGCAATCACAGGCAGCAAGCACAGGCAGCACAGCAAGCACAGGCAGCACAGACAGCAAGCACAGGCAGCACAGCAAGCACAGGCAGCAAGCACAGACAGCACAGCAAGCACAGGCAGCACAGGGAGCACAATAAGCACAGGCGGCACAGCAAGCACAGCATGCACAGGCAGCAAGCACAGGCAGCGCAGCAAGAACAGGCAGCACAGCAAGCCCAGGCAGCAAGAACAGGCGGCACAGCAAGCACAGGCAGCACAGCAAGCACAGGCAGCACAACAAGCACAGGCGGCACAGCAAGCACAGGCAGCAAGCACAGGCAGCACAGCAATCACAGGCAGCAAGCAGAGGCAGCGCAGCAAGCACAGGCAGCACAGCAAGCACAGGCAACAAGCACAGACAGCACAGCAAGTACAGGCAGCACAGCAAGCACAGGCAGCAAGCACAGGCAGCGCAGCAAGAACAGGCAGCACAGCAAGCCCAGGCAGCAAGAACAGGCGGCACAGCAAGCACAGGCAGCACAGCAAGCACAGGCAGCACAACAAGCACAGGCGGCACAGCAAGCACAGGCAGCAAGCACAGGCAGCACAGCAATCACAGGCAGCAAGCACAGGCAGCGCAGCAAGCACAGGCAGCACAGCAAGCACAGGCAACAAGCACAGACAGCACAGCAAGTACAGGCAGCACAGCAAGCACAGGCAGCACAGCAAACACAGGCAGCAAGCAAAGGCAGCACACCAAGCACAGGCAGCAAGCACAGGCAGCTCAGGCAGCACAGCAAGCACAGGCAGCAAGCACAGGCAACACAGCAAGCAGAGGCAGCACAGCAAGCACAGGCAGCACAGCAAGCACAGGCAGCAAGCACAGGCAGCACAGCAAGCACAGGCAGCAAGCACAGGCAGCACAGTAAGCACAGGCAGCACAGCAAGCACAGGCAGCAAGCACAGGCAGCACAGCAAGCACAGGCCGCAAGCACAGGCAGCACAGCAAGCACAGGCAGCACAGGCAGCACAGCAAGTACAGCAAGCACAGGCAGCAAGCACAGGCAGCACAACAAGCACAGGTAGCAAGCACAGGCAGCACAGCAAGCACAGGCAGCAAGCACAGGCAACACAGTAAGCGCAGGCAGCACAGCAAGCACAGGCAGCAAGAACAGGCATGTTAGAAACCCGCAAAATAGCTCGACGAGATGTGTCCGTTTTATCGATTATGGGGGAAGTGCAGAGGGGTCAAGCTCCGTCCTCTTTCCAACAGGCAAAGCCTGTTCCGATCTTCGGCGAGATTCACTCTCGCATTTGTTTACAATGCTTACTCTTACTGAGACGCAGGTCAATGCACCGGCCGCCGAGGTAAACATAAGATCCGCGACTCTCGGCGCCTCCAAAAACAGGTGACACAGCAACGCACTGTCGTGTGCCACTGTCGAATTACCGCGTGTTATGGGCGAAATCAAATGCATCGCTAACAGGCAGCACAGCAAGCACAGGCAGCACAGCAAGCACAGGCAGCAAGCACAGGCAGCACAACAAGCACAGGCGGCACAGCAAGCACAGGCAGCGCAGCAAGAACAGGCAGCACAGCAAGCACAGACAGCAAGCACAGACAGCACAGCAAGCACAGCAAGCACAGGCAGCAAGCACAGGCAGCAAGCACAGGCAGCTCAGGCAGCACAGCAAGCACAGGCAGCAAGCACAGGCAGCACAGCAAGCAGAGGCAGCACAGCAAGCACAGGCAGCAAGCACAGGCAGCACAGCAAGCACAGGCAGCAAGCACAGGCAGCACAGTAAGCACAGGCAGCACAGAAAGCACAGGCAGCAAGCACAGGCAGCACAGCAAGCACAGGCATGTTAGAAACCCGCAAAATAGCTGGACGAGATGTGTTCGTTTTAGCGATTCTGGGGGAAGTGCAGAGGGGTCAAGCTCCGTCCTCTTTCCAACAGGCAAAGCCTGCTCCGATCTTCGGCGAGATTCACTCTCGCATTTGTTAACAATGCTTACTCTTACTGAGACGCAGGTCAATGCACCGGCCGCCGAGGTAAACATATGATCCGCGACTATCGGCGCCTCCAAAAACAGGTGACACAGCAACGCACTGTCGTGTGCCACTGTCGAATTACCGCGTGTTATGGGCGAAATCAAATGCATCGCTAACAGGCAGCACAGCAAGCACAGGCAGCACAGCAAGCACAGGCAGCACAGCAAGCAGAGGCAACAAGCACAGGCAGCACAGCAAGCACAGGCAGCAAGCACAGGCAGCACAGCAAGCACAAACAGCAAGCACAGGCAGCAAGCACAGGCAGCACAGCAAGCACAGGCAGCAAGCACAGGCAGCAAGCACAGGCAGCACAGCAAGCACAGGCAGCAATCACAGGCAGCACAGCAAACACAGGCAGCACAGCAAGTACAGCAAGCACAGGCAGCAAGCATAGGCAGCACAGCAAGCACAGACAGCAAGCACAGGCAGCACAGCAAGCACAGGCAACACAGTAAGCACAGGCAGCACAGCAAGCACAGGCAGCAAGCACAGGCATGTTAGAAACCCGCAAAATAGCTCTACGAGATGTGTTCGTTTTAGCGATTCTGGGGGAAGTGCAGAGGGGTCAAGCTCCGTCCTCTTTCCAACAGGCAAAGCCTGCTCCGATCTTCGGCGAGATTCACTCTCGGATTTGTTTACAATGCTTACTCTTACTGAGACGCAGGTCAATGCACCGGCCGCCGAGGTAAACATATGATCCGCGACTCTCGGCGCCTCCAAAAACAGGTGACACAGCAACGCACTGTCGTGTGCCACTGTCGAATTACCGCGTGTTATGGGCGAAATCAAATGCATCGCTAACAGGCAGCACAGCAAGCACAGGCAGCATAGCAAGCACAGGCAGCAAGCACAGGCAGCACAGCAAGCACAGGCAGCAAGCACAGGCAGCACAGCAAGCACAGGCAGCAAGCACAGGCAGCACAGCAATCACAGGCAGCAAGCACAGGCAGCACAGCAAGCACAGGCAACAAGCACAGACAGCACAGCAAGCACAGGCAGCACAGCAAACACAGGCAGCAAGCAAAGGCAGCACACCAAGCACAGGCAGCAAGCACAGGCAGCAAGCACAGGCAGCTCAGGCAGCACAGCAAGCACAGGCAGCAAGCACAGGCAGCACAGCAAGCAGAGGCAGCACAGCAAGCACAGGCAGCAAGCACAGGCAGCACAGCAAGCACAGGCAGCAAGCACAGGCAGCACAGCAAGCACAGGCAGCAAGCACAGGCAGCACAGTAAGCACAGGCAGCACAGCAAGCACAGGCAGCAAGCACAGGCAGCACAGCAAGCACAGGCATGTTAGAAACCCGCAAAATAGCTGGACGAGATGTGTTCGTTTTAGCGATTCTGGGGGAAGTGCAGAGGGGTCAAGCTCCGTCCTCTTTCCAACAGGCAAAGCCTGCTCCGATCTTCGGCGAGATTCACTCTTGCATTTGTTAACAATGCTTACTCTTACTGAGACGCAGGTCAATGCACCGGCCGCCGAGGTAAACATATGATCCGCGATTCTCGGCGCCTCCAAAAACAGGTGACACAGCAACGCACTGTCGTGTGCCACTGTCGAATTACCGCGTGTTATGGGCGAAATCAAATGCATCGCTAACAGGCAGCACAGCAAGCACAGGCAGCACAGGCAGCACAGCAAGCACAGGCAGCAAGCACAGGCAGCACAGCAAGCACAGGCAGCAAGCACAGGCAGCACAGCAAGCACAGGCAGCAAGCACAGGCAGCACAGCAAGCACAGGCAGCAAGCACAGGCAGCACAGCAAGCACAGGCAACACAGTAAGCACAGGCAGCACAGCAAGCACAGGCAGCAAGCACAGGCATGTTAGAAACCCGCAAAATAGCTCTACGAGATGTGTTCGTTTTAGCGATTCTGGGGGAAGTGCAGAGGGGTCAAGCTCCGTCCTCTTTCCAACAAGCAAAGCCTGCTCCGATCTTCGGCGAGATTCACTCTCGCATTTGTTTACAATGCTTACTCTTACTGAGACGCAGGTCAATGCACCGGCCGCCGAGGTAAACATATGATCCGCGACTCTCGGCGCCTCCAAAAACAGGTGACACAGCAACGCACTGTCGTGTGCCACTGTCGAATTACCGCGTGTTATGGGCGAAATCAAATGCATCGCTAACAGGCAGCACAGCAAGCACAGGCAGCAAGCACAGGCAGCACAGCAAGCACAGGCAGCAAGCACAGCCAGCACAGCAAGCACAGGCAGCAAGCACAGGCAGCAAGCACAGGCAGCAAGCACAGGCAGCAAGCACAGGCAGCACAGCAAGCACAGGCAGCAAGCACAGGCAGCACAGCAAGCACAGGCAGCAAGCACAGACAGCACAGCAAGCACAGGCAGCAAGCACAGGCAGCAAGCACAGGCAGCAAGCACACTCAGCACAGCAAGCACAGGCAGCAAGCACAGGCAGCGCAGCAAGAACAGGCAGCACAGCAAGCACAGGCAGCAAGCACAGGCGGCACAGCAAGCACAGGCAGCACAGCAAGCACAGGCAGCACAGCAAGCACACGCAGCACAGCAAGCACAGGCAGCAAGCACAGGCAACACAGCAAGCACAGGCAGCACAACAAGCACAGGCGGCACAGCAAGCACAGCAAGCACAGGCAGCACAGCAAGCACAGGCAACACAGCAAGCACAGGCAGCACAACAAGCACAGGCGGCACAGCAAGCACAGCAAGCACAGGCAGCAAGCACAGGCAGCGCAGCAAGAACAGGCAGCACAGCAAGCACAGACAGCAAGCGCTGACAGCACAGCAAGCACAGCAAGCACAGCAAGCATAGGCAGCAAGCACAGGCAGCAAGCACAGGCAGCACAGGCAGCTCAGGCAGCACAGCAAGCACAGGCAGCAAGCACAGGCAGCACAGCAAGCACAGGCAGCACAGCAAGCACAGGCAGCACAGCAAGTACAGGCAGCAAGCACAGGCAGCACAGCAAGCACAGCAAGCACAGGCAGCAAGCACAGACAGCACAGCAAGCACAGGCAGCAAGCACAGGCAGCAAGCACAGGCAGCAAGCACAGGCAGCGCAGCAAGAACAGGCAGCACAGCAAGCACAGGCAGCAAGCACAGGCGGCACAGCAAGCACAGGCAGCACAGCAAGCACAGGCAGCAAGCACAGGCAGCACAGCAAGCACAGGCAGCACAGCAAGCACACGCAGCAAGCACAGGCAGCACACCAAGCACAGGCAGCACAGCAAGCAGAGGCAGCACAGCAAGCAGAGGCAGCAAGCACAGGCAGCACAGCAAGCACAGGCAGCAAGCACAGGCAGCACAGCAAGCACAGGCAGCAAGCACAGGCAGCAAGCACAGGCAGCAAGCACAGGCAGCGCAGCAAGAACAGGCAGCACAGCAAGCACAGGCAGCAAGCACAGGCGGCACAGCAAGCACAGGCAGCACAGGAAGCACAGGCAGCAAGCACAGGCAGCACAGCAAGCACAGGCAGCACAGCAAGCACACGCAGCAAGCACAGGCAACAAACACAGGCAGCACAACAAGCACAGGCGGCACAGCAAGCACAGGCAGCAAGCACAGGCAGCACAGCAATCACAGGCAGCAAGCACAGGCAGCTCAGGCAGCACAGCAAGCACAGGCAGCAAGCACAGGCAGCACAGCAGGCACAGGCAGCAAGCAGAGGCAGCACAGCAAGCACAGGCAGCAAGCACAGGCAGCACAGCAAGCACAGGCAGCACAACAAGCACAGGCGGCACAGCTAGCACAGGCAGCAAGCACAGGCAGCACAGCAAGCACAGGCAGCAAGCACAGGCAGCACAGCAAGCACAGGCAGCAAGCACAGGCAACACAGCAATCACAGGGAGCACAGCAAGCACAGGCAGCACAACAAGCACAGGCGACACAGCTAGCACAGGCGGCAAGCACAGGCAGCACAGCAAGCACAGGCAGCAAGCACAGGCAGCGCAGCAAGCACAGGCAGCACAGCAAGCACAGGCAGCAAGCACAGGCAACACAGCAAGCACAGGCAGCACAACAAGCACAGGCGGCACAGCAAGCACAGCAAGCACAGGCAGCAAGCACAGGCAGCACAGCAAGCACAGGCAACACAGCAAGCACAGGCAGCACAACAAGCACAGGCGGCACAGCAAGCACAGGCAGCAAGCACAGGCAGCGCAGCAAGAACAGGCAGCACAGCAAGCACAGACAGCAAACACAGACAGCACAGCAAGCACAGCAAGCACAGCAAGCATAGGCAGCAAGCACAGGCAGCAAGCACAGGCAGCACAGGCAGCTCAGGCAGCACAGCAAGCACAGGCAGCAAGCACAGGCAGCACAGCAAGCACAGGCAGCACAGGCAGCAAGCACAGGCAGCACAGGCAGCAAGCACAGGCAGCAAGCACAGGCAGCAAGCACAGACAGCACAGCAAGCACAGGCAGCAAGCACAGGCAGCACAGCAAGCACAGGCAGCACAGCAAGCACAGGCAGCGCAGCAAGCACAGGCAGCAAGCACAGACAGCACAGCAAGTACAGGCAGCACAGCAAGCACAGGCAGCACAGCAAACACAGGCAGCAAGCACAGGCAGCAAGCACAGGCAGCAAGCACAGGCAGCGCAGCAAGAACAGGCAGCACAGCAAGCACAGGCAGCAAGCACAGGCGGCACAGCAAGCACAGGCAGCACAGCAAGCACAGGCAGCAAGCACAGGCAGCACAGCAAGCACAGGCAGCACAGCAAGCACACGCAGCAAGCACAGGCAGCACACCAAGCACAGGCAGCACAGCAAGCAGAGGCAGCACAGCAAGCAGAGGCAGCAAGCACAGGCAGCACAGCAAGCACAGGCAGCAAGCACAGGCAGCACAGCAAGCACAGGCAGCAAGCACAGGCAGCAAGCACAGGCAGCAAGCACAGGCAGCGCAGCAAGAACAGGCAGCACAGCAAGCACAGGCAGCAAGCACAGGCGGCACAGCAAGCACAGGCAGCACAGCAAGCACAGGCAGCAAGCACAGGCAGCACAGCAAGCACAGGCAGCACAGCAAGCACACGCAGCAAGCACAGGCAACAAACACAGGCAGCACAACAAGCACAGGCGGCACAGCAAGCACAGGCAGCAAGCACAGGCAGCACAGCAATCACAGGCAGCAAGCACAGGCAGCTCAGGCAGCACAGCAAGCACAGGCAGCAAGCACAGGCAGCACAGCAGGCACAGGCAGCAAGCAGAGGCAGCACAGCAAGCACAGGCAGCAAGCACAGGCAGCACAGCAAGCACAGGCAGCACAACAAGCACAGGCGGCACAGCTAGCACAGGCAGCAAGCACAGGCAGCACAGCAAGCACAGGCAGCAAGCACAGGCAGCACAGCAAGCACAGGCAGCAAGCACAGGCAACACAGCAATCACAGGGAGCACAGCAAGCACAGGCAGCACAACAAGCACAGGCGACACAGCTAGCACAGGCGGCAAGCACAGGCAGCACAGCAAGCACAGGCAGCAAGCACAGGCAGCGCAGCAAGCACAGGCAGCACAGCAAGCACAGGCAGCAAGCACAGGCAACACAGCAAGCACAGGCAGCACAACAAGCACAGGCGGCACAGCAAGCACAGCAAGCACAGGCAGCAAGCACAGGCAGCAAGCACAGGCAGCACAGCAAGCACAGGCATGTTAGAAACCCGCAAAATAGCTGGACGAGATGTGTTCGTTTTAGCGATTCTGGGGGAAGTGCAGAGGGGTCAAGCTCCGTCCTCTTTCCAACAGGCAAAGCCTGCTCCGATCTTCGGCGAGATTCACTCTCGCATTTGTTAACAATGCTTACTCTTACTGAGACGCAGGTCAATGCACCGGCCGCCGAGGTAAACATATGATCCGCGATTCTCGGCGCCTCCAAAAACAGGTGACACAGCAACGCACTGTCGTGTGCCACTGTCGAATTACCGCGTGTTATGGGCGAAATCAAATGCATCGCTAACAGGCAGCACAGCAAGCACAGGCAGCACAGCAAGCACAGGCAGCAAGCACAGGCAGCACAGCAAGCACAGGCAGCAAGCACAGGCAGCACAGCAAGCACAGGCAGCAAGCACAGGCAACACAGTAAGCACAGGCAGCACAGCAAGCACAGGCATGTTAGAAACCCGCAAAATAGCTCTACGAGATGTGTTCGTTTCAGCGATTCTGGGGGAAGTGCAGAGGGGTCAAGCTCCGTCCTCTTTCCAACAAGCAAAGCCTGCTCCGATCTTCGGCGAGATTCACTCTCGCATTTGTTTACGATGCTTACTCTTACTGAGACGCAGGTCAATGCACCGGCCGCCGAGGTAAACATATGATCCGCGACTCTCGGCGCCTCCAAAAACAGGTGACACAGCAACGCACTGTCGTGTGCCACTGTCGAATTACCGCGTGTTATGGGCGAAATCAAATGCATCGCTAACAGGCAGCACAGCAAGCACAGGCAGCAAGCACAGGCAGCACAGCAAGCACAGGCAGCAAGCACAGCCAGCACAGCAAGCACAGGCAGCAAGCACAGGCAGCAAGCACAGGCAGCAAGCACAGGCAGCACAGCAAGCACAGGCAGCAAGCACAGGCAGCACAGCAAGCACAGGCAGCACAGCAAGTACAGCAAGCACAGGCAGCAAGCACAGGCAGCACAGCAAGCACAGGCAGCAAGCACAGGCAACACAGTAAGCACAGGCAGCAAGCACAGGCAGCACAGCAAGGACAGGCAGCTTGCACAGGCAGCACAGCAAGCACAGGCAGCACAGCAAGCACAGGCAGCAAGCACAGGCTGCAAGCGCAGGCAGCACAGCAGGCACAGGCAGCACAGCAAGCACAGCAAGCACAGGCAGCAAGCACAGGCGGCACAGCAAGCACAGGCAGCAAGAACAGGCAGCAAGCACAGGCAGCACAGCAAGCACAGGCAGCAAGCACAGGCAGCACAGCAAGCACAGGCAGCAAGCACAGGCAGCACAGCAAGCACAGGCAGCAAGCACAGGCAGCACAGCAAGCAGAGGCAGCAAGCAGAGGCGCAAGCACAGGCAGCACAGCAAGCACAGGCAACAAGCACAGGCAACACAGTAAGCACAGGCAGCACAGCAAGCAGAGGCAACAAGCACAGGCAGCACAGCAAGCACAGGCAGCAGGCACAGGCAGCACAGCAAGCACAAACAGCAAGCACAGGCAGCACAGCAAGCACAGGCAGCAAGCACAGGCAGCACAGCAAGCACAGGCAGCAAGCACAGGCAGCACAGCAAGCACAGGCAGCAAGCACAGGCAGCACAGCAAGCACAGGCAGCAAGCACAGGCAGCAAGCACAGACAACACAGTAAGCACAGGCAGCACAGCAAGCACAGGCAGCAAGCACAGGCATGTTAGAAACCCGCAAAATAGCTCGACGAGATGTGTTCGTTTTAGCGATTCTGGGGGAAGTGCAGAGGGGTCAAGCTCCGTCCTCTTTCCAACAGGCAAATCCTGCTCCGATCTTCGGCGAGATTCACTCTCGCATTTGTTTACAATGCTTACTCTTACTGAGACGCAGGTCAATGCACCGGCCGCCGAGGTAAACATATGATCCGCGACTATCGGCGCCTCCAAAAACAGGTGACACAGCAACGCACTGTCGTGTGCCACTGTCGAATTACCGCGTGTTATGGGCGAAATCAAATGCATCGCTAACAGGCAGCACAGCAAGCACAGGCAGCACAGCAAGCAGAGGCAACAAGCACAGGCAGCACAGCAAGCACAGGCAGCAAGCACAGGCAGCACAGCAAGCACAAACAGCAAGCACAGGCAGCAAGCACAGGCAGCACAGCAAGCACAGGCAGCAAGCACAGGCAGCAAGCACAGGCAGCACAGCAAGCACAGGCAGCAATCACAGGCAGCACAGCAAACACAGGCAGCACAGCAAGTACAGCAAGCACAGGCAGCACAGCAAGCACAGACAGCAAGCACAGGCAGCACAGCAAGCACAGGCAACACAGTAAGCACAGGCAGCACAGCAAGCACAGGCAGCAAGCACAGGCATGTTAGAAACCCGCAAAATAGCTCTACGAGATGTGTTCGTTTTAGCGATTCTGGGGGAAGTGCAGAGGGGTCAAGCTCCGTCCTCTTTCCAACAGGCAAAGCCTGCTCCGATCTTCGGCGAGATTCACTCTCGGATTTGTTTACAATGCTTACTCTTACTGAGACGCAGGTCAATGCACCGGCCGCCGAGGTAAACATATGATCCGCGACTCTCGGCGCCTCCAAAAACAGGTGACACAGCAACGCACTGTCGTGTGCCACTGTCGAATTACCGCGTGTTATGGGCGAAATCAAATGCATCGCTAACACGGCCAAACTGACCTGCTTCGCGTTCTCGAGAAGCATCATTACCCTTTGAGCAAAACTCTTATTCTCTCAGGCATAACAGCTTTCAATACAACAGTATTTTCCAATGTAATACAGCTAGCAGCCACCACATAGTGTTACATCGCAGCAATCACTCATTGCAAACTTGCCAACAGACACAAAGCGTCACTTCGGCCCCGTGGTCTCAAACACAAGGCTAAACCACGTCATACAACAATATGCGACAGTGCCTTCTAGCACCTTACCCAAAAACCCAGACAACACTCACAAGTGTGTCGGCAGATGGACCGTGCACGCGCACTTCCATCACACAGCGTCTTCCAAAGATCGTAACGTCTACAGCCACGCGCAGCAACCTGCATCGTGCTATCGTTACTCTCAAACGCAACCAACTTCCATCTTCCAACATACGTTTTCAATCATGCAGCCTCATTCATGGATAGGAAAGTTTTTATATGTGAGAACAAAGAAAAAGGCAATGACAAAAACGTACTTTTTATAGTCATTTAATTTTTTTTTATTTATTTATTTTCTATTTTCCATGCAAGAGGAACAAAACAACTCAGCTACAAAAGATCTCACATAGTATTAATAAAATATAAGCAAACATAACAGACATAGACAAACATATACAAACATAAGCAAACATAAACATACAACGCTAACATGGCTCATCCGTGTTCTCTCGCTCACTATCAGTGGCATCGTTATCAGCCATCCATTCGCCCTTCCAAGGACGCAATCGGTCCTTAGGCACAATTTGTGGCCTACCACTTTTGTCCAATATCTCATAACGATCATTTGCCAGGGTTTTCAAAATTACAAATGGACCCTCAAACTTACGGTCTGTTTTCGCCCTTCTTGTATCGGCGGGTTTTACAAAAACAGAGTCGCCGTCTATATACAATATTTGTTCTGCGCGTTTTTTCGAAACGATGCTTCTGCTTTTCAGCATTTTTACATAGCCGTTCAAACGCTATCGCCCTATCTTGATTTAGATTGATATGTTCACCGCCGTATAGTTAGCAGACAACTATCACCGATTTCGCTTATTTTGGTCTCAATCGTTTACGAATAGTTTACGCAAGTTTACGCAATCGATTTCAGAGTTTACGAAATCGTAGTTTGCCCGTAATTAACAATTTTTAGGTGGGTGTAGAGTTAGCAGACGACTATCACCGATTTCGCTTATTTTGGTCTCAATCGTTTACGAATAGTTTACGCAAGTTTGCGCAATCGATTTCAGAGTTTGCGAAATCGTAGTTTGCCCGTAATTAACAATTTTAATATCTAGTAATTATCGTCTGCTACCGCGCAGCGCCACAGTGGCCGGGGAGCGAAGCTGTCCAGATGTAGAACGTGGCGAAATAATTTCGACGTATGTCGTGTGTAATGGTCTCAATCGTTTACGAATAGTTTTCGCAAGCTGCTGTATCGATTTCGGAGTTTACGAAATCGTATTTTGGCCGTAATTAACAATTTCGAGAATCGGGTAATGTTGGTCTTGCAAGCGCCTCCAGTGGCCGAAAGCAGAAGCTGACCAGATGCAAACTCTGGCGAAATAATTTTGACGTATCTCGTGTGTAACGGTCTCAATCGTTTACGAATAGTTTTCGCAAGCTGCTGTATCGATTTCGGAGTTTACGAAATCGTATTTTGCTCGTTATTAACAATTTCAGGAACGGCTAACGTGCAGCTCGCAAGCGCCGCCGTTGGCCGAGGCGAGAATCGCTCTTTGGACATAGAGTAACGAAATAATTTTGACGTATCTCATCTCTAACGGTCTCAATCGTTTACGAATAGTTTACGCAAGCCACTGTAACGATTTCAGAGTTTACGAAGTCGTAGTTTGCCTGTAATTAACAATTTCATAATCGGCTATCGTGCAGCGTTGATTTGCTCGCAAGCGCCGCCGTTGGCGAAAGGAGATGCAGAAAGTGGCGAAATAACTTTGACGTATTTCGTGTATAACGGTCTCAATCGTTTACGAATAGTTTTCGCAAGCTACTGTATCGATTTCGGAGTTTACGAAATCGTATTTTGCTCGTTATTAACAATTTCAGGATCGGCTAACGTGCAGCTCGCAAGCGCCGCCGTTGGCCGAGGCGAGAATCGCTCTTCGGACATAGAGTAACGAAATAATTTTTACGTATCTCATCTCTAACGGTCTCAATCATTTACGAATGGTTTTCGCAAGCCACTGTATCGATTTCGGAGTTTACGACATCGTAGTTTGCCTGTAATTAACAATTTCATAATCGGCTATCGTGCAGCGTTGATTTGCTCGCAAGCGCCGCCGTTGGCGAAAGGAGATGCAGAAAGTGGCGAAATAACTTCGACGTATCTCGTGTATAACGGTCCCAATCGTTTACGAATAGTTTTCGCAAGCTACTGTATCGATTTCGCAGTTTACGAAATCGTAGTTTGGCCGTAATTAACAATTTCGGTTTGGGCTATCGTGCAGCTCGCAAACGCCGCCATTGGCCAAAGGGAGAAGCTGCATGATAGCCGATTCTGAGGCCCGTATTCAAATACTGCGCTTCGACCTTGGCTTGAGTCGGGATTACGTAAACCTGGCTCAGATGCGTAATCCGGGTTCAGATTTTTCGTGTATTCACAAACGCGGTTTAGACGTCGCGTGGAAGGGAGATCCTCGCAGTCATTGGATAATGGGCGTGGCCAAGGCGTGCCATGCGGCCAGTGCCAGCATATCGAGCTCTAAACACCATGCGTGTTGCAGTGTACGTGCTCGCCTCTGTGCGATGCTAAGGCCCTGATTGGGCCTAAGCTGCGCGCATCGCACACCGACACGCACATACCTGCGACACGAATGGTGTTCAGAGTCGATATGCTGACACTGCATGCGGCTTGCTTCGCTTGCGGGAAACTTCGGAATTATCCGATTTAGGACCACGAATGAGAGAAGAGTGTTGTATTATCGTCAGACATGAGCCACAGGAACTTACTTATATAATATTCCGCATGCTGCGTAACAGTCTTGTATCAACACCATCGGCCAAATCACCCATGGGCCGCACGGAGTGCTGAGGTGTAATGCCACCAAAAAGGCGGAACATTCGAGATAGTTTTCACGGCCACCCAATGCCAATTTTAACAAGATGTGCGTTGAAATCGATGCCTTGCCGATTGATTAATTATACCAATTATGGCGAACAATCCGTCTCGGAACTGCAAGTTTCAAATTCTCCTCCTCAATATTTACTTCTTGCTGGTTGTCCATGGCTGAACATTACCTGAACAGTACTGAACAGTCGTGTGGACGCTTTTGGTTGTTTTTACAGATTTTGTATTACAACTAATGAAAAGCAGCATTTATTCACTCGCTCATGTACCGTTCTTCTTGTCTGAATCTCGGCTACCCAGACAGCAAGGAATATTGTTGGAAGGTTGTATAAATATTACTTTACTATGTCTGATATTACTATGTCCGCCTCTTCGTAACTTGTGGGAATATTGCATGAATATGACACGGAATATTGCCTCAAAGTTCCAAGAATATTTATTCAATATTACACTCTCCATATGATTCTGTTTAACATTGTAAATAATTCAAGCCAATTTATGTTATAGAATATATTATTTTGATTAATCCTCAATTATCAAGTTCTACTATAAATGTAATAATAAATAATAAATAACCTTAACTTATAAGTCTGTATTGTAATTACTATTATATTTTTGAGATTGCGACGTAACTATTGATCGAAAGGTCATTTTTGTAGTATGTTTTACACGGAAGATGTTATTAAAAAATAATTACCGATTTTTGTAAAAATGCAGAAGTTTTATGTTTTCTTTCATAAATTTGCAAATCCTCTACACTTTGTACTACTGGAACACCCTGAATGAGCTCATCATCGCGAACAATCTGTCTATTTCGAAACTGCAGTTCTCTATTCTTCTCCTCAATTTACTTCTTGCTGATTGTCCATGGGTGAACATTACCTTAACCAACCTTAACACTGCTGAACTGCTAAACAGTCGTGTAAACGTTTGGTTATATTTTTACAGATTTGGCGCGAAAAACGGCCGTAATCCCGGCTCAAGAGGCCTTTCCAAGGCGTCTCAGGCCAGGCTTACATTTCTCGACCCCCACTCCGACCGACCTCTACACTTTTATGCGAGAAGCCTGTGTACCCGTGTAACAACACGGTGGGCGGAGCTTAATCGGAGTGGGGGCACGCAAATGGCATCCTGGTTTGAGAATCTGATCCAAGCCAGGTTTCTGAACCCGGATTACGCGTCTGAGCCAGGTTTACGTAATCCCGACTCAAGCCGAGGCCTAAGCGCAGTATTTGAATACGGGCCTATGACTTCTGCCGTTCGCATACGCAGAGGGCGCTCCAACTTGCCTCGTTTTCTGCTCCGTCGGTATTTCTAGACGTGTGACACGAAGGTCCATAAGATGCGGTGTCTATTCTATACCTCGTCTGTGTCAGAACTCAGAACGGTTGAGAATGGTCGAGACAAACTGACGTTGTATAGGATAAAGTTGGATACAGATTAACCCGGTTCACAGGAGGCTGGCGACGCAACTTTGTCGCGCCGACCAATTGCCGCCACGTGTTGCGGACATGGACATAGGAATAAGGGGACGGAGCACTGATCTCTATACAATGGATGCGAAATCAGGATCTGGGGAATGAAGCCAATATGAACGGTGGAGTCGCAAGCGGTCTTGCAGGGTACTACGTATAGTGAAGGGCCTATTATTCGGCAAAGTGGGTACCTTATAGGGTGCCGCGCTCTGAAAATTGTTCTGCAACATTTTTTTTTCTTCGGTGCGCCCCCGTTTCCTTAAGAAAAATTGCTATCTGTGGGGTTGAAACGTTTAATGCCGGCCCTTCACTCTGCTAAAGGTAACCATACCGACACCACAAACACTTCTTGGGAGATATCGAGTCATATACTTTAACATAATTATATTCATCCGTAAGTATGTGTTGTATTAGAAAGCATCCAAAATATTGTTCAAACGTGAAACGAAACGATCCTAATCCAATCAGCGATTGGCGAAGACCGGTGAGATTGGTTAATATTACAAAATTAAAATGCAGAAATGTGTCAAATCTTGGAGAGTTAAAATTTTACAATGTGAGAAATGTTGAAAATTATGTGAGCTTTGCATATTTCTGGCCATGGTTTCTTCAACGCACTGATTTGCTTCAGAGACTGTGCAATGTGAAAAAATGGAATGAATCACATAGGAAAAATTGGTTAAATTTTCAAACATACCATCTCAATACTGCATCCTATATCAATTTACGTGAGTTTCACCACAATAGGATACATCCGCTAGATCTACAACTAAAATGTAATAGACATTTACATTAGTTCACTTTTGTATGTTATAGACTCCTGATGAGGAAACTAATTGTTTTGAAACATGTAAGGGTTGAAATATATTGATTCATTCCATTCTCAACCCAGAAGAGGGCAATCCTACATTATACATTATGTATAAGATTCTTTTCCTGATTCCGCTGTTCAACTTGGTGTTAGAAACAAATGTAAAATGTTGTTGCTGCTATGGTGGGTTGGTCCCTGTTCAGGGCATTGGATTTGGTATGAAGTTTCAATGTAATAAATGTCTTCATTTTACAGGTTCATTGCCTATATTATATTATCAAGAATGACCTGAGCACTAAATTGTTCTGGCCCCATATTGGTGACTGGAAGTAACATGGACTGCAAAAGTCATGTACATTATGAGACAATTGATCTGAGGTACGTGTACATTTATATTTTTAGCTATTGACTGTCAATATAAATTTCATCAGTTCTTCACATTATTAAAACAATTTTGTATGAACCCACTTAGCATGATGACATCTTCGGAAAATCGTAAGGACAATCAATACCGACATAACGAATATCCGGGGGAAATACACATATGCTATTCCGACATGTGGCCTGGATATCGTGAGGAAGAGGAATTCAGAGGTGAATACTACTTCGCCATACATACAGGCGAGATCACGTTAGGCAGCTTTTGAATGTCTGTCAGTTTATATGGATAGGATACGTTTTATTGATTTGACGACGCGAATAAATACCATTGTTTGTAAACCAAAATGTACTTCACATATGTCACTGATATTTGATGTATATTTAGGTGAATTATAATAGGATTAATAAATTGATTACAGTGTTATTATGAATTTACTTTAATGTAACGCTTCAAATATAATAAAAATATCGTATTACATATACTATTACTTATATATATATATATATATACACACTATATTATGTTACACTATTACTTTAATTTCATATAAATAATTCATTTTAAACCTGCGTTATTGTGTATAATGTGCACGTCGCGAGTCCAATGATTTGGAAACCCACGTATATATATTTCTAGTAACTTTTGTAGTTCCGTGCAAGACCGCTTGCGACTCCACCATTCAATTGGCTACATTGAACTATAGAATACCCGGAATGTGCACGGGTGCAGGAACAGCCGCGCCTCGCTCTTAGAGAGAGAAGAAAGATATTTTGGTATTCTGTCTCACTCTTACCACTAGACCTTTGGGACATACAGTCGATTTGCGCCGTTCGACGTAAGTTCCACAGAGATTTGACTAGATATGGCCGGTTCGAAAAGAGTTGCTCTCTTCTATTTAGATATTTCAGTAGGTGATGTCAGTATGTCACAGAAATTAATGTATATGATCACAAAATAAAGTAAAAAATATTATCAAACGCATTCAAATTACACATGATTTTTTGTTTTAGAAGTAGTGAAGGTTAATTGTTAATACATATCGAAATTGCTTTCCTTTGGGAATTGTTCATGGTGGATGTAAAAATATAATACTTGCTCATTTTTTGTTTTTTTCCAAATAGACATAGACCATAAATAAAATAAATATTACAATAATTTTGATTGATATTATTAATTTTGTTTGAGAAAGTATCCTATTTAACAGACTTCAAAAATTCACTGAACAATATAAAATAATGTTCGATTTTTTAAGTCGGTGTTACTTTTTTTTAATTTTTCTATGCGTTTGAAAGTAGTGTTTCCTCGTTCAGGTTCACCCATTAACATTTATTTAGGAATAAAATAATATATATACTGGTAATTAACAAGTTTCACATGCTATTGCCACAGTCAGAAATTGTAATAGATGCCTGATTGATTATACACATTTGGAATTATCTCTCTGTATACAAATTGCAAATTATGAAACATATATAGTCTATATTTCTTGTATGGGAACAGTTTTTCTTCAAACACATTCTGTTTTTATTACGACTTACCATAAACCCTTTTGTCATAGAAGCAACAAAAGGGTAGTACAGCAAAGATAGTTCAGTTCCGTATATTTTAACGGCGTACACAACATTATTGAAAGGGTAGTACAGGTAACAAAGGACAGAATAGTATTAAATGCCGAACCAAGTCTTCCATCGTTTTTAATCTATTGTTGCGTCGCTGCAACCGCTTCTGTAGCACTCTTACTTTTTTACGCAAAGTTACCATTTTATCCTGTCTGCTTAAAATCCGGGATGATGTTTGTGTGCCAATGTCCTGTGATCTTCTGATGATTGCAGGTCCTGACTGTAAAGATAAATTCTACCTTGAATATGACACACTTGATACTATTAACATTTTACAAAATATGAATGAAAGATCATAAAACAAAACATAATAACATACATGTAACTTTTCAGCATGCAACACATCATCATTAGAAGAGCAGTTCTGGTGAAGTGTGACATTTGTATCACAGCTGGTATTTGCAGCTTCTATTATCTATAATATAATATAAATTTATAACAGTTTCTCAATTTACACTTATAAACACACATGCCTTATATTACTGGCGCGGTCCTATTTAGTATGTCATACAACCTACCATTTCGTTATCGGTATCCTCATTATTTGTTGAATATTTGCTGGGTCCTGCATGCAAATTTTGTATGATCCCTGTACTCGTTGAAGGTTGAACCTAAATCAATCATGGTGCCTTGTGATTAAAGTAATAATACAATTGTACTTACATCGTTAACATATTTGAAACACTTTAACTCTCGGACACCCGACTGAAAAAAGGAGACACGCAATCCCACGTCATTCTGACCCATCCTGCAGAACGGCAACCCGACATTTTATTTGTATAAATTTATGTGAGACGAGAACCGCAAAGTAAATTCAACGCGTTATAAAATACTAACGACCATGTCGCAGAAAATTTTATAAATTTTGCTCGAAAGAAGTTGTGAACAATTTATAAACAAATTATCAACATTCGTAAAATATATTGCAACGTCGCTATAATGCACGGAAGCAAAAATTTTAATTTTGTAAAAAATTGTATAAACAATTTATAAACAAATTGTCAACGTTTAAAATATATTGCAACGTCGCGAAAATGTACGTAGGCGAACATTTTTATTTTGCTCAAAAAATGGGTTGACGATCTTCAGGCTTCGGGTCAAATTGACCCATGGTGGGTATCCGAGGCGATAAGTTTCACTAGAATGTTTAAGTAATATGCACGATATAGATATTTACATACCACATTTGTTGAACTACCTGCTATTGAATAATCCACATCGTAGTCAAACAATGTGGGTATTGCTCTCTACTTTAGGCGGTTCTGTCCAGATGGTGTTATCTGAAATGAATCATATATAAAATGTTTACTGCAAATGATGCCGGATCCTTGGGAAAGCTGTAAATAAAGACAATTTGGATATAATTAATTGGGAATAAAAAATGCTTTTCCTCATCAGTGTCAGCATATGGAGCTCTGAACACCATTTGTGTCGCAGTGTACGTGCGCGTCTGTCAGTCTGTGTGCGATGCGCACAGCTTAGGTCCAATCAGGGCCGACACGAATGGTGTTCAGAACTCCATATGCTGACACTATTCCTCATATATGCTACGCAGTTTTACTTTTATTCCTAATTACCTGTGAAAAGTAATATCCCCATTCTTCGTCCACACGCTTTTGCAATTTTTAATACAACACGACATAACCTAGTTTCTGCCGCTTGGATAAAGTGCCTTGATTCAACTGGTTTGCACGTTTGCACTTGTTTGTAATCCACCGATTTACGCGGTTTAATTTCTTGACTGGGCTCTCGTCTGCTACACCGATATTTTTGAAACGGATCGTACAGTTAACAAAGGACAGGTATCTTTGGAATCATACTCTCTCTCTCTCTGTCCCGCTTTTCGGCGACTTTACATATGGATGTTTGTAACGCTAGACCTACCCCCACCCCTTAGGTCTGAGGGTTAGGGTCCGCGCCCGTAGTACTTAAGAAAGGCCCTTTTCACCCAAAAGTCAGTTAGCCAGAAACCACCGAGTCTGGAGTTACCAAGTGCGTTTAACAAAGTGTAAAATTATCCACGAATAAGCAACAATAAAAACCTGTTTTTCTTAAAACAACCAAACGTAGAGTTATTTATACTCAAGGAAGACCTTTACCACCGACGGTCCCGTAACAATGTTCTGATTGCAGGTGTATATAGTTCAATGGTTCGGACCACTTGGAGATAGTAGACACGGTTTTCCAGCCTCGCGACCCGCCTTTGTAGTTCACCGAACGAAGAAAAGGACAGCGAACAAAAGAGAGTAAAAAAGCACAGTCGAGGCAACTGAGCCGTTTAAAACTCAGCGTACCAAATGCTATATTAAAAACGATTCTTATCGCTTTTTATTATTAAATTTTCCTGTATGAAAAATTGTATAACGTAATCATGAAATTATTGGGATAAAAATGAGATCAAACATGGTGTAATTGAGATCACATTTACTGATCGTAGTATACTCTCTCACATTGTCAGTGAGCTAAAAACCGTAGTATGACAATGTGACAGAGAAGGACATGCTTTTCGCGCCTCGCGTCCTTCTCTCTCACGTTGTCGTACTACGGATCTCAGCTCACTGGCAATGTAAAAGACTATGCGAGTAAGAGTAGAGCCGAGTAGCGATAAGGACTAAGCCCTATATTTTAAATGTATTAATGTTATATCTCCACGACCGGGATAGAATATTATAAATAAGTGTGACGCGGAACATGTGAAACTGAGATTTTAGATATGTATTTTAAATTGTGACTGGTCCTATCGTCCAGGATTTATATTATTAGGAAGATAAGCAGACAAGCCCGGTAAATAAATTAGGAAATGTTCGTAGATTTATTTATTTTATTTGTTGTTGTTTTTTATTATTTTTAACTCGTCCTCGTCATCGATTTATGTCTTTTTATTCGATTCTTTTTTATTTATGATTCGTACAAATTTAATAATGTATATATGCAGCGTATATGAAAATAGAACGTCACAGTAATAAATAAGTAAATATGGTCCGATTAATATCATGTTTGATTTCATTTTACGCGGAAAAATCTCATCAATATATTAATCACTATTTTAGATAAAACAAAAAGCAAAATGTGAAAAATTATGTGATTGTATTATAAAAAACCAAACCGCGAACTCTCGACAAAGGAGCCGCGTCGCTTCACGCCTCATAAACATCACACGCTTGACTGACTCCGCTCGAGGTAACATAGGCGTAGGAATGACGCATATATGGGCGCAGACGC
Organism: Priocnemis perturbator; assembly: GCA_963942575.1. NCBI lineage: Eukaryota > Metazoa > Arthropoda > Insecta > Hymenoptera > Pompilidae > Priocnemis > Priocnemis perturbator. The sequence goes on from CAWWDK010000174.1 coordinate 37,343, forward strand.
AGCCCATTGACAATGTGACTGGAGCTCCAGTAGTGACAATGTGACAGAATTTACTGTAGCTTTGCTATTTTGGCCATTCCATCCATAAATCTCCTGTAATAATCAACAAGGCCTTAGAATTGTTTTAAACTTTTCTTGTTTTTAGTTATTGGGATATTCTTGACAGCCTTGACTTTGCCTGGATCAGGTTTTACACCCTTCAATGTTATAAGATGCCCCAAATATGTTATTTCACGACGAAGGAATTGGCACTTTCCAGGTTATAAGGTGAGTCCAGCGTTTTGTCAACGTGCTAAAATATGTTTTAATCTCTGGGAATATTCTGCCAATGAGCTTGCATAAATAACAATATCATCCATATAAATAAACATTTCAATTCCCTGTAACCCAGATAATAATAAGTCCATGCACTGTTGAAATGTTGTAGTGTCCATTGATAGTTGAGAACGCTGTCGTTGACTTGGATTCGGGGTCCATGGGTGTTTGATGGAACCCTGAAGCCAAATCAAGAATACTAAAATGCTTGGCACCACCAAGATCATCTAAAATGTCCACTATGTTTGGAATAGGATATGAGTCGCTGATGGTTTTCTCATTCAACTTCCGATAATCAATAACCATCCGTCATTGAGGCTTTCCAGTAGCATCAGGTATTTTTGGAACAATCCATAAGGGAGAATTGAATGCAGATGAGGATGGTTGAATAATATCATTCTCAAGCAAAGAATCTACTTGTTCTTTTATCTCCTGCTTATGTATACATGGAAAGCGATATTGTTTTGCACTTCTTGGGACTTCATCAGTGGTAATTATTGAATGTTTTGCGAGCTTTGTTGCCTGTAACTTGTCATTTGGAAGATGAAATTGATATGAAAATTCATTTATATTAGTTTGAGAAGGCTTGTTACCTCCAAATTATTAAGACGTAAATGTAATGATTCAACAATTTTAGAAAAACTCTGCGCATCTGCTTTGGCCTGAGCATTATTAAAATTTCCAACTTGCTGATCATGGTGCTGGAGGCATAACCTCAAACTCTTCTAGTTCTACCGGAGGTAAGAAAACTTAATTTGATCTGAAGTGGTATTTATTCGATATCCCTGCATTGTTAATTTGTGTTAGATTCATCTAAAGCGTGAAGCGTACGTTACCAAGCTGTAAATTCCGCCTGTAAACTTTAAGAACTACATTGCAGTACCATTGTAGATATTAGTTATAGTTCAGGTTAAGCGTACTTACCGTGCTGCAGAATTTCCTTTTCAGAAACTCATCTGCAACAAATTGGAATTTCACTTTCACACCACAAATATGAATGGATGTTTCCCCATTTGTGCAGACTATCTCAGGACCAATACCGGTAAGCTTATAACAAACATCTGTATTCATATTCACATTGTTAATTAATTCCCCCCTTTTTATTATATTGAGAGCCTGTGTCCATTAGAAATTTCGAAATTCCTCCTCTAAATAATTTGTCATGAAGGATTATTGTGGGTATATGGCTGATGTTCAGATTTATTTTAAATCAGTTGCTGGGTTCCGGCGTGCAATGAATTTTCTGCTCCCTGGTCCGCCATTTGGTGGAGCAGTGTGGCAGTTTATTTTATCGGACTTTTGGAAAGAATTGCACACTCCAGGTTCCTGCGCTCTTTGTACAGGCCAATAATTTCCTTTCGGCCTTCTAAAGCACTCGTTCCCCGTGTGATTCGGGTCTCCGCAAATATTGCAACGGGTACAATTGAAATTCTGTGAGTGAGGCTGACTCATTCAATTCTGAGAACAATTTCTTCGTATATGGCATAATTTTCCACATTGATAGCATTTACGATAATCTGTAATTGTTTGATAGATTTTTGTGTTTTGAAGAGTATAACGTGTGAGTCCACAGATTTTAAGTAATTTCCTGTTCGCAAAATAGTGCTTCGTCCATGATCTGTAACAAATTTTGACTTTGATCTATCAGCATATTACTTAAAAGGTTATTTTGAAGACCTAAACGAAAATTCCGAACGGCTGTCTTATTCAAGAGCATTGTTATTCCCTGGCATTGTTCCTTCGAAAATTTTCCTTTTGCGACTTCTCTTCCCTGATTAAGAATATCTTCAATTCTCAACCGATAATCCTTTAAATTTTCATTTCAACCCTGCTTAATTTCTTTCATTTTATCTTGTATTTGGTCTAAATTAAAAGATCGCAAATAAATAGATCTTAATAAGTCTAAAAGTCCTTCTAGATTCCTGGGCTGTTGACGGTTTGCTATTAGCCGCTCAGCTCGACCCCCAATCCGATTTTTAATTAAAAGGAAAAGGTTTTTTCGTTCCCTGGGATTTATGACCGAATTCGCCAACTCACTCTGACTAATAAATTTTTGTAATGAACATAAATTTCCATCGAATTTGGGTATTGATTCCGCTGCGAATTTAAAAGACATAAAACTCCGATTGTTTTTAGCGGGGTCAATAAAAGTACTGGCACTATCAATTTCCCCGACAGATCCTTCATTTAGCAGATTTTCCACAACAGAATTTCCTTCTGCTGGCACCATACTTACTATTTCAAATCCCCTTGTTTTAGGCAAAGGTTGTACGGGACAATTTTCAACGGCCACATCCTCGACCTCTAACCCATTTGAAATTTCCGATCCTGATGTATAATTTACCAACCTACCTAGCTCGCTTTGCATTTCTCTTTCTCCGACTCATTTTGAATAAATGACTGAACGTTCTTATCCTATTAATTTAACAATACTTTATGCCTATATCTTCAGGTAGCGATGGACCTCCAGGCAGCTCCCAGCTCCTTTTTCCGGACGAAATCGTTTGTACGGTATCTTCCGAATTATTAGGAGGAAATGATGATTTCTCGGTGCATGTGGATTCCAAGATAGCTTGCACGGCCGTCGGAAGCACTCGTCTCCGGCATTCACCCGTCGCTCCCAGGGAAAACTGTGCAAAAACCCGGGAGAGAGAGATTGCACCTTTCTGTTTCCGTCCTCGCCTGTTCCTCCAAGTATCCTTTTCGTTCTTTAGGCACCAGTCCGAAAGGGCGTGGGTTCGAATCAATTAAAATGACACAAAAACGTGTAATTTACAAAAATCCCTATAAAAGAGAGACCCGCGTGCTTCTCGAACAATTCTAAGTCAGTATATATGTATGTATACATGTTGATATAGTCGAGGATATGTTGAATTCTTGTAGAGTTTTACTTGCGTGGATATAGTTACTTTAAGGTTCTATGCAACTAGATTCTGTGGACTTCTGATTGCTGATTTTTGTGCTATTTGCAATCCTATCGTCGGCTGGATTATAAAGAAGATTACACAAGCAATAACATCTTTTCATCCACAACATATCCACTGTCCTAATTGAAACCGGAATCTACTGGTCACAAAAGAAAGCTGTATGCAGGCCTAAGCAAATGCAGAGTGGAAGTGGTAGGGAACAGCTGGAGCTAAATCTTGGTTTCAAGAGAATCAATCTGTGTGCCGCAGGAGACAAGCGACTGGTTTTCTGATGTCAAGTTTCAAGGATTTCCTTGATATCCATTCAAAACAGCCCTTTTCAGGGCCTCAAAGTGATTCCAAATGTTGACAACTCTCGTTCAATAAAATATTCCTGATTATTTCTATGGCTTGTATGGAAGCCATATGGAAGTATGTTGTTGTCAGCGTTAGATGGCTACAAGCGGAATGACATACTTGGTTTCAATATACAAGAGGGACCCAGAAATATGAGAAAATGGGCAAATAATGTATAAATATGCAGGTATTTATGAAAGTTGTGAAAGTTCAAAAACTAACCAATTTCAGGTTTCAAATTTCATTAAATGTTTGTAGGTATGTTATAATTCTAAAAAATAGAATCTTCGACGTAATAACCAACCAATCATTCTATTTATTATTAACGATTACTTAACTTACAAAATCGATTCTACGGCGCGTAGCAACCAACCAACATAACAATTATTATCCATGACTTTTCGACGAATCTATTGTTTACCTTATAAAATCGATTCTTGAAGACAATCGAACATCCCCATACAACATTTGATTCAATCTGAGATCTCAAATTGTTTGGATTTTAGCCCGACACAACTTTCATATACCCTGCACATTTCTACGTCATTTGCCCATTTTGTCATTTCGCACGGTCTCCCTTCTACATGGAAACCTAGACGGTCATTCAGATTGTAGTCATCTAACTCTGGAAATAACGTACTGTTATGCCTTCCAATCACATTTTCCAATCCAATCGTCACATTAGTCGGACTTCCACAAATTCCATCCTGAACAAACCTACCGATAAACCTTTCCGTTGCCAAATGTTCCGCCAAAGTAAGCAAACCCTCAACAGGAACATAAACCCATAAAAATTCCCTTCAATTGTTGAGCTTGACATTATGATAAAATTTCACTTTGATTACGTATCAACACCTGAGCAAACTCCAAAAATACTTCCTTTCTAAAACATTCTGTCCTTTTTCAAATTCCACCTCCAAGCTCCTTTTAGAAACATATAAAGGTCCCCAGGACCGCAAAAGACCATCTCCAGTCCTGGCATAGACACCGTCACTCTGTCAGTTAGTCCTAAAATAAAACTCTTGAACTGAAAGACTTTCGAACTCGATTTCGTTACCACCTATTACATTTCGCGTATCTTAAAGTAAACTAGTCGATGCCAATAGGCCGGCACAACAGTACTTTCATACAAGCCATTGAAATAATTATACGTGTGTACATAGGAAATTTTATTGAACGAGAGTTGTCAACGTTTGGATTCACGTTGTAGCCCTGAAAAGGACTGATTTAAATGGATATCCAAGAAATCCTCGACATTTAACGTGAAACAATTAATCTTTTGTGTCACGATCCACTCGGATTCATTCTTTTAAAAGAAACAATTGGCTCCTGCTGTTCCCCAACGCAACCATCTTGCATTCGCTTAGTCCGTGATACAGCATTCTTTTGTGTCCTGTAAATTCAGATTTCCATTGGGGCAATGGATATATTGAGGACGTAAATACGTTATTACTTTGTAAAATATTGTTACGGACGTGAAGGCGCGAAGAACACGGCGAAGACACAAACTATATTGATTATGTGTCATGTTATAATGTTATATTAGTTCTATCGATTTTATGACGTTCGAATGTTATTGTTATTGGTAACCAAACCAGAGAGTCTGCATCTGGTCTTGATACCAGACGGACGTGATATATTAAAATCGTTGTCGTTGATAATCCTGGTACGTTGAAATGTCTCGCCCGCGTCCACGTAACATTGGTGTCAGAAGTGGGATAAGCACGAGGATGCAATCGAGAAGAAGAGAGACAGAAATAGAAATCGACAATCCTGGAAGCAGCAATAAAATCGACAATACGGTTGGAAGTCGACGGTTGCCGAGGTCAGCAGCGGAGGCGGAACAGGCTACGGGGGACCCGATGGCATCGGTACAGGCGATGTTGGAGCGCCTGGAGGAGAAGATGCGCGCGGGACAGGAGCTGTTCCAGGAGGGACTCCGCATGCAGGCAGAAGATGCTCGCCGACGAGAGGACGACCTACGAAAGCGACTGCAGGATGTCGATGACAGTTACAACGCCAGGATGGAGCAACTGACAAATAGCCTGGATAATATGACAAACATTAAAAATTTTGTGCGCGGTAACGGAGCGAGTGCGCCTTCGAGCGATGAGTTAAATTTCAATCCGCGAGTGAATTTTGGTTTTTCATTATTGCCAACAAAATTTAATGGAGAGAATTGGGAGGAATTTTTGGCACAATTCGAATCGATCGCGCGAGTTAATGGTTGGCGCGATGAAGCGAAAGCTGCCGCGCTACTTAACTCCTTGGAAGGGCCCGCTCGTTCTGTGTTGACAACTTTGGAGGACAGATACCGATTAGACTTCGGAAAGCTGAGAGCTGCTTTGCAAAGACGATTTGCAAAGCAGGGATCGGCTCCGATGAATTATCTGAAATTTCAGGGCTATGCACAAAAGCCGGGGCAAGGGATCCACGAATTAGCAAATGAATTAGAAAAGTTGGCATTATTAGCTTTGCCGGATTGTCCTTTGGAAGTACGCGAGAGATTGGCCGTTTCCCAATTTATCAGCGCGATCGAGAACATAGTCATTAAAAAACAATTGTACTTAGAAAAAATTTGAAAAATTCGAGGAAGTAGTGCAAAAGGCAATTGAAATTCAGCAAATTGAAGATTTATGTAAAGAAAGAGTACGAAGAGATCAAGATTATGCTCGCGTTAACGTTTCGATTGCGAGTAGAAACACGGAAAGAGTTTATGACGGTGCATTCGAAAAACGAGAAAGGAGAGATAACGCGCAAAATAGAGCTCTGAAATCATATAGGAAACTGACGTGCTGGAAATGCGGGAAAGAAGGCCACACACAGTTTCAGTGTGAGCAAAATTTAGCAAAGAAAGCGAAATATAATGATAGAAACGCAAAAAAACGAATAAGATTTAAATTTAGGGAGGGAAATTTAAATCAAAATTTGAAAGCCTCCAGAATTGTAAATGTGGACCCTTCTACACATGAGTCTGGAGTCAGTGTAGGGAAAAATCAGTTCAATTTAATCTTTCTGCTTCAAATAATTTTGGTAATTTGTGGTTTTGTGATAAGAAGTGCGGGGATATTAAAAAAATCTAGTCAAGGGATCTATAATAGAATTTGTAAAGTCATCTCGGGAAATATTTCGGAAAAACCCACTACTACCGGTCTGTATGTAGAAGGATCCATTGATGGGAAACCATCAAATTTCCTTGTGGATACGGGATCCTCAGTCACACTCATACACAAGAGTGAAGTTGCTGAGTATGATAATTCAAAATTGACAGGCACGAATAGAAGGTTAGTAGGGGTAGAGGGAAACGATATTTCGAAAATTATTCTTGGAAGAAAAGAATTTAACTTTAATTTCGGCGAAACGGGAGTTAATCACGAAGCGTACGTGGCCGAAATTAATGAAAAAGGAATACTAGGATTGGACCTTTTGATGAAGATATCCAACCGTTTGGACCTGGAGGAAGGAACTGTACTACTGAAGGATGGAAGCCAACTACCTCTAATTGGGAATCCAGGCCGGCCTATGAAGAACAATTACATCTGTAATCAGGACGAGATGCCGCAACATTTAAAAGGACTGTTCGAGAGAAGTGCAAAGGGCTTGGATTTGCAACAGCAAGAGACATTCCGAATTTTTCTACTGGAGTCTCAGGATTTGTTTGCGAAGGACGCCGAACAGGTTGGACAGTGCAAACTAGTCAAGCACCATATTCGAACAGGACACCATTCTCCAGTTAAGCAAAAACCTCGCAGAATGCCGATGCATATGCGGAAGGTAGCGGAAGAGACTGTTGAGAAAATGTTGAGGCAAGGAGTGATTGAGGAGTCATCGAGTCCTTGGGCATCTCCAATTGTACTTGTGAAGAAGAAAGATGGCTCAACGAGATTTTGTGTAGATTACCGAAAATTAAATAGTCTCACAAAAAAGGACTCCTACCCCCTACCAAGGATAGAAGACACCCTGGATGCAGTAGCAGGTTCGTCATGGTTTTCAACCATAGACCTTCAGAGCGGTTACTGGCAGATCGCTCTAGCCGAAGAGGACAAGGAAAAATCTGCATTCACCGTGGGAAATGGGCTATACCAATTCGTCGTGATGCCTTTCGGATTGTGCAACGCACCGGCCACGTTTGAGAGACTTATGGACAAAGTGTTGTCGCAGTTGTTATGGAATATTTGCCTCGTCTATTTAGATGACGTCATAGTCTATGGAAAAGACTTTTATGAAGAGCTGGACAACTTAAAAAAAGTCTTTCAACGTTTACGTGAGGCACACTTATTAATGAATCCGAAGAAGTGCACATTTTTCCAGAGAAAAGTGGCATATTTAGGACACGAAGTCTCTTCGGACGGAATTGGTACAGACCCTGAGAAGATAATCGCCGTACAAAATTGGCCGGTACCGAAGACACGAAAACAAGTGAGAAGTTTTCTGGGGTTATGCTCATATTACAGGAAATTTGTCAAAGATTTCGCGAAAATAGCCAAACCCCTATATAAACTGACGGAAGAAAATCAATATTTCGAATGGACCACCGCCAGTCAAGAAGCATTCGAAAGTTTAAAAGGCAAATTAACATCTTCTCCAATCCTGGTGTATCCGGATGTGGAGAAAGAATTTTTCTTGGACACCGACGCATCCAATTTTGGAATTGGTGCAGTATTATCCCAAAGCCATGATGGCCAGGAACGAGTAGTTTCCTATTTCAGTAAGGTTTTGAATAAACCGGAAAGGAACTACTGCGCTACGAGGAAAGAGTTATTGGCCGTTATTAAGTCCATACGGCACTTCCATCATTATCTTTATGGAAGGAAGTTTGTAGTGCGTTCGGACCATAGCGCGTTACAATGGCTACTCTCATTTAAATCTCCCGAAGGACAAATGGCCCGATGGTTGGAAGAATTGGGACAATACGAATTTCAAATTGTCCACCGGTATGGAAGGCTTCATGGTAATGCAGATGCTTTGTCTCGCATACCATGTAACAACTGTAAGTCTTGCAAGAAAACAGGGAACAAGGAAGGTCTGATTACAGAAGAGGCAACATGCAAGAGGATCTGCTTCAACGAGGGAAATCAAGACGAAAAATGGAAAATGTCACAAATGGAGGATCCAAATTTGAAATTTGTTATAGAGGCTAAAAGGCACAATCGTCGTCCGTCAAAAGAAGAAGTGTCGATTTTAGGTTCCAAGGCCCGATACTATTGGCAGATTTGGGACTCACTGGAGATCAAGGATGAGCTTTTGTTCAGAAAATGGGTATCCGGAGACGAGCGAAAAGATGTTTTTCAACTCGTGGTCCCATCGAACAAGATTGAAGAGGTTCTTCAAGAAGCTCACAATTCCTCGACCTCTGGACACTTCGGCGTGAATAAGACACTGGCCAGATTAAGAAAAAGTTTCTTTTGGGCCGGCTGTAAGCAGGACGTGGAGGATTGGTGCCGAACTTGCGATATCTGCACGGCCAAGAAAGGACCAAGGCAGAAAGGGCAAGCAAAGCTATGCACTTATAACGTTGGGTCTCCATTTGAACGGATAGGTTTGGACATATTAGGACCTTATCCGAAGACAATAAATGGAAACAGATTCGTAATAGTCATCATGGACTATTTTACGAAATGGCCAGAAGTCGTTCCCGTAGCAAACTTTCAGGCCAAGACCATAGCACAAGCTATGATGGCACAAGTTTTTAGCAGACATGGCCTACCGATAGAGGTACATACCGACCAAGGACGATCATTTGAGTCCAAATTATTCCAAGAAGTCCTGAGGATACTGGGAGTAAAGAAAACTAGAACGACTCCGCTGCATCCACAGTCAGATGGATTAGTGGAAAGACTAAACCGAACAATACACCAATATTTGTCGTTGTTCGTTTCACACCATCAAAAGGACTGGGACGATTGGCTGCCTTTATTTTTATTGGCATACCGATCGGCGGAACATGAAACCACGAAACAAACCCCAGCGAGGATGTTAGACGGAAGAGAACTTCGGCTACCAATAGATTTCTTCCGAGGAGTTACCCCCGAGCGACCTATTTCTTCCATGGAATATGTCTCGCAACTGAATAAGGTCCTCGCGGATGTACACCATTTGGCAAGAGCGAAAATTGTTAAAAGCTCGGAACGCATGAAATTGCGCCATGATGCCACTTGTACTCCAATTATTTTCAACGAGGGAGACCTAGTGTGGCTTTGTCAGCCACGAAGAACAAAAGGAAGATGTCCGAAACTGCAAGTAAACTGGGAAGGACCCTATTTGGTGAAGAAGAGGATTAATGACGCTATCTACGGGATCCAGCGGTCAGCCAAAGGAAGAATGAAGATTATACACGCCAATAGATTAGCAAAATACGAAGGAACCAAGGTACTAGGATGGAACAAGAAAGAAGAACGATAGGACACAAGGACATCGCATGACGCAGCACCACTGACAAGGAGTCAAGACAGCAGTGCGCCGCTATGCTTACTCTCCCGTGGAGCATTGTAAAAAATAGGGGAGGATGGGTATAGTGTGAGGTTTGAGGGTTCCGTAAGATTTAATCTAGGAAATTATTCTAAATACAGGAAGTTCTTTGTCGTTCCGTTTTATTTTCAGAAGGAAGAATCATCTTCCATCTGCTCCCGTTTGAATTGTTTGTGTTCCGGCGGTTGCAAGCAGTTTTGCAAGTGTTCGGGTTTGAAGTTATCAAAATACTAAGATGTTCGTTACTAAGAGTTTCGCCCAAGTGATGCGGTCATCTCGCCCAGGGTTTTTGGCATGGTTTTCCCTTGGGACCGTGAGCAAATGCTGGGATGACATTTTTGGTTCAGGAGGAGCCATCGCTGCTTACACCTGAGAGTGCCTTTTCCTGAACCGAAGCATCTGAAGATCTCGCGATAATATACGGCCGGGACGTCCGCTATCGTCGAGGGGAAGCAGTGTTACGGACGTGAAGGCGCGAAGAACACGGCGAAGACACAAACTATATTGATTATGTGTCATGTTATAATGTTATATTAGTTCTATCGATTTTATGACGTTCGAATGTTATTGTTATTGGTAACCAAACCAGAGAGTCTGCATCTGGTCTTGATACCAGACGGACGTGATATATTAAAATCGTTGTCGTTGATAATCCTGGTACGTTGAAATGTCTCGCCCGCGTCCACGTAACAATATTAATGTATTCTCTGGTAGCAGTCTTCTCTGTAATCTTATTATTAATATCTTTATGTTACTATTTTCCAAATTTGTAGTGCGGAATCGGAATTGCTTCAAACATCTCTATCCTCGTCCAGGACTTCATTATGATCAGAAGGTGTCTTGGCTTCAACCGGCAGTGAATGGTCGTTTCTATAATCCATAACAGGATATATATTTTGAGACATAATTCTATTATAAGTAAAATAAAAAAAATAAAGTTGAAATTATACATTTCATTTCACATGTTATTGCATACACACCCTTTAAGTCTATTCTTATTAGTTGCTTACACATGATGTATTCAGAGCAATTTGTCACCCTAAATTTGGCCCCTGCCATTCACCACCGCATTAATCTTGAATGTCCTTAGAACTATACTGCGTTCTTTTGCGTCCTGTAGACTCAAAGACGTTATAGCTTCTGTAACCATCTCTATAATCCAGTCTCCAAGTTCACTTTCATAAAACCTTAAAGTAACTATTAGCTAACGCAGTGTTGATACAGTATGATATCTGAAATAAAAAGATTTATATTCATTAATGACGAGCCTCTTTACTTATAAAAATAACATAGCCATTTCATAAAATAACCGGAAAACAAACTAATTCGATCCATACATACCTTTCAATCGTGTTCCTTAGTTTCTTTTGAATGAGTTAGAACCATGTCAAAGATGATTTTCGAAGAAATTGTGCCTTGTTCCGAACGACGGAAGATTTAGGCCACCTTGGATCCGGTTATGCTCCCACGTGTCACATGTATTTTCAAACTTTACAAGTCGATTTCACGAGTGATTCTCTATATGAATGGTTCAGACTGGCGCGGGAACGATTCTGCAGATATTCCACGCGCCCCGCACTGTAACTCTGCACTATTTATGTTACATTTAACGTCCATGAACGTCACGCCGTTGACACGTAGCCCGCAATGTAAATACGCACTGTCCATCCACTATTTTATTGGCACTTTACTATGCAACTCGCCCGTCTGCAATTGATCCGGGTTGCAGCCGGCCCGTATGCAATCGTCGTGTGCAATCGCAACGTGAGCAAACGGCCTTGTGCGCAAAAGGGACGTGCGCAATAGTGCTTGTGTGCAAACGGGACATCGGCTTCAGGACGTGCGCAATCGGCTCGTGTGCAATCGGAACGTGAGCAATCGGTCTTGTGCGCAAAAGGAACGTGCGCAATAGGTCTTGTGTGCAAACGGAACGTGTGCAATCGGGACGTGTGCAATCGGGACGTGCGCAATTGGAACGTGTGCAATCGGCACGTGCGCAATCGGTCTTGTGCGCAATTGGGTTACACTCGAAATCTTGCTAGTTCTCACGATTTGCAAGCGAAACGCACGATGCACCGCGTTTCGTTCAATTCGTTCAAGAACTCTCTTATCTCAGACATCCGCGAGTGTTTCGCGTCGAAAACGTGGTCCCCGTCTGTTTTAGACGCTAAAGACGCGTATGACACTTGATTCGCACGAATCCGTTGAGAAATGGCCGAGATACGCCGTGTTGCACTTCCGGACGATGAATACGTTCAATTCGTTCAAGAACTCTCGTATCTCGGACATCCGCGAGTGTTTCGCGTCGAAAACGTGGTCCCCGTCTGTTTTAGACCTTAAAAACGCGTATGACACTTGATTCGCACGAATCCGTTGAGAAATGGCCGAGATACGCCGTGTTACACTTCCGGACGATGAATTCGTTCAATTCGTTCAAGAACTCTCGTATCTCGGACATCCGCGAGTGTTTCGCGTCGAAGACGTGGTCCCCGTCTGTTTTAGACGCTAAAAACGCGTATGACACTTGATTCGCACGAATCCGTTGTGAAATGGCCGAGATACGCCGTGTTACACTTCCGGACGATGAAATCTTGCTAGTTCTCACGTTTTGCAAGCAAAACGCATGATGCACCGCGTTTCGTTCAATTCGTTCAACAACTCTCGTATCTCAGACATCCGCGAGTGTTTCGCGTCAAAAACGTGGTCCCCGTCTGTTTTAGACGCTACAAACGCGTATGACACTTGATTCGCACGAATCCGTTGAGAAATGGCCAAGATACGCCGTGTTACACTTCCGGACGATGAATACGTTCAATTCGTTCAAGAACTTTCGTATCTCGGACATCCGCGAGTGTATCGCGTCGAAAACGTGGTCCCCGTCTGTTTTAGACGCTACAAACGCGTATGACACTTGATTCGCACGAATCCGTTGAGAAATGGCCGAGATACGCCGTGTTACACTTCCGGACGATGAATACGTTCAATTCGTTCAAGAACTCTCGTATCTCGGACATCCGCGAGTGTTTCGCGTCGAAAACGTGGTCCCCGTCTGTTTTAGACGCTACAAACGCGTATGAGACTTGATTCGCACGAATCCGTTGAGAAATGGTCGAGATACGCCGTGTTACACTTCCGGACGATGAAATCTTGCCAGTTCTCACGATTTGCAAGCGAAACGCACGATGCACCGCGTTTCGTTCAATTCGTTCAAGAACTCTCGTATCTCGGACATCCGCGAGTGTTTCGCGTCGAAAACGTGGTCCCCGTCTGTTTTAGACGCTAAAAACGTGTATGACACTTGATTCGCACGAATCCGTTGAGAAATGGCCGAGATACGCCGTGTTACACTTCCGGACGATGAATACGTTCAATTCGTTCAAGAACTCTCGTATCTCGGACATCCGCGAGTGTTTCGCGTCGAAAACGTGGTCCCCGTCTGTTTTAGACGCTACAAACGCGTATGACACTTGATTCGCACGAATCCGTTGAGAAATGGTCGAGATACGCCGTGTTACTCTTCCGGACGATGAAATCTTGCTAGTTCTCACGATTTGCAAGCGAAACGCACGATGCACCGCGTTTCGTTCAATTCGTTCAAGAACTCTCGTATCTCGGACATCCGCGAGTGTTTCGCGTCGAAAACGTGGTCCCCGTCTGTTTTAGACGCTAAAAACGTGTATGACACTTGATTCGCACGAATCCGTTGAGAAATGGCCGAGATACGCCGTGTTACACTTCCGGACGATGAATACGTTCAATTCGTTCAAGAACTCTCGTATCTCGGACATCCGCGAGTGTTTCGCGTCGAAAACGTGGTCCCCGTCTGTTTTAGACGCCAAAAACGCGTATGACACTTGATTCGCACGAATCCGTTGAGAAATGGCCGAGATACGCCGTGTTGCACTTCCGGACGATGAATTCGTTCAATTTGTTCAAGAACTCTCGTATCTCGGATATCCGCGAGTGTTTCGCGTCGAAAACGTGGTCCCCGTCTGTTTTAGACGCTAAAGACGCGTATGACACTTGATTCCCACGAATCCGTTGAGAAATGGCGGAGATACGCCGTGTTACACTTCCGGACGATGAATTCGTTCAATTCATTCAAGAACTCTCGTATCTCGGACATCCGCGAGTGTTTCGTGTCGAAAACATGGTCCCCGTCTGTTTTAGACGCTAAAAACGCGTATGACACTTGATTCGCCCGAATCCGTTGAGAAATGGCCAAGATACGCCGTGTTACACTTCCGGAGATGAAATCTTGCTAATTCTCACGTTTTGCAAGCGAAACGCACGATGCACCGCGTTTCGTTCAATTCGTTCAAGAGCTCTCGTATCTCGGACATCCGCGAGTGTTTCGCGTCGAAAACGTGGTCCCCGTCTGTTTTAGACGCTAAAAACGCGTATGACACTTGATTCGCACGAATACGTTGAGAAATGGCCGAGATACGCCGTGTTACACTTCCGGACGATGAAATCTTGCTAGTTCTCACGTTTTGCAAGCGAAACGCACGATGCACCGCGTTTCGTTCAATTCGTTCAAGAACTCTCGTATCTCGGACATCCGCGAGTGTTTCGCGTCGAAAATGTGGTCCCCGTCTGTTTTAGTCGCTAAAAACGTGTGTTAGGGATATTTAGACATAAGAATTAATTATATATAGAATAAGAATATTACACAAATAACTCCACGCTGTACTGGACGAGAACGCGCTTAGTCCGTCCCATTATGTAAACCCGACCGTGCTACCTATTGTGTGTACCAGTCAGCTGTCTCCCTCCTTCTTAACCTGTCCTATGTATTATCCGTTTACTTCGTCTCTGTACATGTGGGCTGTAACGCCCCGTCGACCGCGCAGTGAAAAACAATAACAGCTGAGTGATCGCTGCGTTACCGTTTAGTTTAAATCCAATTACCGAACACGAAAGACGAGACTTGTACTTCTCCACTGAATAAAATCGCTATTAACTCCAGTCAAGTGCATTTAGATTGCAGTGCCTGCAAAAAGGTCCTTCAAAACGCTTCCTCCAGTTCACCCGTGGACTGTTCCCAGTCTGAACCGGCAGCCGTCAAACATTCTAACATATTTGGTCCTTCGAGCCGGATACGGGTGTGAAGTGTAGAGCGATAGCAAGTCGTCGTGACACTACGTCATTCCGAAGAATACATGTTAAGGTTGTTGCCGAACAAAGTCGCGGCAACTTTATCCAGACGAACCACGCCGCTTAAGGTATCCGCCCACGCCGCCGATCCAGCAACCCCATGGCTACGATAGAGGAACTTGTGGAGGCCCAATCGACAAGCCAGAGCCTCATCGCCCGAATCTGGATCAATTACACGAAGTTGTCGACGGAGAAGCGGACTCCGACGGCCATCCGTTCCCGCCTCGCCAATCTGCAGTCCTACTGGGATGAATGCCGAGCCCGTCATCACCAAATCTGTGCCCTGGCCGACGAGGAGACGAGGAAGACACACCAGTACTTCGTCAAGGACGCCTTCTTTGCGATTTCCGACTGCGTTGAACAGGTGACTGATTCCCTAAATGGAGCCCTTGAGAAAATGCAGGAGAAAACCAAGCACGCGATGCCCGATCCTTCCGACACGCTTAGTGAGCCAAAAACCGTCTCGGTACATCTACCACAGATAAACCTCCCAAAATTCAGCGGTGATCTGACCACGTGGACGAATTTTCACGACCTATTTGTGTCCTTAGATGATGCGCGAAAAGATCTAGCCAACTCACAAAAACTGCATTACTTAAAGGCTAGTTTAGTCGGAAACGCCTCCCGAATACTCGCGCATACTCCCGTCACCGACGCCAATTATAGTTCCGCATTGGAGGCGCTAAAAAGCAGATACGGAAGTACTCGCGCAATAGTATATTCCCATCTGCAGCAATTCATGGATATTCCGAAAGTGAGTTCCAATTCAGTGAGAGAACTCCGTTCCCTCCGAGACCAAACATGCGAAGTACATTCGGCGCTCCAGAATCTCTCGCGACCGGTGACGCAGTGGGAAGATTTATTTATTTTTATAATACTCTCCAAATTGGACAAGACGACACAACATGATTGGGAGCTCACCTTAACGGACGTTCATGCAGTGCCAACGTTCGATAAACTGGATGACTTTCTTTCGACGCGTATTCGTGCACTCGAATCCTCGACCTCCGGCTTGTATAAAGAAGCGCCAGCACGCGTCGCCTATCCGATTAAGAACCCCACGGTACGCACTTACTTAGCTTCATCGGCCGCACCGCATTGCTTCGTATGTCAGGGCGATCACCCGTTATATCAATGTCAAGCGTTCCTCGGCAAGTCCGCGCGGCAGCGCCTCGACTTAGTGAGGCAAGACGAACGCTGCATCAATTGTTTCCGCTGGGGTCACCTAAACCGATCGTGTCAAAGCGGCATGACATGTAGGCAATGCAAAGGTAAACATCATACATTTGTACACGTGGAGCAGAATCGTCCACCGGGTAACGTAAATAACCGACCTCCGTTCGCCACGAATAACGAACCGTATCCGAGCGTCTCACCCTCCACGAGCCGAGGTATTGGAGAAATCTCCACGAATTCCTCGAATATCGGGATAAATAATACCGTATTACCCACGGCCGTAGTACTACTCAGAGGCACCTCAGGACGCTCTTATCAAGCTCGCGCCCTTCTCGATCAGGGTTCTCAGGCCTCGTTTATCTCCGAATCCGCGGCCCAACTCCTTAGACTCGAAACCAAGCCCGTTTCTGTACGCGTGTCGGGTATCGGTGCGACAAACGCCGGTCCCATAAAGAAAATTGCTTTCACCACGGTTGAGCCCTGCAACGAACAGGGGCCCGTGATACCAATTTCGGCTCTCGTTATGACTAAGTTGTCCGCGTATCTCCCCCCTTCAGCTTTGCTTGCAAGAGACAGTGCATTCTTAAGGTCATTAAGCCTGGCCGATCCTTGTCCCTTTAGTAACCGGCCAATCGACATTATCATTGGAGCGGATTATTACGGAACTATGTTACTTGAAGGACTAATTTACGGAACCAGCCAACATCCCAATGCACAACAATCTATTTTCGGCTGGATTCTGTCCGGAACGCTTCACTCTCCGCCCACAACCGCACACGATCGTCTATGCGTAAATCACCTCACCTTTTCCGACCCCCTTCAGGAGGCTGTGCAGCAGTTCTGGGAAATTGAAGAGGTCCCTCAACGCACTCCTCGGTCTAAAGCCGAAATCCAATGCGAAAACCATTTTGTTTCGACACATACACGTCGCCCTGACGGACGGTACGTTGTACGTCTACCCTTCAAATCTCCTCCACCGTTAGAAATCGGAGATACCGCCGTAGTTGCGAGACGCAGTCTCCTTTCCAACGAAAAACGATTGGCGAATAAGCCCGATCTTGCCGCCGCCTACATGAACTTCCTGAACGAGTACGCTCAATTGGCACATATGGAACCAGTTCCCACTCCCGAGATCGCTAATCCATCGGCCATTTATCTGCCTCATCATCCGGTCGTAAAAGTTGCAAGCAACACCACAAAAATCCGCGTGGTGTTTAATGCATCATGCGCTTCTTCTAACAGAACGTCATTAAACGACCACCTCCTTATAGGCCCCAAACTGCAGGCCGATCTCTTCTCATTAGTACTCCGATGGCGATCCCATAAGTACGTATATACAGCTGACCTCGAGAAAATGTTCCGTCAGATCCGCGTACATCCTCAAGACGTCGATTTTCAACGTATCCTCTGGAGATCGAATATGAACGACGAGATAAGTCCCTACCGGTTACTGACCGTGACAAATGGGACGGCCTCCGCTCCGTTTCTCGCCAACCGGGTAATAAAGCAGCTCGTCATTGACGAAGGTACGCAATATCCTCTCGCCGTCCCCGTTCTAGAAAACGACACATTCGTCGATGATTTGATGTTTGGAGCCGAAAAGAAGCATATCCTACTTGAAACTCGCAAACAACTAACCGACTTGCTCAGGGCTGGTGGTTTTCGACCATACAAGTGGACCAGCAATGACCCGTCTCTCCTCTCCGACCTTTCCGCTGAGGAATTAGGTGTGGATAGTTCTAAACTCTTCGGAGAGGACTCCCAACTGAAGGTGCTGGGAGTCTTATGGAACCCCGTGTCGGATTGCTTTTCATTCCAAGTACAAAGTTTCCCAACGGTCGTGTCAAAGAGGACCTTTCTTGCTCTACTTGCCCGTTTGTTCGATCCGCTAGGATGGGTCTCTCCCGTGACTATTTCCGCCAAAATATTACTCCAAACATTGTGGATCCGTAAACTAGATTGGGATGATCCCCTCCCCGAGGACTTAGCGAGCAGGTGCCAAACATATCAAGCCCAACTAAACTCTCTACGTCGCATTCATTTACCGCGCTGGACTGGACAGTGCGGCTCAGTTCTGTCGCAAGAACTACACGGATTCTGCGACGCATCCAACTCCGCTTATGCAGCGGTTGTCTACCTACGAATTTCCGATTCCGACGGCACGGTCCACACGTCCCTCCTCTATTCAAAGACAAAGGTGGCTCCTCTTAAAATACAAAGTATTCCGCGCCTGGAATTATGCTCCGCGGTATTGCTCACTCGTTGTCTCCGCTTCGTATGCAATTCCATGGGACTGCAGAAGACTCCGCCGTTTGCCTTGACTGACTCATCGGTGGTTCTTGCCTGGTTAAAATCCGACCCTTCTCGCTGGGTCAGTTTCGTAGCACACCGTGTATCGGAAATTCAAACCAGCCTTCCTACTGCCGAGTGGAAATATGTTCCTACGGTTCGAACCCAGCTGATTGCGCCTCCAGGGGTGTCCTCCCGCCCTCCTTACACGCCCATCCTCTGTGGTGGAATGGACCACAGTGGCTGTGTCATCCTGCTTCTGCCTGGCCGCTGAGCAAGAGCGACCCGCACTCGGACACCGTGCTAGCAGCCCGAAAAAACGTGCAGACGCACCACGCACTCCCGCAATGCGACTGGGATCTCCCAGATCGCGTATCCTCATGGCCGAAACTACTCCGAATCACAGCCTGGGTGATGAGATTCGTCGACAGGCTGCGTCACGTCAAGCGTGACCCTTATCCCCCCTATCTCCTAGCAGCCGAAATTAAAGTCTCCAGTACCTTTTGGTGCAAACATGTGCAAAGGAAAGTATTCTTCCGAGATACCCCCAAAACAGAGTCGAATTCCGCCGAGCAATTAGTAAAATCCTTCCGCAGCTTAAGCCCCTTCGTAGATTCGAACGGTCTCGTGCGCATAGGAGGTCGTCTCACTCACTCTGAGTTGTGTGAGGAAGAAAAACATCCGATCCTCCTGCCCAAGTGCCGGATAGCAGCACTCATCATAAGACACGTGCACATCTCCAGTTTCCATGGGGGAATACAAGTGTCCTTACGACTCTTGCGACAACAATACTGGATTTTACGCGCACGGCAATGATTAAAGCCTGTGTATTCGCCTGCGTTATATGTACGCGTCAACGCGCCGCCACTGTATCCCAGAAAATGGGTGATCTCCCTCCGTCGCGAGTCACACGATCACGACCATTCTCGCATACCGGCGTGGACTATGCCGGGCCCTATCAAATTCGATCCTCAAAGGGTCGAGGTATTAAATGCCATAAGGCTTACTGCGCTTTATTTATCTGTTTAACCGTCCGAGCGATTCACTTAGAAGTAGTAGACGATTGCACCACCGCAGGATTTATGGCCGCCTTCAAACGTTTTGCGTCGCGCCGAGGCCTCCCGAGTAATATGTATAGTGATAACGGGACGAATTTTGTGCCGCAAGGGAATTAACCGGAAATCTCCGTCTGCTACTCCGAGACCCCGAACTCCAAAATCAGTTTGCTTCTGATGGCGTGGAGTGGCGATTTATTCCTCCAGCAGCGCCTCAATTTGGCGGATTATGGGAAGCTGGCGTAAAAAGTGTAAAATTCCACTTAAAGCGAATTATGGGAAACTTTACGCCAACGTATGAGGAATTCTCCACCTTATTGTGCAATATCGAGGGTATCTTAAACTCGCGCCCCCTTTCGCCTCTTTATGACGATCCCGAGTCATTTGATGTATTGACACCCGGTCACTTTCTTGTCGGCTCCCCGTTAAAAGCGGTCCCCGCGCCCAGCGTGCTTAATGTTAACGAAAATCGCCTAACCCGTTGGCAAACTGTACAGCGACTACAAGAAACCTTTTGGAGGATCTGGTCATCCGATTACCTGAACTCACTGCAGCAAAGAGTGAAGTGGCAGTCAAGCAAAAAAAACCTTCAAGTAGGAGATCTCGTTTTATTGCGCAATCCTCAACTCCCCCCTGCGAAGTGAAGTTGGGACGCATCGTACATTGTTTACCGGGAACCGATAATTTAGTCCGAGTAGTTTCTGTAAAAACCGCGAAATCTATATTTAAGCGACCCGTCACACAGCTCTGTAAACTTCCCGTCGATGTCCCACCTGAAGCAGAAGCTCTCCGCAACTCCCTCCACTGTTCCTTAAGCCTGCTTGCGTCATGAACACCGCAGCGTTAGTGCCGTCATCCTTGCGAAATGACTAGCTGATTTTGCGATGTATTAAAGGAATTTCGTTCAGCGACGCCCGCGTGAACGAGGCGGGTGGTGTGTTAGGGATACTTAGACATAAGAATTAATTATATATAGAATAAGAATATTACACAAATAACTCCACGCTGTACTGGACGAGAACGCGCTTAGTCCGTCCCATTATGTAAACCCGACCGTGCTACCTATTGTGTGTACCAGTCAGCTGTCTCTCTCCTTCTTAACCTGTCCTATGTATTATCCGTTTACTTCGTCTCTGTACATGTGTGCTGTAACGCCTCGTCGACCGCGCAGTAAAAAACAATAACAGCTGAGTGATCGCTGCGTTACCGTTTAGTTTAAATCCAATTACCGAACACGAAAGACGAGACTTGTACTTCTCCACTGAATAAAATCGCTATTAACTCCAGTCAAGTGCATTTAGATCGCAGTGCCTGCAAAAAGGTCCTTCAAAACGCTTCCTCCAGTTCACCCGTGGACTGTTCCCAGTCTGAACCGGCAGCCGTCAAACATTCTAACAACGTGTATGACACTTGATTCGCACGAATCCGTTGAGAAATGGCCGAGATACGCCGTGTTACACTTCCTGACGATGAATACGTTCAATTCGTTCAAGAACTCTCGTATCTCGTTCATCCGCGAGTGTTTCGCGTCGAAAACGTGGTCCCCGTCTGTTTTAGACGCTAAAAACGCGTATGACACATGATTCGCACGAATACGTTGAGAAATGGCCGAGATACGCCGTGTTACACTTCCGCAGATGAAATCTTGCTAGTTCTCACGTTTTGCAAGCGAAACGCGCGAAGCACCGCGTTTCGTTCAATTCGTTCAAGAACTCTCGTATCTCGGACATCCGCGAGTGTTTCGCGTCGAAAACGTGGTCCCCGTCTGTTTTAGACGCTAAAAACGCGTATGACACTTGATTCGCACGAATCCGTTGAGAAATGGCCGAGGTACGCCGTGTTGCACTTCCGGACGATGAATTCGTTCAATTCGTTCAAGAACTCTCGCATCTCGGACATCCGCGAGTGTTTCGCGTCGAAAACGTGGTCGCCGTCTGTTTTAGACGCTAAAAACGTGTATGACACTTGATTCGCACGAATCCGTTGAGAAATGGCCGAGATACGCCGTGTTACACTTCCGGACGATGAATACGTTCAATTCGTTCAAGAACTCTCGTATCTCGGACATCCGCGAGTGTTTCGCGTCGAAAACGTGGTCCCCGTCTGTTTTAGACGCCAAAAACGCGTATGACACTTGATTCGCTCGAATACGTTGAGAAATGGCCGAGATACGCCGTGTTACACTTCAGGACGATGAAATCTTGCTAGTTCTCACGTTTTGCAAGCGAAACGCACGATGCACCCGCGTTTCGTTCAATTCGTTCAAGAACTCTCGTATCTCGGACATCCGCGAGTGTTTCGCGTGGAAAACGTGGTCCCCGTCTGTTTTAGACGCTAAAAACGCGTATGACACTTGATTCGCACGAATACGTTGAGAAATGGCCGAGATACGCCGTGTTACACTTCCGGAGATGAAATCTTACTAGTTCTCACGATTTTCAAGCGAAACGCACGATGCACCGCGTTTCGCACCATTCGTTCAAGAACTCTCGTATCTCGGACATCCGCGAGTGTTTCGCGTCGAAAACGTGGTCCCCGTCTGTTTTAGACGCTAAAAACGCGTATGACACTTGATTCGCACGAATCCGTTGAGAAATGGCCGAGATACACCGTGTTGCACTTCCGGACGATGAATTCGTTCAATTCGTTCAAGAACTCTCGTATCTCGGACAACCGCGAGTGTTTCGCGTCGAAAACGTGGTCCCCGTCTGTTTTAGACGCTAAAAACGCGTATGACACTTGATTCGCACGAATCCATTGAGAAATGGCCGAGATACGCCGTGTTACACTTGAAAAACGATGAAATCTTGCTAGTTCTCACGTTTTGCAAGCGAAACGCACGATGCACCGCGTTTCGTTCAATTCGTTCAAGAACTCTCGTATCTCGGACATCCGCGAGTGTTTCGCGTCGAAAACGTGGTCCCCGTCTGTTTTAGACGCTAAAAACGCGTATGACACTTGATTCGCACGAATCCGTTGAGAAATGGCCGAGATACGCCGTGTTACACTTCCGGACGATGAATTCGTTCAATTCGTTCAAGAACTCTCGTATCTCGGACATCCGCGAGTGTTTCGCGTCGAAAACGTGGTCCCCGTCTGTTTTAGACGCTAAAAACGCGTATGACACTTGATTCGCACGAATCCATTGAGAAATGGCCGAGATACGCCGTGTTACACTTGAGAAACGATGAAATCTTGCTAGTTCTCACGTTTTGCAAGCGAAACGCACGATGCACCGCGTTTCGTTCAATTCGTTCAAGACCTCTCGTATCTCGGACATCCGCGAGTGTTTCGCGTCGAAAACGTGGTCCCCGTCTGTTTTAGACGCTAAAAACGCGTATGACCGTTGATTCGCACGAATCCGTTGAGAAATGGCCGAGATACGCCGTGTTACACTTTCGGACGATTAAATCTTGCTAGTTCTCACGCTTTGCAAGCGAAACGCACGATGCACCGCGTTTCGTTCAATTCGTTCAAGAACTCTCGCATCTCGGACATCCGCGAGTGTTTCGCGTCGAAAACGTGGTCCCCGTCTGTTTTAGACGCTAAAAACGCGAATGACACTTATTCGCACGAATCCGTTTAGAAATGGCCGAGATACGCCGTGTTACACTTCCGGACGATGAATTCGTTCAATTCGTTCAAGAACTCTCGTATCTCGGACATCCGCGAGTGTTTCGCGACGAAAACGTGGTCCCCGTCCGTTTTAGACGCTAAAAACGAGTACGACACTTAATTCGCACGAATCCGTTGAGAAATGGCCGAGATACGCCGTGTTACACTTCCGGATGATGAATTCGTTCAATTCATTCAAGAACTCTCGTATCTCGGACATCCGCGAGTGTTTCGCGTCGAAAACGTGGTCCCCGTCTGTTTTAGACGCTAAAAACGCGTATGACACTTGATTCGCACGAATCCGTTGAGAAATGGCCGAGATACGCCGTGTTACACTTCCGGACGATGAAATCTTGCTAGTTCTCACGTTTTGCAAGCGAAACGCACGATGCACCGCGTTTCGTTCAATTGGTTCAAAAACTCTCGTATCTCAGACATACGCGAGTATTTCTAAACGCGGTCCCCGTCCGTTTTAGACGCTGAAAACGTGTTTGACACTTGATTCGCACGAATCCGTTGAGAAATGGCCGAGATACGCCGTGTTACACTTCCGGACGATGAATACGTTCAATTCGTTCAAGAACTCTCGTATCTCGGACATCCGCGAGTGTTTCGCGTCGAAAATGTTGTCCCCGTCTGTTTTAGACGCTAAAAACCTGTATGACACTTGATTCGCACGAATCCGTTGAGAAATGGCCGAGATACGCCGTGTTTCACTTCCTGACGATGAATACGTTCAATTCGTTCAAGAACTCTCGTATCTCGTTCATCCGCGAGTGTTTCGCGTCGAAAACGTGGCCCCCGTCTGTTTTAGACGCTAAAAACGCGTATGACACTTGATTCGCACGAATACGTTGAGAAATGGCCGAGATACGCCGTGTTACACTTCCGGACGATGAAATCTTGCTAGTTCTCACGTTTTGCAAGCGAAAGGCACGATGCACCGCGTTTCGTTCAATTCGTTCAAGAACTCTCGTATCTCGGACATCCGCGAGTGTTTCGCGTCGAAAACGTGGTCCCCGTCTGTTTTAGACGCTAAAAACGCGTATGACACTTGATTCGCACGAATACGTTGAGAAATGGCCGAGATACGCCGTGTTACACTTCCGGACGATGAAATCTTGCTAGTTCTCACGTTTTGCAAGCGAAAGGCACGATGCACCACGTTTCGTTCAATTTGTTCAAGAACTCTCGTATCTCGGATATCCGCGAGGGTTTCGCGTCGAAAACGTGGTCCCCGTCTGTTTTAGACGCTAAAGACGCGTATGACATTTGATTCCCACGAATCCGTTGAGAAATGGCCGAGATACGCCGTGTTTCACTTCCTGACGATGAAATCTTGCTAGTTCTCACGTTTTGCAAGCGAAAGGCACGATGCACCACGTTTCGTTCAATTCGTTCAAGAACTCTCGTATCTCGGACATCCGCGAGTGTTTCGCGTCGAAAACGTGGTCCCCGTCTGTTTTAGACGCTAAAAACGCGTATGACACTTGATTCGCACGAATCCGTTGACAAATGGCCGAGATACGCCGTGTTACACTTCCGGAGATGAAATCTTGCTGGTTCTCACGATTTGCAAGCGAAACGCACGATGCACCGCGTTTCGTACAATTCCTTCAAGAACTCTCGTATCTCGGACATCCGCGAGTGTTTCGCGTCGAAAACGCGGTCCCCGTCTGTTTTAGACGCTAAAACGTGTATGACACTTGATTCGCACGAATCCGTTGAGAAATGGCCGAGATACGCCGTGTTACACTTCCGGACGATGAATACGTTCAATTCGTTCAAGAACTCTCGTATCTCGGACATCCGCGAGTGTTTCGCGTCGTAAACGTGGTCCCCGTCTGTTTTAGACGCCAAAAACGCGTATGACACTTGATTCGCACGAATCCGTTGAGAAATGGCCGAGATACGCCGTGTTGCACTTCCGGACGATGAATTCGTTCAATTTGTTCAAGAACTCTCGTATCTCGGATATCCGCGAGTGTTTCGCGTCGAAAACGTGGTCCCCGTCTGTTTTAGACGCTAAAGACGCGTATGACATTTGATTCCCACGAATCCGTTGAGAAATGGCCGAGATACGCCGTGTTACACTTCCGGACGATGAATTCGTTCAATTCGTTCAAGAACTCTCGTATCTCGGACATCCGCGAGTGTTTCGCGTCGAAAACGTGGTCCCCGTCTGTTTAGACGCTGAAAACGCGTATGACACTTGATTCGCACGAATCCGTTGACAAATGGCCGAGATACGCCGTGTTACACTTCCGGAGATGAAATCTTGCTAGTTCTCACGATTTGCAAGCGAAACGCACGATGCACCGCGTTTCGTACAATTCGTTCAAGAACTCTCGTATCTCGGACATCCGCGAGTGTTTCGCGTCGAAAACGTGGTCCCCGTCTGTTTTAGACGCTAAAAACGCGTATGACACTTGATTCGCACGAATCCGTTGAGAAATGGCCGAGGTACGCCGTGTTGCACTTCCGGACGATGAATTCGTTCAATTCGTTCAAGAACTCTCGCATCTCGGACATCCGCGAGTGTTTCGCGTCGAAAACGTGGTCGCCGTCTGTTTTAGACGCTAAAAACGTGTATGACACTTGATTCGCTCGAATACGTTGAGAAATGGCCGAGATACGCCGTGTTACACTTCAGGACGATGAAATCTTGCTAGTTCTCACGTTTTGCAAGCGAAACGCACGATGCACCGCGTTTCGTTCAATTCGTTCAAGAACTCTCGTATCTCGGACATCCGCGAGTGTTTCGCGTGGAAAACGTGGTCCCCGTCTGTTTTAGACGCTAAAAACGCGTATGACACTTGATTCGCACGAATACGTTGAGAAATGGCCGAGATACGCCGTGTTACACTTCCGGAGATGAAATCTTACTAGTTCTCACGATTTTCAAGCGAAACGCACGATGCACCGCGTTTCGCACCATTCGTTCAAAAACTCTCGTATCTCGGACATCCGCGAGTGTTTCGCGTCGAAAACGTGGTCCCCGTCTGTTTTAGACGCTAAAAACGCGTATGACACTTGATTCGCACGAATCCGTTGAGAAATGGCCGAGATACACCGTGTTGCACTTCCGGACGATGAATTCGTTCAATTCGTTCAAGAACTCTCGTATCTCGGACATCCGAGAATGTTTCGCGTCGAAAACGTGGTCCCCGTCTGTTTTAGACGCTAAAGACGCGTATGACACTAGATTCGCACGAATCCGTTGAGAAATGGCCGAGATACGCCGTTACACTTCCGGACGATGAAATCTTGCTAGTTCTCACGTTTTGCAAGCGAAACGCACGATGCACCGCGTTTCGTTCAATTCGTTCAAGAACTCTCGTATCTCGGACATCCGCGAGTGTTTCGCGTGGAAAACGTGGTCCCCGTCTGTTTTAGACGCTAAAAACGCGTATGACACTTGATTCGCACGAATACGTTGAGAAATGGCCGAGATACGCCGTGTTACACTTCCGGAGATGAAATCTTACTAGTTCTCACGATTTTCAAGCGAAACGCACGATGCACCGCGTTTCGTACCATTCGTTCAAGAACTCTCGTATCTCGGACATCCGCGAGTGTTTCGCGTCGAAAACGTGGTCCCCGTCTGTTTTAGACGCTAAAAACGCGTATGACACTTGATTCGCACGAATCCGTTGAGAAATGGCCGAGATACGCCGTGTTACATTTCCGGACGATGAATTCGTTCAATTCGTTCAAGAACTCTCGTATCTCGGACAACCGCGAGTGTTTCGCGTCGAAAACGTGGTCCCCGTCTGTTTTAGACGCTAAAAACGCGTATGACACTTGATTCGCACGAATCCATTGAGAAATGGCCGAGATACGCCGTGTTACACTTGAAAAACGATGAAATCTTGCTAGTTCTCACGTTTTGCAAGCGAAACGCACGATGCACCGCGTTTCGTTCAATTCGTTCAAGAACTCTCGTATCTCGGACATCCGCGAGTGTTTCGCGTCGAAAACGTGGTCCCCGTCTGTTTTAGACGCTAAAAACGCGTATGACACTTGATTCGCACGAATCCGTTGAGAAATGGCCGAGATACGCCGTGTTACACTTCCGGACGATGAATTCGTTCAATTCGTTCAAGAACTCTCGTATCTCGGACATCCGCGAGTGTTTCGCGTCGAAAACGTGGTCCCCGTCTGTTTTAGACGCTAAAAACGCGTATGACACTTGATTCGCACGAATCCATTGAGAAATGGCCGAGATACGCCGTGTTACACTTGAGAAACGATGAAATCTTGCTAGTTCTCACGTTTTGCAAGCGAAACGCACGATGCACCGCGTTTCGTTCAATTCGTTCAAGACCTCTCGTATCTCGGACATCCGCGAGTGTTTCGCGTCGAAAACGTGGTCCCCGTCTGTTTTAGACGCTAAAAACGCGTATGACCGTTGATTCGCACGAATCCGTTGAGAAATGGCCGAGATACGCCGTGTTACACTTTCGGACGATTAAATCTTGCTAGTTCTCACGCTTTGCAAGCGAAACGCACGATGCACCGCGTTTCGTTCAATTCGTTCAAGAACTCTCGCATCTCGGACATCCGCGAGTGTTTCGCGTCGAAAACGTGGTCCCCGTCTGTTTTAGACGCTAAAAACGCGTATGACACTTGATTCGCACGAATCCGTTGAGAAATGGCCGAGATACGCCGTGTTACACTTCCGGACGATGAATTCGTTCAATTCGTTCAAGAACTCTCGTATCTCGGACATCCGCGAGTGTTTCGCGTCGAAAACGTGGTCCCCGTCTGTTTTAGACGCTAAAAACGCGTATGACACTTGATTCGCACGAATCCATTGAGAAATGGCCGAGATACGCCGTGTTACACTTGAGAAACGATGAAATCTTGCTAGTTCTCACGTTTTGCAAGCGAAACGCACGATGCACCGCGTTTCGTTCAATTCGTTCAAGACCTCTCGTATCTCGGACATCCGCGAGTGTTTCGCGTCGAAAACGTGGTCCCCGTCTGTTTTAGACGCTAAAAACGCGTATGACCGTTGATTCGCACGAATCCGTTGAGAAATGGCCGAGATACGCCGTGTTACACTTTCGGACGATTAAATCTTGCTAGTTCTCACGCTTTGCAAGCGAAACGCACGATGCACCGCGTTTCGTTCAATTCGTTCAAGAACTCTCGCATCTCGGACATCCGCGAGTGTTTCGCGTCGAAAACGTGGTCCCCGTCTGTTTTAGACGCTAAAAACGCGAATGACACTTATTCGCACGAATCCGTTTAGAAATGGCCGAGATACGCCGTGTTACACTTCCGGACGATGAATTCGTTCAATTCGTTCAAGAACTCTCGTATCTCGGACATCCGCGAGTGTTTCGCGACGAAAACGTGGTCCCCGTCCGTTTTAGACGCTAAAAACGAGTACGACACTTAATTCGCACGAATCCGTTGAGAAATGGCCGAGATACGCCGTGTTACACTTCCGGATGATGAATTCGTTCAATTCATTCAAGAACTCTCGTATCTCGGACATCCGCGAATGTTTCGCGTCGAAAACGTGGTCCCCGTCTGTTTTAGACGCTAAAAACGCGTATGACACTTGATTCGCACGAATCCGTTGAGAAATGGCCGAGATACGCCGTGTTACACTTCCGGACGATGAAATCTTGCTAGTTCTCACGTTTTGCAAGCGAAACGCACGATGCACCGCGTTTCGTTCAATTGGTTCAAAAACTCTCGTATCTCAGACATACGCGAGTATTTCTAAACGCGGTCCCCGTCCGTTTTAGACGCTGAAAACGTGTTTGACACTTGATTCGCACGAATCCGTTGAGAAATGGCCGAGATACGCCGTGTTACACTTCCGGACGATGAATACGTTCAATTCGTTCAAGAACTCTCGTATCTCGGACATCCGCGAGTGTTTCGCGTCGAAAATGTTGTCCCCGTCTGTTTTAGACGCTAAAAACCTGTATGACACTTGATTCGCACGAATCCGTTGAGAAATGGCCGAGATACGCCGTGTTTCACTTCCTGACGATGAATACGTTCAATTCGTTCAAGAACTCTCGTATCTCGTTCATCCGCGAGTGTTTCGCGTCGAAAACGTGGCCCCCGTCTGTTTTAGACGCTAAAAACGCGTATGACACTTGATTCGCACGAATCCGTTGAGAATGGCCGAGATACGCCGTGTTGCACTTCCGGACGATGAATTCGTTCAATTTGTTCAAGAACTCTCGTATCTCGGATATCCGCGAGTGTTTCGCGTCGAAAACGTGGTCCCCGTCTGTTTTAGACGCTAAAGACGCGTATGACATTTGATTCCCACGAATCCGTTGAGAAATGGCCGAGATACGCCGTGTTTCACTTCCTGACGATGAATACGTTCAATTCGTTCAAGAACTCTCGTATCTCGTTCATCCGCGAGTGTTTCGCGTCGAAAACGTGGTCCCCGTCTGTTTTAGACGCCTAGATTCTACCTCATCATACCTTGTTCCGGAGGTTCATATGTACAGGATTTGTGCGGTAGCCCTTGTCCAAAGCGACTCTCTTTGGACACAGGTCGAATCATAAGACGGGGCATCCAGAATTGCCAATGTCGTCCAATGATATAGATGCAAACATCTTCACTCCTATCAATTTGACAGGATTCTGTCTCATCATACCCTGTTCCGGATGTTCAAATGTACAAGGTTTGGGCGGTAGCACTTGTCCAAAGCGACTCTCCTTGGGCTCAGGTCGAATCATAAACCGGAGCATCCAGCATTGCCATGGCGTCCAATGATATAGATGCAAATATCTTTACTCCTATCAATGTGATAGGATTCTGCCTCATCATACCTTGTTCCGGAGGTTCAAATGTATAAGATTTGTGCGGTAGCACTAGACAAAAGCGAAACTCTTTGGACTCAGGTCGATCCATAAGCCGAACCATCCAGAATTGCCAATGTCGTGCAATGATATAGATGCAAATATCTTTACTGCTACCAATTTGACAGGATTCTGCCTCATCGTATCTTGACCAGGGGGTCCAAATGTGCAAGATTTGTGCGGTAGCACGTGTCCAAAGCGACTCTCTTTGGCCCCCGGTCGAATCATATGCCGGAGCATCCAGGATTGCCAATGTCGTCCAGTGATATAGATTCAAATATCTTTATTCCTATCAATGTGATAGAATTCTGCCTCATCATACCTTGTTCCGGAGGTTCATATGTACAAGATTTGTGCGGTAGCCCTTGTCAAAGCGAATCTCTTGGACACAGGTCGAATCATAAGACGGGCATCCAAGAATTGCCAATGTCGTCCAATGATATAGATGCAAATATCACCACTCCTATCAATGTGATAGGATTCTGTCTCTTCATACCCTGTTCCGGATGTTCAAATGTACAAGACTTGTTGCGGTAGCACTTGTCCGAAGCGACTCTCTTTGGACTCAGGTCGAATCATAAGCCAGAGCATCCAGAATTGCCAATGTCGTGCAATGATATAGATGCAAATATCTTTACTCCTATCAATGTGATAGGATTCTGCCTCATCATACCTTGTTCCGGAGGTTCAAATGTACAAGAAGTGTGCGGTAGCCCTTGTCCAAAGCGACTCTCTTGGACTCAGGTCGAATCATAAGACGGGGCATCCAGAATTGCCAATGTCGTCCAATGATATAGATGCAAATATCTTTTCTCCTATCAATTTGACAGGATTCTGCCTCATCATACCTTGTCCAGTAGGTCAAAATGTACAAGATTTGTGCGGTAGCCCTTGTCCAAAGCGACTCTCTTTGGACTCAGGTCGAATCATAAACCGGAGCATCCAGCATTGCCATGGCGTCCAATGATAGAGATGCAAATATCTTCACTCCCATCAATTCGACAGGATTCTGGCTCATCGTGTCTTGACCAGGAGGATCAAGTGTACAAGATTTGTGCGGTAGCACTAGACAAAAGCGAAACTCTTTGGACTCAGGTCGATTCATAAGCCGAACCATCCAGAATTGCCAATGTCGTGGAATAATGCAGATGCAAATATCTTTACTGCTATCAATTTGACAATATGCCGCCTCATCGTATCTTGACCAGGGGGTCCAAATGTACAAGATTTGTGCGGTAGCACGTGTCCAAAGCGACTCTCTTTGGCCCCGGTCGAATCATATGCCGGAGCATCCAGAATTGCCAATGTCGTCCAGTGATATAGATTCAAATATCTTTACTGCTATCAATGTGATAGAATTCTGCCTCATCATACCTTGTCCGGAGGTTCATATGTACAAGATTTGTGCGGTAGCCCTGGTCCAAAGCGACTCTCTTTGACTCAGGTCGAATCAAAAGCCAGAGCATCCAGAATCGCCAATGTCGTCCAATGATATAGATGCAAACATCTTCACTCCTATCAATTTGACAGGATTCTGTCTCATCATACCCTGTTCCGGATGTTCAAATGTACAAGGTTTGGGCGTAGCACTTGTCCAAAGCGACTCTCCTTGGACTCAGGTTGAATCATAAACCGGAGCATCCAGCACTGCCATGGCGTCCAATGATATAGATGCAAATATCTTTTACTCCTATCAATGTGATAGGATTCTGCCTCATCATACCTTGTTCCGAAGGTTCAAATGTACAAGATTTGTGCGGTAGCACTAGACAAAAGCGAAACTCTTTGGACTCAGGTCGATCCATAAGCCGAACCATCCAGAATTGCCAATGTCGTGCGATGATATAGATGCAAATATCTTTACTGCTACCAATTTGACAGGATTCTGCCTCATCGTATCTTGACCAGGGGGTCCAAATGTGCAAGATTTGTGCGGTAGCACGTGTCCAAAGCGACTCTCTTTGGCCCCCGGTCGAATCATATGCGGAGCATCCAGAATTGCCAATGTCGTCCAGTGATATAGATTCAAATATCTTTACTCCTATCAATGTGATAGAATTCTGCCTCATCATACCTTGTTCCGGAGGTTCACATGTCCAAGATTTGTGCGGTAGCCCTTGTCCAAAGCGACTCTCTTTGGACACAGGTCGAATCATAAGACGGGGCATCCAGAATTGCCAATGTCGTCCAATGATATAGATGCAAATATCTTTACTCCTATCAATGTGATAGGATTCTGCCTCATCATACCTTGTTCCGGAGGATCAAATGTACAAGATTTGTGCGGTAGCCCTTGTCCAAAGCGACTGTCTTTGGATTCAGGACGAATCATAAGCCGGAGCATCCAGAATTGCCATTGTCGTCCAATGATATAGATGCAAATATCTTTACTGCTATCAATTTGACAGGATTCTGCTCACCATATCTTGTCCAATAGGTCAAAATGTACAAGATTTGTGCGTTAGCACTTCACAAAAGCGAATCTCTTTGACTCAGGTCGAATCATATGCCGATCATCCAGAATTGCCAATGTCGTCCAATGATATAGATGCAAATATCTTTTCTCCTATCAATGTGATAGGATTCTGGCTCATCGTGTCTTGTCCAGGAGGATCACGTGTACAAGATTTGTGCGGTAGCACAAGACAAAAGCGACTCTCTTTGGACACAGGTCGAATCATATGACGGGGCATCCAGAATTGCCAATGTCGTCCAATGATATAGA
The DNA here is from genome assembly GCA_963942575.1 of Priocnemis perturbator. Lineage (NCBI taxonomy): Eukaryota > Metazoa > Arthropoda > Insecta > Hymenoptera > Pompilidae > Priocnemis > Priocnemis perturbator. Next base: position 70,249 of record CAWWDK010000174.1, read on the forward strand.
TGCAAATATCACCACTCCTATCAATGTGATAGGATTCTGCCTCATCATACATTGTTCCGGAGGTTCAAATGTACAAGATTTGTGCGGGAGCACTTGTCCGAAGCGACTCTCTTTGGACTCAGGTCGAATCATAAGCCAGAGCATCCAGAAATGCCAATGTCGTGCAATGATATAGATGCAAATATCTTTACTCCTATCAATGTGATAGGATTCTGCCTCATCATACCTTGTTCCGGAGGTTCATATGTACAAGATTTGTGCGGTAGCCCTTGTCCAAAGCGACTCTCTTTGGACTCAGGTCGAATCATAAGCCGGAGCATCCAGAATCGCCAATGTCGTCCAATGATATAGATGCAAACATCTTCACTGCTATCAATTGACAGGATTCTGTCTCATCATACCCTGTTCCGGATGTTCAAAAGTACAAGGTTTGGGCGGTAGCACTTGTCCAAAGCGACTCTCCTTGGACTCAGGTCGAATCATAAACCGGAGCATCCAGCATTGCCATGGTGTCCAATGATATAGATGCAAATATCTTTACTGCTATCAATTTGACAGGATTCTGCCTCATCATATCTTGTCCAATAGGTCAAAATGTACAAGATTTGTGCGTTAGCACTTCACAAAAGCGAATCTCTTTGACTCAGGTCGAATCATATGCCGATAATCCAGAATTGCCAATGTCGTCCAATGATATAGATGCAAATATCTTTACTCCTATCAATGTGATAGGATTCCTGGCTCATCGTGTCTTGTCCAGGAGGATCACGTGTACAAGATTTGTGCGGTAGCACTAGACAAAAGCGACTCTCTTTGGACACAGGTCGAATCATAAGACGGGGCATCCAGAATTGCCAATGTCGTCCAATGATATAGATGCAAACACCTTCACTGCTATCAATTTGTCAGGATTCTGTCTCATCATACCCTGTTCCGGATGTTCAAATGTACAAGACTTGTTGCGGTAGCACTTGTCCGAAGCGACTCTCTTTGGACTCAGGTCGAATCATAAGCCAGAGCATCCAGAATTGCCAATGTCGTGCAATGATATAGATGCAAATATCTTTACTCCTATCAATGTGATAGGATTCTGCCTCATCATACCTTGTTCCGGAGGTTCATATGTACAAGATTTGTGCGGTAGCTCTTGTCCAAAGCGACTCTCTTTGGACTCAGGTCGAATCATAAGACGGGGCAACCAAAATTGCCAATGTCGTCCAATGATATAGATGCAAATATCATCACTCCTATCAATGTGATAGTATTCTGCCTCATCATACCTTGTTCCGGAGGTTCAAATCTACAAGATTTGTGCGGTAGCCCTTGTCCAAAGCGACTCTCTTTGGACTCAGGTCAAATCATAAGCGGGAGCATCCAGAATTGCCAATGTCGTCCAATGATATAGATGCAAACATCTTCACTCCTATCAATTTGACAGGATTCTGTCTCATCATACCCTGTTCCGGATGTTCAAATGTACAAGGTTTGGGCGGTAGCACTTGTCCAAAGCGACTCTCCTTGGACTCAGGTCGAATCATAAACCGGAGCATCCAGCATTGCCATGGCGTCCAATGATATAGATGCAAATATCTTTACTCCTATCAATGTGATAGGATTCTGCCTCATCATACCTTGTTCCGGAGGTTCAAATGTATAAGATTTGTGCGGTAGCACTAGACAAAAGCGAAACTCTTTGGACTCAGGTCGATCCATAAGCCGAACCATCCAGAATTGCCAATGTCGTGCAATGATATAGATGCAAATATCTTTACTGCTACCAATTTGACAGGATTCTGCCTCATCGTATCTTGACCAGGGGGTCCAAATGTGCAAGATTTGTGCGGTAGCACGTGTCCAAAGCGACTCTCTTTGGCCCCCGGTCGAATCATATGCCGGAGCATCCAGGATTGCCAATGTCGTCCAGTGATATAGATTCAAATATCTTTATTCCTATCAATGTGATAGAATTCTGCCTCATCATACCTTGTTCCGGAGGTTCATATGTACAAGATTTGTGCGGTAGCCCTTGTCCAAAGCGAATCTCTTTGGACACAGGTCGAATCATAAGACGGGGCATCCAGAATTGCCAATGTCGTCCAATGATATAGATGCAAATATCACCACTCCTATCAATGTGATAGGATTCTGTCTCTTCATACCCTGTTCCGGATGTTCAAATGTACAAGACTTGTTGCGGTAGCACTTGTCCGAAGCGACTCTCTTTGGACTCAGGTCGAATCATAAGCCAGAGCATCCAGAATTGCCAATGTCGTGCAATGATATAGATGCAAATATCTTTACTCCTATCAATGTGATAGGATTCTGCCTCATCATACCTTGTTCCGGAGGTTCAAATGTACAAGAAGTGTGCGGTAGCCCTTGTCCAAAGCGACTCTCTTTGGACTCAGGTCGAATCATAAGACGGGGCATCCAGAATTGCCAATGTCGTCCAATGATATAGATGCAAATATCTTTTCTCCTATCAATTTGACAGGATTCTGCCTCATCATACCTTGTCCAGTAGGTCAAAATGTACAAGATTTGTGCGGTAGCCCTTGTCCAAAGCGACTCTCTTTGGACTCAGGTCGAATCATATGCCGATCATCCAGAATTGCCAATGTCGTCCAATGATATAGATGCAAATATCTTTACTGCTATCAATTTGACAGGATTCCGCCTAATCGTATCTTGTCCAGGGGGTCCAAATGTTCAAGATTTGTGCGGTAGCACGTGTCCAAAGCGACTCTCTTTGGCCCCCGGTCGAATCATATACCGGAGCATCCAGAATTGCCAATGTCGTCCAGTGATATAGATTCAAATATCTTTACTCCTATCAATGTGATAGGATTCTGCCTCATCATACCTTGTTCCGGAGGTTCATATGTACAAGATTTGTGCGGTTGCCCTTGTCCAAAGCGACTCTCTTTGGACACAGGTCGAATCATAAGACGGGGCATCCAGAATTGCCAATGTCGTCCAATGATATAGATGCAAATATCACTACTCCTGTCAATGTGATAGGATTCTGCCTCATCATACATTGTTCCGGAGGTTCAAATGTACATGATTTGTGCGGGAGCACTTGTCCGAAGCGACTCTCTTTGGACTCAGGTCGACTCATAAGCCAGAGCATCCAGAAATGCCAATGTCGTGGAATGATATAGATGCAAATATCTTTACTGCTACCAATTTGACAGGATTCTGCCTCATCGTATCTTGACCAGGGGGTCCAAATGTGCAAGATTTGTGCGGTAGCACGTGTCCAAAGCGACTCTCTTTGGCCCCCGGTCGAATCATATGCCGGAGCATCCAGGATTGCCAATGTCGTCCAGTGATATAGATTCAAATATCTTTATTCCTATCAACGTGATAGAATTCTGCCTCATCATACCTTGTTCCGGAGGTTCATATGTACAAGATTTGTGCGGTAGCCCTTGTCCAAAGCGAATCTCTTTGGACACAGGTCGAATCATAAGACGGGGCATCCAGAATTGCCAATGTCGTCCAATGATATAGATGCAAATATCACCACTCCTATCAATGTGATAGGATTCTGTCTCTTCATACCCTGTTCCGGATGTTCAAATGTACAAGACTTGTTGCGGTAGCACTTGTCCGAAGCGACTCTCTTTGGACACAGGTCGAATCATAAGACGGGGCATCCAGAATTGCCAATGTCGTCCAATGATATAGATGCAAATATCTTTAATCCTATCAATGTGATAGGATTCTGCCTCATCATACCTTGTTCCGGAGGTTCATATGTACAAGATTTGTGCGGTAGCCCTTGTCCGAAGCGACTCTCTTTGGACTCAGGTCGAATCATAAGCCGGAGCATCCAGAATCGCCAATGTCGTCCAATGATATAGATGCAAACATCTTCACTGCTATCAATTTGACAGGATTCTGTCTCATCATACCCTGTTCCGGATGTTCAAATGTACAAGGTTTGGGCGGTAGCACTTGTCCAAAGCGACTCTCCTTGGACTCAGGTCGAATCATAAACCGGAGCATCCAGCATTGCCATGGCGTCCAATGATAGACATGAAAATATCTTCACTCCCATCAATTCGACAGGATTCTGGCTCATCGTGTCTTGTCCAGGAGGATCAAGTGTACAAGATTTGTGCGGTAGCACTAGACAAAAGCGAAACTCTTTGGACTCAGGTCGATCCATAAGCCGAACCATCCAGAATTGCCAATGTCGTGGAATGATATAGATGCAAATATCTTTACTCCTATCAATGTGAGAGGATTCTGCCTCATCATACCTTGTTCCGGAGGTACAAATGTACAAGATTTGTGCGGTAGCCCTTGTCCAAAACGACTCTCTTTGGACTCAGGTCGAATCATAATGCCAGAGCATCCAGAATTGCCAATGTCGTGCAATGATATAGATGCAAATATCTTTACTCCTATCAATGTGATAGGATTGTGCCTCATCATACCTTGTTCCGGAGGTTAATATGTACAAGATTTGAGCGGTAGCCCTTGTCCAAAGCGACTCTCTTTGCACTCAGGTCGAATCATAAGACGGGGCATCCAGAATTGCCAATGTCGTCCAATGATATAGATGCAAATATCTTTACTGCTATCAATTTGACAGGATTCTGCCTCATCATACCCTGTTCCGGATGTTCAAATGTACAAGGTTTGGGCGGTAGCACTTGTCCAAAGCGACTCTCTTTGGACTCAGGTCGAATCATAAGATGGGGCATCCAGAATTGCCAATGTCGTCCAATGATACAGATGCAAATATCATCACTCCTATGAATGTGATAGGATTCTGCCTCATCATACCTTGTACAGGAGGTCCAAATGTACAGGACTTGTTGCGGTAGTACTTGTCCGAAGCGACTCTCTTTGGACTCCGGTCGAATCATAAGCCAGAGCATTCAGAATTGCCAAGGTGATATAGATGCAAATATCTTTTCTCCTATCAATTTGACAGGATTTTGCCTCTATCATACCTTGTCCAGTAGGTCAAATGTACAATATGTGTGCGGTAGCACTTGTCCAGGCCGACTCTAATTTGATTCAGGTCTAATTATATGACGGATCCCCAGGATTGCCAATGTCGTCCAATGATATTGGTGCAAATATCTTCACTCCTATCAATGTGACAGGATTCTACCTTATCATACCTTGTCCAGGAGATTCAAATGTACTAGATTTGTGCGGTAGCACTTGACAAAAGCGAATGGCTTTGGACTCAGGTCGAATCATAAGACGGGGCATCCAGAATTGCCAATGTCGTCCAATGATACAGATGCAAATATCATCACTCCTATGAATGTGATAGGATTCTGCCTCATCATACCTTGTACAGGAGGTCCAAATGTACAAGATTTGTGCGGTGGCCCTTGTCCAATGCGACTGTCTTTGGATTCAGGACGAATCATAAGCCGGAGCATCCAGAATTGCCATTGTCGTCCAATGATATAGATGCAAATATCTTTACTGCTATCAATTTGACAGGATTCCGCCTCATCGTATCTTGACCAGGGGGTCCATATGTATACGATTTGTTGCGGTGCCACTTGTCCAAAGCGACATTCTTTGGACTTATGTCGAACCATAAGCCGGACCATCCGGAATTGCCAATGTTGACCAATGATATAGATGCAAATATCTTTACTCCTATTAATTTGACAGGATTCTGCCTCATCATACCTTTTCCAGGAGGTCCAAATGCACATGTTTTGGGCGGCAGCATTTGCCCAAACCGACTCTCTTTGGATTCAGGTCGAATCATAAGCCGGAGCATCCAGAATTGCCAATGTCGTCCAATGATATAGATGCAAATATCTTTACTCCTATCAATTTGACAGGATTCTGCCTCATCGTATATTGTCCAGGAGGTCCAAATGTACAAGACTTGTTGCGGTAGCACTTGTCCGAAGCGACTCTCTTTGGACTCATGTCGAATCATAAGCCAGAGCATCCAGAATTGCCAATGTCGTCCAATGATATATATGCAAATATCTTTTCTCCTATCAATTTGGCAGGATTCTGCCTCAATCATATCTTGTCCAGGGGGTCCAAATGTGCAAGATTTGTGCGGTAGCATGTGTCCAAAGCGACTCTCTTTGGCCCCCGGTCGAATCATATGCCGGAGCATCCAGAATTGCCAATGTCGTCCAGTGATATACATTCAAATATCTTTACTCCTATCAATGTGATAGGATTCTGCCTCATCATACCTTGTTCCGGAGGTTCATATGTACAAGATTTGTGCGGTAGCCCTTGTCCAAAGCGACTCTCTTTGACTCAGGTCGAATCACAAGCCGGAGCATTCAGAATCGCCAATGTCGTCCAATGATATAGATTCAAATATCTTTATTCCTATCAATGTGATAGGATTCTGCCTCATCATACCTTGTTCCGGAGGTTCATATGTACAGGATTTGTGCGGTAGCCCTTGTCCAAAGCGAAACTCTTTGGACTCAGGTCGATCCATAAGCCGAACCATCCAGAATTGCCAATGTCGTCCAATGATATAGATGCAAATATCTTTACTCCTATCAATGTGATAGGATTCTGCCTCATCATACCTTGTTCCGGAGGTTCAAATCTACAAGATTTGTGCGGTAGTCCTTGTCCAAAGCGACTCTCTTTTGACTCAGGTCGATCCATAAGCCGAACCATCCAGAATTGCCAATGTCGTGCAATGATATAGATGCAAATATCTTTACTGCTACCAATTTGATAGGATTCTGCCTCATCGTATCTTGACCAGGGGGTCCAAATGTGCAAGATTTGTGCGGTAGCACGTGTCCAAAGCGACTCTCTTTGTCCCCCGGTCGAATCATATGCCGGAGCATCCAGAATTGCCAATGTCGTCCAGTGATATAGATTCAAATATCTTTATTCCTATCAATGTGATAGGATTCTGCCTCATCGTATCTTGACCAGGGGGTCCAAATGTGCAAGATTTGTGCGGTAGCACGTGTCCAAAGCGACTCTCTTTGGCCCCCGGTCGAATCATATGCCGGAGCATCCAGAATTGCCAATGTCGTCCAGTGATATAGATTCAAATATCTTTACTCCTATCAATTCGACAGGATTCTGGCTCATCGTGTCTTGTCCGGGAGGATCACGTGTACAAGATTTGTGCGGTAGCACTAAACAAAAGCGAAACTCTTTGGACTCAGGTCGATCCATAAGCCGAACCATCCAGAATTGCCAATGTCGTGGAATGATATAGATGCAAATATCTTTACTGCTATCAATTTGACAGGATTCCGCCTAATCGTATCTTGACCAGGGGGTCCAAATGTGACAGATTTGTGCGGTAGCACGTGTCCAAAGCGACTCTCTTTGGCCCCCGGTCGAATCATATACCGGAGCATCCAGAATTGCCAATGTCGTCCAGTGATATAGATTCAAATGTCTTTACTCCTATCAATGTGATAGGATTCTGCCTCATCATACCTTGTTCCGGAGGTTCATATGTACAATATTTGTGCGGTAGCCCTTGTCCAAAGCGACTCTCTTTGGACACAGGTCGAATCATAAGACGGGGCATCCAGAATTGACAATGTCGTCCAATGATATAGATGCAAATATCACCACTCCTATCAATGTGATAGGATTCTGCCTCATCATACCTTGTTCCGGAGGTTCAAATGTACAAGATTTGTGCGGTAGCCCTTGTCCAAAGCGACTCTCTTTGACCCAGGTCGATTCATAAGCCGGAGCATCCAGAATTGCCAATGTCGTCCAATGATATAGATGCAAACATCTTCACTGCTATCAATTTGACAGGATTCTGTCTCATCATACCCTGTTCCGGATGTTCAAATGTACAAGGTTTGGGCGGTAGCACTTGTCCAAAGCGACTCTCCTTGGACTCGCGTCGAATCATAAACCGGAGCATCCAGCATTGCCATGGCGTCCAATGATAGAGATGCAAATATCTTCACTCCTATCAATTCGACAGGATTCTGGCTCATCGTGTCTTGTCCAGGAGGATCACGTGTACAAGATTTGTGCGGTAGCACTAGACAAAAGCGAAACTCTTTGGACTCAGGTCGATCCATAAGCCGAACCATCCAGAATTGCCAATGTCGTGGAATGATATAGATGCAAATATCTTTACTGCTATCAATTTGACAGGATTCCGCCTAATCGTATCTTGACCAGGGGGTCCAAATGTTCAAGATTTGTGCGGTAGCACGTGTCCAAAGCGACTCTCTTTGGCCCCCGGTCGAATCATATACCGGAGCATCCAGAATTGCCAATGTCGTCCAGTGATATAGATTCAAATATCTTTACTCCTATCAATGTGATAGGATTCTGCCTCATCATACCTTGTTCCGGAGGTTCATATGTACAAGATTTGTGCGGTAGCCCTTGTCCAAAGCGACTCTCTTTGGACTCAGGTCGAATCATAAGCCGGAGCATCCAGAATCGCCAATGTCGTCCAATGATATAGATGCAAATATCACTACTCCTGTCAATGTGATAGGATTCTGTCTCATCATACCTTGTTCCGGAGGTTCAAATGTACAAGATTTGTGCGGTAGCCCTTGTCCAAACGACTCTCTTTGGACTCAGGTCGAATCATAAACCGGAGCATCCAGCATTGCCATGGCGTCCAATGATAGACATGAAAATATCTTCACTCCCATCAATTCGACAGGATTCTGGCTCATCGTGTCTTGTCCAGGAGGATCAAGTGTACAAGATTTGTGCGGTAGCACTAGACAAAAGCGAAACTCTTTGGACTCAGGTCGATCCATAAGCCGAACCATCCAGAATTGCCAATGTCGTGGAATGATATAGATGCAAATATCTTTACTGCTATCAATTTGACAGGATTCCGCCTAATCGTATCTTGACCAGGGGGTCCAAATGTTCAAGATTTGTGCGGTAGCACGTGTCCAAAGCGACTCTCTTTGGCCCCCGGTCGAATCATATACCGGAGCATCCAGAATTGCCAATGTCGTCCAGTGATATAGATTCAAATATCTTTACTCCTATCAATGTGATAGGATTCTGCCTCATCATACCTTGTTCCGGAGGTTCATATGTACAAGATTTGTGCGGTAGCCCTTGTCCAAAGCGACTCTCTTTGGACTCAGGTCGAATCATAAGCCGGAGCATCCAGAATCGCCAATGTCGTCCAATGATATAGATGCAAATATCACTACTCCTGTCAATGTGATAGGATTCTGTCTCATCATACCTTGTTCCGGAGGTTCAAATGTACAAGATTTGTGCGGTAGCCCTTGTCCAAACGACTCTCTTTGGACTCAGGTCGAATCATAAACCGGAGCATCCAGCATTGCCATGGCGTCCAATGATAGACATGAAAATATCTTCACTCCCATCAATTCGACAGGATTCTGGCTCATCGTGTCTTGTCCAGGAGGATCAAGTGTACAAGATTTGTGCGGTAGCACTAGACAAAAGCGAAACTCTTTGGACTCAGGTCGATCCATAAGCCGAACCATCCAGAATTGCCAATGTCGTGGAATGATATAGATGCAAATATCTTTACTCCTATCAATGTGAGAGGATTCTGCCTCATCATACCTTGTTCCGGAGGTACAAATGTACAAGATTTGTGCGGTAGCCCTTGTCCAAAACGACTCTCTTTGGACTCAGGTCGAATCATAATGCCAGAGCATCCAGAATTGCCAATGTCGTGCAATGATATAGATGCAAATATCTTTACTCCTATCAATGTGATAGGATTGTGCCTCATCATACCTTGTTCCGGAGGTTCACATGTCCAAGATTTGTGCGGTAGCCCTTGTCCAAAGCGACTCTCTTTGGACACAGGTCGAATCATAAGACGGGGCATCCAGAATTGCCAATGTCGTCCAATGATATAGATGCAAATATCTTTACTGCTATCAATTTGACAGGATTCTGCCTCACCATATCTTGTCCAATAGGTCAAAATGTACAAGATTTGTGCGTTAGCACTTCACAAAAGCGAATCTCTTTGACTCAGGTCGAATCATATGCCGATCATCCAGAATTGCCAATGTCGTCCAATGATATAGATGCAAATATCTTTTCTCCTATCAATGTGATAGGATTCTGGCTCATCGTGTCTTGTCCAGGAGGATCACGTGTACAAGATTTGTGCGGTAGCACAAGACAAAAGCGACTCTCTTTGGACACAGGTCGAATCATATGACGGGGCATCCAGAATTGCCAATGTCGTCCAATGATATAGATGCAAATATCACCACTCCTATCAATGTGATAGGATTCTGCCTTATCGTACATTGTTCCGGAGGTTCAAATGTACAAGATTTGTGCGGGAGCACTTGTCCGAAGCGACTCTCTTTGGACTCAGGTCGAATCATAAGCCAGAGCATCCAGAAATGCCAATGTCGTGCAATGATATAGATGCAAATATCTTTACTCCTATCAATGTGATAGGATTCTGCCTCATCATACCTTGTTCCGGAGGTTCATATGTACAAGATTTGTGCGGTAGCCCTTGTCCAAAGCGACTCTCTTTGGACTCAGGTCGAATCATAAGCCGGAGCATCCAGAATCGCCAATGTCGTCCAATGATATAGATGCAAACATCTTCACTGCTATCAATTTGACAGGATTCTGTCTCATCATACCCTGTTCCGGATGTTCAAAAGTACAAGGTTTGGGCGGTAGCACTTGTCCAAAGCGACTCTCCTTGGACTCAGGTCGAATCATAAACCGGAGCATCCAGCATTGCCATGGTGTCCAATGATATAGATGCAAATATCTTTACTGCTATCAATTTGACAGGATTCTGCCTCATCATATCTTGTCCAATAGGTCAAAATGTACAAGATTTGTGCGTTAGCACTTCACAAAAGCGAATCTCTTTGACTCAGGTCGAATCATATGCCGATAATCCAGAATTGCCAATGTCGTCCAATGATATAGATGCAAATATCTTTACTCCTATCAATGTGATAGGATTCCTGGCTCATCGTGTCTTGTCCAGGAGGATCACGTGTACAAGATTTGTGCGGTAGCACTAGACAAAAGCGACTCTCTTTGGACACAGGTCGAATCATAAGACGGGGCATCCAGAATTGCCAATGTCGTCCAATGATATAGATGCAAACACCTTCACTGCTATCAATTTGTCAGGATTCTGTCTCATCATACCCTGTTCCGGATGTTCAAATGTACAAGACTTGTTGCGGTAGCACTTGTCCGAAGCGACTCTCTTTGGACTCAGGTCGAATCATAAGCCAGAGCATCCAGAATTGCCAATGTCGTGCAATGATATAGATGCAAATATCTTTACTCCTATCAATGTGATAGGATTCTGCCTCATCATACCTTGTTCCGGAGGTTCATATGTACAAGATTTGTGCGGTAGCTCTTGTCCAAAGCGACTCTCTTTGGACTCAGGTCGAATCATAAGACGGGGCAACCAAAATTGCCAATGTCGTCCAATGATATAGATGCAAATATCATCACTCCTATCAATGTGATAGTATTCTGCCTCATCATACCTTGTTCCGGAGGTTCAAATCTACAAGATTTGTGCGGTAGCCCTTGTCCAAAGCGACTCTCTTTGGACTCAGGTCGAATCATAAGCGGGAGCATCCAGAATTGCCAATGTCGTCCAATGATATAGATGCAAACATCTTCACTCCTATCAATTTGACAGGATTCTGTCTCATCATACCCTGTTCCGGATGTTCAAATGTACAAGGTTTGGGCGGTAGCACTTGTCCAAAGCGACTCTCCTTGGACTCAGGTCGAATCATAAACCGGAGCATCCAGCATTGCCATGGCGTCCAATGATAGAGATGAAAATATCTTCACTCCTATCAATTCGACAGGATTCTGGCTCATCGTGTCTTGTCCAGGAGGATCACGTGTACAAGATTTGTGCGGTAGCACTAGACAAAAGCGAAACTCTTTGGACTCAGGTCGATCCATATGCCGAACCATCCAGAATTGCCAATGTCGTGGAATGATATAGATGCAAATATCTTTACTGCTATCAATTTGACAGGATTCCGCCTAATCGTATCTTGACCAGGGGGTCCAAATGTGACAGATTTGTGCGGTAGCACGTGTCCAAAGCGACTCTCTTTGGCCCCCGGTCGAATCATATACCGGAGCATCCAGAATTGCCAATGTCGTCCAGTGATATAGATTCAAATGTCTTTACTCCTATCAATGTGATAGGATTCTGCCTCATCATACCTTGTTCCGGAGGTTCATATGTACAAGATTTGTGCGGTAGCCCTTGTCCAAAGCGACTCTCTTTGGACACAGGTCGAATCATAAGACGGGGCATCCAGAATTGCCAATGTCGTCCAATGATATAGATGCAAATATCACTACTCCTGTCAATGTGATAGGATTCTGCCTCATCATACATTGTTCCGGAGGTTCAAATGTACAAGATTTGTGCGGGAGCACTTGTCCGAAGCGACTCTCTTTGGACTCAGGTCGAATCATAAGCCAGAGCATCCAGAAATGCCAATGTCGTGGAATGATATAGATGCAAATATCTTTACTGCTACCAATTTGACAGGATTCTGCCTCATCGTATCTTGACCAGGGGGTCCAAATGTGCAAGATTTGTGCGGTAGCACGTGTCCAAAGCGACTCTCTTTGGCCCCCGGTCGAATCATATGCCGGAGCATCCAGGATTGCCAATGTCGTCCAGTGATATAGATTCAAATATCTTTATTCCTATCAATGTGATAGAATTCTGCCTCATCATACCTTGTTCCGGAGGTTCATATGTACAAGATTTGTGCGGTAGCCCTTGTCCAAAGCGAATCTCTTTGGACACAGGTCGAATCATAAGACGGGGCATCCAGAATTGCCAATGTCGTCCAATGATATAGATGCAAATATCACCACTCCTATCAATGTGATAGGATTCTGTCTCTTCATACCCTGTTTCGGATGTTCAAATGTACAAGACTTGTTGCGGTAGCACTTGTCCGAAGCGACTCTCTTTGGACACAGGTCGAATCATAAGACGGGGCATCCAGAATTGCCAATGTCGTCCAATGATATAGATGCAAATATCTTTAATCCTATCAATGTGATAGGATTCTGCCTCATCATACCTTGTTCCGGAGGTTCATATGTACAAGATTTGTGCGGTAGCCCTTGTCCGAAGCGACTCTCTTTGGACTCAGGTCGAATCATAAGCCGGAGCATCCAGAATCGCCAATGTCGTCCAATGATATAGATGCAAACATCTTCACTGCTATCAATTTGACAGGATTCTGTCTCATCATACCCTGTTCCGGATGTTCAAAAGTACAAGGTTTGGGCGGTAACACTTGTCCAAAGCGACTCTCCTTGGACTCAGGTCGAATCATAAACCGGAGCATCCAGCATTGCCATGGTGTCCAATGATATAGATGCAAATATCTTTACTGCTATCAATTTGACAGGATTCTGCCTCATCATATCTTGTCCAATAGGTCAAAATGTACAAGATTTGTGCGTTAGCACTTCACAAAAGCGAATCTCTTTGACTCAGGTCGAATCATATGCCGATAATCCAGAATTGCCAATGTCGTCCAATGATATAGATGCAAATATCTTTACTCCTATCAATGTGATAGGATTCCTGGCTCATCGTGTCTTGTCCAGGAGGATCACGTGTACAAGATTTGTGCGGTAGCACTAGACAAAAGCGACTCTCTTTGGACACAGGTCGAATCATAAGACGGGGCATCCAGAATTGCCAATGTCGTCCAATGATATAGATGCAAACACCTTCACTGCTATCAATTTGTCAGGATTCTGTCTCATCATACCCTGTTCCGGATGTTCAAATGTACAAGACTTGTTGCGGTAGCACTTGTCCGAAGCGACTCTCTTTGGACTCAGGTCGAATCATAAGCCAGAGCATCCAGAATTGCCAATGTCGTGCAATGATATAGATGCAAATATCTTTACTCCTATCAATGTGATAGGATTCTGCCTCATCATACCTTGTTCCGGAGGTTCATATGTACAAGATTTGTGCGGTAGCTCTTGTCCAAAGCGACTCTCTTTGGACTCAGGTCGAATCATAAGACGGGGCAACCAAAATTGCCAATGTCGTCCAATGATATAGATGCAAATATCATCACTCCTATCAATGTGATAGTATTCTGCCTCATCATACCTTGTTCCGGAGGTTCAAATCTACAAGATTTGTGCGGTAGCCCTTGTCCAAAGCGACTCTCTTTGGACTCAGGTCGAATCATAAGCGGGAGCATCCAGAATTGCCAATGTCGTCCAATGATATAGATGCAAACATCTTCACTCCTATCAATTTGACAGGATTCTGTCTCATCATACCCTGTTCCGGATGTTCAAATGTACAAGGTTTGGGCGGTAGCACTTGTCCAAAGCGACTCTCCTTGGACTCAGGTCGAATCATAAACCGGAGCATGCAGCATTGCCATGGCGTCCAATGATAGAGATGCAAATATCTTCACTCCTATCAATTCGACAGGATTCTGGCTCATCGTGTCTTGTCCAGGAGGATCACGTGTACAAGATTTGTGCGGTAGCACTAGACAAAAGCGAAACTCTTTGGACTCAGGTCGATCCATATGCCGAACCATCCAGAATTGCCAATGTCGTGGAATGATATAGATGCAAATATCTTTACTGCTATCAATTTGACAGGATTCCGCCTAATCGTATCTTGACCAGGGGGTCCAAATGTGACAGATTTGTGCGGTAGCACGTGTCCAAAGCGACTCTCTTTGGCCCCCGGTCGAATCATATACCGGAGCATCCAGAATTGCCAATGTCGTCCAGTGATATAGATTCAAATGTCTTTACTCCTATCAATGTGATAGGATTCTGCCTCATCATACCTTGTTCCGGAGGTTCATATGTACAAGATTTGTGCGGTAGCCCTTGTCCAAAGCGACTCTCTTTGGACACAGGTCGAATCATAAGACGGGGCATCCAGAATTGACAATGTCGTCCAATGATATAGATGCAAATATCACCACTCCTATCAATGTGATAGGATTCTGCCTCATCATACCTTGTTCCGGAGGTTCAAATGTACAAGATTTGTGCGGTAGCCCTTGTCCAAAGCGACTCTCTTTGACCCAGGTCGATTCATAAGCCGGAGCATCCAGAATTGCCAATGTCGTCCAATGATATAGATGCAAACATCTTCACTGCTATCAATTTGACAGGATTCTGTCTCATCATACCCTGTTCCGAATGTTCAAATGTACAAGGTTTGGGCGGTAGCACTTGTCCAAAGCGACTCTCCTTGGACTCGCGTCGAATCATAAACCGGAGCATCCAGCATTGCCATGGCGTCCAATGATAGAGATGCAAATATCTTCACTCCTATCAATTCGACAGGATTCTGGCTCATCGTGTCTTTTCCAGGAGGATCACGTGTACAAGATTTGTGCGGTAGCACTAGACAAAAGCGAAACTCTTTGGACTCAGGTCGATCCATAAGCCGAACCATCCAGAATTGCCAATGTCGTGGAATGATATAGATGCAAATATCTTTACTGCTATCAATTTGACAGGATTCCGCCTAATCGTATCTTGACCAGGGGGTCCAAATGTTCAAGATTTGTGCGGTAGCACGTGTCCAAAGCGACTCTCTTTGGCCCCCGGTCGAATCATATACCGGAGCATCCAGAATTGCCAATGTCGTCCAGTGATATAGATTCAAATATCTTTACTCCTATCAATGTGATAGGATTCTGCCTCATCATACCTTGTTCCGGAGGTTCATATGTACAAGATTTGTGCGGTAGCCCTTGTCCAAAGCGACTCTCTTTGGACACAGGTCGAATCATAAGACGGGGCATCCAGAATTGCCAATGTCGTCCAATGATATAGATGCAAATATCACTACTCCTGTCAATGTGATAGGATTCTGCCTCATCATACATTGTTCCGGAGGTTCAAATGTACAAGATTTGTGCGGGAGCACTTGTCCGAAGCGACTCTCTTTGGACTCAGGTCGAATCATAAGCCAGAGCATCCAGAAATGCCAATGTCGTGGAATGATATAGATGCAAATATCTTTACTGCTACCAATTTGACAGGATTCTGCCTCATCGTATCTTGACCAGGGGGTCCAAATGTGCAAGATTTGTGCGGTAGCACGTGTCCAAAGCGACTCTCTTTGGCCCCCGGTCGAATCATATGCCGGAGCATCCAGGATTGCCAATGTCGTCCAGTGATATAGATTCAAATATCTTTATTCCTATCAATGTGATAGAATTCTGCCTCATCATACCTTGTTCCGGAGGTTCATATGTACAAGATTTGTGCGGTAGCCCTTGTCCAAAGCGAATCTCTTTGGACACAGGTCGAATCATAAGACGGGGCATCCAGAATTGCCAATGTCGTCCAATGATATAGATGCAAATATCACCACTCCTATCAATGTGATAGGATTCTGTCTCTTCATACCCTGTTCCGGATGTTCAAATGTACAAGACTTGTTGCGGTAGCACTTGTCCGAAGCGACTCTCTTTGGACACAGGTCGAATCATAAGACGGGGCATCCAGAATTGCCAATGTCGTCCAATGATATAGATGCAAATATCTTTAATCCTATCAATGTGATAGGATTCTGCCTCATCATACCTTGTTCCGGAGGTTCATATGTACAAGATTTGTGCGGTAGCCCTTGTCCGAAGCGACTCTCTTTGGACTCAGGTCGAATCATAAGCCGGAGCATCTAGAATCGCCAATGTCGTCCAATGATATAGATGCAAACATCTTCACTGCTATCAATTTGACAGGATTCTGTCTCATCATACCCTGTTCCGGATGTTCAAATGTACAAGGTTTGGGCGGTAGCACTTGTCCAAAGCGACTCTCCTTGGACTCAGGTCGAATCATAAACCGGAGCATCCAGCATTGCCATGGCGTCCAATGATAGACATGAAAATATCTTCACTCCCATCAATTCGACAGGATTCTGGCTCATCGTGTCTTGTCCAGGAGGATCAAGTGTACAAGATTTGTGCGGTAGCACTAGACAAAAGCGAAACTCTTTGGACTCAGGTCGATCCATAAGCCGAACCATCCAGAATTGCCAATGTCGTGGAATTATATAGATGCAAATATCTTTACTGCTATCAATTTGACAGGATTCCGCCTAATCGTATCTTGACCAGGGGGTCCAAATGTTCAAGATTTGTGCGGTAGCACGTGTCCAAAGCGACTCTCTTTGGCCCCCGGTCGAATCATATACCGGAGCATCCAGAATTGCCAATGTCGTCCAGTGATATAGATTCAAATATCTTTACTCCTATCAATGTGATAGGATTCTGCCTCATCATACCTTGTTCCGGAGGTTCATATGTACAAGATTTGTGCGGTAGCCCTTGTCCAAAGCGACTCTCTTTGGACTCAGGTCGAATCATAAGCCGGAGCATCCAGAATCGCCAATGTCGTCCAATGATATAGATGCAAATATCACTACTCCTGTCAATGTGATAGGATTCTGTCTCATCATACCTTGTTCCGGAGGTTCAAATGTACAAGATTTGTGCGGTAGCCCTTGTCCAAACGACTCTCTTTGGACTCAGGTCGAATCATAAACCGGAGCATCCAGCATTGCCATGGCGTCCAATGATAGACATGAAAATATCTTCACTCCCATCAATTCGACAGGATTCTGGCTCATCGTGTCTTGTCCAGGAGGATCAAGTGTACAAGATTTGTGCGGTAGCACTAGACAAAAGCGAAACTCTTTGGACTCAGGTCGATCCATAAGCCGAACCATCCAGAATTGCCAATGTCGTGGAATGATATAGATGCAAATATCTTTACTCCTATCAATGTGAGAGGATTCTGCCTCATCATACCTTGTTCCGGAGGTACAAATGTACAAGATTTGTGCGGTAGCCCTTGTCCAAAACGACTCTCTTTGGACTCAGGTCGAATCATAATGCCAGAGCATCCAGAATTGCCAATGTCGTGCAATGATATAGATGCAAATATCTTTACTCCTATCAATGTGATAGGATTGTGCCTCATCATACCTTGTTCCGGAGGTTAATATGTACAAGATTTGAGCGGTAGCCCTTGTCCAAAGCGACTCTCTTTGCACTCAGGTCGAATCATAAGACGGGGCATCCAGAATTGCCAATGTCGTCCAATGATATTGGTGCAAATATCTTCACTCCTATCAATGTGACAGGATTCTACCTTATCATACCTTGTCCAGGAGATTCAAATGTACTAGATTTGTGCGGTAGCACTTGACAAAAGCGAATGGCTTTGGTCTCAGGTCGAATCATAAGACGGGGCATCCAGAATTGCCAATGTCGTCCAATGATACAGATGCAAATATCATCACTCCTATGAATGTGATAGGATTCTGCCTCATCATACCTTGTACAGGAGGTCCAAATGTACAAGATTTGTGCGGTAGCCCTTGTCCAAAGCGACTGTCTTTGGATTCAGGACGAATCATAAGCCGGAGCATCCAGAATTGCCATTGTCGTCCAATGATATAGATGCAAATATATTTACTGCTATCAATTTGACAGGATTCTGCCTCATCGTATCTTTTCCAGGGGGTCCAAATGTACACGATTTGTTGCGGTACCACTTGTCCAAAGCGACATTCTTTGGACTTATGTCGAACCATAAGCCGGACCATCCGGAATTGCCAATGTTGACCAATGATATAGATGCAAATATCTTTACTCCTATTAATTTGACAGGATTCTGCCTCATCATACCTTTTCCAGGAGGTCCAAATGCACATGTTTTGGGCGGCAGCATTTGCCCAAACCGACTCTCTTTGGATTCAGGTCGAATCATAAGCCGGAGCATCCAGAATTGCCAATGTCGTCCAATGATATAGATGCAAATATCTTTACTCCTATCAATTTGACAGGATTCTGCCTCATCGTATATTGTCCAGGGGGTCCAAATGTACAAGACTTGTTGCGGTAGCACTTGTCCGAAGCGACTCTCTTTGGACTCATGTCGAATCATAAGCCAGAGCATCCAGAATTGCCAATGTCGTCCAATGATATATATGCAAATATCTTTTCTCCTATCAATTTGGCAGGATTCTGCCTCAATCATATCTTGTCCAGGGGGTCCAAATGTGCAAGATTTGTGCGGTAGCATGTGTCCAAAGCGACTCTCTTTGGCCCCCGGTCGAATCATATGCCGGAGCATCCAGAATTGCCAATGTCGTCCAGTGATATACATTCAAATATCTTTACTCCTATCAATGTGATAGGATTCTGCCTCATCATACCTTGTTCCGGAGGTTCCTATGTACAAGATTTGTGCGGTAGCCCTTGTCCAAAGCGACTCTCTTTGGACACAGGTCGAATCATAAGACGGGGCATCCAGAATTGCCAATGTCGTCCAATGATATAGATGCAAATATCACCACTCCTATCAATGTGATAGGATTCTGCCTCATCATACCTTGTTCCGGAGGTTCAAATGTACAAGATTTGTGCGGTAGCCCTTGTCCAAAGCGACTCTCTTTGGACTCAGGTCGAATCATAAGACGGGGCATCCAGAATTGCCAATGTCGTCCAATGATACAGATGCAAATATCATCACTCCTATGAATGTGATAGGATTCTGCCTCATCATACCTTGTACAGGAGGTCCAAGTGTACAAGACTTGTTGCGGTAGCACTTGTCCGAAGCGACTCTCTTTGGACTCAGGTCGAATCATAAGCCAGAGCATCCAGAATTGCCAATGTCGTCCAATGATATGGATGCAAATTACTTTTCTCCTATCAATTTGGCAGGATTCTGCCTCAATCATATCTTGTCCAGGGGGTCAAAATGTACAAGACTTGTGCGGTAGCACTTGACAAAAGTCAATCTCTTTGACTCAGGTCGAATCATATGCCGATCATCCAGAATTGCCAATGTCGTCCAATGATATAGATGCAAATATCTTTACTCCTATCAATGTGATAGGATTCTGCCTCATCATACCTTGTTCCGGAGGTTCAAATCTACAAGCTTTGTGCGATAGTCCTTGTCCAAAGCGACTCTCCTTGGGCTCAGGTCGAATCATAAACCGGAGCATCCAGCATTGCCATGGCGTCCAATGATATAGATGCAAATATCTTTACTCCTATCAATGTGATAGGATTCTGCCACATCATACCTTGTTCCGGAGGTTCAAATGTATAAGATTTGTGCGGTAGCACTAGACAAAAGCGAAACTCTTTGGACTCAAGTCGATCCATAAGCCGAACCATCCAGAATTGCCAATGTCGTGCAATGATATAGATGCAAATATCTTTACTGCTACCAATTTGACAGGATTCTGCCTCATCGTATCTTGACCAGGGGGTCCAAATGTGCAAGATTTGTGCGGTAGCACGTGTCCAAAGCGACTCTCTGTGTCCCCCGGTCGAATCATATGCCGGAGCATCCAGAATTGCCAATGTCGTCCAGTGATATAGATTCAAATATCTTTATTCCTATCAATGTGATAGGATTCTGCCTCATCATACCTTGTTCCGGAGGTTCATATGTACAAGATTTGTGCGGTAGCCCTTGTCCAAAGCGACTCTCTTTGGACACAGGTCGAATCATAAAACGGGGCATCCAGAATTGCCAATGTCGTCCAATGATATAGATGCAAATATCTTCACTCCTATCAATTCGACAGGATTCTGGCTCATCGTGTCTTGTCCGGGAGGATCACGTGTACAAGATTTGTGCGGTAGCACTAAACAAAAGCGAAACTCTTTGGACTCAGGTCGATCCATAAGCCGAACCATCCAGAATTGCCAATGTCGTGGAATGATATGGATGCAAATATCTTTACTGCTATCAATTTGACAGGATTCCGCCTAATCGTAACTTGACCAGGGGGTCCAAATGTGCAAGATTTGTGCGGTAGCACGTGTCCAAAGCGACTCTCTTTGGCCCCCGGTCGAATCATATGACGGAGCATCCAGAATTGCCATTGTCGTCCAGTCATATCGATTCAAATATCTTTACTCCTATCAATGTGATAGGATTCTGCCTCATCATACCTTGTTCCGGAGGTTCATATGTACAAGATTTGTGCGGTAGCCCTTGTCCAAAGCGACTCTCTTTGGACACAGGTCGAATCATAAGACGGGGCATCCAGAATTGCCAATGTCGTCCAATGATATAGATGCAAATATCACCACTCCTATCAATGTGATACGATTCTGCCTCATCATACCTTGTTCCGGAGGTTCAATTGTACAAGATTTGTGCGGTAGCCCTTGTCCAAAGCGACTCTCTTTGACTCAGGTCGAATCATAAGCCGGAGCATCCAGAATCGCCAATGTCGTCCAATGATATAGATGCAAACATCTTCACTCCTATCAATTTGACAGGATTCTGTCTCATCATACCCTGTTCCGGATGTTCAAATGTACAAGGTTTGGGCGGTAGCACTTGTCCAAAGCGACTCTCCTTGGGCTGAGGTCGAATCATAAACCGGAGCATCCAGCATTGCCATGGCGTCCAATGATATAGATGCAAATATCTTTACACCTATCAATGTGATAGGATTCTGCCACATCATACCTTGTTCCGGAGGTTCAAATGTATAAGATTTGTGCGGTAGCACTAGACAAAAGCGAAACTCTTTGGACTCAGGTCGATCCATAAGCCGAACCATCCAGAATTGCCAATGTCGTGCAATGATACAGATGCAAATATCATCACTCCTATGAATGTGATAGGATTCTGCCTCATCATACCTTGTACAGGAGGTCCAAGTGTACAAGACTTGTTGCGGTAGCACTTGTCCGAAGCGACTCTCTTTGGACTCAGGTCGAATCATAAGCCAGAGCATCCAGAATTGCCAATGTCGTCCAATGATATGGATGCAAATTACTTTTCTCCTATCAATTTGGCAGGATTCTGCCTCAATCATATCTTGTCCAGGGGGTCAAAATGTACAAGACTTGTGCGGCAGCACTTGACAAAAGTCAATCTCTTTGACTCAGGTCGAATCATATGCCGATCATCCAGAATTGCCAATGTCGTCCAGTGATATAGATGCAAATATCTTTACTCCTATCAATGTGATAGGATTCTGCCTCATCATACCTTGTTCCGGAGGTTCATATGTACAAGATTTGTGCGGTAGCCCTTGTCCAAAGCGACTCTCTTTGGCCCCCGGTCGAATCATATGCCGGAGCATCCAGAATTGCCAATGTCGTCCAGTGATATAGATTCAAATATCTTTACTCCTATCAATGTGATAGAATTCTGCCTCAACATACCTTGTTCCGGAGGTTCATATGTACAAGATTTGTGCGGTAGCCCTTGTCCAAAGCGACTCTCTTTGGACACAGGCCGAATCATAAGACGGGGCATCCAGAATTTCCAATGTCGTCCAATGATATAGATGCAAATATCACCACTCCTATCAATGTGATAGGATTCTGCCTCATCATACCTTGTTCCGGAGGTTCAATTGTACAAGATTTGTGCGGTAGCCCTTGTCCAAAGCGACTCTCTTTGACTCAGGTCGAATCATAAGCCGGAGCATCCAGAATCGCCAATGTCGTCCAATGATACAGATGCAAACATCTTCACTCCTATCAATTTGACAGGATTCTGTCTCATCATACCCTGTTCCGGATGTTCAAATGTACAAGGTTTGGGCGGTAGCACTTGTCCAAAGCGACTCTCCTTGGGTTCAGGTCGAATCATAAACCGGAGCATCCAGCATTGCCATGGCGTCCAATGATATAGATGCAAATATCTTTACTCCTATCAATGTGATAGGATTCTGCCTCATCATACCTTGTTCCGGAGGTTCAAATGTATAAGATTTGTGCGGTAGCACTAGACAAAAGCGAAACTCTTTGGACTCAGGTCGATCCATAAGCCGAACCATCCAGAATTGCCAATGTCGTGCAATGATATAGATGCAAATATCTTTACTGCTACCAATTTGACAGGATTCTGCCTCATCGTATCTTGACCAGGGGGTCCAAATGTGCAAGATTTGTGCGGTAGCACGTGTCCAAAGCGACTCTCTTTGTCCCCCGGTCGAATCATATGCCGGAGCATCCAGAATTGCCAATGTCGTCCAGTGATATAGATTCAAATATCTTTATTCCTATCAATGTGATAGGATTCTGCCTCATCGTATCTTGACCAGGGGGTCCAAATGTGCAAGATTTGTGCGGTAGCACGTGTCCAAAGCGACTCTCTTTGGCCCCCGGTCGAATCATATGCCGGAGCATCCAGAATTGCCAATGTCGTCCAGTGATATAGATTCAAATATCTTTACTCCTATCAATGTGATAGAATTCTGCCTCATCATACCTTGTTCCGGAGGTTCATATGTACAAGATTTGTGCGGTAGCCCTTGTCCAAAGCGACTCTCTTTGGACACAGGTCGAATCATAAGACGGGGCATCCAGAATTGCCAATGTCGTCCAATGATATAGATGCAAATATCACCATTCCTATCAATGTGATACGATTCTGCCTCATCATACCTTGTTCCGGAGGTTCAATTGTACAAGATTTGTGCGGTAGCCCTTGTCCAAAGCGACTCTCTTTGACTCAGGTCGAATCATAAGCCGGAGCATCCAGAATCGCCAATGTCGTCCAATGATATAGATGCAAACACCTTCACTGCTATCAATTTGACAGGATTCTGTCTCATCATACCGTGTTCCGGATGTTCAAATGTACAAGGTTTGGGCGGTAGCACTTGTCCAAAGCGACTCTCCTTGGACTCAGGTCGAATCATAAACCGGAGCATCCAGCATTGCCATGGCGTCCAATGATAGAGATGCAAATATCTTCACTCCTATCAATTCGACAGGATTCTGGCTCATCGTGTCTTGTCCGGGAGGATCACGTGTACAAGATTTGTGCGGTAGCACTAAACAAAAGCGAAACTCTTTGGACTCAGGTCGATCCATAAGCCGAACCATCCAGAATTGCCAATGTCGTGGAATGATATGGATGCAAATATCTTTACTGCTATCAATTTGACAGGATTCCGCCTAATCGTAACTTGACCAGGGGGTCCAAATGTGCAAGATTTGTGCGGTAGCACGTGTCCAAAGCGACTCTCTTTGGCCCCCGGTCGAATCATATGACGGAGCATCCAGAATTGCCATTGTCGTCCAGTCATATCGATTCAAATATCTTTACTCCTATCAATGTGATAGGATTCTGCCTCATCATACCTTGTTCCGGAGGTTCATATGTACAAGATTTGTGCGGTAGCCCTTGTCCAAAGCGACTCTCTTTGGACACAGGTCGAATCATAAGACGGGGCATCCAGAATTGCCAATGTCGTCCAATGATATAGATGCAAATATCACCACTCCTATCAATGTGATACGATTCTGCCTCATCATACCTTGTTCCGGAGGTTCAATTGTACAAGATTTGTGCGGTAGCCCTTGTCCAAAGCGACTCTCTTTGACTCAGGTCGAATCATAAGCCGGAGCATCCAGAATCGCCAATGTCGTCCAATGATATAGATGCAAACATCTTCACTCCTATCAATTTGACAGGATTCTGTCTCATCATACCCTGTTCCGGATGTTCAAATGTACAAGGTTTGGGCGGTAGCACTTGTCCAAAGCGACTCTCCTTGGGCTGAGGTCGAATCATAAACCGGAGCATCCAGCATTGCCATGGCGTCCAATGATATAGATGCAAATATCTTTACACCTATCAATGTGATAGGATTCTGCCACATCATACCTTGTTCCGGAGGTTCAAATGTATAAGATTTGTGCGGTAGCACTAGACAAAAGCGAAACTCTTTGGACTCAGGTCGATCCATAAGCCGAACCATCCAGAATTGCCAATGTCGTGCAATGATACAGATGCAAATATCATCACTCCTATGAATGTGATAGGATTCTGCCTCATCATACCTTGTACAGGAGGTCCAAGTGTACAAGACTTGTTGCGGTAGCACTTGTCCGAAGCGACTCTCTTTGGACTCAGGTCGAATCATAAGCCAGAGCATCCAGAATTGCCAATGTCGTCCAATGATATGGATGCAAATTACTTTTCTCCTATCAATTTGGCAGGATTCTGCCTCAATCATATCTTGTCCAGGGGGTCAAAATGTACAAGACTTGTGCGGCAGCACTTGACAAAAGTCAATCTCTTTGACTCAGGTCGAATCATATGCCGATCATCCAGAATTGCCAATGTCGTCCAGTGATATAGATGCAAATATCTTTACTCCTATCAATGTGATAGGATTCTGCCTCATCATACCTTGTTCCGGAGGTTCATATGTACAAGATTTGTGCGGTAGCCCTTGTCCAAAGCGACTCTCTTTGGCCCCCGGTCGAATCATATGCCGGAGCATCCAGAATTGCCAATGTCGTCCAGTGATATAGATTCAAATATCTTTACTCCTATCAATGTGATAGAATTCTGCCTCAACATACCTTGTTCCGGAGGTTCATATGTACAAGATTTGTGCGGTAGCCCTTGTCCAAAGCGACTCTCTTTGGACACAGGCCGAATCATAAGACGGGGCATCCAGAATTTCCAATGTCGTCCAATGATATAGATGCAAATATCACCACTCCTATCAATGTGATAGGATTCTGCCTCATCATACCTTGTTCCGGAGGTTCAATTGTACAAGATTTGTGCGGTAGCCCTTGTCCAAAGCGACTCTCTTTGACTCAGGTCGAATCATAAGCCGGAGCATCCAGAATCGCCAATGTCGTCCAATGATATAGATGCAAACATCTTCACTCCTATCAATTTGACAGGATTCTGTCTCATCATACCCTGTTCCGGATGTTCAAATGTACAAGGTTTGGGCGGTAGCACTTGTCCAAAGCGACTCTCCTTGGGTTCAGGTCGAATCATAAACCGGAGCATCCAGCATTGCCATGGCGTCCAATGATATAGATGCAAATATCTTTACTCCTATCAATGTGATAGGATTCTGCCTCATCATACCTTGTTCCGGAGGTTCAAATGTATAAGATTTGTGCGGTAGCACTAGACAAAAGCGAAACTCTTTGGACTCAGGTCGATCCATAAGCCGAACCATCCAGAATTGCCAATGTCGTGCAATGATATAGATGCAAATATCTTTACTGCTACCAATTTGACAGGATTCTGCCTCATCGTATCTTGACCAGGGGGTCCAAATGTGCAAGATTTGTGCGGTAGCACGTGTCCAAAGCGACTCTCTTTGTCCCCCGGTCGAATCATATGCCGGAGCATCCAGAATTGCCAATGTCGTCCAGTGATATAGATTCAAATATCTTTATTCCTATCAATGTGATAGGATTCTGCCTCATCGTATCTTGACCAGGGGGTCCAAATGTGCAAGATTTGTGCGGTAGCACGTGTCCAAAGCGACTCTCTTTGGCCCCCGGTCGAATCATATGCCGGAGCATCCAGAATTGCCAATGTCGTCCAGTGATATAGATTCAAATATCTTTACTCCTATCAATGTGATAGAATTCTGCCTCATCATACCTTGTTCCGGAGGTTCATATGTACAAGATTTGTGCGGTAGCCCTTGTCCAAAGCGACTCTCTTTGGACACAGGTCGAATCATAAGACGGGGCATCCAGAATTGCCAATGTCGTCCAATGATATAGATGCAAATATCACCATTCCTATCAATGTGATACGATTCTGCCTCATCATACCTTGTTCCGGAGGTTCAATTGTACAAGATTTGTGCGGTAGCCCTTGTCCAAAGCGACTCTCTTTGACTCAGGTCGAATCATAAGCCGGAGCATCCAGAATCGCCAATGTCGTCCAATGATATAGATGCAAACACCTTCACTGCTATCAATTTGACAGGATTCTGTCTCATCATACCGTGTTCCGGATGTTCAAATGTACAAGGTTTGGGCGGTAGCACTTGTCCAAAGCGACTCTCCTTGGACTCAGGTCGAATCATAAACCGGAGCATCCAGCATTGCCATGGCGTCCAATGATAGAGATGCAAATATCTTCACTCCTATCAATTCGACAGGATTCTGGCTCATCGTGTCTTGTCCAGGAGGATCACGTGTACAAGATTTGTGCGGTAGCACTAGACAAAAGCGAAACTCTTTGGACTCAGGTCGATCCATAAGCCGAACCATCCAGAATTGCCAATGTCGTGGAATGATATAGATGCAAATATCTTTACTGCTATCAATTTGACAGGATTCCGCCTAATCGTATCTTGACCAGGGGGTCCAAATGTGCAAGATTTGTGCGGTAGCACATGTCCAAAGCGACTCTCTTTGGCCCCCGGTCGAATCATATGACGGAGCATCCAGAATTGCCAATGTCGTCCAGTGATATAGATTCAAATATCTTTACTCCTATCAATGTGATAGGATTCTGCCTCATCATACCTTGTTCCGGAGGTTCATATGTACAAGATTTGTGCGGTAGCCCTTGTCCAAAGCGACTCTCTTTGGACACAGGTCGAATCATAAGACGGGGCATCCAGAATTGCCAATGTCGTCCAATGATATAGATGCAAATATCACCACTCCTATCAATGTGATAGGATTCTGCCTCATCATACCTTGTTCCGGAGGTTCAAATGTACAAGATTTGTGCGGTAGCCCTTGTCCAAAGCGACTCTCTTTGGACTCAGGTCGAATCATAAGACGGGGCATCCAGAATTGCCAATGTCGTCCAATGATACAGATGCAAATATCATCACTCCTATGAATGTGATAGGATTCTGCCTCATCATACCTTGTACAGGAGGTCCAAATGTACAAGACTTGTTGCGGTAGCACTTGTCCGAAGCGACTCTCTTTGGACTCAGGTCGAATCATAAGCCAGAGCATCCAGAATTGCCAATGTCGTCCAATGATATGGATGCAAATTACTTTTCTCCTATCAATTTGGCAGGATTCTGCCTCAATCATATCTTGTCCAGGGGGTCAAAATGTACAAGACTTGTGCGGTAGCACTTGACAAAAGTCAATCTCTTTGACTCAGGTCGAATCATATGCCGATCATCCAGAATTGCCAATGTCGTCCAATGATATAGATGCAAATATCTTTACTCCTATCAATGTGATAGGATTCTGCCTCATCATACCTTGTTCCGGAGGTTCAATTGTACAAGATTTGTGCGGTAGCCCTTGTCCAAAGCGACTCTCTTTGACTCAGGTCGAATCATAAGCCGGAGCATCCAGAATCGCCAATGTCGTCCAATGATATAGATGCAAACACCTTCACTGCTATCAATTTGACAGGATTCTGTCTCATCATACCCTGTTCCGGATGTTCAAATGTACAAGGTTTGGGCGGTAGCACTTGTCCAAAGCGACTCTCCTTGGACTCAGGTCGAATCATGAACCGGAGCATCCAGCATTGCCATGGCGTCCAATGATAGAGATGCAAATATCTTCACTCCTATCAATTCGACAGGATTCTGGCTCATCGTGTCTTGTCCAGGAGGATCACGTGTACAAGATTTGTGCGGTAGCACTAGACAAAAGCGAAACTCTTTGGACTCAGGTCGATCCATAAGCCGAACCATCCAGAATTGCCAATGTCGTGGAATGATATAGATGCAAATATCTTTACTGCTATCAATTTGACAGGATTCCGCCTAATCGTATCTTGACCAGGGGGTCCAAATGTGCAAGATTTGTGCGGTAGCACATGTCCAAAGCGACTCTCTTTGGCCCCCGGTCGAATCATATGACGGAGCATCCAGAATTGCCAATGTCGTCCAGTGATATAGATTTAAATATCTTTATTCCTATCAATGTGATAGGATTCTGCCTCATCATACCTTGTTCCGGAGGTTCATATGTACAGGATTTGTGCGGTAGCCCTTGTCCAAAGCGACTCTCTTTGGACACAGGTCGAATCATAAGACGGGGCATCCAGAATTGCCAATGTCGTCCAATGATATAGATGCAAATATCTTCACTCCTATCAATTCGACAGGATTCTGGCTCATCGTGTCTTGTCCGGGAGGATCACGTGTACAAGATTTGTGCGGTAGCACTAAACAAAAGCGAAAATCTTTGGACTCAGGTCGATACATAAGCCGAACCATCCAGAATTGCCAATGTCGTGGAATGATATAGATGCAAATATCTTTACTTCTATCAATTTGACAGGATTCCGCCTAATCGTAACTTGACCAGGGGGTCCAAATGTGCAAGATTTGTGCGGTAGCACGTGTCCAAAGCGACTCTCTTTGGCCCCCGGTCGAATCATATGACGGAGCATCCAGAATTGCCAATGTCGTCCAGTGATATCGATTCAAATATCTTTACTCCTATCAATGTGATAGGATTCTGCCTCATCATACCTTGTTCCGGAGGTTCAAATGTACAAGATTTGTGCGGTAGCTCTAGACAAAAGCGAAACTCTTTGGACTCAGGTCGATCCATAAGCCGAACCATCCAGAATTGCCAATGTCGTGCAATGATATAGATGCAAATATCTTTACTGCTACCAATTTGACAGGATTCTGCCTCATCGTATCTTGACCAGGGGGTCCAAATGTGCAAGATTTGTGCGGTAGCACGTGTCCAAAGCGACTCTCTTTGGCCCCCGGTCGAATCATATGCCGGAGCAACCAGAATTGCCAATGTCGTCCAGTGATATAGATTCAAATATCTTTATTCCTATCAATGTGATAGAATTCTGCCTCATCATACCTTGTTCCGGAGGTTCATATGTACAGGATTTGTGCGGTAGCCCTTGTCCAAAGCGACTCTCTTTGGACACAGGTCGAATCATAAGACGGGGCATCCAGAATTGTCAATGTCGTCCAATGATATAGATGCAAATATCACCACTCCTATCAATGTGATAGGATTCTGCCTCATCATACCTTGTTCCTGAGGTTCAAATGTACAAGATTTGTGCGGTAGCCCTTGTCCGAAGCGACTCTCTTTGACTCAGGTCGAATCATAAGCCGGAGCATCCAGAATCGCCAATGTCGTCCAATGATATAGATGCATACACCTTCACTGCTATCAATTTGACAGGATTCTGTCTCATCATACCCTGTTCCGGATGTTCAAATGTACAAGGTTTGGGCGGTAGCACTTGTCCAAAGCGACTCTCCTTGGACTCAGGTCGAATCATAAACCGGAGCATCCAGCATTGCCATGGCGTCCAATGATAGAGATGCAAATATCTTCACTCCCATCAATTCGACAGGATTCTAGCTCATCGTGTCTCGTCCAGGAGAATCAAGTGTACAAGATTTGTGCGGTAGCACTAGACAAGAGCGAAACCCTTTGGACTCAGGTCGATCCATAAGCCGAACCATCCAGAATTGCCAATGTCGTGGAATGTTATAGATGCAAATATCTTTACTGTTATCAATTTGACAGGATTCCGCCTAATCGTATCTTGACCAGGGGGTCCAAATGTGCAAGATTTGTGCGGTAGCACATGTCCAAAGCGACTCTCTTTGGCCCCCGGTCGAATCATATGACGGAGCATCCAGAATTGCCAATGTCGTCCAGTGATATAGATTCAAATATCTTTACTCCTATCAATGTGATAGGATTCTGCCTCATCATACCTTGTTCCGGAGGTTCATATGTACAAGATTTGTGCGGTAGCCCTTGTCCAAAGCGACTCTCTTTGGACACAGGTCGAATCATAAGACGGGGCATCCAGAATTGCCAATGTCGTCCAATGATATAGATGCAAATATCACCACTCCTATCAATGTGATAGGATTCTGCCTCATCATACCTTGTTCCGGAGGTTCAAATGTACAAGATTTGTGCGGTAGCCCTTGTCCAAAGCGACTCTCTTTGGACTCAGGTCGAATCATAAGACGGGGCATCCAGAATTGCCAATGTCGTCCAATGATACAGATGCAAATATCATCACTCCTATGAATGTGATAGGATTCTGCCTCATCATACCTTGTACAGGAGGTCCAAATGTACAAGACTTGTTGCGGTAGCACTTGTCCGAAGCGACTCTCTTTGGACTCAGGTCGAATCATAAGCCAGAGCATCCAGAATTG
Source organism: Priocnemis perturbator (assembly GCA_963942575.1). Taxonomy (NCBI): domain Eukaryota; kingdom Metazoa; phylum Arthropoda; class Insecta; order Hymenoptera; family Pompilidae; genus Priocnemis; species Priocnemis perturbator. Next base: position 101,168 of record CAWWDK010000174.1, read on the forward strand.
CCAATGTCGTCCAATGATATGGATGCAAATTACTTTTCTCCTATCAATTTGGCAGGATTCTGCCTCAATCATATCTTGTCCAGGGGGTCAAAATGTACAAGACTTGTGCGGTAGCACTTGACAAAAGTCAATCTCTTTGACTCAGGTCGAATCATATGCCGATCATCCAGAATTGCCAATGTCGTCCAATGATATAGATGCAAATATCTTTACTCCTATCAATGTGATAGGATTCTGCCTCATCATACCTTGTTCCGGAGGTTCAATTGTACAAGATTTGTGCGGTAGCCCTTGTCCAAAGCGACTCTCTTTGACTCAGGTCGAATCATAAGCCGGAGCATCCAGAATCGCCAATGTCGTCCAATGATATAGATGCAAACACCTTCACTGCTATCAATTTGACAGGATTCTGTCTCATCATACCCTGTTCCGGATGTTCAAATGTACAAGGTTTGGGCGGTAGCACTTGTCCAAAGCGACTCTCCTTGGACTCAGGTCGAATCATAAACCGGAGCATCCAGCATTGCCATGGCGTCCAATGATAGAGATGCAAATATCTTCACTCCTATCAATTCGACAGGATTCTGGCTCATCGTGTCTTGTCCAGGAGGATCACGTGTACAAGATTTGTGCGGTAGCACTAGACAAAAGCGAAACTCTTTGGACTCAGGTCGATCCATAAGCCGAACCATCCAGAATTGCCAATGTCGTGGAATGATATAGATGCAAATATCTTTACTCCTATCAATGTGATAGGATTCTGCCTCATCATACGTTGTTCCGGAGGTTCAAATCTACAAGATTTGTGCGGTAGTCCTTGTCCAAAGCGACTCTCTTTGGACTCAGGTCGAATCATAAGCGGGAGCATCCAGAATTGCCAATGTCGTCCAATGATATAGATGCAAACATCTTCACTCCTATCAATTTGACAGGATTCTGTCTCATCATACCCTGTTCCGGATGTTCAAATGTACAAGGTTTGGGCGGCAGCACTTGTCCAAAGCGACTCTCCTTGGGCTCAGGTCGAATCATAAACCGGAGCATCCAGCATTGCCATGGCGTCCAATGATATAGATGCAAATATCTTTACTCCTATCAATGTAATAGGATTCTGCCTCATCATACCTTGTTCCGGAGGTTCAAATGTACAAGATTTGTGCGGTAGCACTAGACAAAAGCGAAACTCTTTGGACTCAGGTCGATCCATAAGCCGAACCATCCAGAATTGCCAATGTCGTGCAATGATATAGATGCAAATATCTTTACTGCTACCAATTTGACAGGATTCTGCCTCATCGTATCTTGACCAGGGGGTCCAAATGTGCAAGATTTGTGCGGTAGCACGTGTCCAAAGCGACTCTCTTTGGCCCCCGGTCGAATCATGTGCCGGGGCAACCAGAATTGCCAATGTCGTCCAGTGATATAGACGCAAATATCTTTACTCCTATCAATGTGATAGGATTCTGCCTCTTCATACCTTGTTCCGGAGGTTCATTTGTACAAGATTTGTGCGGTAGCCCTTGTCCAAAGCGACTCTCTTTGGACACAGGTCGAATCATAAGACGGGGCATCCAGAATTGCCAATGTCGTCCAATGATATAGATGCAAATATCTTCACTCCTATCAATTCGACAGGATTCTGGCTCATCGTGTCTTGTCCGGGAGGATCACGTGTACAAGATTTGTGCGGTAGCACTAAACAAAAGCGAAACTCTTTGGACTCAGGTCGATCCATAAGCCGAACCATCCAGAATTGCCAATGTCGTGGAATGATATAGATGCAAATATCTTTACTGCTATCAATTTGACAGGATTCTGCCTCATCATACCTTGTTCCGGAGGTTCAAATGTACAAGATTTGTGCGGTAGCCCTTGTCCAAAGCGACTCTCTTTGACTCAGGTCGAATCATAAGACGGGGCATCCAGAATTGCTAATGTCGTCCAATGATATAGATGCAAACATCTTCACTGCTATCAATTTGACAGGATTCTGTCTCATCATACCCTGTTCCGGATGTTCAAATGTACAAGGTTTGGGCGGTAGCACTTGTCCAAAGCGACTCTTCTTGGGCTCAGGTCGAATCATAAACCGGAGCATCCAGCATTGCCATGGCGTCCAATGATATAGATGCAAATATCTTTACTCCTATCAATGTAATAGGATTCTGCCTCATCATACCTTGTTCCGGAGGTTCAAATGTACAAGATTTGTGCGGTAGCACTAGACAAAAGCGAAACTCTTTGGACTCAGGTCGATCCATAAGCCGAACCATCCAGAATTGCCAATGTCGTGCAATGATATAGATGCAAATATCTTTACTGCTACCAATTTGACAGCATTCTGCCTCATCGTATCTTGACCAGGGGGTCCAAATGTGCAAGATTTGTGCGGTAGCACGTGTCCAAAGCGACTCTCTTTCGCCCCCGGTCGAATCATATGCCGGAGCATCCAGAATTGCCAATGTCGTCCAGTGATATAGATTCAAATATCTTTACTCCTATCAATGTGATAGGATTCTGCCTCATCATACCTTGTTCCGGAGGTTCATATGTACAAGATTTGTGCGGTAGCCCTTGTCCAAAGCGACTCTCTTTGGACACAGGTCGAATCATAAGACGGGGCATCCAGAATTGCCAATGTCGTCCAATGATATAGATGCAAATATCACCACTCCTATCAATGTGATAGGATTCTGCCTCATCATACCTTGTTCCGGAGGTTCAAATGTACAAGATTTGTGCGGTAGCCCTTGTCCAAAGCGACTCTCTTTGGACTCAGGTCGAATCATAAGACGGGGCATCCAGAATTGCCAATGTCGTCCAATGATACAGATGCAAATATCATCACTCCTATGAATGTGATAGGATTCTGCCTCATCATACCTTGTACAGGAGGTCCAAATGTACAAGACTTGTTGCGGTAGCACTTGTCCGAAGCGACTCTCTTTGGACTCAGGTCGAATCATAAGCCAGAGCATCCAGAATTGCCAATGTCGTCCAATGATATGGATGCAAATTACTTTTCTCCTATCAATTTGGCAGGATTCTGCCTCAATCATATCTTGTCCAGGGGGTCAAAATGTACAAGACTTGTGCGGTAGCACTTGACAAAAGTCAATCTCTTTGACTCAGGTCGAATCATATGCCGATCATCCAGAATTGCCAATGTCGTCCAATGATATAGATGCAAATATCTTTACTCCTATCAATGTGATAGGATTCTGCCTCATCATACCTTGTTCCGGAGGTTCAATTGTACAAGATTTGTGCGGTAGCCCTTGTCCAAAGCGACTCTCTTTGACTCAGGTCGAATCATAAGCCGGAGCATCCAGAATCGCCAATGTCGTCCAATGATATAGATGCAAACACCTTCACTGCTATCAATTTGACAGGATTCTGTCTCATCATACCCTGTTCCGGATGTTCAAATGTACAAGGTTTGGGCGGTAGCACTTGTCCAAAGCGACTCTCCTTGGACTCAGGTCGAATCATAAACCGGAGCATCCAGCATTGCCATGGCGTCCAATGATAGAGATGCAAATATCTTCACTCCTATCAATTCGACAGGATTCTGGCTCATCGTGTCTTGTCCAGGAGGATCACGTGTACAAGATTTGTGCGGTAGCACTAGACAAAAGCGAAACTCTTTGGACTCAGGTCGATCCATAAGCCGAACCATCCAGAATTGCCAATGTCGTGGAATGATATAGATGCAAATATCTTTACTCCTATCAATGTGATAGGATTCTGCCTCATCATACGTTGTTCCGGAGGTTCAAATCTACAAGATTTGTGCGGTAGTCCTTGTCCAAAGCGACTCTCTTTGGACTCAGGTCGAATCATAAGCGGGAGCATCCAGAATTGCCAATGTCGTCCAATGATATAGATGCAAACATCTTCACTCCTATCAATTTGACAGGATTCTGTCTCATCATACCCTGTTCCGGATGTTCAAATGTACAAGGTTTGGGCGGCAGCACTTGTCCAAAGCGACTCTCCTTGGGCTCAGGTCGAATCATAAACCGGAGCATCCAGCATTGCCATGGCGTCCAATGATATAGATGCAAATATCTTTACTCCTATCAATGTAATAGGATTCTGCCTCATCATACCTTGTTCCGGAGGTTCAAATGTACAAGATTTGTGCGGTAGCACTAGACAAAAGCGAAACTCTTTGGACTCAGGTCGATCCATAAGCCGAACCATCCAGAATTGCCAATGTCGTGCAATGATATAGATGCAAATATCTTTACTGCTACCAATTTGACAGGATTCTGCCTCATCGTATCTTGACCAGGGGGTCCAAATGTGCAAGATTTGTGCGGTAGCACGTGTCCAAAGCGACTCTCTTTGGCCCCCGGTCGAATCATGTGCCGGGGCAACCAGAATTGCCAATGTCGTCCAGTGATATAGACGCAAATATCTTTACTCCTATCAATGTGATAGGATTCTGCCTCTTCATACCTTGTTCCGGAGGTTCATTTGTACAAGATTTGTGCGGTAGCCCTTGTCCAAAGCGACTCTCTTTGGACACAGGTCGAATCATAAGACGGGGCATCCAGAATTGCCAATGTCGTCCAATGATATAGATGCAAATATCTTCACTCCTATCAATTCGACAGGATTCTGGCTCATCGTGTCTTGTCCGGGAGGATCACGTGTACAAGATTTGTGCGGTAGCACTAAACAAAAGCGAAACTCTTTGGACTCAGGTCGATCCATAAGCCGAACCATCCAGAATTGCCAATGTCGTGGAATGATATAGATGCAAATATCTTTACTGCTATCAATTTGACAGGATTCTGCCTCATCATACCTTGTTCCGGAGGTTCAAATGTACAAGATTTGTGCGGTAGCCCTTGTCCAAAGCGACTCTCTTTGACTCAGGTCGAATCATAAGACGGGGCATCCAGAATTGCTAATGTCGTCCAATGATATAGATGCAAACATCTTCACTGCTATCAATTTGACAGGATTCTGTCTCATCATACCCTGTTCCGGATGTTCAAATGTACAAGGTTTGGGCGGTAGCACTTGTCCAAAGCGACTCTTCTTGGGCTCAGGTCGAATCATAAACCGGAGCATCCAGCATTGCCATGGCGTCCAATGATATAGATGCAAATATCTTTACTCCTATCAATGTAATAGGATTCTGCCTCATCATACCTTGTTCCGGAGGTTCAAATGTACAAGATTTGTGCGGTAGCACTAGACAAAAGCGAAACTCTTTGGACTCAGGTCGATCCATAAGCCGAACCATCCAGAATTGCCAATGTCGTGCAATGATATAGATGCAAATATCTTTACTGCTACCAATTTGACAGCATTCTGCCTCATCGTATCTTGACCAGGGGGTCCAAATGTGCAAGATTTGTGCGGTAGCACGTGTCCAAAGCGACTCTCTTTCGCCCCCGGTCGAATCATATGCCGGAGCATCCAGAATTGCCAATGTCGTCCAGTGATATAGATTCAAATATCTTTATTCCTATCAATGTGATAGGATTCTACCTCATCATACCTTGTTCCGGAGGTTCATATGTACAGGATTTGTGCGGTAGCCCTTGTCCAAAGCGACTCTCTTTGGACACAGGTCGAATCATAAGACGGGGCATCCAGAATTGCCAATGTCGTCCAATGATATAGATGCAAACATCTTCACTCCTATCAATTTGACAGGATTCTGTCTCATCATACCCTGTTCCGGATGTTCAAATGTACAAGGTTTGGGCGGTAGCACTTGTCCAAAGCGACTCTCCTTGGGCTCAGGTCGAATCATAAACCGGAGCATCCAGCATTGCCATGGCGTCCAATGATATAGATGCAAATATCTTTACTCCTATCAATGTGATAGGATTCTGCCTCATCATACCTTGTTCCGGAGGTTCAAATGTATAAGATTTGTGCGGTAGCACTAGACAAAAGCGAAACTCTTTGGACTCAGGTCGATCCATAAGCCGAACCATCCAGAATTGCCAATGTCGTGCAATGATATAGATGCAAATATCTTTACTGCTACCAATTTGACAGGATTCTGCCTCATCGTATCTTGACCAGGGGGTCCAAATGTGCAAGATTTGTGCGGTAGCACGTGTCCAAAGCGACTCTCTTTGGCCCCCGGTCGAATCATATGCCGGAGCATCCAGGATTGCCAATGTCGTCCAGTGATATAGATTCAAATATCTTTATTCCTATCAATTTGACAGGATTCTGTCTCATCATACACTGTTCCGGATGTTCAAATGTACAAGGTTTGGGCGGTAGCCCTTGTCCAAAGCGACTCTCTTTGGACACAGGTCGAATCATAAGACGGGGCATCCAGAATTGCCAATGTCGTCCAATGATATAGATGCAAATATCACCACTCCTATCAATGTGATAGGATTCTGCCTCATCATACCTTGTTCCGGAGGTTCAATTGTACAAGATTTGTGCGGTAGCCCTTGTCCAAAGCGACTCTCTTTGACTCAGGTCGAATCATAAGCCGGAGCATCCAGAATCGCCAATGTCGTCCAATGATATAGATGCAAACACCTTCACTGCTATCAATTTGACAGGATTCTGTCTCATCATACCCTGTTCCGGATGTTCAAATGTACAAGGTTTGGGCGGTAGCACTTGTCCAAAGCGACTCTCCTTGGACTCAGGTCGAATCATAAACCGGAGCATCCAGCATTGCCATGTCGTCCAATGATAGAGATGCAAATATCTTCACTCCTATCAATTTGAAAGGATTCTGCCTCATCGTATATTGTCCAGGGGTTCCAAATGTACAAGACTTGTGCGGCAGCACTTGACAAATGCCAATCTCTTTGTCTCAGGTCGAATCATATGCCGATCATCCAGAATTGCCAATGTCGTCCAATGATACAGATGCAAATATCTTTACTGCTATCAATTTGACAGGATTCTGCCTCATCATTCCTTGTTCCGGAGGTTCAAATGTACAAGATTTGTGCGGTCGCCCTTGTCCAAAGCGACTCTCTTTGGACTCAGGTCCAATCATAAGCCGGGGCATCCAGAATTGCCAATGTCGTCCAATGATATAGATGCAAATATCTTTACTGCTATCAATTTGACAGGATTCTGCCTCATCATACCTTGTACAGGAGGTCCAAATGTACAAGACTTGTTGCGGTAGCACTTGTCCAAAGCGACTCTCCTTGGGCTCAGGTCGAATCATAAACCGGAGCATCCAGCATAGCCATGGCGTCCAATGATATAGATGCAAATATCTTTACTCCTATCAATGTGATAGGATTCTGTCTCATCGTGTCTTTTCCAGGAGGATCACGTGTACAAGATTTGTGCGGTAGCACTAGACAAAAGCGAAACTCTTTGGACTCAGGTCGATCCATAAGCCGAACCATCCAGAATTGCCAATGTCGTGGAATGATATAGATGCAAATATCTTTACTGCTATCAATTTGACAGGATTCCGCCTAATCCTATCTTGACCAGGGGGTCCAAATGTGCAAGATTTGTGCGGTAGCACGTGTCCAAAGCGACTCTCTTTGACTCAGGTCGAATCATAAGCCGGAGCATCCAGAATCGCCAATGTCGTCCAATGATATAGATGCAAACACCTTCACTGCTTTCAATTTGACAGCATTCTGTCTCATCATACCCTGTTCCGGATGTTCAAATGTACAAGACTTGTTGCGGTAGCACTTGTCCGAAGCGACTCTCTTTGGACTCAGGTCGAATCATAAGCCAGAGCATCCAGAATTGCCAATGTCGTGCAATGATATAGATGCAAATATCTTTACTCCTATCAATGTGATAGGATTCTGGCTCATCGTGTCTTGTCCAGGAGGATCACGTGTACAAGATTTGTGCGGTAGCACTAGACAAAAGCAACTCTCTTTGGACACAGGTCGAATCATAAGACGGGATATCCAGAATTGCCAATGTCGTCCAATGATATAGATGCAAATATCACCACTCCTATCAATGTGATAGGATTCTGCCTCATCATACATTGTTCCGGAGGTTCAAATGTACAAGATTTGTGCGGTAGCACTTGTCCAAAGCGACTCTCTTTGGACTCAGGTCGAATCATAAGACGTTGCATCCAGAATTGCCAATGTCGTCCAATGATATAGATGCAAATATCTTTACTCCTATCAATTTGAAAGGATTCTGCCTCATCGTATATTGTCCAGGGGTTCCAAATGTACAAGACTTGTGCGGCAGCACTTGACAAAAGCCAATCTCTTTGTCTCAGGTCGAATCATATGCCGATCATCCAGCATTGCCATGGCGTCCAATGATATAGATGCAAATATCTTTACTCCTATCAATGTGATAGGATTCTGCCTCATCATACCTTGTTCCGGAGGTTCAAATGTACAAGATTTGTGCGGTAGCACTAGACAAAAGCGAAACTCTTTGGACTCAGGTCGATCCATAAGCCGAACCATCCAGAATTGCCAATGTCGTGCAATGATATAGATGCAAATATCTTTACTGCTACCAATTTGACAGTATTCTGCCTCATCGTATCTTGACCAGGGGGTCCAAATGTGCAAGATTTGTGCGGTAGCACGTGTCCAAAGCGACTCTCTTTGGCCCCCGGTCGAATCATATGTCGGAGCATCCAGAATTGCCAATGTCGTCCAGTGATATAGATTAAAATATCTTTATTCCTATCAATGTGATAGGATTCTGCCTCATCATACCTTGTTCCGGAGGTTCATATGTACAAGATTTGTGCGGTAGCCCTTGTCCAAAGCGACTCTCTTTGGACACAGGTCGAATCATAAGACGGGATATCCAGAATTGCCAATGTCGTCCAATGATATAGATGCAAATATCACCACTCCTATCAATGTGATAGGATTCTGCCTCATCATACCTTGTTCCTGAGGTTCAAATGTACAAGATTTGTGCGGTAGCCCTTGTGCAAAGCGACTCTTTTTGACTCAGGTCGAATCATAAGCCGGAGCATCCAGAATCGCCAATGTCGTCCAATGATATAGATGCAAACACCTTCACTGCTATCAATTTGACAGGATTCTGTCTCATCGTGTCTTTTCCAGGAGGATCACGTGTACAAGATTTGTGCGGTAGCACTAGACAAAAGCGAAACTCTTTGGACTCAGGTCGATCCATAAGCCGAACCATCCAGAATTGCCAATGTCGTGGAATGATATAGATGCAAATATCTTTACTGCTATCAATTTGACAGGATTCCGCCTAATCCTATCTTGACCAGGGGGTCCAAATGTGCAAGATTTGTGCGGTAGCACGTGTCCAAAGCGACTCTCTTTGGCCCCCGGTCGAATCATATGCCGGAGCATCCAGAATTGCCAATGTCGTCCAGTGATATAGATTCAAATATCTTTACTCCAATCAATGTGATAGGATTCTGCCTCATCATACCTTGTTCCGGAGGTTCATATGTACAAGATTTGTGCGTTAGCCCTTGTCCAAAGCGACTCTCTTTGGACACAGGTCGAATCATAAGACGGGGCATCCAGAATTGCCAATGTCGTCCAATGATATAGATGCAAATATCACCACTCCTATCAATGTGATAGGATTCTGCCCCATCATACCTTGTTCCGGAGGTTCATATGTACAAGATTTGTGCGTTAGCCCTTGTCCAAAGCGACTCTCTTTGGACACAGGTCGAATCATAAGACGGGGCATCCAGAATTGCCAATGTCGTCCAATGATATAGATGCAAATATCACCACTCCTATCAATGTGATAGGATTCTGCCCCATCATACCTTGTTCCGGAGGTTCAAATGTACAAGATTTGTGCGATAGCCCTTGTCCAAAGCGACTCTCTTTGACTCAGGTCGAATCATAAGCCGGAGCATCCAGAATCGCCAATGTCGTCCAATGATATAGATGCAAACACCTTCACTGCTATCAATTTGACAGGATTCTGTCTCATCGTGTCTTTTCCAGGAGGATCACGTGTACAAGATTTGTGCGGTAGCACTAGACAAAAGCGAAACTCTTTGGACTCAGGTCGATCCATAAGCCGAACCATCCAGAATTGCCAATGTCGTCCAATGATACAGATGCAAATATCTTTACTGCTATCAATTTGACAGGATTCTGCCTCATCATTCCTTGTTCTTGTGGTTCAAATGTACAAGATTTGTGCGGTCGCCCTTGTCCAAAGCGACTCTCTTTGGACTCAGGTCCAATCATAAGCCGGGGCATCCAGAATTGCCAATGTCGTCCAATGATATAGATGCAAATATCTTTACTGCTATCAATTTGACAGGATTCTGCCTCATCATACCTTGTACAGGAGGTCCAAATGTACAAGACTTGTTGCGGTAGCACTTGTCCGAAGCGACTCTCTTTGGACTCAGGTCGAATCATAAGCCAGAGCATCCAGAATTGCCAATGTCGTCCAATGATATAGATGCAAATATCTTTACTCCTATCAATTTGACAGGATTCTGCCTCATCGTATATTGTCCAGGGGGTCCGAATGTACAAGACTTGTGCGGCAGCACTTGACAAAAGTCAATCTCTTTGACTCAGGTCGAATCATATGCCGATCATCCAGAATTGCCAATGTCATCCAATGAAATAGATGCAAATATCTTTACTCCTATCAATGTGATAGGATTCTGCCTCATCATACCTTGTTCCGGAGATTCAAATGTAAAAGATTTGTGGGGTAGCCCTTGTCCAAAGCGACTCTCTTTGACTCAGGTCGAATCATAAGCCGGAGCATCCAGAATCGCCAATGTCGTCCAATGATATAGATGCAAACAGCTTCACTGCTATCAATTTGACAGGATTCTGTCTCATCATACCCTGTTCCGGATGTTCAAATGTACAAGACTTGTTGCGGTAGCACTTGTCCGAAGCGACTCTCTTTGGACTCAGGTCGAATCATAAGCCAGAGCTTCCAGAATTGCCAATGTCGTGCAATGATATAGATGCAAATATCTTTACTCCTATCAATGTGATAGGATTCTGCCTCATCATACCTTGTTCCGGAGGTTCATATGTACAAGATTTGTGCGGTAGCCCCTGTCCAAAGCGACTCTCTTTGGACTCAGGTCGAATCATAAGACGGGACATCCAGAATTGCCAATGTCGTCCAATGATAGAGATGCAAATATCATCACTCCTATCAATATGATAGGATTCTGCCTCATCATACCTTGTTCCGGAGGTTCAAATGTACAAGATTTGTGTGGTAGCCCTTGTCCAAAGCGACTCTCTTTGACTCAGGTCGAATCATAAGCCGGAGCATCCAGAATCGCCAATGTCGTCCAATGATATAGATGCAAACACCTTCACTGCTATCAATTTGACAGGATTCTGTCTCATCATAAGCTGTTCCGGATGTTCAAATGTACAAGACTTGTTGCGGTTGCACTTGTCCGAAGCGACTCTCATTGGAATCAGGTCGAATCATAAGCCAGAGCATCCAGAATTGCCAATGTCGTGCAATGATATAGATGCAAATATCTTTACTCCTATCAATGTGATAGGATTTTGCCTCATCATACCTTGTTCCTGAGGTTCATATGTACAAGATTTGTGCGGTAGCCCTTGTCCAAAACGACTCTCTTTGAACTCAGGTCGAATCATAAGACGGGGCATCCAGAATTGCCAATGTCGTCCAATGATATAGATGCAAATATCATCACTCCTATGAATGTGATAGGATTCCGCCTCATCATACCTTGTTCCGGAGGTTCAAATGTACACGATTTGTGCGGTAGCCCTTGTCCGAAGCGACTCTCTTTGGACTCAGGTCGAATCATAAGCCAGAGCATCCAGAATTGCCAATGTCGTGCAATGATATAGATGCAAATATCTTTACTCCTATCTATGTGATAGGATTCTGCCTCATCATACCTTGTTCCTGAGGTTCCAATGTGCAAGATTTGTGCGGTAGCACGTGTCCAAAGCGACTCTCTTTGGCCCCCGGTCGAATCATATGCCGGAGCATCCAGAATTGCCAATGTCGTCCAGTGATATAGATTCAAATATCTTTACTCCTATCAATGTGATAAGATTCTGCCTCATCATACCTTGTTCCGGAGGTTCATATGTACAAGATTTGTGCGGTAGCCCTTGTCCAAAGCGACTCTCTTTGGACTCAGGTCGAATCATAAGCCGGAGCATCCAGAATCGCCAATGTCGTCCAATGATATAGATGCAAACACCTTCACTGCTATCAATTTGACAGGATTCTGTCTCATCATACCCTGTTCCGGATGTTCAAATGTACAAGGTTTGGGCGGTAGCACTTGTTCCAAGCGACTCTCCTTGGACTCAGGTCGAATCATAAACCGGAGCATCTATCATTGCCATGGCGTCCAATGATAGAGATGCAAATATCTTCACTCCCATCAATTAGACAGGATTCTGGCTCATCGTGTCTTGTCCAGGAGGATCAAGTGTACAAGATTTGTGCGGTAGCACTAGACAAAAGCGAAACTCTTTGGACTCAAGTCGATCCATAAGCCGAACCATCCAGAATTGCCAATGTCGTGGAATGATATAGATGCAAATATCTTTACTGCTATCAATTTGACAGGATGCCGCCTCATCGTATCTTGACCAGGGGGTCCAAATGTACAAGATTTGTGCGTTAGCACGTGTCCAAAGCGTCTCTCTTTGGCCCCCGGTCGAATCATATGCCGGAGCATCCAGAATCGCCAATGTCGTCCAATGATATAGATGCAAACACCTTCACTGCTATCAATTTGACAGGATTCTGCCTCATCATACCCTGTTCCGGATGTTCAAATGTACAAGACTTGTTGCGGTAGCACTTGTCCGAAGCGACTCTCTTTGGACTCAGGTCGAATCATAAGCCAGAGCATCCAGAATTGCCAATGTCGTGCAATGATATAGATGCAAATATCTTTACTCCTATCAATGTGATAGGATTCTGCCTCATCATACCTTGTTCCGGAGGTTCATATGTACAAGATTTGTGCGGTAGCCCCTGTCCAAAGCGACTCTCTTTGGACTCAGGTCGAATCATAAGACGGGACATCCAGAATTGCCAATGTCGTCCAATGATATAGATGCAAATATCATCACTCCTATCAATATGATAGGATTCTGCCTCATCATACCTTGTTCCGGAGGTTCAAATGTACAAGATTTGTGGGGTAGCCCTTGTCCAAAGCGACTCTCTTTGGACTCAGGTCGAATCATAAGACGGGGCATCCAGAATTGCCAATGTCGTCCAATGATATAGATGCAAATATCTTTACTCCTATCAATTTGAAAGGATTCTGCCGCATCGTATATTGTCCAGGGGTTCCAAATGTACAAGACTTGTGCGGCAGCACTTGACAAAAGCCAATCTCTTTGTCTCAGGTCGAATCATATGCCGATCATCCAGAATTGCCAATGTCGTCCAATGATACAGATGCAAATATCTTTACTGCTATCAATTTGACAGTATTCTGCCTCATCATTCCTTGTTCCGGAGGTTCAAATGTACAAGATTTGTGCGGTAGCCCTTGTCCGAAGCGACTCTCTTTGGACTCAGGTCGAATCATAAGCCAGAGCATCCAGAATTGCCAATGTCGTCCAGTGATATAGATTCAAATATCTTTACTCCTATCAATGTGATAGGATTCTGCCTCATCATACCTTGTTCCGGAGGTTCATATGTACAAGATTTGTGCGGTAGCCCTTGTCCAAAGCGACTCTCTTTGGACACAGGTCGAATCATAAGACCGGGCATCCAGAATTGCCAATGTCGTCCAATGATATAGATGCAAATATCACCACTCCTATCAATGTGATAGGATTCTGCCTCATCATACCTTGTTCCTGAGGTTCAAATGTACAAGATTTGTGCGGTAGCCCTTGTCCAAAGCGACTCTCTCTGACTCAGGTCGAATCATAAGCCGGAGCATCCAGAATCGCCAATGTCGTCCAATGATATAGATGCAAACACCTTCACTGCTATCAATTTGACAGGATTGTGTCTCATCATACCCTGTTCCGGATGTTCAAATGTACAAGGTTTGGGCGGTAGCACTTGTCCAAAGCGACTCTCCTTGGACTCAGGTCGAATCATAAACCGGAGCATCCAGCATTGCCATGGCGTCCAATGATAGAGATGCAAATATCTTCACTCCTATCAATTCGACAGGATTCTGGCTCATCGTGTCTTGTCCAGGAGGAGCACGTGTACAAGATTTGTGCGGTAGCACTAGACAAAAGCGAAACTCTTTGGACTCAGGTCGATCCACAAGCCGAACCATCCAGAATTGCCAATGTCGTGGAATGATATAGATGCAAATATCTTTACTGCTATCAATTTGACAGGATTCCGCCTAATCGTATCTTGACCAGGGGGTCGAAATGTGCAAGATTTGTGCCGTAGCACGTGTCCAAAGCGACTCTCTTTGGCCCCCGGTCGAATCATACGCCGGAGCATCCAGAATTGCCAATGTCGTCCAGTGATATAGATTCAAATATCTTTACTCCTATCAATGTGATAGGATTCTGCCTCATCATACCTTGTTCCGGAAGTTCATATGTACAAGATTTGTGCGGTAGCCCTTGTCCAAAGCGACTATCTTTGGACACAGGTCGAATCATAAGACGGGGCATCCAGAATTGCCAATGTCGTCCAATGATATAGATGCAAATATCACCACTCCTATCAATGTGATAGGATTCTGCCTCATCATACCATGTTCCGGAGGTTCAAATGTACAAGATTTGTGTGGTAGCCCTTGTCCAAAGCGACTCTCTTTGACTCAGGTCGAATCATAAGCCGGAGCATCCAGAATCGCCAATGTCGTCCAATGATATAGATGCAAACACCTTCACTGCTATCAATTTGACAGGATTCTGTCTCATCATAAGCTGTTCCGGATGTTCAAATGTACAAGACTTGTTGCGGTTGCACTTGTCCGAAGCGACTCTCATTGGAATCAGGTCGAATCATAAGCCAGAGCATCCAGAATTGCCAATGTCGTGCAATGATATAGATGCAAATATCTTTACTCCTATCAATGTGATAGGATTCTGCCTCATCATACCTTGTTCCTGAGGTTCATATGTACAAGATTTGTGCGGTAGCCCTTGTCCAAAACGACTCTCTTTGAACTCAGGTCGAATCATAAGACGGGGCATCCAGAATTGCCAATGTCGTCCAATGATATAGATGCAAATATCATCACTCCTATGAATGTGATAGGATTCTGCCTCATCATACCTTGTTCCGGAGATTCAAATGTACACGATTTGTGCGGTAGCCCTTGTCCGAAGCGACTCTCTTTGGACTCAGGTCGAATCATAAGCCAGAGCATCCAGAATTGCCAATGTCGTGCAATGATATAGATGCAAATATCTTTACTCCTATCTATGTGATAGGATTCTGCCTCATCATACCTTGTTCCTGAGGTTCCAATGTGCAAGATTTGTGCGGTAGCACGTGTCCAAAGCGACTCTCTTTGGCCCCCGGTCGAATCATATGCCGGAGCATCCAGAATTGCCAATGTCGTCCAGTGATATAGATTCAAATATCTTTACTCCTATCAATGTGATAAGATTCTGCCTCATCATACCTTGTTCCGGAGGTTCATATGTACAAGATTTGTGCGGTAGCCCTTGTCCAAAGCGACTCTCTTTGGACTCAGGTCGAATCATAAGCCGGAGCATCCAGAATCGCCAATGTCGTCCAATGATATAGATGCAAACACCTTCACTGCTATCAATTTGACAGGATTCTGTCTCATCATACCCTGTTCCGGATGTTCAAATGTACAAGGTTTGGGCGGTAGCACTTTTTCCAAGCGACTCTCCTTGGACTCAGGTCGAATCATAAACCGGAGCATCTATCATTGCCATGGCGTCCAATGATAGAGATGCAAATATCTTCACTCCCATCAATTAGACAGGATTCTGGCTCATCGTGTCTTGTCCAGGAGGATCAAGTGTACAAGATTTGTGCGGTAGCACTAGACAAAAGCGAAACTCTTTGGACTCAAGTCGATCCATAAGCCGAACCATCCAGAATTGCCAATGTCGTGGAATGATATAGATGCAAATATCTTTACTGCTATCAATTTGACAGGATGCCGCCTCATCGTATCTTGACCAGGGGGTCCAAATGTACAAGATTTGTGCGTTAGCACGTGTCCAAAGCGTCTCTCTTTGGCCCCCGGTCGAATCATATGCCGGAGCATCCAGAATCGCCAATGTCGTCCAATGATATAGATGCAAACACCTTCACTGCTATCAATTTGACAGGATTCTGCCTCATCATACCCTGTTCCGGATGTTCAAATGTACAAGACTTGTTGCGGTAGCACTTGTCCGAAGCGACTCTCTTTGGACTCAGGTCGAATCATAAGCCAGAGCATCCAGAATTGCCAATGTCGTGCAATGATATAGATGCAAATATCTTTACTCCTATCAATGTGATAGGATTCTGCCTCATCATACCTTGTTCCGGAGGTTCATATGTACAAGATTTGTGCGGTAGCCCCTGTCCAAAGCGACTCTCTTTGGACTCAGGTCGAATCATAAGACGGGACATCCAGAATTGCCAATGTCGTCCAATGATATAGATGCAAATATCATCACTCCTATCAATATGATAGGATTCTGCCTCATCATACCTTGTTCCGGAGGTTCAAATGTACAAGATTTGTGGGGTAGCCCTTGTCCAAAGCGACTCTCTTTGGACTCAGGTCGAATCATAAGACGGGGCATCCAGAATTGCCAATGTCGTCCAATGATATAGATGCAAATATCTTTACTCCTATCAATTTGAAAGGATTCTGCCTCATCGTATATTGTCCAGGGGTTCCAAATGTACAAGACTTGTGCGGCAGCACTTGACAAAAGCCAATCTCTTTGTCTCAGGTCGAATCATATGCCGATCATCCAGAATTGCCAATGTCGTCCAATGATACAGATGCAAATATCTTTACTGCTATCAATTTGACAGGATTCTGCCTCATCGTATATTGTCCAGGGGGTCCGAATGTACAAGATTTGTGCGGCAGCACTTGACAAAAGTCAATCTCTTTGACTCAGGTCGAATCATATGCCGATCATCCAGAATTGCCAATGTCATCCAATGAAATAGATGCAAATATCTTTACTCCTATCAATGTGATAGGATTCTGCCTCATCATACCTTGTTCCGGAGATTCAAATGTAAAAGATTTGTGGGGTAGCCCTTGTACAAAGCGACTCTCTTTGGACTCAGGTCGAATCATAAGCCGGAGCATCCAGAATTGCCAATGTCGTCCAATGATATAGATGCAAATATCTTTACTCCTATCAATTTGACAGGATTCTGCCTCATCGTATATTGTCCAGGGGGTCCGAATGTACAAGATTTGTGCGGCAGCACTTGACAAAAGTCAATCTCTTTGACTCAGGTCGAATCATATGCCGATCATCCAGAATTGCCAATGTCATCCAATGAAATAGATGCAAATATCTTTACTCCTATCAATGTGATAGGATTCTGCCTCATCATACCTTGTTCCGGAGATTCAAATGTAAAAGATTTGTGGGGTAGCCCTTGTACAAAGCGACTCTCTTTGGACTCAGGTCGAATCATAAGCCGGAGCATCCAGAATTGCCAATGTCGTCCAATGATATAGATGCAAATATCTTTACTCCTATCAATTTGACAGGATTCTGCCTCATCGTATATTGTCCAGGGGGTCCGAATGTACAAGATTTGTGCGGCAGCACTTGACAAAAGTCAATCTCTTTGACTCAGGTCGAATCATATGCCGATCATCCAGAATTGCCAATGTCATCCAATGAAATAGATGCAAATATCTTTACTGCTATCAATGTGATAGGATTCTGCCTCATCATACCTTGTTCCGGAGATTCAAATGTAAAAGATTTGTGGGGTAGCCCTTGTACAAAGCGACTCTCTTTGGACTCAGGTCGAATCATAAGCCGGAGCATCCAGAATTGCCAATGTCGTCCAATGATATAGATGCAAACATCTTCACTCCTATCAATTTGACAGGATTCTATCTCATCATACCCTGTTCCGGATGTTCAAATGTACAAGGTTTGGGCGGTAGCACTTGTCCAAAGCGACTCTCCTTGGGCTCAGGTCGAATCATAAACCGGAGCATCCAGCATTGCCATGGCGTCCAATGATATAGATGCAAATATCTTTACTCCTATCAATGTGATAGGATTCTGCCTCATCATACCTTGTTCCGGAGGTTCAAATGTACAAGATTTGTGCGGTAGCACTAGACAAAAGCGAAACTCTTTGGACTCAGGTCGATCCATAAGCTGAACCATCCAGAATTGCCAATGTCGTGCAATGATATAGATGCAAATATCTTTACTGCTACCAATTTGACAGTATTCTGCCTCATCGTATCTTGACCAGGGGGTCCAAATGTGCAAGATTTGTGCGGTAGCACGTGTCCAAAGCGACTCTCTTTGGCCCCCGGTCGAATCATATGCCGGAGCATCCAGAATTGCCAATGTCGTCCAGTGATATAGATTCAAATATCTTTACTCCTATCAATGTGATAAGATTCTGCCTCATCATACCTTGTTCCGGAGGTTCATATGTACAAGATTTGTGCGGTAGCCCTTGTCCAAAGCGACTTTCTTTGGACTCAGGTCGAACCATAAGCCGGAGCATCCAGAATCGCCAATGTCGTCCAATGATATAGATGCAAACACCTTCACTGCTATCAATTTGACAGGATTCTGTCTCATCATACCCTGTTCCGGATGTTCAAATGTACAAGGTTTGGGCGGTAGCACTTGTTCCAAGCGACTCTCCTTGGACTCAGGTCGAATCATAAACCGGAGCATCTATCATTGCCATGGCGTCCAATGATAGAGATGCAAATATCTTCACTCCCATCAATTCGACAGGATTCTGGCTCATCGTGTCTTGTCCAGGAGGATCAAGTGTACAAGATTTGTGCGGTAGCACTAGACAAAAGCGAAACTCTTTGGACTCCAGTCGATCCATAAGCCGAACCATCCAGAATTGCCAATGTCGTGGAATGATATAGATGCAAATATCTTTACTGCTATCAATTTGACAGGATGCCGCCTCATCGTATCTTGACCAGGGGGTCCAAATGTACAAGATTTGTGCGTTAGCACGTGTCCAAAGCGTCTCTCTTTGGCCCCCGGTCGAATCATATGCCGGAGCATCCAGAATCGCCAATGTCGTCCAATGATATAGATGCAAACACCTTCACTGCTATCAATTTGACAGGATTCTGCCTCATCATACCCTGTTCCGGATGTTCAAATGTACAAGACTTGTTGCGGTAGCACTTGTCCGAAGCGACTCTCTTTGGACTCAGGTCGAATCATAAGCCAGAGCATCCAGAATTGCCAATGTCGTGCAATGATATAGATGCAAATATCTTTACTCCTATCAATGTGATAGGATTCTGCCTCATCATACCTTGTTCCGGAGGTTCATATGTACAAGATTTGTGCGGTAGCCCCTGTCCAAAGCGACTCTCTTTGGACTCAGGTCGAATCATAAGACGGGACATCCAGAATTGCCAATGTCGTCCAATGATATAGATGCAAATATCATCACTCCTATCAATATGATAGGATTCTGCCTCATCATACCTTGTTCCGGAGGTTCAAATGTACAAGATTTGTGGGGTAGCCCTTGTCCAAAGCGACTCTCTTTGGACTCAGGTCGAATCATAAGACGGGGCATCCAGAATTGCCAATGTCGTCCAATGATATAGATGCAAATATCTTTACTCCTATCAATTTGAAAGGATTCTGCCTCATCGTATATTGTCCAGGGGTTCCAAATGTACAAGACTTGTGCGGCAGCACTTGACAAAAGCCAATCTCTTTGTCTCAGGTCGAATCATATGCCGATCATCCAGAATTGCCAATGTCGTCCAATGATACAGATGCAAATATCTTTACTGCTATCAATTTGACAGGATTCTGCCTCATCGTATATTGTCCAGGGGGTCCGAATGTACAAGATTTGTGCGGCAGCACTTGACAAAAGTCAATCTCTTTGACTCAGGTCGAATCATATGCCGATCATCCAGAATTGCCAATGTCATCCAATGAAATAGATGCAAATATCTTTACTCCTATCAATGTGATAGGATTCTGCCTCATCATACCTTGTTCCGGAGATTCAAATGTAAAAGATTTGTGGGGTAGCCCTTGTACAAAACGACTCTCTTTGGACTCAGGTCGAATCATAAGCCGGAGCATCCAGAATTGCCAATGTCGTCCAATGATATAGATGCAAATATCTTTACTCCTATCAATTTGACAGGATTCTGCCTCATCGTATATTGTCCAGGGGGTCCGAATGTACAAGATTTGTGCGGCAGCACTTGACAAAAGTCAATCTCTTTGACTCAGGTCGAATCATATGCCGATCATCCAGAATTGCCAATGTCATCCAATGAAATAGATGCAAATATCTTTACTCCTATCAATGTGATAGGATTCTGCCTCATCATACCTTGTTCCGGAGATTCAAATGTAAAAGATTTGTGGGGTAGCCCTTGTACAAAGCGACTCTCTTTGGACTCAGGTCGAATCATAAGCCGGAGCATCCAGAATTGCCAATGTCGTCCAATGATATAGATGCAAATATCTTTACTCCTATCAATTTGACAGGATTCTGCCTCATCGTATATTGTCCAGGGGGTCCGAATGTACAAGATTTGTGCGGCAGCACTTGACAAAAGTCAATCTCTTTGACTCAGGACGAATCATATGCCGATCATCCAGAATTGCCAATGTCATCCAATGAAATAGATGCAAATATCTTTACTCCTATCAATGTGATAGGATTCTGCCTCATCATACCTTGTTCCGGAGATTCAAATGTAAAAGATTTGTGGGGTAGCCCTTGTACAAAGCGACTCTCTTTGGACTCAGGTCGAATCATAAGCCGGAGCATCCAGAATTGCCAATGTCGTCCAATGATATAGATGCAAACATCTTCACTCCTATCAATTTGACAGGATTCTATCTCATCATACCCTGTTCCGGATGTTCAAATGTACAAGGTTTGGGCGGTAGCACTTGTCCAAAGCGACTCTCCTTGGGCTCAGGTCGAATCATAAACCGGAGCATCCAGCATTGCCATGGCGTCCAATGATATAGATGCAAATATCTTTACTCCTATCAATGTGATAGGATTCTGCCTCATCATACCTTGTTCCGGAGGTTCAAATGTACAAGATTTGTGCGGTAGCACTATACAAAAGCGAAACTCTTTGGACTCAGGTCGATCCATAAGCTGAACCATCCAGAATTGCCAATGTCGTGCAATGATATAGATGCAAATATCTTTACTGCTACCAATTTGACAGTATTCTGCCTCATCGTATCTTGACCAGGGGGTCCAAATGTGCAAGATTTGTACGGTAGCACGTGTCCAAAGCGACTCTCTTTGGCCCCCGGTCGAATCATATGCCGGAGCATCCAGAATTGCCAATGTCGTCCAGTGATATAGATTCAAATATCTTTATTCCTATCAATGTGATAGGATTCTGCCTCATCATACCTTGTTCCGGAGGTTCATATGTACAAGATTTGTGCGGTAGCCCTTGTCCAAAGCGACTCTCTTTGGACACAGGTCGAATCATAAGACGGGATATCCAGAATTGCCAATGTCGTCCAATGATATAG
This sequence comes from Priocnemis perturbator, assembly GCA_963942575.1. Classification (NCBI taxonomy): domain Eukaryota; kingdom Metazoa; phylum Arthropoda; class Insecta; order Hymenoptera; family Pompilidae; genus Priocnemis; species Priocnemis perturbator. The sequence goes on from CAWWDK010000174.1 coordinate 122,794, forward strand.
ATGCAAATATCACCACTCCTATCAATGTGATAGGATTCTGCCTCATCATACCTTGTTCCTGAGGTTCAAATGTACAAGATTTGTGCGGTAGCCCTTGTGCAAAGCGACTCTTTTTGACTCAGGTCGAATCATAAGCCGGAGCATACAGAATCGCCAATGTCGTCCAATGATATAGATGCAAACACCTTCACTGCTATCAATTTGACAGGATTCTGTCTCATCGTGTCTTTTCCAGGAGGATCACGTGTACAAGATTTGTGCGGTAGCACTAGACAAAAGCGAAACTCTTTGGACTCAGGTCGATCCATAAGCCGAATCCAGAATTGCCAATGTCGTGGAATGATATAGATGCAAATATCTTTACTGCTATCAATTTGACAGGATTCCGCCTAATCCTATCTTGACCAGGGGGTCCAAATGTGCAAGATTTGTGCGGTAGCACGTGTCCAAAGCGACTCTCTTTGCCCCCCGGTCGAATCATATGCCGGAGCATCCAGAATTGCCAATGTCGTCCAGTGATATAGATTCAAATATCTTTACTCCAATCAATGTGATAGGATTCTGCCTCATCATACCTTGTTCCGGAGGTTCATATGTACAAGATTTGTGCGGTAGCCCTTGTCCAAAGCGACTCTCTTTGGACACAGGTCGAATCATAAGACGGGGCATCCAGAATTGCCAATGTCGTCCAATGATATAGATGCAAATATCACCACTCCTATCAATGTGATAGGATTCTGCCCCATCATACCTTGTTCCGGAGGTTCAAATGTACAAGATTTGTGCGGTAGCCCTTGTCCAAAGCGACTCTCTTTGACTCAGGTCGAATCATAAGCCGGAGCATCCAGAATCGCCAATGTCGTCCAATGATATAGATGCAAACACCTTCACTGCTATCAACTTGACAGGATTCTGTCTCATCATACCCTGTTCCGGATGTTCAAATGTACAAGGTTTGGGCGGTAGCACTTGTTCCAAGCGACTCTCCTTGGACTCAGGTCGAATCATAAACCGGAGCATCTATCATTGCCATGGCGTCCAATGATAGAGATGCAAATATCTTCACTCCCATCAATTCGACAGGATTCTGGCTCATCGTGTCTTGTCCAGGAGGATCAAGTGTACAAGATTTGTGCGGTAGCACTAGACAAAAGCGAAACTCTTTGGACTCCAGTCGATCCATAAGCCGAACCATCCAGAATTGCCAATGTCGTGGAATGATATAGATGCAAATATCTTTACTGCTATCAATTTGACAGGATGCCGCCTCATCGTATCTTGACCAGGGGGTCCAAATGTACAAGATTTGTGCGTTAGCACGTGTCCAAAGCGTCTCTCTTTGGCCCCCGGTCGAATCATATGCCGGAGCATCCAGAATCGCCAATGTCGTCCAATGATATAGATGCAAACACCTTCACTGCTATCGATTTGACAGGATTCTGCCTCATCATACCCTGTTCCGGATGTTCAAATGTACAAGACTTGTTGCGGTAGCACTTGTCCGAAGCGACTCTCTTTGGACTCAGGTCGAATCATAAGCCAGAGCATCCAGAATTGCCAATGTCGTGCAATGATATAGATGCAAATATCTTTACTCCTATCAATGTGATAGGATTCTGCCTCATCATACCTTGTTCCGGAGGTTCATATGTACAAGATTTGTGCGGTAGCCCCTGTCCAAAGCGACTCTCTTTGGACTCAGGTCGAATCATAAGACGGGACATCCAGAATTGCCAATGTCGTCCAATGATATAGATGCAAATATCATCACTCCTATCAATATGATAGGATTCTGCCTCATCATACCTTGTTCCGGAGGTTCAAATGTACAAGATTTGTGGGGTAGCCCTTGTCCAAAGCGACTCTCTTTGGACTCAGGTCGAATCATAAGACGGGGCATCCAGAATTGCCAATGTCGTCCAATGATATAGATGCAAATATCTTTACTCCTATCAATTTGAAAGGATTCTGCCTCATCGTATATTGTCCAGGGGTTCCAAATGTACAAGACTTGTGCGGCAGCACTTGACAAAAGCCAATCTCTTTGTCTCAGGTCGAATCATATGCCGATCATCCAGAATTGCCAATGTCGTCCAATGATACAGATGCAAATATCTTTACTGCTATCAATTTGACAGGATTCTGCCTCATCGTATATTGTCCAGGGGGTCCGAATGTACAAGATTTGTGCGGCAGCACTTGACAAAAGTCAATCTCTTTGACTCAGGTCGAATCATATGCCGATCATCCAGAATTGCCAATGTCATCCAATGAAATAGATGCAAATATCTTTACTCCTATCAATGTGATAGGATTCTGCCTCATCATACCTTGTTCCGGAGATTCAAATGTAAAAGATTTGTGGGGTAGCCCTTGTACAAAGCGACTCTCTTTGGACTCAGTTCGAATCATAAGCCGGAGCATCCAGAATTGCCAATGTCGTCCAATGATATAGATGCAAATATCTTTACTCCTATCAATTTGACAGGATTCTGCCTCATCGTATATTGTCCAGGGGGTCCGAATGTACAAGATTTGTGCGGCAGCACTTGACAAAAGTCAATCTCTTTGACTCAGGTCGAATCATATGCCGATCATCCAGAATTGCCAATGTCATCCAATGAAATAGATGCAAATATCTTTACTGCTATCAATGTGATAGGATTCTGCCTCATCATACCTTGTTCCGGAGATTCAAATGTAAAAGATTTGTGGGGTAGCCCTTGTACAAAGCGACTCTCTTTGGACTCAGGTCGAATCATAAGCCGGAGCATCCAGAATTGCCAATGTCGTCCAATGATATAGATGCAAACATCTTCACTCCTATCAATTTGACAGGATTCTATCTCATCATACCCTGTTCCGGATGTTCAAATGTACAAGGTTTGGGCGGTAGCACTTGTCCAAAGCGACTCTCCTTGGGCTCAGGTCGAATCATAAACCGGAGCATCCAGCATTGCCATGGCGTCCAATGATATAGATGCAAATATCTTTACTCCTATCAATGTGATAGGATTCTGCCTCATCATACCTTGTTCCGGAGGTTCAAATGTACAAGATTTGTGCGGTAGCACTAGACAAAAGCGAAACTCTTTGGACTCAGGTCGATCCATAAGCTGAACCATCCAGAATTGCCAATGTCGTGCAATGATATAGATGCAAATATCTTTACTGCTACCAATTTGACAGTATTCTGCCTCATCGTATCTTGACCAGGGGGTCCAAATGTGCAAGATTTGTGCGGTAGCACGTGTCCAAAGCGACTCTCCTTGGCCCCCGGTCGAATCATATGCCGGAGCATCCAGAATTGCCAATGTCGTCCAGTGATATAGATTCAAATATCTTTACTCCTATCAATGTGATAAGATTCTGCCTCATCATACCTTGTTCCGGAGGTTCATATGTACAAGATTTGTGCGGTAGCCCTTGTCCAAAGCGACTTTCTTTGGACTCAGGTCGAATCATAAGCCGGAGCATCCAGAATCGCCAATGTCGTCCAATGATATAGATGCAAACACCTTCACTGCTATCAATTTGACAGGATTCTGTCTCATCATACCCTGTTCCGGATGTTCAAATGTACAAGGTTTGGGCGGTAGCACTTGTTCCAAGCGACTCTCCTTGGACTCAGGTCGAATCATAAACCGGAGCATCTATCATTGCCATGGCGTCCAATGATAGAGATGCAAATATCTTCACTCCCATCAATTCGACAGGATTCTGGCTCATCGTGTCTTGTCCAGGAGGATCAAGTGTACAAGATTTGTGCGGTAGCACTAGACAAAAGCGAAACTCTTTGGACTCCAGTCGATCCATAAGCCGAACCATCCAGAATTGCCAATGTCGTGGAATGATATAGATGCAAATATCTTTACTGCTATCAATTTGACAGGATGCCGCCTCATCGTATCTTGACCAGGGGGTCCAAATGTACAAGATTTGTGCGTTAGCACGTGTCCAAAGCGTCTCTCTTTGGCCCCCGGTCGAATCATATGCCGGAGCATCCAGAATCGCCAATGTCGTCCAATGATATAGATGCAAACACCTTCACTGCTATCAATTTGACAGGATTCTGCCTCATCATACCCTGTTCCGGATGTTCAAATGTACAAGACTTGTTGCGGTAGCACTTGTCCGAAGCGACTCTCTTTGGACTCAGGTCGAATCATAAGCCAGAGCATCCAGAATTGCCAATGTCGTGCAATGATATAGATGCAAATATCTTTACTCCTATCAATGTGATAGGATTCTGCCTCATCATACCTTGTTCCGGAGGTTCATATGTACAAGATTTGTGCGGTAGCCCCTGTCCAAAGCGACTCTCTTTGGACTCAGGTCGAATCATAAGACGGGACATCCAGAATTGCCAATGTCGTCCAATGATATAGATGCAAATATCATCACTCCTATCAATATGATAGGATTCTGCCTCATCATACCTTGTTCCGGAGGTTCAAATGTACAAGATTTGTGGGGTAGCCCTTGTCCAAAGCGACTCTCTTTGGACTCAGGTCGAATCATAAGACGGGGCATCCAGAATTGCCAATGTCGTCCAATGATATAGATGCAAATATCTTTACTCCTATCAATTTGAAAGGATTCTGCCTCATCGTATATTGTCCAGGGGTTCCAAATGTACAAGACTTGTGCGGCAGCACTTGACAAAAGCCAATCTCTTTGTCTCAGGTCGAATCATATGCCGATCATCCAGAATTGCCAATGTCGTCCAGTGATACAGATGCAAATATCTTTACTGCTATCAATTTGACAGGATTCTGCCTCATCGTATATTGTCCAGGGGGTCCGAATGTACAAGATTTGTGCGGCAGCACTTGACAAAAGTCAATCTCTTTGACTCAGGTCGAATCATATGCCGATCATCCAGAATTGCCAATGTCATCCAATGAAATAGATGCAAATATCTTTACTCCTATCAATGTGATAGGATTCTGCCTCATCATACCTTGTTCCGGAGATTCAAATGTAAAAGATTTGTGGGGTAGCCCTTGTACAAAGCGACTCTCTTTGGACTCAGGTCGAATCATAAGCCGGAGCATCCAGAATTGCCAATGTCGTCCAATGATATAGATGCAAATATCTTTACTCCTATCAATTTGACAGGATTCTGCCTCATCGTATATTGTCCAGGGGGTCCGAATGTACAAGATTTGTGCGGCAGCACTTGACAAAAGTCAATCTCTTTGACTCAGGTCGAATCATATGCCGATCATCCAGAATTGCCAATGTCATCCAATGAAATAGATGCAAATATCTTTACTCCTATCAATGTGATAGGATTCTGCCTCATCAAACCTTGTTCCGGAGATTCAAATGTAAAAGATTTGTGGGGTAGCCCTTGTACAAAGCGACTCTCTTTGGACTCAGGTCGAATCATAAGCCGGAGCATCCAGAATTGCCAATGTCGTCCAATGATATAGATGCAAATATCTTTACTCCTATCAATTTGACAGGATTCTGCCTCATCGTATATTGTCCAGGGGGTCCGAATGTACAAGATTTGTGCGGCAGCACTTGACAAAAGTCAATCTCTTTGACTCAGGTCGAATCATATGCCGATCATCCAGAATTGCCAATGTCATCCAATGAAATAGATGCAAATATCTTTACTCCTATCAATGTGATAGGATTCTGCCTCATCATACCTTGTTCCGGAGATTCAAATGTAAAAGATTTGTGGGGTAGCCCTTGTACAAAGCGACTCTCTTTGGACTCAGGTCGAATCATAAGCCGGAGCATCCAGAATTGCCAATGTCGTCCAATGATATAGATGCAAACATCTTCACTCCTATCAATTTGACAGGATTCTATCTCATCATACCCTGTTCCGGATGTTCAAATGTACAAGGTTTGGGCGGTAGCACTTGTCCAAAGCGACTCTCCTTGGGCTCAGGTCGAATCATAAACCGGAGCATCCAGCATTGCCATGGCGTCCAATGATATAGATGCAAATATCTTTACTCCTATCAATGTGATAGGATTCTGCCTCATCATACCTTGTTCCGGAGGTTCAAATGTACAAGATTTGTGCGGTAGCACTAGACAAAAGCGAAACTCTTTGGACTCAGGTCGATCCATATGCTGAACCATCCAGAATTGCCAATGTCGTGGAATGATATAGATGCAAATATCTTTACTGCTATCAATTTGACAGGATGCCGCCTCATCGTATCTTGACCAGGGGGTCCAAATGTACAAGATTTGTGCGTTAGCACGTGTCCAAAGCGTCTCTCTTTGGCCCGCGGTCGAATCATATGCCGGAGCATCCAGAATCGCCAATGTCGTCCAATGATATAGATGCAAACACCTTCACTGCTATCAATTTGACAGGATTCTGCCTCATCATACCCTGTTCCGGATGTTCAAATGTACAAGACTTGTTGCGGTAGCACTTGTCCGAAGCGACTCTCTTTGGACTCAGGTCGAATCATAAGCCAGAGCATCCAGAATTGCCAATGTCGTGCAATGATATAGATGCAAATATCTTTACTCCTATCAATGTGATAGGATTCTGCCTCATCATACCTTGTTCCGGAGGTTCATATGTACAAGATTTGTGCGGTAGCCCCTGTCCAAAGCGACTCTCTTTGGACTCAGGTCGAATCATAAGACGGGACATCCAGAATTGCCAATGTCGTCCAATGATATAGATGCAAATATCATCACTCCTATCAATATGATAGGATTCTGCCTCATCATACCTTGTTCCGGAGGTTCAAATGTACAAGATTTGTGGGGTAGCCCTTGTCCAAAGCGACTCTCTTTGGACTCAGGTCGAATCATAAGACGGGGCATCCAGAATTGCCAATGTCGTCCAATGATATAGATGCAAATATCTTTACTCCTATCAATTTGAAAGGATTCTGCCTCATCGTATATTGTCCAGGGGTTCCAAATGTACAAGACTTGTGCGGCAGCACTTGACAAAAGCCAATCTCTTTGTCTCAGGTCGAATCATATGCCGATCATCCAGAATTGCCAATGTCGTCCAGTGATACAGATGCAAATATCTTTACTGCTATCAATTTGACAGGATTCTGCCTCATCGTATATTGTCCAGGGGGTCCGAATGTACAAGATTTGTGCGGCAGCACTTGACAAAAGTCAATCTCTTTGACTCAGGTCGAATCATATGCCGATCATCCAGAATTGCCAATGTCATCCAATGAAATAGATGCAAATATCTTTACTCCTATCAATGTGATAGGATTCTGCCTCATCATACCTTGTTCCGGAGATTCAAATGTAAAAGATTTGTGGGGTAGCCCTTGTACAAAGCGACTCTCTTTGGACTCAGGTCGAATCATAAGCCGGAGCATCCAGAATTGCCAATGTCGTCCAATGATATAGATGCAAATATCTTTACTCCTATCAATTTGACAGGATTCTGCCTCATCGTATATTGTCCAGGGGGTCCGAATGTACAAGATTTGTGCGGCAGCACTTGACAAAAGTCAATCTCTTTGACTCAGGTCGAATCATATGCCGATCATCCAGAATTGCCAATGTCATCCAATGAAATAGATGCAAATATCTTTACTCCTATCAATGTGATAGGATTCTGCCTCATCATACCTTGTTCCGGAGATTCAAATGTAAAAGATTTGTGGGGTAGCCCTTGTACAAAGCGACTCTCTTTGGACTCAGGTCGAATCATAAGCCGGAGCATCCAGAATTGCCAATGTCGTCCAATGATATAGATGCAAATATCTTTACTCCTATCAATTTGACAGGATTCTGCCTCATCGTATATTGTCCAGGGGGTCCGAATGTACAAGATTTGTGCGGCAGCACTTGACAAAAGTCAATCTCTTTGACTCAGGTCGAATCATATGCCGATCATCCAGAATTGCCAATGTCATCCAATGAAATAGATGCAAATATCTTTACTCCTATCAATGTGATAGGATTCTGCCTCATCATACCTTGTTCCGGAGATTCAAATGTAAAAGATTTGTGGGGTAGCCCTTGTACAAAGCGACTCTCTTTGGACTCAGGTCGAATCATAAGCCGGAGCATCCAGAATTGCCAATGTCGTCCAATGATATAGATGCAAACATCTTCACTCCTATCAATTTGACAGGATTCTATCTCATCATACCCTGTTCCGGATGTTCAAATGTACAAGGTTTGGGCGGTAGCACTTGTCCAAAGCGACTCTCCTTGGGCTCAGGTCGAATCATAAACCGGAGCATCCAGCATTGCCATGGCGTCCAATGATATAGATGCAAATATCTTTACTCCTATCAATGTGATAGGATTCTGCCTCATCATACCTTGTTCCGGAGGTTCAAATGTACAAGATTTGTGCGGTAGCACTAGACAAAAGCGAAACTCTTTGGACTCAGGTCGATCCATATGCTGAACCATCCAGAATTGCCAATGTCGTGCAATGATATAGATGCAAATATCTTTACTGCTACCAATTTGACAGTATTCTGCCTCATCGTATCTTGACCAGGGGGTCCAAATGTGCAAGATTTGTGCGGTAGCACGTGTCCAAAGCGACTCTCTTTGGCCCCCGGTCGAATCATATGCCGGAGCATCCAGAATTGCCAATGTCGTCCAGTGATATAGATTCAAATATCTTTACTCCTATCAATGTGATAAGATTCTGCCTCATCATACCCTGTTCCGGATGTTCAAATGTACAAGATTTGTGGGGTAGCCCTTGTCCAAAGCGACTCTCTTTGGACTCAGGTCGAATCATAAGCCAGAGCATCCAGAATTGCCAATGTCGTGCAATGATATAGATGCAAATATCTTTACTCCTATCAATGTGATAGGATTCTGCCTCATCATACCTTGTTCCGGAGGTTCATATGTACAAGATTTGTGCGGTAGCCCCTGTCCAAAGCGACTCTCTTTGGACTCAGGTCGAATCATAAGACGGGACATCCAGAATTGCCAATGTCGTCCAATGATATAGATGCAAATATCATCACTCCTATCAATATGATAGGATTCTGCCTCATCATACCTTGTTCCGGAGGTTCAAATGTACAAGATTTGTGGGGTAGCCCTTGTCCAAAGCGACTCTCTTTGGACTCAGGTCGAATCATAAGACGGGGCATCCAGAATTGCCAATGTCGTCCAATGATATAGATGCAAATATCTTTACTCCTATCAATTTGAAAGGATTCTGCCTCATCGTATATTGTCCAGGGGTTCCAAATGTACAAGACTTGTGCGGCAGCACTTGACAAAAGCCAATCTCTTTGTCTCAGGTCGAATCATATGCCGATCATCCAGAATTGCCAATGTCGTCCAATGATACAGATGCAAATATCTTTACTGCTATCAATTTGACAGGATTCTGCCTCATCGTATATTGTCCAGGGGGTCCGAATGTACAAGATTTGTGCGGCAGCACTTGACAAAAGTCAATCTCTTTGACTCAGGTCGAATCATATGCCGATCATCCAGAATTGCCAATGTCATCCAATGAAATAGATGCAAATATCTTTACTCCTATCAATGTGATAGGATTCTGCCTCATCATACCTTGTTCCGGAGATTCAAATGTAAAAGATTTGTGGGGTAGCCCTTGTACAAAACGACTCTCTTTGGACTCAGGTCGAATCATAAGCCGGAGCATCCAGAATTGCCAATGTCGTCCAATGATATAGATGCAAATATCTTTACTCCTATCAATTTGACAGGATTCTGCCTCATCGTATATTGTCCAGGGGGTCCGAATGTACAAGATTTGTGCGGCAGCACTTGACAAAAGTCAATCTCTTTGACTCAGGTCGAATCATATGCCGATCATCCAGAATTGCCAATGTCATCCAATGAAATAGATGCAAATATCTTTACTCCTATCAATGTGATAGGATTCTGCCTCATCATACCTTGTTCCGGAGATTCAAATGTAAAAGATTTGTGGGGTAGCCCTTGTACAAAGCGACTCTCTTTGGACTCAGGTCGAATCATAAGCCGGAGCATCCAGAATTGCCAATGTCGTCCAATGATATAGATGCAAATATCTTTACTCCTATCAATTTGACAGGATTCTGCCTCATCGTATATTGTCCAGGGGGTCCGAATGTACAAGATTTGTGCGGCAGCACTTGACAAAAGTCAATCTCTTTGACTCAGGACGAATCATATGCCGATCATCCAGAATTGCCAATGTCATCCAATGAAATAGATGCAAATATCTTTACTCCTATCAATGTGATAGGATTCTGCCTCATCATACCTTGTTCCGGAGATTCAAATGTAAAAGATTTGTGGGGTAGCCCTTGTACAAAGCGACTCTCTTTGGACTCAGGTCGAATCATAAGCCGGAGCATCCAGAATTGCCAATGTCGTCCAATGATATAGATGCAAACATCTTCACTCCTATCAATTTGACAGGATTCTATCTCATCATACCCTGTTCCGGATGTTCAAATGTACAAGGTTTGGGCGGTAGCACTTGTCCAAAGCGACTCTCCTTGGGCTCAGGTCGAATCATAAACCGGAGCATCCAGCATTGCCATGGCGTCCAATGATATAGATGCAAATATCTTTACTCCTATCAATGTGATAGGATTCTGCCTCATCATACCTTGTTCCGGAGGTTCAAATGTACAAGATTTGTGCGGTAGCACTATACAAAAGCGAAACTCTTTGGACTCAGGTCGATCCATAAGCTGAACCATCCAGAATTGCCAATGTCGTGCAATGATATAGATGCAAATATCTTTACTGCTACCAATTTGACAGTATTCTGCCTCATCGTATCTTGACCAGGGGGTCCAAATGTGCAAGATTTGTGCGGTAGCACGTGTCCAAAGCGACTCTCTTTGGCCCCCGGTCGAATCATATGCCGGAGCATCCAGAATTGCCAATGTCGTCCAGTGATATAGATTCAAATATCTTTATTCCTATCAATGTGATAGGATTCTGCCTCATCATACCTTGTTCCGGAGGTTCATATGTACAAGATTTGTGCGGTAGCCCTTGTCCAAAGCGACTCTCTTTGGACACAGGTCGAATCATAAGACGGGATATCCAGAATTGCCAATGTCGTCCAATGATATAGATGCAAATATCACCACTCCTATCAATGTGATAGGATTCTGCCTCATCATACCTTGTTCCTGAGGTTCAAATGTACAAGATTTGTGCGGTAGCCCTTGTGCAAAGCGACTCTTTTTGACTCAGGTCGAATCATAAGCCGGAGCATACAGAATCGCCAATGTCGTCCAATGATATAGATGCAAACACCTTCACTGCTATCAATTTGACAGGATTCTGTCTCATCGTGTCTTTTCCAGGAGGATCACGTGTACAAGATTTGTGCGGTAGCACTAGACAAAAGCGAAACTCTTTGGACTCAGGTCGATCCATAAGCCGAATCCAGAATTGCCAATGTCGTGGAATGATATAGATGCAAATATCTTTACTGCTATCAATTTGACAGGATTCCGCCTAATCCTATCTTGACCAGGGGGTCCAAATGTGCAAGATTTGTGCGGTAGCACGTGTCCAAAGCGACTCTCTTTGGCCCCCGGTCGAATCATATGCCGGAGCATCCAGAATTGCCAATGTCGTCCAGTGATATAGATTCAAATATCTTTACTCCAATCAATGTGATAGGATTCTGCCTCATCATACCTTGTTCCGGAGGTTCATATGTACAAGATTTGTGCGGTAGCCCTTGTCCAAAGCGACTCTCTTTGGACACAGGTCGAATCATAAGACGGGGCATCCAGAATTGCCAATGTCGTCCAATGATATAGATGCAAATATCACCACTCCTATCAATGTGATAGGATTCTGCCCCATCATACCTTGTTCCGGAGGTTCAAATGTACAAGATTTGTGCGGTAGCCCTTGTCCAAAGCGACTCTCTTTGACTCAGGTCGAATCATAAGCCGGAGCATCCAGAATCGCCAATGTCGTCCAATGATATAGATGCAAACAGCTTCACTGCTATCAATTTGACAGGATTCTGTCTCATCATACCCTGTTCCGGATGTTCAAATGTACAAGACTTGTTGCGGTAGCACTTGTCCGAAGCGACTCTCTTTGGACTCAGGTCGAATCATAAGCCAGAGCATCCAGAATTGCCAATGTCGTCCAATGATATAGATGCAAATATCATCACTCCTATCAATGTGATAGGATTCTGCCTCATCATACCTTGTTCCGGAGGTTCAAATGTACAAGATTTGTGCGGTAGCCCTTGTCCAAAGCGACTCTCTTTGACTCAGGTCGAATCATAAGCCGGAGCATCCAGAATCGCCAATGTCGTCCAATGATATAGATGCAAACACCTTCACTGCTATCAATTTGACAGGATTCTGTCTCATCATAAGCTGTTCCGGATGTTCAAATGTACAAGACTTGTTGCGGTAGCACTTGTCCGAAGCAACTCTCTTTGGACTCAGGTCGAATCATAAGCCAGAGCATCCAGAATTGCCAATGTCGTGCAATGATATAGATGCAAATATCTTTACTCCTATCAATGTGATAGGATTCTGCCTCATCATACCTTGTTCCGGAGGTTCATATGTACAAGATTTGTGCGGTAGCCCTTGTCCAAAGCGACTCTCTTTGGACTCAGGTCGAATCATAAGACGGGGCATCCAGAATTGCCAATGTCGTCCAATGATAGAGATGCAAATATCTTCACTCCTATCAATTCGACAGGATTCTGGCTCATCGTGTCTTGTCCAGGAGGAGCACGTGTACAAGATTTGTGCGGTAGCACTAGACAAAAGCGAAACTCTTTGGACTCAGGTCGATCCACAAGCCGAACCATCCAGAATTGCCAATGTCGTGGAATGATATAGATGCAAATATCTTTACTGCTATCAATTTGACAGGATTCCGCCTAATCGTATCTTGACCAGGGGGTCGAAATGTGCAACATTTGTGCCGTAGCACGTGTCCAATGCGACTCTCTTTGGCCCCCGGTCGAATCATACGACGGAGCATCCAGAATTGCCAATGTCGTCCAGTGATATAGATTCAAATATCTTTACTCCTATCAATGTGATAGGATTCTGCCTCATCATACCTTGTTCCGGAAGTTCATATGTACAAGATTTGTGCGGTAGCCCTTGTCCAAAGCGACTATCTTTGGACACAGGTCGAATCATAAGACGGGGCATCCAGAATTGCCAATGTCGTCCAATGATATAGATGCAAATATCACCACTCCTATCAATGTGATAGGATTCTGCCTCATCATACCATGTTCCGGAGGTTCAAATGTACAAGATTTGTGTGGTAGCCCTTGTCCAAAGCGACTCTCTTTGACTCAGGTCGAATCATAAGCCGGAGCATCCAGAATCGCCAATGTCGTCCAATGATATAGATGCAAACACCTTCACTGCTATCAATTTGACAGGATTCTGTCTCATCATAAGCTGTTCCGGATGTTCAAATGTACAAGACTTGTTGCGGTTGCACTTGTCCGAAGCGACTCTCATTGGAATCAGGTCGAATCATAAGCCAGAGCATCCAGAATTGCCAATGTCGTGCAATGATAGAGATGCAAATATCTTCACTCCTATCAATTCGACAGGATTCTGGCTCATCGTGTCTTGTCCAGGAGGAGCACGTGTACAAGATTTGTGCGGTAGCACTAGACAAAAGCGAAACTCTTTGGACTCAGGTCGATCCACAAGCCGAACCATCCAGAATTGCCAATGTCGTGGAATGATATAGATGCAAATATCTTTACTGCTATCAATTTGACAGGATTCCGCCTAATCGTATCTTGACCAGGGGGTCGAAATGTGCAACATTTGTGCCGCAGCACGTGTCCAAAGCGACTCTCTTTGGCCCCCGGTCGAATCATACGCCGGAGCATCCAGAATTGCCAATGTCGTCCAGTGATATAGATTCAAATATCTTTACTCCTATCAATGTGATAGGATTCTGCCTCATCATACCTTGTTCCGGAAGTTCATATGTACAAGATTTGTGCGGTAGCCCTTGTCCAAAGCGACTATCTTTGGACACAGGTCGAATCATAAGACGGGGCATCCAGAATTGCCAATGTCGTCCAATGATATAGATGCAAATATCACCACTCCTATCAATGTGATAGGATTCTGCCTCATCATACCATGTTCCGGAGGTTCAAATGTACAAGATTTGTGTGGTAGCCCTTGTCCAAAGCGACTCTCTTTGACTCAGGTCGAATCATAAGCCGGAGCATCCAGAATCGCCAATGTCGTCCAATGATATAGATGCAAACACCTTCACTGCTATCAATTTGACAGGATTCTGTCTCAACATAAGCTGTTCCGGATGTTCAAATGTACAAGACTTGTTGCGGTTGCACTTGTCCGAAGCGACTCTCATTGGAATCAGGTCGAATCATAAGCCAGAGCATCCAGAATTGCCAATGTCGTGCAATGATATAGATGCAAATATCTTTACTCCTATCAATGTGATAGGATTCTGCCTCATCATACCGTGTTCCTGAGGTTCATATGTACAAGATTTGTGCGGTAGCCCTTGTCCAAAACGACTCTCTTTGGACTCAGGTCGAATCATAAGACGGGGCATCCAGAATTGCCAATGTCGTCCAATGATATAGATGCAAATATCATCACTCCTATGAATGTGATAGGATTCTGCCTCATCATACCTTGTTCCGGAGGTTCAAATGTACACGATTTGTGCGGTAGCCCTTGTCCGAAGCGACTCTCTTTGGACTCAGGTCGAATCATAAGCCAGAGCATCCAGAATTGCCAATGTCGTGCAATGATATAGATGCAAATATCTTTACTCCTATCAATGTGATAGGATTCTGCCTCATCATACCTTGTTCCGGAGGTTCATATGTACAAGATTTGTGCGGTAGCCCCTGTCCAAAGCGACTCTCTTTGGACTCAGGTCGAATCATAAGACGGGACATCCAGAATTGCCAATGTCGTCCAATGATATAGATGCAAATATCATCACTCCTATCAATATGATAGGATTCTGCCTCATCATACCTTGTTCCGGAGGTTCAAATGTACAAGATTTGTGGGGTAGCCCTTGTCCAAAGCGACTCTCTTTGGACTCAGGTCGAATCATAAGACGGGGCATCCAGAATTGCCAATGTCGTCCAATGATATAGATGCAAATATCTTTACTCCTATCAATTTGAAAGGATTCTGCCTCATCGTATATTGTCCAGGGGTTCCAAATGTACAAGACTTGTGCGGCAGCACTTGACAAAAGCCAATCTCTTTGTCTCAGGTCGAATCATATGCCGATCATCCAGAATTGCCAATGTCGTCCAATGATACAGATGCAAATATCTTTACTGCTATCAATTTGACAGGATTCTGCCTCATCGTATATTGTCCAGGGGGTCCGAATGTACAAGATTTGTGCGGCAGCACTTGACAAAAGTCAATCTCTTTGACTCAGGTCGAATCATATGCCGATCATCCAGAATTGCCAATGTCATCCAATGAAATAGATGCAAATATCTTTACTCCTATCAATGTGATAGGATTCTGCCTCATCATACCTTGTTCCGGAGATTCAAATGTAAAAGATTTGTGGGGTAGCCCTTGTACAAAGCGACTCTCTTTGGACTCAGGTCGAATCATAAGCCGGAGCATCCAGAATTGCCAATGTCGTCCAATGATATAGATGCAAATATCTTTACTCCTATCAATTTGACAGGATTCTGCCTCATCGTATATTGTCCAGGGGGTCCGAATGTACAAGATTTGTGCGGCAGCACTTGACAAAAGTCAATCTCTTTGACTCAGGTCGAATCATATGCCGATCATCCAGAATTGCCAATGTCATCCAATGAAATAGATGCAAATATCTTTACTCCTATCAATGTGATAGGATTCTGCCTCATCATACCTTGTTCCGGAGATTCAAATGTAAAAGATTTGTGGGGTAGCCCTTGTACAAAGCGACTCTCTTTGGACTCAGGTCGAATCATAAGCCGGAGCATCCAGAATTGCCAATGTCGTCCAATGATATAGATGCAAATATCTTTACTCCTATCAATTTGACAGGATTCTGCCTCATCGTATATTGTCCAGGGGGTCCGAATGTACAAGATTTGTGCGGCAGCACTTGACAAAAGTCAATCTCTTTGACTCAGGTCGAATCATATGCCGATCATCCAGAATTGCCAATGTCATCCAATGAAATAGATGCAAATATCTTTACTCCTATCAATGTGATAGGATTCTGCCTCATCATACCTTGTTCCGGAGATTCAAATGTAAAAGATTTGTGGGGTAGCCCTTGTACAAAGCGACTCTCTTTGGACTCAGGTCGAATCATAAGCCGGAGCATCCAGAATTGCCAATGTCGTCCAATGATATAGATGCAAACATCTTCACTCCTATCAATGTGATAGGATTCTGCCTCATCATACCTTGTTCCGGAGGTTCAAATGTACAAGATTTGTGCGGTAGCCCTTGACCAAAGCGACTCTCTTTGACTCAGGTCGAATCATAAGCCGGAGCATCCAGAATCGCCAATGTCGTGCAATGATATAGATGCAAATATCTTTACTCCTATCTATGTGATAGGATTCTGCCTCATCATACCTTGTTCCTGAGGTTCAAATGTGCAAGATTTGTGCGGTAGCACGTGTCCAAAGCGACTCTCTTTGGCCCCGGTCGAATCATATGCCGGAGCATCCAGAATTGCCAATGTCGTCCAGTGATATAGATTCAAATATCTTTACTCCTATCAATGTGATAAGATTCTGCCTCATCATACCCTGTTCCGGAGGTTCATATGTACAAGATTTGTGCGGTAGCCCTTGTCCAAAGCGACTAACTTTGGACACAGGTCGAATCATAAGACGGGGCATCCAGAATTGCCAATGTCGTCCAATGATATAGATGCAAATATCACCACTCCTATCAATGTGATAGGATTCTGCCTCATCATACCTTGTTCCGGAGGTTCAAATGTACAAGATTTGTGCGGTAGCCCTTGTCCAAAGCGACTCTCTTTGACTCAGGTCGAATCATAAGCCAGAGCATCCAGAATTGCCAATGTCGTGCAATGATATAGATGCAAATATCTTTACTCCTATCTATGTGATAGGATTCTGCCTCATCATACCTTGTTCCTGAGGTTCAAATGTGCAAGATTTGTGCGGTAGCACGTGTCCAAAGCGACTATCTTTGGCCCCCGGTCGAATCACATGCCGGAGCATCCAGAATTGCCAATGTGGTCCAGTGATATAGATTCAAATATCTTTACTCCTATCAATGTGATAAGATTCTGCCTCATCATACCCTGTTCCGGAGGTTCATATGTACAAGATTTGTGCGGTAGCCCTTGTCCAAAGCGACTATCTTTGGACACAGGTCGAATCATAAGACGGGGCATCCAGACTTGCCAATGTCGTCCAATGATATAGATGCAAATATCACCACTCCTATCAATGTAATAGGATTCTGCCTCGTCATACCTTATTCCGGAGGTTCAAATGTACAAGATTTGTGCGGTAGACTTGTCCAAAGCGAGTCTCTTTGACTCAGGTCGAATCATAAGCCGGAGCATCCAGAATTGCCAATGTCGTCCAATGATATAGATGCAAACATCTTCACTGCTATCAATTTGACAGGATTCTGTCTCATCATACCCTGTTCCGGATGTTCAAATGTACAAGGTTTGGGCGGTAGCACTTGTCCAAAGCGACTCTCCTTCGACTCAGGTCGAATCATAAACCGGAGCATCCAGCATTGCCATGGCGTCCAATATTAGAGATGCGAATATCTTCACTCCGATCAATTCGACAGGATTCTGGTTCATCGTGTCTTGTCCAGGAGGATCACGTGTACAAGATTTGTGCGGTAGCACTAGACAAAAGCGAAACTCTTTGGACTCAGGTCGATCCATAAGCCGAACCATCCAGAATTGCCAATGTCGTGGAATGATATAGATGCAAATATCTTTACTGCTATCAATTTGACAGGATTCCGCCTAATCGTATCTTGACCAGGGGGTCCAAATGTACAAGATTTGTGCGATAGCACGTGTCCAAAGCGACTCTCTTTGGCCTCCGGTCGAATCATATGCCGGAGCATTCAGAATTGCCTATGTCGTCCAGTGATATAGATTCAAATATCTTTTCTCCTATCAATTTGACAGGATTCTGCCTCTATCATATCTTGTCCAGGGGGTCAAAATGTACAAGACTTGTGCGGTAGCACTTGACAAAAGTCAATCTCTTTGACTCAGGTCGAATATCATCACTCCTATGAATGTGATAGGATTCTGCCTCATCATACCTTGTTCCGGAAGTTCAAATGTACAAGATTTGTGCGGTAGCCCTTGTCCGAAGCGACTCTCTTTGGACTCAGGTCGAATCATAATCCAGAGCATCCAGAATTGCCAATGTCGTGCAATGATATAGATGCAAATATCTAAACTCCTATCAATGTGATAGGATTCTGCCTCATCATACCTTGTTCCTGAAACTCAAATGTACAAGATTTGTGCGGTAGCCCTTGTCCAAAGCGACTCTCTTTGACTCAGGTCGAATCATAAGCCGGAGCATCCAGCATTGCCATGGCGTCCAATGATAGAGATGCAAATATCTTCACTCCCATCAATTCGACAGGATTCTGGCTCATCGTGTCTTGTCCAGGAGGATCAAGTGTACAAGATTTGTGCGGTAGCACTAGACAAAAGCGAAACTCTTTGGACTCAGGTCGAATCATAAGACGGGGCATTCAGAATTGCCAATGTCGTCCAATGATACAGATGCAAATATCATCACTCCTATGAATGTGATAGGATTCTGCCTCATCATACCTTGTACAGGAGGTCCAAATGTACAAGACATGTTGCGGTAGCACTTGTCCGAAGCGACTCTCTTTGGACTCAGGTCGAATCATAATCCAGAGCATCCAGAATTGCCAATGTCGTGCAATGATATAGATGCAAATATCTAAACTCCTATCAATGTGATAGGATTCTGCCTCATTATACCCTGTTCCGGATGTTCAAATGTACAAGGTTTGGGCGGTAGCACTTGTCCAAAGTGACTCTCCTTGGACTCAGGTCGAATCATAAACCGGAGCATCCAGCATTGCCATGGCGTCCAATGATAGAGATGCAAATATCTTCACTCCTATCAATTCGACAGGATTCTGGCTCATCGTGTCTTGTCCAGGAGGATCACGTGTACAAGATTTGTGCGGTAGCACTAGACAAAAGCGAAACTCTTTGGACTCAGGTCGATCCATAAGCCGAACCATCCAGAATTGCCAATGTCGTGGAATGATATAGATGCAAATATCTTTACTGCTATCAATTTGGCAGGATTCCGCCTAATCGTATCTTGACCAGGGGGTCCAAATGTGCAAGATTTGTGCGGTAGCACGTGTCCAAAGCGACTCTCTTTGGCCCCCGGTCGAATCATATGCCGGAGCATCCAGAATTGCCAATGTCGTCCAGTGATATAGATTCAAATATCTTTACTCCTATCAATGTGATAGGATTCTGCCTCATCATACCTTGTTCCGGATGTTCAAATGTACAAGACTTGTTGCGGTAGCACATGTCCGAAGCGACTCTCTTTGGACTCAGGTCGAATCATAAGCCAGAGCATTCAGAATCGCCAATGTCGTCCAATGATATAGATGCAAACACCTTCACTGCTATCAATTTGACAGGATTCTGTCTCATCATACCCTGTTCCGGATGTTCAAATGTACAAGGTTTGGGCGGTAGCACTTGTCCAAAGCGACTCTCCTTGGACTCAGGTCGAATCATAAACCGGAGCATCCAGCATTGCCATGGCGTCCAATGATAGAGATGCAAATATCTTCACTCCCATCAATTCGACAGGATTCTGGCTCATCGTGGCTTGTCCAGGAGGATCAAGTGTACAAGATTTGTCCCCGCAGGGGGGTCCCTGTGGTGGGGACCTTTGGGGCTTAGCGTACCCACGTACCCGACAGACGCTCTGACTGCTCAATCGGTTTGCTCGGGCCGTGCAGTCACTCCACCGGAGGATAATCGGTAGACGGGGTTGAGGTGGGCCCGCCGGCGGTGGATGGTGTAACGTGTGGGAACGTCCCACCTGCGTTGCACTTTGCCACCGTCGGTCCCCCCAACATTGGGACGGCACCCTTAGGGGTTGCAATCGTCGTGGCAGTGGTGATAGCCAAATTTACGCTGGCGAGGGTGTGAAAACCCGGTGTGGGAGTTGCACTCAATCAGCTCGCCCTACCAAGAATTGGCAGAGTCTTGGGAGAGGTTTAGAAAGGCCTCGCTTCCACCAGTAAGATTCGGTGCCGGCAACCCGATAGACTGGGAGCAGTTTTATTGCGCGCTGATTGGACGTATTCCAAATCCGTGCTTCGTCTACGTTTGCGTTGCGCACTCATAGCAGGGGGCCGTGTGGTTAGAGGCGTCATGCCAGTTGCTGCACGTTAAACAACACGACTTATGTACAAGATTTGTGCGGTAGCACTAGACAAAAGCGAAACTCTTTGGACTCAGGTCGATCCATAAGCCGAACCATCCAGAATTGCCAATGTTGTTTAATGATATAGATGCAAATATCTTTACTCCTATCAATTTGACAGGATTCTGCCTTATCGTATATTGTCCAGGGGGTCCGAATGTACAAGATTTGTGCGGCAGCACTTGACAAAAGTCAATCTCTTTGACTCAGGTCGAATCATATGCCGATCATCCAGAATTGCCAATGTCATCCAATGAAATATATGCAAATATCTTTACTCCTATCAATGTGATAGGATTCTGCCTCATCATACCTTGTTCCGGAGATTCAAATGTAAAAGATTTGTGGGGTAGCCCTTGTACAAAGCGACTCTCTTTGGACTCAGGTCGAATCATAAGCCGGAGCATCCAGAATTGCCAATGTCGTCCAATGATATAGATGCAAATATCTTTACTCCTATCAATTTGACAGGATTCTGCCTCATCGTATATTGTCCAGGGGGTCCGAATGTACAAGATTTGTGCGGCAGCACTTGACAAAAGTCAATCTCTTTGACTCAGGACGAATCATATGCCGATCATCCAGAATTGCCAATGTCATCCAATGAAATAGATGCAAATATCTTTACTCCTATCAATGTGATAGGATTCTGCCTCATCATACCTTGTTCCGGAGATTCAAATGTAAAAGATTTGTGGGGTAGCCCTTGTACAAAGCGACTCTCTTTGGACTCAGGTCGAATCATAAGCCGGAGCATCCAGAATTGCCAATGTCGTCCAATGATATAGATGCAAACATCTTCACTCCTATCAATTTGACAGGATTCTATCTCATCATACCCTGTTCCGGATGTTCAAATGTACAAGGTTTGGGCGGTAGCACTTGTCCAAAGCGACTCTCCTTGGGCTCAGGTCGAATCATAAACCGGAGCATCCAGCATTGCCATGGCGTCCAATGATATAGATGCAAATATCTTTACTCCTATCAATGTGATAGGATTCTGCCTCATCATACCTTGTTCCGGAGGTTCAAATGTACAAGATTTGTGCGGTAGCACTATACAAAAGCGAAACTCTTTGGACTCAGGTCGATCCATAAGCTGAACCATCCAGAATTGCCAATGTCGTGCAATGATATAGATGCAAATATCTTTACTGCTACCAATTTGACAGTATTCTGCCTCATCGTATCTTGACCAGGGGGTCCAAATGTGCAAGATTTGTGCGGTAGCACGTGTCCAAAGCGACTCTCTTTGGCCCCCGGTCGAATCATATGCCGGAGCATCCAGAATTGCCAATGTCGTCCAGTGATATAGATTCAAATATCTTTATTCCTATCAATGTGATAGGATTCTGCCTCATCATACCTTGTTCCGGAGGTTCATATGTACAAGATTTGTGCGGTAGCCCTTGTCCAAAGCGACTCTCTTTGGACACAGGTCGAATCATAAGACGGGATATCCAGAATTGCCAATGTCGTCCAATGATATAGATGCAAATATCACCACTCCTATCAATGTGATAGGATTCTGCCTCATCATACCTTGTTCCTGAGGTTCAAATGTACAAGATTTGTGCGGTAGCCCTTGTGCAAAGCGACTCTTTTTGACTCAGGTCGAATCATAAGCCGGAGCATACAGAATCGCCAATGTCGTCCAATGATATAGATGCAAACACCTTCACTGCTATCAATTTGACAGGATTCTGTCTCATCGTGTCTTTTCCAGGAGGATCACGTGTACAAGATTTGTGCGGTAGCACTAGACAAAAGCGAAACTCTTTGGACTCAGGTCGATCCATAAGCCGAATCCAGAATTGCCAATGTCGTGGAATGATATAGATGCAAATATCTTTACTGCTATCAATTTGACAGGATTCCGCCTAATCCTATCTTGACCAGGGGGTCCAAATGTGCAAGATTTGTGCGGTAGCACGTGTCCAAAGCGACTCTCTTTGGCCCCCGGTCGAATCATATGCCGGAGCATCCAGAATTGCCAATGTCGTCCAGTGATATAGATTCAAATATCTTTACTCCAATCAATGTGATAGGATTCTGCCTCATCATACCTTGTTCCGGAGGTTCATATGTACAAGATTTGTGCGGTAGCCCTTGTCCAAAGCGACTCTCTTTGGACACAGGTCGAATCATAAGACGGGGCATCCAGAATTGCCAATGTCGTCCAATGATATAGATGCAAATATCACCACTCCTATCAATGTGATAGGATTCTGCCCCATCATACCTTGTTCCGGAGGTTCAAATGTACAAGATTTGTGCGGTAGCCCTTGTCCAAAGCGACTCTCTTTGACTCAGGTCGAATCATAAGCCGGAGCATCCAGAATCGCCAATGTCGTCCAATGATATAGATGCAAACAGCTTCACTGCTATCAATTTGACAGGATTCTGTCTCATCATACCCTGTTCCGGATGTTCAAATGTACAAGACTTGTTGCGGTAGCACTTGTCCGAAGCGACTCTCTTTGGACTCAGGTCGAATCATAAGCCAGAGCATCCAGAATTGCCAATGTCGTCCAATGATATAGATGCAAATATCATCACTCCTATCAATGTGATAGGATTCTGCCTCATCATACCTTGTTCCGGAGGTTCAAATGTACAAGATTTGTGCGGTAGCCCTTGTCCAAAGCGACTCTCTTTGACTCAGGTCGAATCATAAGCCGGAGCATCCAGAATCGCCAATGTCGTCCAATGATATAGATGCAAACACCTTCACTGCTATCAATTTGACAGGATTCTGTCTCATCATAAGCTGTTCCGGATGTTCAAATGTACAAGACTTGTTGCGGTAGCACTTGTCCGAAGCAACTCTCTTTGGACTCAGGTCGAATCATAAGCCAGAGCATCCAGAATTGCCAATGTCGTGCAATGATATAGATGCAAATATCTTTACTCCTATCAATGTGATAGGATTCTGCCTCATCATACCTTGTTCCGGAGGTTCATATGTACAAGATTTGTGCGGTAGCCCTTGTCCAAAGCGACTCTCTTTGGACTCAGGTCGAATCATAAGACGGGGCATCCAGAATTGCCAATGTCGTCCAATGATAGAGATGCAAATATCTTCACTCCTATCAATTCGACAGGATTCTGGCTCATCGTGTCTTGTCCAGGAGGAGCACGTGTACAAGATTTGTGCGGTAGCACTAGACAAAAGCGAAACTCTTTGGACTCAGGTCGATCCACAAGCCGAACCATCCAGAATTGCCAATGTCGTGGAATGATATAGATGCAAATATCTTTACTGCTATCAATTTGACAGGATTCCGCCTAATCGTATCTTGACCAGGGGGTCGAAATGTGCAACATTTGTGCCGTAGCACGTGTCCAAAGCGACTCTCTTTGGCCCCCGGTCGAATCATACGACGGAGCATCCAGAATTGCCAATGTCGTCCAGTGATATAGATTCAAATATCTTTACTCCTATCAATGTGATAGGATTCTGCCTCATCATACCTTGTTCCGGAAGTTCATATGTACAAGATTTGTGCGGTAGCCCTTGTCCAAAGCGACTATCTTTGGACACAGGTCGAATCATAAGACGGGGCATCCAGAATTGCCAATGTCGTCCAATGATATAGATGCAAATATCACCACTCCTATCAATGTGATAGGATTCTGCCTCATCATACCATGTTCCGGAGGTTCAAATGTACAAGATTTGTGTGGTAGCCCTTGTCCAAAGCGACTCTCTTTGACTCAGGTCGAATCATAAGCCGGAGCATCCAGAATCGCCAATGTCGTCCAATGATATAGATGCAAACACCTTCACTGCTATCAATTTGACAGGATTCTGTCTCATCATAAGCTGTTCCGGATGTTCAAATGTACAAGACTTGTTGCGGTTGCACTTGTCCGAAGCGACTCTCATTGGAATCAGGTCGAATCATAAGCCAGAGCATCCAGAATTGCCAATGTCGTGCAATGATAGAGATGCAAATATCTTCACTCCTATCAATTCGACAGGATTCTGGCTCATCGTGTCTTGTCCAGGAGGAGCACGTGTACAAGATTTGTGCGGTAGCACTAGACAAAAGCGAAACTCTTTGGACTCAGGTCGATCCACAAGCCGAACCATCCAGAATTGCCAATGTCGTGGAATGATATAGATGCAAATATCTTTACTGCTATCAATTTGACAGGATTCCGCCTAATCGTATCTTGACCAGGGGGTCGAAATGTGCAACATTTGTGCCGTAGCACGTGTCCAAAGCGACTCTCTTTGGCCCCCGGTCGAATCATACGCCGGAGCATCCAGAATTGCCAATGTCGTCCAGTGATATAGATTCAAATATCTTTACTCCTATCAATGTGATAGGATTCTGCCTCATCATACCTTGTTCCGGAAGTTCATATGTACAAGCTTTGTGCGGTAGCCCTTGTCCAAAGCGAATATCTTTGGACACAGGTCGAATCATAAGACGGGGCATCCAGAATTGCCAATGTCGTCCAATGATATAGATGCAAATATCACCACTCCTATCAATGTGATAGGATTCTGCCTCATCATACCATGTTCCGGAGGTTCAAATGTACAAGATTTGTGTGGTAGCCCTTGTCCAAAGCGACTCTCTTTGACTCAGGTCGAATCATAAGCCGGAGCATCCAGAATCGCCAATGTCGTCCAATGATATAGATGCAAACACCTTCACTGCTATCAATTTGACAGGATTCTGTCTCATCATAAGCTGTTCCGGATGTTCAAATGTACAAGACTTGTTGCGGTTGCACTTGTCCGAAGCGACTCTCATTGGAATCAGGTCGAATCATAAGCCAGAGCATCCAGAATTGCCAATGTCGTGCAATGATATAGATGCAAATATCTTTACTCCTATCAATGTGATAGGATTCTGCCTCATCATACCGTGTTCCTGAGGTTCATATGTACAAGATTTGTGCGGTAGCCCTTGTCCAAAACGACTCTCTTTGGACTCAGGTCGAATCATAAGACGGGGCATCCAGAATTGCCAATGTCGTCCAATGATATAGATGCAAATATCATCACTCCTATGAATGTGATAGGATTCTGCCTCATCATACCTTGTTCCGGAGGTTCAAATGTACACGATTTGTGCGGTAGCCCTTGTCCGAAGCGACTCTCTTTGGACTCAGGTCGAATCATAAGCCAGAGCATCCAGAATTGCCAATGTCGTGCAATGATATAGATGCAAATATCTTTACTCCTATCAATGTGATAGGATTCTGCCTCATCATACCTTGTTCCGGAGGTTCATATGTACAAGATTTGTGCGGTAGCCCCTGTCCAAAGCGACTCTCTTTGGACTCAGGTCGAATCATAAGACGGGACATCCAGAATTGCCAATGTCGTCCAATGATATAGATGCAAATATCATCACTCCTATCAATATGATAGGATTCTGCCTCATCATACCTTGTTCCGGAGGTTCAAATGTACAAGATTTGTGGGGTAGCCCTTGTCCAAAGCGACTCTCTTTGGACTCAGGTCGAATCATAAGACGGGGCATCCAGAATTGCCAATGTCGTCCAATGATATAGATGCAAATATCTTTACTCCTATCAATTTGAAAGGATTCTGCCTCATCGTATATTGTCCAGGGGTTCCAAATGTACAAGACTTGTGCGGCAGCACTTGACAAAAGCCAATCTCTTTGTCTCAGGTCGAATCATATGCCGATCATCCAGAATTGCCAATGTCGTCCAATGATACAGATGCAAATATCTTTACTGCTATCAATTTGACAGGATTCTGCCTCATCGTATATTGTCCAGGGGGTCCGAATGTACAAGATTTGTGCGGCAGCACTTGACAAAAGTCAATCTCTTTGACTCAGGTCGAATCATATGCCGATCATCCAGAATTGCCAATGTCATCCAATGAAATAGATGCAAATATCTTTACTCCTATCAATGTGATAGGATTCTGCCTCATCATACCTTGTTCCGGAGATTCAAATGTAAAAGATTTGTGGGGTAGCCCTTGTACAAAGCGACTCTCTTTGGACTCAGGTCGAATCATAAGCCGGAGCATCCAGAATTGCCAATGTCGTCCAATGATATAGATGCAAATATCTTTACTCCTATCAATTTGACAGGATTCTGCCTCATCGTATATTGTCCAGGGGGTCCGAATGTACAAGATTTGTGCGGCAGCACTTGACAAAAGTCAATCTCTTTGACTCAGGTCGAATCATATGCCGATCATCCAGAATTGCCAATGTCATCCAATGAAATAGATGCAAATATCTTTACTCCTATCAATGTGATAGGATTCTGCCTCATCATACCTTGTTCCGGAGATTCAAATGTAAAAGATTTGTGGGGTAGCCCTTGTACAAAGCGACTCTCTTTGGACTCAGGTCGAATCATAAGCCGGAGCATCCAGAATTGCCAATGTCGTCCAATGATATAGATGCAAATATCTTTACTCCTATCAATTTGACAGGATTCTGCCTCATCGTATATTGTCCAGGGGGTCCGAATGTACAAGATTTGTGCGGCAGCACTTGACAAAAGTCAATCTCTTTGACTCAGGTCGAATCATATGCCGATCATCCAGAATTGCCAATGTCATCCAATGAAATAGATGCAAATATCTTTACTCCTATCAATGTGATAGGATTCTGCCTCATCATACCTTGTTCCGGAGATTCAAATGTAAAAGATTTGTGGGGTAGCCCTTGTACAAAGCGACTCTCTTTGGACTCAGGTCGAATCATAAGCCGGAGCATCCAGAATTGCCAATGTCGTCCAATGATATAGATGCAAACATCTTCACTCCTATCAATGTGATAGGATTCTGCCTCATCATACCTTGTTCCGGAGGTTCAAATGTACAAGATTTGTGCGGTAGCCCTTGACCAAAGCGACTCTCTTTGACTCAGGTCGAATCATAAGCCGGAGCATCCAGAATCGCCAATGTCGTGCAATGATATAGATGCAAATATCTTTACTCCTATCTATGTGATAGGATTCTGCCTCATCATACCTTGTTCCTGAGGTTCAAATGTGCAAGATTTGTGCGGTAGCACGTGTCCAAAGCGACTCTCTTTGGCCCCGGTCGAATCATATGCCGGAGCATCCAGAATTGCCAATGTCGTCCAGTGATATAGATTCAAATATCTTTACTCCTATCAATGTGATAAGATTCTGCCTCATCATACCCTGTTCCGGAGGTTCATATGTACAAGATTTGTGCGGTAGCCCTTGTCCAAAGCGACTAACTTTGGACACAGGTCGAATCATAAGACGGGGCATCCAGAATTGCCAATGTCGTCCAATGATATAGATGCAAATATCACCACTCCTATCAATGTGATAGGATTCTGCCTCATCATACCTTGTTCCGGAGGTTCAAATGTACAAGATTTGTGCGGTAGCCCTTGTCCAAAGCGACTCTCTTTGACTCAGGTCGAATCATAAGCCAGAGCATCCAGAATTGCCAATGTCGTGCAATGATATAGATGCAAATATCTTTACTCCTATCTATGTGATAGGATTCTGCCTCATCATACCTTGTTCCTGAGGTTCAAATGTGCAAGATTTGTGCGGTAGCACGTGTCCAAAGCGACTATCTTTGGCCCCCGGTCGAATCACATGCCGGAGCATCCAGAATTGCCAATGTGGTCCAGTGATATAGATTCAAATATCTTTACTCCTATCAATGTGATAAGATTCTGCCTCATCATACCCTGTTCCGGAGGTTCATATGTACAAGATTTGTGCGGTAGCCCTTGTCCAAAGCGACTATCTTTGGACACAGGTCGAATCATAAGACGGGGCATCCAGACTTGCCAATGTCGTCCAATGATATAGATGCAAATATCACCACTCCTATCAATGTAATAGGATTCTGCCTCGTCATACCTTATTCCGGAGGTTCAAATGTACAAGATTTGTGCGGTAGACTTGTCCAAAGCGAGTCTCTTTGACTCAGGTCGAATCATAAGCCGGAGCATCCAGAATTGCCAATGTCGTCCAATGATATAGATGCAAACATCTTCACTGCTATCAATTTGACAGGATTCTGTCTCATCATACCCTGTTCCGGATGTTCAAATGTACAAGGTTTGGGCGGTAGCACTTGTCCAAAGCGACTCTCCTTCGACTCAGGTCGAATCATAAACCGGAGCATCCAGCATTGCCATGGCGTCCAATATTAGAGATGCGAATATCTTCACTCCGATCAATTCGACAGGATTCTGGTTCATCGTGTCTTGTCCAGGAGGATCACGTGTACAAGATTTGTGCGGTAGCACTAGACAAAAGCGAAACTCTTTGGACTCAGGTCGATCCATAAGCCGAACCATCCAGAATTGCCAATGTCGTGGAATGATATAGATGCAAATATCTTTACTGCTATCAATTTGACAGGATTCCGCCTAATCGTATCTTGACCAGGGGGTCCAAATGTACAAGATTTGTGCGATAGCACGTGTCCAAAGCGACTCTCTTTGGCCTCCGGTCGAATCATATGCCGGAGCATTCAGAATTGCCTATGTCGTCCAGTGATATAGATTCAAATATCTTTTCTCCTATCAATTTGACAGGATTCTGCCTCTATCATATCTTGTCCAGGGGGTCAAAATGTACAAGACTTGTGCGGTAGCACTTGACAAAAGTCAATCTCTTTGACTCAGGTCGAATATCATCACTCCTATGAATGTGATAGGATTCTGCCTCATCATACCTTGTTCCGGAAGTTCAAATGTACAAGATTTGTGCGGTAGCCCTTGTCCGAAGCGACTCTCTTTGGACTCAGGTCGAATCATAATCCAGAGCATCCAGAATTGCCAATGTCGTGCAATGATATAGATGCAAATATCTAAACTCCTATCAATGTGATAGGATTCTGCCTCATCATACCTTGTTCCTGAAACTCAAATGTACAAGATTTGTGCGGTAGCCCTTGTCCAAAGCGACTCTCTTTGACTCAGGTCGAATCATAAGCCGGAGCATCCAGCATTGCCATGGCGTCCAATGATAGAGATGCAAATATCTTCACTCCCATCAATTCGACAGGATTCTGGCTCATCGTGTCTTGTCCAGGAGGATCAAGTGTACAAGATTTGTGCGGTAGCACTAGACAAAAGCGAAACTCTTTGGACTCAGGTCGAATCATAAGACGGGGCATTCAGAATTGCCAATGTCGTCCAATGATACAGATGCAAATATCATCACTCCTATGAATGTGATAGGATTCTGCCTCATCATACCTTGTACAGGAAGTCCAAATGTACAAGACATGTTGCGGTAGCACTTGTCCGAAGCGACTCTCTTTGGACTCAGGTCGAATCATAATCCAGAGCATCCAGAATTGCCAATGTCGTGCAATGATATAGATGCAAATATCTAAACTCCTATCAATGTGATAGGATTCTGCCTCATTATACCCTGTTCCGGATGTTCAAATGTACCAGGTTTGGGCGGTAGCACTTGTCCAAAGTGACTCTCCTTGGACTCAGGTCGAATCATAAACCGGAGCATCCAGCATTGCCATGGCGTCCAATGATAGAGATGCAAATATCTTCACTCCTATCAATTCGACAGGATTCTGGCTCATCGTGTCTTGTCCAGGAGGATCACGTGTACAAGATTTGTGCGGTAGCACTAGACAAAAGCGAAACTCTTTGGACTCAGGTCGATCCATAAGCCGAACCATCCAGAATTGCCAATGTCGTGGAATGATATAGATGCAAATATCTTTACTGCTATCAATTTGACAGGATTCCGCCTAATCGTATCTTGACCAGGGGGTCCAAATGTACAAGATTTGTGCGATAGCACGTGTCCAAAGCGACTCTCTTTGGCCTCCGGTCGAATCATATGCCGGAGCATTCAGAATTGCCTATGTCGTCCAGTGATATAGATTCAAATATCTTTTCTCCTATCAATTTGACAGGATTCTGCCTCTATCATATCTTGTCCAGGGGGTCAAAATGTACAAGACTTGTGCGGTAGCACTTGACAAAAGTCAATCTCTTTGACTCAGGTCGAATATCATCACTCCTATGAATGTGATAGGATTCTGCCTCATCATACCTTGTTCCGGAAGTTCAAATGTACAAGATTTGTGCGGTAGCCCTTGTCCGAAGCGACTCTCTTTGGACTCAGGTCGAATCATAATCCAGAGCATCCAGAATTGCCAATGTCGTGCAATGATATAGATGCAAATATCTAAACTCCTATCAATGTGATAGGATTCTGCCTCATCATACCTTGTTCCTGAAACTCAAATGTACAAGATTTGTGCGGTAGCCCTTGTCCAAAGCGACTCTCTTTGACTCAGGTCGAATCATAAGCCGGAGCATCCAGCATTGCCATGGCGTCCAATGATAGAGATGCAAATATCTTCACTCCCATCAATTCGACAGGATTCTGGCTCATCGTGTCTTGTCCAGGAGGATCAAGTGTACAAGATTTGTGCGGTAGCACTAGACAAAAGCGAAACTCTTTGGACTCAGGTCGAATCATAAGACGGGGCATTCAGAATTGCCAATGTCGTCCAATGATACAGATGCAAATATCATCACTCCTATGAATGTGATAGGATTCTGCCTCATCATACCTTGTACAGGAGGTCCAAATGTACAAGACATGTTGCGGTAGCACTTGTCCGAAGCGACTCTCTTTGGACTCAGGTCGAATCATAATCCAGAGCATCCAGAATTGCCAATGTCGTGCAATGATATAGATGCAAATATCTAAACTCCTATCAATGTGATAGGATTCTGCCTCATTATACCCTGTTCCGGATGTTCAAATGTACAAGGTTTGGGCGGTAGCACTTGTCCAAAGTGACTCTCCTTGGACTCAGGTCGAATCATAAACCGGAGCATCCAGCATTGCCATGGCGTCCAATGATAGAGATGCAAATATCTTCACTCCTATCAATTCGACAGGATTCTGGCTCATCGTGTCTTGTCCAGGAGGATCACGTGTACAAGATTTGTGCGGTAGCACTAGACAAAAGCGAAACTCTTTGGACTCAGGTCGATCCATAAGCCGAACCATCCAGAATTGCCAATGTCGTGGAATGATATAGATGCAAATATCTTTACTGCTATCAATTTGGCAGGATTCCGCCTAATCGTATCTTGACCAGGGGGTCCAAATGTGCAAGATTTGTGCGGTAGCACGTGTCCAAAGCGACTCTCTTTGGCCCCCGGTCGAATCATATGCCGGAGCATCCAGAATTGCCAATGTCGTCCAGTGATATAGATTCAAATATCTTTACTCCTATCAATGTGATAGGATTCTGCCTCATCATACCTTGTTCCGGATGTTCAAATGTACAAGACTTGTTGCGGTAGCACATGTCCGAAGCGACTCTCTTTGGACTCAGGTCGAAACATAAGCCAGAGCATTCAGAATCGCCAATGTCGTCCAATGATATAGATGCAAACACCTTCACTGCTATCAATTTGACAGGATTCTGTCTCATCATACCCTGTTCCGGATGTTCAAATGTACAAGGTTTGGGCGGTAGCACTTGTCCAAAGCGACTCTCCTTGGACTCAGGTCGAATCATAAACCGGAGCATCCAGCATTGCCATGGCGTCCAATGATAGAGATGCAAATATCTTCACTCCCATCAATTCGACAGGATTCTGGCTCATCGTGGCTTGTCCAGGAGGATCAAGTGTACAAGATTTGTCCCCGCAGGGGGGTCCCTGTGGTGGGGACCTTTGGGGCTTAGCGTACCCACGTACCCGACAGACGCTCTGACTGCTCAATCGGTTTGCTCGGGCCGTGCAGTCACTCCACCGGAGGATAATCGGTAGACGGGGTTGAGGTGGGCCCGCCGGCGGTGGATGGTGTAACGTGTGGGAACGTCCCACCTGCGTTGCACTTTGCCACCGTCGGTCCCCCCAACATTGGGACGGCACCCTTAGGGGTTGCAATCGTCGTGGCAGTGGTGATAGCCAAATTTACGCTGGCGAGGGTGTGAAAACCCGGTGTGGGAGTTGCACTCAATCAGCTCGCCCTACCAAGAATTGGCAGAGTCTTGGGAGAGGTTTAGAAAGGCCTCGCTTCCACCAGTAAGATTCGGTGCCGGCAACCCGATAGACTGGGAGCAGTTTTATTGCGCGCTGATTGGACGTATTCCAAATCCGTGCTTCGTCTACGTTTGCGTTGCGCACTCATAGCAGGGGGCCGTGTGGTTAGAGGCGTCATGCCAGTTGCTGCACGTTAAACAACACGACTTATGTACAAGATTTGTGCGGTAGCACTAGACAAAAGCGAAACTCTTTGGACTCAGGTCGATCCATAAGCCGAACCATCCAGAATTGCCAATGTTGTTTAATGATATAGATGCAAATATCTTTACTGCTATCAATTTGACAGGATTCTGCCTCTATCATATCTTGTCCAGGGGGTGAAAATGTACAAGACTTGTGCGGTAGCACCTGACGAAAGTCAATCTCTTTGACTCAGGTCAAATCATATGCCGATCATCCAGAATTGCCAATGTCGTCCAATGATACAGATGCAAATATCATCACTCCTATGAATGTGATAGGATTCTGCCTCATCATACCTTGTACAGGAGGTCCAAATGTACAAGACTTGTTGCGGTAGCACTTGTCCGAAGCGACTCTCTTTGGACTCAGGTCGAATCATAAGACGGGGCATCCAGAATCGCCAATGTCGTCCAATGATAGAGATGCAAATATCTTCACTCCCATCAATTCGACAGGATTCTGGCTCATCGTGTCTTGTCCAGGAGGATCAAGTGTACAAGATTTGTGCGGTAGCACTAGACAAAAGCGAAACTCTTTGGATTCAGGTCGATCCATAAGCCGAACCATCCAGAATTGCCAATGTCGTGGAATGATATAGATGCAAATATCTTTACTGCTATCAATTTGACAGGATTCTGCCTCTATCATATCTTGTCCAGGGGGTGAAAATGTACAAGACTTGTGCGGTAGCCCTTGTCCGAAGCGACTCTCTTTGGACTCAGGTCGAATCATAAGCCAGAGCATCCAGAATTGCCAATGTCGTGCAATGATATAGATGCAAATATCTTTACTCCTATCAATGTGATAGGATTCTGCCTCATCATACCTTGTTCCGGATGTTCAAATGTACAAGGTTTGGGCGGTAGCACTTGTCCAAAGCGACTCTCCTTCGACTCAGGTCGAATCATAAACCGGAGCATCCAGCATTGCCATGGCGTCCAATATTAGAGATGCGAATATCTTCACTCCGATCAATTCGACAGGATTCTGGTTCATCGTGTCTTGTCCAGGAGGATCACGTGTACAAGATTTGTCCGGTAGCACTAGACAAAAGCGAAACTCTTTGGACTCAGGTCGATCCATAAGCCGAACCATCCAGAATTGCCAATGTCGTGGAATGATATAGATGCAAATATCTTTACTGCTATCAATTTAACAGGATTCCGCCTAATCGTATCTTGACCAGGGGGTCCAAATGTACAAGATTTGTGCGGCAGCCCTTGTCCAAAGCGACTCTCTTTGGACTCAGGTCGAATCATAGGCCGGGGCATCCAGAATTGCCAATGTCGTCCAATGATATAGATGCAAATATCTTCACTCCTATCAATTCGACAGGATTCTGGCTCATCGTGTCTTGTCCAGGAGGACCAAGTGTACAAGATTTGTGCGGTAGCACTAGATAAAAGTGAAACTCTTTGAACTCAGGTCGATCCATAAGCCGAACCATCCAGAATTGCCAATGTCGTGCGACGATATAGATTCAAATATCTTTACTGCTATCAATTTGACAGGATTCCCCATCATTATACCTTTTCCAGGAGGTCCAAATGCACATGTTTTGGGCGGCAGCATTTGCCCAAACCGACTCTCTTTGGACTCAGGTCGAATCATAAGCCGGTGCATCCAGAATTGCCAATGTCGTCCAATGATATAGAAGCAAATATCTTTACTGCTATCAATTTGACAAGATTCTGCCTCATCGTATCTTGTCCAGGGGGTCCAAATGTACAAGATTTGTGCCGCAGCATTTGTCCAAACCGACTCTCGTTGGACTCAGGTCGATCCATATGCCGAAGTAACAAAAATTGCCGATCGTAACGGAATGATATTGATGCAAATATCTTCAATCCTTCAATTTGACAGGATTCTGTCTCATCGTGTCTTGTCCAGGAGGATCAAGTGTACAAGATTTCTGTGGTAGCACTTGTTCAAAGCGACTCTCTTTTGCCTCCGGTCGAATCATACGCCGGAGCATCCTGAATTGCCAATGTCGTCCAATGATATTGATGCAAATATCTTTACTCCTATCAATGTGATAGGGTTCTGCATCATCATACCTTGTACAGGAGGTCCACACATACAAGATTTGTGCGGTTGCACGTGTCCAAAGCGACTCTCTTTGGCCTGCGGTCGAATCATATGCCTGAGCATCCAGAATTGCCAATGCCGTCTAATGATATAGATGCAAATATCTTCACTCCTATCAATTTGACAGGATTCTGGTTCATCGTGTCTTGTCCAGGAGGATTAAGTGTACAAGATTTGTGTGGTAGCACTTGTCCAAAGCGACTCCCTTTTGCCTCCGGTCGAATCATAAGCCGGTGCATCCAGAATTGCCAATGTCGTCCAATGATATAGAAGCAAATATCTTTACTGCTATCAATTTGACAGGATTCTGCCTCATCGTATCTTGTCCGGGGGGTCCAAATGTACAAGATTTGTGCCGCAGCATTTGTCCAAACCGACTCTCGTTGGACTCAGGTCGATCCATATGCCGAAGTAACAAAAATTGCCAATGATGTCCATTGATATAGATGCAAATATCTTTACTCCTATCAATTTGACAGGATTCTGCCTCATCGTGTCTTGTCCAGGAGGATCAAGTGTACAAGATTTGTGTGGTAGCACTGGTCCAAAGCGACTGCCTTTTGCCTCCGGTCGAATCATAGGCCGGTGCATCCAGAATTGCCAATGTCGTGCAATGATATAGATGCAAATATCTTTACTGCTATCAATTTCACAGGATTCTGCCTCATCGTATCTTGTCCAGGGGGTCCAAAGGTACAAGATTTGTGCGGTAGCACGTGTCCAAAGCGACTCTCTTTGGCCTCCGGTCGAATCATATGCCGGAGCATCCTGAATTGCCAATGTCGTCCAATGATATAGATGCAAATATCTTTACTGCTATCAATTTGACAGGATTCTCCCTCATCGTATCTTGTCCAGGAGGATCAAGTGTACAAGATTTGTACGGTAGCACTTGTCCAAAGCGACTCTTCTTGGACTCTGGTCGAATCATAAGCCTGAGCATCCAGAATTGCCAATGTCGTCCAATGATATAGATGCAAATATCTTAACTCCTATCAATTTGACAGGATTCTGCCTCATCGTGTCTTGTCCAGGAGGATCAAGTGTACAAGATTTGTGCGGTAGCACTTGTCCAAAGCGACTCCCTTTTGCCTCCGGTCGAATCATAAGCCGGTGCATCCAGAATTGCCAATGTCGTCCAATGATATAGAAGCAAATATCTTTACTGCTATCAATTTGACAGGATTCTGCCTCATCGTATCTTGTCCAGGGGGTCCAAATGTACAAGATTTGTGCCGCAGCATTTGTCCAAACCGACTCTCGTTGGACTCAGGTCGATCCATATGCCGAAGTAACAAAAATTGCCAATGATGTCCATTGATATAGATGCAAATATCTTTACTGCTATCAATTTGACAGGATTCTGCCTTATCATATCTTGTCCAGGAGGTTCAAATGTACACGATTTGTGCGGTAGTACCTGACAAAAGCGAATCTGTTTGGACTCAGGTCGATCCGTAAGCCGAAGTATACAGAATTGCCAATGTCGTCCAATGGTATAGATGCAAACATCTTCACTCCTATCAATGTGATAGGATTCTGCCTCATCATGCCTTGTCCAGGAGGTCCAAATGTACAAGATTTGTGCGGTAGCACTTGTCCGAAGCGACTCTCTTTGGACTCAGATCGAATCAGAAGCCGGTGCATCCAGAATTGCCAATGTCGTCCAATGATATAGAAGCAAATATCTTTACTGCTATCAATTTGATAGGATTCTGCCTCATCGTATCTTGTCCAGGGGGTCCAAATGTACAAGATTTGTGCCGCAGCATTTGTCCAAACCGACTCTCGTTGGACTCAGGTCGATCCATATGCCGAAGTAACAAAAATTGCCAATGATGTCCATTGATATAGATGCAAATATCTTTACTCCTATCAATTTGACAGGATTCTGCCTCATCGTGTCTTGTCCAGGAGGATCAAGTGTACAAGATTTGTGTGGTAGCACTTGTCCAAAGCTACTCTTCTTGGACTCTGGTCGAATCATAAGCCTGAGCATCCAGAATTGCCAATGCCGTCTAATGATATAGATGCAAATATCTTCACTCCTATCAATTTGACAGGATTCTGGCTCATCGTGTCTTGTCCAGGAGGATTAAGTGTACAAGATTTGTGTGGTAGCACTTGTCCAAAGCGACTCCCTTTTGCCTCCGGTCGAATCATAAGCCGGTGCATCCAGAATTGCCAATGTCGTCCAATGATATAGAAGCAAATATCTTTACTGCTATCAATTTGACAGGATTCTGCCTCATCGTATCTTGTCCAGGGGGTCCAAATGTACAAGATTTGTGCCGCAGCATTTGTCCAAACCGACTCTCGTTGGACTCAGGTCGATCCATATGCCGAAGTAACAAAAATTGCCAATGATGTCCATTGATATAGATGCAAATATCTTTACTCCTATCAATTTGACAGGATTCTGCCTCATCATATCTTGTCCAGGAGGTTCAAATGTACACGATTTGTGCGGTAGCACTTGACAAAAGCGAATCTCTTTGGTCTCAGGTCGATCCGTAATCCGAAGTATACAGAATTGCCAATGTCGTCCAATGGTATAGATGAAAATATCTTTACTCCTATTAATTAGACAGGATTCTCCCTCATCGTATCTTGTCCAGGAGGATCAAGTGTACAAGATTTGTGCGGTAGCACTTGTCCAAAGCGACTCTTCTTGGACTCTGGTCGAATCATAAGCCTGAGTATCCAGAATTGCCAATGCCGTCTAATGCTATAGATGCAAATATCTTCACTCCTATCAATTTGACAGGATTCTGGCTCATCGTGTCTTGTCCAGGAGGATTAAGTGTACAAGATTTGTGTGGTAGCACTTGTCCAAAGCGACTCTTCTTGGACTCTGGTCGAATCATAAGCCTGAGCATCCAGAATTGCCAATGCCGTCTAATGATATAGATGCAAATATCTTCACTCCTATCAATTTGACAGGATTCTGTCTCATCGTATCCTGTCCAGGAGGTTCAAATGTACAAGATTTGTACCGTAGCACTTGACAAAAACGAATCGTTTTGGACTCAGGTCGATCCATATGCCGAAGCATCCAGAATTGCCAATGTCGTCCAATGATATAGATGCAAATATCTTTACTGCTATCAATTTGAAAGGATTCTGCCTAATCGTATCTTGACCAGGGGGTCCAAATGTGCACGATTTGTGCGGTAGCACGTGTCCAAAGCGACTCTCTTTGGCCCCCGGTTGAATCATATGCCGGAGCATCCAGAATTGCCAATATCGTCCAGTGATATAGATTCAAATATCTTTACTCCTATCAATGTGATAGGATTCTGCCTCATCA
This sequence comes from Priocnemis perturbator, assembly GCA_963942575.1. NCBI lineage: Eukaryota > Metazoa > Arthropoda > Insecta > Hymenoptera > Pompilidae > Priocnemis > Priocnemis perturbator. The sequence goes on from CAWWDK010000174.1 coordinate 160,865, forward strand.
TACCTTGTTCCGGAGGTTCATATGTACAAGATTTGTGCGGTAGTCCTTGTCCAAAGCGACTATCTTTGGACACAGGTCGAATCATAAGACGGGGCCACCAGAATTGCCAATGTCGTCCAATGATATAGATGCAAATATCACCACTCCTATCAATGTGATAGGATTCTGCCTCATCATACCTTGTTCCGGAGGTTCAAATGTACAAGATTTGTGCGGTAGCCCTTGTCCAAAGCGACTCTCTTTGACTCAGGTCGAATCATAAGCCGGAGCATCCAGAATCGCCAATGTCGTCCAATGATATAGATGCAAACACCTTCACTGCTATCAATTTGACAGGATTCTGTCTCATCATAAGCTGTTCCGGATGTTCAAATGTACAAGACTTGTTGCCGTAGCACTTGTCCGAAGCGACTCTCTTTGGACTCAGGTCGAATCATAAGCCAGAGCATCCAGAATTGCCAATGTCGTGCAATGATATAGATGCAAATATCTTTACTCCTATCAATGTGATAGGATTCTGCCTCATCATACCTTGTTCCGGAGGTTCATATGTACAAGATTTGTGCGGTAGCCCTTGTCCAAAGCGACTCTCTTTGGACTCAGGTCGAATCATAAGACGGGGCATCCAGAATTGCCAATGTCGTGCAATGATATAGATGCAAATATCATCACTCCTATGAATATGATAGGATTCTGCCTCATCATACCTTGTTCCGGAGGTTCAAATGTACAAGATTTGTGCGGTAGCCCTTGTCCGAAGCGACTCTCTTTGGACTCAGGTCGAATCATAAGCCAGAGCATCCAGAATTGCCAATGTCGTGCAATGATATAGATTCAAATATCTTTACTCCTATCAATGTGATAGGATTCTGCCTCATCATACCTTGTTCCGGAGGTTCATATGTACAAGATTTGTGCGGTAGCCCTTGTCCAAAGCGACTCTCTTTGACTCAGGTCGAATCATAAGCCGGAGCATCCAGAATCGCCAATGTCGTCCAATGATATAGATGCAAACACCTTCACTGCTATCAATTTGACAGGATTCTGTCTCTTCATAAGCTGTTCCGGATGTTCAAATGTACAAGACTTGTTGCGGTAGCACTCGTCCGAAGCGACTCTCTTTGGACTCAGGTCGAATCATAAGCCAGAGCATCCAGAATCGCCAATGTCGTCCAATGATATAGATGCAAACACCTTCACTGCTATCAATTTGACAGGATTCTGTCTAATCATACCCTGTTCCGGATGTTCAAATGTACAAGGTTTGGGCGGTAGCACTTGTCCAAAGCGAATCTCCTTGGACTCAGGTCGAATCAAAAACCGGAGCATCCAGCATTGCCATGACGTCCAATGATAGAGATGCAAATATCTTCACTCCCATCAATTCGACAGGATTCTGGCTCATCTTGTCTTGTCCAGGAGGATCAAGTGTACAAGATTTGTGCGGTAGCACTAGACAAAAGCGAAACTCTTTGGACTCAGGTCGATCCATAAGCCGAACCATCCAGAATTGCCAATGTCGTGGAATGATATAGATGCAAATATCTTTACTGCTATCAATTTGACAGGATTCTGCCTCTATCATATCTTGTCCAGGGGGTCAAAATGTACAAGACTTGTGCGGTAGCACTTGACGAAAGTCAATCTCTTTGACTCAGGTCAAATCATATGCCGATCATCCCGAATTGCCAATGTCGTCCAATGATACAGATGCAAATATCTTTACTCCTATCAATGTGATAGGATTCTGCCTCATCATATCTTGTTCCGGAGGTTCAAATGTACAAGATTTGTGCGGTAGCCCTTGTCCAAAGCGACTCTCTTTGGACTCAGGTCGAATCATAAGACGGGGCATCCAGACTTGCCAATGTCGTCCAATGATATAGATGCAAATATCACCACTCCTATCAATGTAATAGGATTCTGCCTCATCATACCTTATTCCGGAGGTTCAAATGTACAAGATTTGTGCGGTAGACTTGTCCAAAGCGAGTCTCTTTGACTCAGGTCGAATCATAAGCCGGAGCATCCAGAATTGCCAATGTCGTCCAATGATATAGATGCAAACATCTTCACTGCTATCAATTTGACAGGATTCTGTCTCATCATACCCTGTTCCGGATGTTCAAATGTACAAGGTTTGGGCGGTAGCACTTGTCCAAAGCGACTCTCCTTCGACTCAGGTCGAATCATAAACCGGAGCATCCAGCATTGCCATGGCGTCCAATATTAGAGATGCGAATATCTTCACTCCGATCAATTCGACAGGATTCTGGTTCATCGTGTCTTGTCCAGGAGGATCACGTGTACAAGATTTGTGCGGTAGCACTAGACAAAAGCGAAACTCTTTGGACTCAGGTCGATCCATAAGCCGAACCATCCAGAATTGCGAATGTCGTGGAATGATATAGATGCAAATATCTTTACTGCTATCAATTTGACAGGATTCCGCCTAATCGTATCTTGACCAGGGGGTCCAAATGTACAAGATTTGTGCGATAGCACGTGTCCAAAGCGACTCTCTTTGGCCTCCGGTCGAATCATATGCCGGAGCATTCAGAATTGCCTATGTCGTCCAGTGATATAGATTCAAATATCTTTTCTCCTATCAATTTGACAGGATTCTGCCTCTATCATATCTTGTCCAGGGGGTCAAAATGTACAAGACTTGTGCGGTAGCACTTGACAAAAGTCAATCTCTTTGACTCAGGTCGAATATCATCACTCCTATGAATGTGATAGGATTCTGCCTCATCATACCTTGTTCCGGAAGTTCAAATGTACAAGATTTGTGCGGTAGCCCTTGTCCGAAGCGACTCTCTTTGGACTCAGGTCGAATCATAATCCAGAGCATCCAGAATTGCCAATGTCGTGCAATGATATAGATGCAAATATCTAAACTCCTATCAATGTGATAGGATTCTGCCTCATCATACCTTGTTCCTGAAACTCAAATGTACAAGATTTGTGCGGTAGCCCTTGTCCAAAGCGACTCTCTTTGACTCAGGTCGAATCATAAGCCGGAGCATCCAGCATTGCCATGGCGTCCAATGATAGAGATGCAAATATCTTCACTCCCATCAATTCGACAGGATTCTGGCTCATCGTGTCTTGTCCAGGAGGATCAAGTGTACAAGATTTGTGCGGTAGCACTAGACAAAAGCGAAACTCTTTGGACTCAGGTCGAATCATAAGACGGGGCATCCAGAATTGCCAATGTCGTGGAATGATATAGATGCAAATATCTTTACTGCTATCAATTTGGCAGGATTCCGCCTAATCGTATCTTGACCAGGGGGTCCAAATGTGCAAGATTTGTGCGGTAGCACGTGTCCAAAGCGACTCTCTTTGGCCCCCGGTCGAATCATATGCCGGAGCATCCAGAATTGCCAATGTCGTCCAGTGATATAGATTGAAATATCTTTACTCCTATCAATGTGATAGGATTCTGCCTCATCATACCTTGTTCCGGATGTTCAAATGTACAAGACTTGTTGCGGTAGCACATGTCCGAAACGACTCTCTTTGGACTCAGGTCGAATCATAAGCCAGAGCATCCAGAATTGCCAATGTCGTGCAATGATATAGATGCAAATATCTAAACTCCTATCAATGTGATAGGATTCTGCCTCATCATACCTTGTTCCTGAAACTCAAATGTACAAGATTTGTGCGGTAGCCCTTGTCCAAAGCGACTCTCTTTGACTCAGGTCGAATCATAAACCGGAGCATCCAGCATTGCCATGGCGTCCAATGATAGAGATGCAAATATCTTCACTCCCATCAATTCGACAGGATTCTGGCTCATCGTGGCTTGTCCAGGAGGATCAAGTGTACAAGATTTGTCCCCGCAGGGGGGTCCCTGTGGTGGGGACCTTTGGGGCTTAGCGTACCCACGTACCCGACAGACGCTCTGACTGCTCAATCGGTTTGCTCGGGCCGTGCAGTCACTCCACCGGAGGATAATCGGTAGACGGGGTTGAGGTGGGCCCGCCGGCGGTGGATGGTGTAACGTGTGGGAACGTCCCACCTGCGTTGCACTTTGCCACCGTCGGTCCCCCCAACATTGGGACGGCACCATTAGGGGTTGCAATCGTCGTGGCAGTGGTGATAGCCAAATTTACGCTGGCGAGGGTGTGAAAACCCGGTGTGGGAGTTGCACTCAATCAGCTCGCCCTACCAAGAATTGGCAGAGTCTTGGGAGAGGTTTAGAAAGGCCTCGCTTCCACCAGTAAGATTCGGTGCCGGCAACCCGATAGACTGGGAGCAGTTTTATTGCGCGCTGATTGGACGTATTCCAAATCCGTGCTTCGTCTACGTTTGCGTTGCGCACTCATAGCAGGGGGCCGTGTGGTTAGAGGCGTCATGCCAGTTGCTGCACGTTAAACAACACGACTTATGTACAAGATTTGTGCGGTAGCACTAGACAAAAGCGAAACTCTTTGGACTCAGGTCGATCCATAAGCCGAACCATCGAGAATTGCCAATGTTGTTTAATGATATAGATGCAAATATCTTTACTGCTATCAATTTGACAGGATTCTGCCTCTATCATATCTTGTCCAGGGGGTGAAAATGTACAAGACTTGTGCGGTAGCACCTGACGAAAGTCAATCTCTTTGACTCAGGTCAAATCATATGCCGATCATCCAGAATTGCCAATGTCGTCCAATGATACAGATGCAAATATCATCACTCCTATGAATGTGATAGGATTCTGCCTCATCATACCTTGTACAGGAGGTCCAAATGTACAAGACTTGTTGCGGTAGCACTTGTCCGAAGCGACTCTCTTTGGACTCAGGTCGAATCATAAGCCAGAGCATCCAGAATCGCCAATGTCGTCCAATGATAGAGATGCAAATATCTTCACTCCCATCAATTCGACAGGATTCTGGCTCATCGTGTCTTGTCCAGGAGGATCAAGTGTACAAGATTTGTGCGGTAGCACTAGACAAAAGCGAAACTCTTTGGATTCAGGTCGATCCATAAGCCGAACCATCCAGAATTGCCAATGTCGTGGAATGATATAGATGCAAATATCTTCACTGCTATCAATTTGACAGGATTCTGCCTCTATCATATCTTGTCCAGGGGGTGAAAATGTACAAGACTTGTGCGGTAGCCCTTGTCCGAAGCGACTCTCTTTGGACTCAGGTCGAATCATAAGCCTGAGCATCCAGAATTGCCAATGTCGTCCAATGATATAGATGCAAATATCTTAACTCCTATCAATTTGACAGGATTCTGCCTTATCATATCTTGTCCAGGAGGTTCAAATGTACACGATTTGTGCGGTAGTACCTGACAAAAGCGAATCTGTTTGGACTCAGGTCGATCCGTAAGCCGAAGTATACAGAATTGCCAATGTCGTCCAATGGTATAGATGCAAACATCTTCACTCCTATCAATGTGATAGGATTCTGCCTCATCATGCCTTGTCCAGGAGGTCCAAATGTACAAGATTTGTGCGGTAGCACTTGTCCGAAGCGACTCTCTTTGGACTCAGATCGAATCAGAAGCCGGTGCATCCAGAATTGCCAATGTCGTCCAATGATATAGAAGCAAATATCTTTACTGCTATCAATTTGATAGGATTCTGCCTCATCGTATCTTGTCCAGGGGGTCCAAATGTACAAGATTTGTGCCGCAGCATTTGTCCAAACCGACTCTCGTTGGACTCAGGTCGATCCATATGCCGAAGTAACAAAAATTGCCAATGATGTCCATTGATATAGATGCAAATATCTTTACTGCTATCAATTTGACAGGATTCTGCCTTATCATATCTTGTCCAGGAGGTTCAAATGTACACGATTTGTGCGGTAGTACCTGACAAAAGCGAATCTGTTTGGACTCAGGTCGATCCGTAAGCCGAAGTATACAGAATTGCCAATGTCGTCCAATGGTATAGATGCAAACATCTTCACTCCTATCAATGTGATAGGATTCTGCCTCATCATGCCTTGTCCAGGAGGTCCAAATGTACAAGATTTGTGCGGTAGCACTTGTCCGAAGCGACTCTCTTTGGACTCAGATCGAATCAGAAGCCGGTGCATCCAGAATTGCCAATGTCGTCCAATGATATAGAAGCAAATATCTTTACTGCTATCAATTTGATAGGATTCTGCCTCATCGTATCTTGTCCAGGGGGTCCATATGTACAAGATTTGTGCCGCAGCATTTGTCCAAACCGACTCTCGTTGGACTCAGGTCGATCCATATGCCGAAGTAACAAAAATTGCCAATGATGTCCATTGATATAGATGCAAATATCTTTACTGCTATCAATTTGACAGGATTCTGCCTTATCATATCTTGTCCAGGAGGTTCAAATGTACACGATTTGTGCGGTAGTACCTGACAAAAGCGAATCTGTTTGGACTCAGGTCGATCCGTAAGCCGAAGTATACAGAATTGCCAATGTCGTCCAATGGTATAGATGCAAACATCTTCACTCCTATCAATGTGATAGGATTCTGCCTCATCATGCCTTGTCCAGGAGGTCCAAATGTACAAGATTTGTGCGGTAGCACTTGTCCGAAGCGACTCTCTTTGGACTCAGATCGAATCAGAAGCCGGTGCATCCAGAATTGCCAATGTCGTCCAATGATATAGAAGCAAATATCTTTACTGCTATCAATTTGATAGGATTCTGCCTCATCGTATCTTGTCCAGGGGGTCCAAATGTACAAGATTTGTGCCGCAGCATTTGTCCAAACCGACTCTCGTTGGACTCAGGTCGATCCATATGCCGAAGTAACAAAAATTGCCAATGATGTCCATTGATATAGATGCAAATATCTTTACTCCTATCAATTTGACAGGATTCTGCCTCATCGTGTCTTGTCCAGGAGGATCAAGTGTACAAGATTTGTGTGGTAGCACTTGTCCAAAGCTACTCTTCTTGGACTCTGGTCGAATCATAAGCCTGAGCATCCAGAATTGCCAATGCCGTCTAATGATATAGATGCAAATATCTTCACTCCTATCAATTTGACAGGATTCTGGCTCATCGTGTCTTGTCCAGGAGGATTAAGTGTACAAGATTTGTGTGGTAGCACTTGTCCAAAGCGACTCCCTTTTGCCTCCGGTCGAATCATAAGCCGGTGCATCCAGAATTGCCAATGTCGTCCAATGATATAGAAGCAAATATCTTTACTGCTATCAATTTGACAGGATTCTGCCTCATCGTATCTTGTCCAGGGGGTCCAAATGTACAAGATTTGTGCCGCAGCATTTGTCCAAACCGACTCTCGTTGGACTCAGGTCGATCCATATGCCGAAGTAACAAAAATTGCCAATGATGTCCATTGATATAGATGCAAATATCTTTACTCCTATCAATTTGACAGGATTCTGCCTCATCATATCTTGTCCAGGAGGTTCAAATGTACACGATTTGTGCGGTAGCACTTGACAAAAGCGAATCTCTTTGGTCTCAGGTCGATCCGTAATCCGAAGTATACAGAATTGCCAATGTCGTCCAATGGTATAGATGAAAATATCTTTACTCCTATTAATTAGACAGGATTCTCCCTCATCGTATCTTGTCCAGGAGGATCAAGTGTACAAGATTTGTGCGGTAGCACTTGTCCAAAGCGACTCTTCTTGGACTCTGGTCGAATCATAAGCCTGAGTATCCAGAATTGCCAATGCCGTCTAATGCTATAGATGCAAATATCTTCACTCCTATCAATTTGACAGGATTCTGGCTCATCGTGTCTTGTCCAGGAGGATTAAGTGTACAAGATTTGTGTGGTAGCACTTGTCCAAAGCGACTCTTCTTGGACTCTGGTCGAATCATAAGCCTGAGCATCCAGAATTGCCAATGCCGTCTAATGATATAGATGCATATATCTTCACTCCTATCAATTTGACAGGATTCTGTCTCATCGTATCCTGTCCAGGAGGTTCAAATGTACAAGATTTGTACCGTAGCACTTGACAAAAACGAATCGTTTTGGACTCAGGTCGATCCATATGCCGAAGCATCCAGAATTGCCAATGTCGTCCAATGATATAGATGCAAATATCTTTACTGCTATCAATTTGAAAGGATTCTGCCTTATCATATCTCGTCCAGGAGGTTCAAATGTACACGATTTGTACGGTAGTACTTGTCCAAAGCGACTCTCTTTGGACTCAGGTCGAATCATAAGTCGGGGCATCCAGAATTGCCAATGTCGTCCAATGATATAGATGCAAACATCTTTATTCCTATCACTTTCACAGCATTCTGCCTCATCGTATCTTGTCCATGGGGTTCAAATGTACAAGATTTGTGCGGTAGCACTTGTCCAGGCCGACTCTCTTTGAATTCAAGTCGAATCATAAGCCGAAGTATTCAGAATTGCCAATGTCGGCCAATGATATTTATGCAAATATCTTCACTCTTATCAACGTGATAGGATTATGCCTCATCATACCTTGTCCAGGAGGTTCATATGTACAAGATATGTGCGGTAGCACTTGACAAAAGCAAATCTCTTTGGACTCAGGTCGATCCATATGCCGTAGCATCCAGACTGCCATCGTCGTCCAATGATATAGATGCAAATATCTTCACTCCTATCAATTTGATAGGATTCTGCCTCATGGTATCTTGTCCAGGGGGTTCCAATGTACAAGATTTGTGCGGTAGTACTTGTCCAAAACGACTCTCTTTGTACTCAGGTCGAATCATAAACGGGAGCATCCAGCATTGCCAATATCGTCCAATTATATAGATAAAAACATCTTCACTCCTATCAATTTGACAGGTTTCTGCCTCATCATATCTTGTCCAGGAGGTTTAAATGTACAAGATTTGTGCTGTAGCACTTGTCGAAAGCGACATTCTTTGGACTTAGGTCGATCCATAAGCCGAAGCATTCAGCATTGCCTTGTCGTCCAATGATATAGAAGCAATTATCTGGCCTCCAATCAAGTTGCCAGGATTCTGCCTCATCATACTTGTTCCAAAGGTGCAAATGTACAAGGTTTGTGCGGTAGAACTTGACAAAAGCGAATCTCTTTGGCCTCAGGTCGATCCATAAGCCGAAGCATCCAGAATTGCCAATGTCGTCCAATGATATAGATGCAAATATCTTCACTCCTATAACTTTGACAGGATTCTGCCTCATGGTATCTTGTCCAGGAGATTCAAATGTACAAGATTTGTGCGGTAGCACTTGTCCAAAACAACTCTCTTTGTACTCAGGTCGAATCATAAGCCGAAGTATTCAGAATTGCCAATGTCGTCCAATGATATAGATGCAAATATCTTTACTCCTATCAATATGCCAGGATTCTGCCTCGTCATACCTTGTTCCGGAGGTTCAAATGTACAGGATTTGTGCTGTAGTACTTGTCCAAAGCGACTTTCTTTGGATTCAGGTCGAATCATAAGCCGGAGCATCCAGAATTGCCAATGCCGTCCAATGATATAGATGCAAATATCTTTACTGCTATCAATTTGACAGAATTCTGCCTCATCATACCTTGTTCCGGAGGTTCAAATGTACAGGATTTGTGCTGTAGTACTTGTCAAAGAGCGACTCTCTTGCGATTCAGGTTCGCACCATAAGACGGACCAACCAGAACTGCCGATGTTGACCAATGATATAGATGCAAATATCTTTACTCCTATCAATTTGACAGGATTCTGCCTCATCGTATCTTGTCCAGGAGATTCAAATGTACGAGAATTGAGCGATCGCACTTATCCAAAGCGAATCTCTTTGGACTCATGTCGAATCATAAGGCGAAGAATCCGAAATTGCCGATATTGTCCAATGATATACAGGCAAATATCCTCACTCCTATCTATTTAAAAGCATTCTGCCTCATCGTATCTTGTCCAGGAGGTTCAAATGTACAAGATTTATGCGGTAACACTTGCCCAGGCCGAATCTCTTTGGATTCAGGTCTAATTATATGCTGAATCCCCAGGATTGCCAATGTCGCCCAGTGATATAGATGCAAATATGTACACTGCTATCAATTTGACAGGATTCTGTCTCATGGTATCCTGTCCAGGAGGTTCAAATGTACAAGATTTGTACCGTAGCACTTAACAAAAACGAATCGTTTTGGACTCAGGTCGATCCATATGCCGAAGCATCCAGAATTGCCAATGTCGTCCAATGATATAGATGCAAATACGTTTACTCCTATCAATTTTACAGCATTCTGCCTCATCGTATCTTGTCCAGGAGGTTCAAATGTACAAGATTTATGCGGTAACACTTGCCCAGGCCGACTCTCTTTGGATTCAGGTCTAATTATAAGCTGAATCCCCAGGATTGCCAATGTCGCCCAGTGATATAGATGCAAATATCTACACTGCTATCAATTTGACAGGATTCTGCCTCATGGTATCTTGTCCAGGAGATTCAAATGTACAATATTTGTGCGGTAGCACTTGTCCGAAGCGACTCTGTTTGGACTCAGTTCGAATCATAAGCCGGTGCGTCCAGAATTGCCAATGTCGTCCAATGATATAGAAGCAAATATCTTCACTCCTATCATTGTGACAGGATTCTGCCTCATCATACCTTGTTCCGGAGGTTCACATGTACAAGATTTGTGCGTTAGCACTTCACAAAAGCGAATCTCTTTGGACTCAGGTCGAATCATAAGCCGGAGCATCCAGAATTGCCAATGTTATCCAATTATATAGATGCAAACATCTTCACTCCTATCAATGTGATAGGATTCTACTTCATCATAACTTGTTCCTAGGTTCAAATGTACAAGATTTGTGCGGTTTTACGTGTCCAACGCGACTGTCTTTGGATGCAGGTCGAATCATAAGCCGGAGCATACAGAATTGCCAATGTCGTCCAATGATATAGATGCAAATATCTTTACTGCTATCAATTTGACAGGATTCTGCCTCATCATACCTTGTGCCGGAGGTTTAACTGTACAAGATTTGTGCGGGAGCCCTTGTCCAAAGCGACTCTCCTTGAACTCAGGTCGAATCATATGCCGAAGCATTCAGAATTGCCAATGTCGTCCAATGATATAGTTGCAAATATCTTTACTCCTATCAATATGCCAGGATTCTGCCTCATCATACCTTGTCCCGGCGGTTCAAATGTACAGGATTTGTGCTGTAGTACTTGTCCAAAGCGACTGTCTTTGGATTCAGGTCGAATCATAAGCCGGAGCATCCAGAATTGCCAATGTCGTCCTATGATTTAGATGCAAATATCTTAACTCCCATCAATTTGCCAGGATTCTGCCTCATCATACCTTGTCCAGGAGATCCTAATTTACAAGTTTTTTAGCGGCAGCATTTTTCCAAACCGACTCTTTTACGACTCAGGTCGAATTATAAGCCGAGCATCCAGAATTGGCCAATGTCGTCCAATGATATAGATGCAAATATCTTCAATCCTATAAATTTGACATGATTCTGCCTCATCGTATCTTGCCCAGGAGGTCCAAATGTACAAAATTTGTGAGGTAGCACTTGTCCAAAGCGACTCTCTTTGGACTCAGGCCGAATCATAAGCCGGAGCATCCAGAATTGCCAATGTCGTCCAATGATATAGATGCAAATATCCTCACTCCTATCAATTTTACAGCATTCTGCCGCGTCTTATCTTGTCCAGGAGGTTCAAATGTACAAGATGTGTGCGGCTGCATTTGTCCAATCTAACTCCCTTTGGACTTAGGTCGATCCATATGCCGAAGTGACAAAAATTGCCGATGTTATCGGAATGATATAGATGCAAATATTTAACTCCTTTCAATTTGCCAGGATTCTGCCCCATCATACCTTGTACAGGAGCTCCAAATGGACAAGATTTGGGCGGCAGCATTTGTCCAAAGCGACTCTCTTTGGACTCAGGTCGAATCATAAGCCGGAGCATCCAGAATTGCCAATGTCGTCCAATGATATAGATCCAAATATCTTCACTCCTACCAATTTGACAGGATTCTGCCTCATCATACCTTGTCCAGGAGGTTCAAATGAACAAGATTTGTGCGGTAGCACTTGTCCAGACCGACTCTCTTTGGATTCAGGTCGAAGCATAAGCCGGATCCACAGGGTTGCCAATGTCGCCCAATGATATTGATGCAAATATCTTTACTACTATCATTGTGACAGGATTCTGCCTCATTGTATCTTGTCCAGGAGGTCCAAATGTAAAAGATTTGTGCGGTAGCACTAGTCCAAAGCGACTCTCTTTGGACTCAGGTCGAATCATAAGCCGGAGCATCCAGAATTGCCAATGTCGTCCAATGATATAGATCCAAATATGCTGACTCCTATCAATTTGATAGGATTCTGCCTCATCGTATCTTAACCAGGAGGTTCAAATGTACAAGATTTGTGCGGTAGCACTTGACCAAAGCGATTCTCTTTGGACCCAGGTCGATCCATAAGCCGAAGCATCCAGAATTGCAAATGTCGTCCAATGATATAGATGCAATTATCTGGCCTGCAATCAATTTGCCAGGATTCTGCCTCATCATACTTGTTCCAGAGGTGCAAATGTACAAGGTTTGTGCGGTAGCACTTGACCGATGCGAATCTCTTTGGACTAAGGTCGATCAATATGCCGAAGCAACCAGAATTTCCAATATTGTCCAATGATATAGATCCAAATATCCTCACTCCTATCAATTTTCCAGCATTCTGCCGCATCTTATCTTGTCGAGGAGGTTCAAATGTACAACATTTGTGCGGTAGCTCTTGTCCGGATCGACTATATTTGGATTCAGGTCGAATCATATGCCGGATCCCCAGGATTGCCAATGTCGTCCAATGATATACATGCAAATATCTTTACTCCTATCAAATTGCCAGGATTCTGCCTCATCGTATCTTAACCAGGAGGTTCAAATGTACAAGATTTGTGCGGTAGCACTTGACCAAAGCGAATCTCTTTGGACTCAGATCGATCCATATGCCGAAGCATCCAATATTGCCAATGTCGTCCTATGATATACATGCAAATATGCTGACTCCTATCAATTTGATAGGATTCTGCCTCATCGTATCTTGTCCAGGAAGATCAAATGTACAAGATTTGTGCGGTAGCACTTTTCCAGACCGACTCTCTTTAGATTCAGGTCGAATCATAAGCCGGATCCCCAGGATTGCCAATGTCGCCCAATGATATTGATGCAAATACCTTTACTCCTATCAATGTGACAGGATTCTGACTCATCATACCTTTTCCAGGAGGTTCAAATGCACAAGATTTGGGCGGCAGCATTTGTCCAAACCGACTTCCATGGACTCAGGTCGATCCATATGCCGAAGTAACAAAAATTGCCGATGTTATTCGAATGATATAGATGCAAATATCTTAACTCCTATCAATTTGCCAGGATTCTGCCTCATCATACCTTGTCCAGGATGTCCAAGTCTACAAGGTTTGTGCGGTAGCACTTGTCCAAAGCGACAACCTTGGGACTCAGGTCGATCCATAAGCCGAGCATCCAGGATTGCCAATGACGTCCAATGATATACATGCAAATATCTTTACTCCTATCAAATTGCCAGGATTCTGCCTCATCGTATCTTAACCAGGAGGTTCAAATGTACAAGGTTTGTGGTGTAGCACTTGTCCAAAACAAATCTCTCTGGGCTCAGGTCGATCCATAAGCCGAAGCATCCAGAATTGCCAATGTCGTCCAATGATATAGAGGCAGATATCCTGACTCCTGTCAATTTGACAGCATTTTGCCTCATCGTATCTTGTCCAGGAGGTTCAAATGTACAAGATTTGTTCGGTAGCACTTGTCCAGGCCGACTCTCTTTGGATTCAGGTCTAATTATAAGACGGATCCCCAGGATTGCCAATGTCGTCCAATGATAAAGGTGCAAATATCTTCACTCCTATCAATGTGACAGGATTCTGCCTCATCATACCTTGACCAGGAGGTTCAAATGTACTAGATTTGTGCGGTAGCATTTGTCCAAACCGACTCCCTTTGGACTCAGGTCGATCCACATGCCGAAGTAACAAAAATTGCCGATGTTATCCGAATGATATAGATGCAAATATCTTAACTCCTATCAATTTGCCAGGATTCTGCCTCATCGTATCTTGTCCAGGCGGTCCAAATGTACAAGATTTTGGCGGTAGCACTTGTCCAAAGCGACTCTCTTTGGCCTCCGGTCGAATCATATGCTTGGAGCATCCAGAATTGCCAATGTCGTCCAATAATATAGATGCAAATACCTTCACTCCTATCAATTTGACAGGATTCTGCCTCATCGTATCTTGTCCAGGAGGATCAAATGTACAAGATTTGTGCGGTAGCACTATTCCAGACCGACTCTCATTGGATTCAGGTCGTATCATAAGCCGGATCCCAGGATTGCCAATGTCGCCCAATGATATTGTTTTCGCGACAAGGCCCGAATTAAAACGCGGGACACTCCGTAGCGAACGGGCGAGTGCGAAATCTAACGGCCGTTTGTTGTTGTGGCGAAAGGACAAGGACAGGACGAAGGACAGACGGGACGTAACGAACACGCGATTAAATTAACTTAATTTTAATGATAAAGACTAGATATTTACAGCAATTAGGACTACGCGAATGTACAGGCGATTAACAAACTAAAGCGGTATATACAATTAAAGCTAAGACGCACGGACGCAACGGAACTAAAAAAGGCAACTAGGCCACAGACGAGGTACAGAATAGACACCGCATCTTATGGACCTTCGTGTCACACGTCTAGAAATACAGACGGAGCAGAAAACAAGGCAAGTTGGAGCGCCCTCTGCGTATGCGAACGGCAGAAGTCATAATTACAATTCAAGTACTGACTGACTTGGCGGCGTTGCCAAATGTATGCGATAAATGCATGATTGCCATATCATGAATTTGTTACGAATGTACATCTAGTCCGTTCGGCGTATTTTCGATTAAGCTTTTACGGAGGGAGAGGTACGGAATGAAATTTACAATTTTTTTGATGTATTTTGAAAGCAATAACTTTGATACAAATAAAAATATTAACACGCGACTTCGGAAAATGGCAAATCGGGAAACAATCAAGCTAGAGCAAGAAATATAAGTGGCCGTACAGTACACATGACATGTTTGTGAATAAGTTGGCATAGTATGAATGGCTTATATGTGTGTGTTGATTCTTGCTAGGCAATGACACACGTACCGCCATATATTACTCGCAACGAAATAGAATTCGCCGAAAAAACGAGTGCTGATGATGAGTGAAGCGACGATTGGCTTTGAGGAGGAAATGGACACACATAAGAAAATCGCAGAATTTCTTGCAATTTTCAGGGATTATGCATTTTAATGTAATAAAGGAGTTTGCCAAATTTCACAATTTCCGACTACAGTAAATTCTGTCACATTGTCGCGGATCTGGGAATCGTTTACGACAGTGCAGTCCACGAGAGGGGTCCCTTACGCCGCTATTTCCACCTCCGCTAGAAAGAATTGGCTCTCTCCTTTATGTTTCATCGCGTTTTTTTGTTTATGCCGATCATATGACACACGGTGCGTCGTCCGTTTCCAGGGCAACGTTAATTTGGTGGGGGGGCCTATAGAGGACTGGGAGCGATCCCTGGACAGCACTGGTTTACGACAACGTGTCCACTCTTTCCAAGTTGTGGCAAACGATAGACAGGTGCACGACAATGTGAGAGGGTATGCTACGAATTTTGACTAATCGTAGCATACCCTCTCACGTTGTCGTGCACCTGTCTATTGTTCTGCGACAACTTGGAGAGAGTGGATACGGTTTTCGAGCCTCGCGTCGTTGCAGTTTGTCGAACGACAAGAAAACGACATTCGGGGCAACTGACACAGTTGAAACTCAGCGTGCGAAATGCTGCAACACAGACGATTCTTAACGATTATTATTAACTTTTTCTGTATGATATAATTTATAACATATTGATGAGATTGTTTGTATAAAAATAAGACTAAACATGATGTAATTCAGAAAACATTTACTAATTAAATCGTCAAGTGTAATGACTTATACAATAAGTATAAAATAAATAAATGTTGTTCAAATTATGTCATGTTTGATATCATTTTAAGCGGAAACATGTCATCAATATATCAATCACAATTTCGGACAAATAAAAGTAAAATTCAAAAAGTTATATTATTGTATTATAAACAGTTGAACCGTCGTCTCATCAATGAAGCCGCGTCGCGCGTCGCATCACACGCCTCACGCCTCACTGACTCGGTTTAAGATTACATAGGCGTAGAAATGACGCGTGCAAGCACAGGCAGCACAGGCAGCACAGGCAGCACAGGCAGCAAGCACAGGCAGCAAGCACAGGCAGCAAGTACAGGCAGCACAGGCAGCAAGCACAGACAGCAAGTACAGGCACCAAGCACAGGCAGCACAGGCAGCAAGCACAGGCAGCAAGCACATGCAGCAAGCACATGCAGCAAGCACAGGCAGCAAGCACAGACAGCAAGCACAGGCAGCACAGGCAGCACAGGCAGCACAGGCAGCAAGAACAGGCAGCCAGGCAGCAGAGGCAGCAAGCACAGGCAGCACAGGCAGCAAGCACAGGCAGCACAGGCAGCACAGGCAGCATGCACAGACAGCAAGCACAGGCAGCAAGCACAGGCAGCAAGCACAAGCAGCAAGAACAGGCAGCAAGCACAGACAGCAAGCACAGGCAGCACAGGCAGCAAGCGCAGACAGCAGGTACAGGCAGCAAGCACAGGCAGCACAGGCAGCAAGCACAGACAGCAAGCACAGGCTGCACAGGCAGCAAGCACAGAGAGCAAGTACAGGCACCAAGCACAGGCAGCAAGCACAGGCAGCAAGCACAGACAGCAAGCACAGGCAGCAAGCACAGACAGCACAGGCAGCAAGCACCGGCAGCACAGGCAGCAAGCACAGACAGCAAGCACAGGCTGCACAGGCAGCAAGCACAGAGAGCAAGTACAGGCACCAAGCACAGGCAGCAAGCACAGGCAGCAAGCACAGACAGCAAGCACAGGCAGCAAGCACAGACAGCAAGTACAGGCACCAAGAACAGGCAGCACAGGCAGCACAGGCAGCAAGCATAGGCAGCAAGCACAGGCAGGAAGCACAGGCAGCAAGCACAGGCAGCACAGGCAGCAAGCACAGGCAGCAAGCACAGGCAGGAAGCACAGACAACAAGCACAGGCAGCACAGGCAGCACAGACAGCAAGCACAGGCAGCACAGGCACCATAGGCAGCACAGGCAGTAAGCACAGGCAGCAAGCACAGGCAGCACTGGCAGCACAGGCAGCAAGCACAGGCAGCACAGGCAGCAAGCACAGGCAGCACTGGCAGCACAGGCAGCACAGGCAGCAAGCACAGGCGGCAAGCACAGGCAGCACAGGCAGCAGAGGCAGCAAACACAGACAGCAAGCACAGGCAGCACAGGCAGCACAGGCAGCAAGCACAGGCAGCACAGGCAGCACAGGCAGTAAGTACAGGCAGCAAGCACAGGCAGCATGCACAGGCAGCAAGCACAGGCAGCACTGGCAGCACAGGCAGCAAGCACAGGCAGCAAGCACAGACAGCAAGCACAGGCAGCACAGGCAGCACAGGCAGCAAGCACAGGCAGCAAGCACAGGCAGCACAGGCAGCAGAGGCAGCAAGCACAGACAGCAAGCACAGGCAGCACAGGAAGCAAGCACAGGCAGCACATGCAACACAGGCAGCACAGGCAGCACAGACAGCAAGCACAGGCACCAAGCACAAGCAGCAAGCACAGGCAGCAAGCACTGGCACCAAGCACAGGCAGCACAGGCAGCAAGCACAGGCAGCACACGCAGCAAGCACAGGCCGCAAGCACAGGCAGCACAGGCAGCAAGCACAGGCAGCAAGCACAGGCAGCAAGCACAGACAGCAAGCACAGGCAGCTAGTACAGGCACCAAGCACAGGCAGCTAGTACAGGCACCAAGCACAGGCAGCAGAGGCAGCAAGCAAAGGCAGCAAGCACAGACAGCAAGCCCAGGCAGCACAGGCAGCAAGCACAGGCACCAAGCACAGGCAGCAAGCACAGGCAGCAAGCACAGACAGCAAGCACAGGCAGCACAGGCAGCAAGCGCAGGCAGCAAGCACAGGCAGCACAGGCAGCAAGCACAGGCAGCAAGCACCAGCAGCACAGGCAGCAAGCACAGACAGCAAGCACAGGCTGCACAGGCAGTAAGCACAGACAGCAAGTACAGGCACCAAGCACAGGCAGCAAGCACAGGCAGCAAGCACAGGCAGCACAGGCAGCAAGCACAGGCAGCACAGGCAACACAGGCAGCACAGGCAGCACAGATAGCAAGCACAGGCAGCACAGACAGCAAGCACAGGCAGCAAGCACAAGCAGCAAGCGCAGGCAGCAAGCACAGGCAGCAAGCACAGGCAACAAGCACAGACAGCAAACACAGGCAGCAAGCACAGGCAGCACAGGCAGCAAGCACAGACAGCAAGCACAGGCAGCAAGCACAGGCAGCAAGTACAGGCACCAAGAACAGGCAGCACAGGCAGCACAGGCAGCAAGCATAGGCAGCAAGCACAGGCAGCAAGCACAGGCAGCAAGCACAGGCAGCAAGCACAGGCAGCACAGGCAGCAAGCGCAGGCAGCAAGCACAGGCAGCACAGGCAGCAAGCACAGGCAGCAAGCACCAGCAGCACAGGCAGCAAGCACAGACAGCAAGCACAGGCTGCACAGGCAGTAAGCACAGACAGCAAGTACAGGCACCAAGCACAGGCAGCAAGCACAGGCAGCAAGCACAGGCAGCAAGCACAGACAACAAGTACAGGCACCAAGAACAGGCAGCACAGGCAGCACAGGCAGCAAGCATAGGCAGCAAGCACAGGCAGCAAGCACAGGCAGCAAGCACAGGCAGCACAGGCAGCAAGCACAGGCAGCAAGCACAGGCAGGAAGCACAGACAGCAAGCACAGGCAGCACAGGCAACACAGGCAGCACAGGCAGCACAGACAGCAAGCACAGGCAGCACAGGCAGCATAGGCAGCACAGGCAGTAAGCACAGGCAGCAAACACTGGCAGCACAGGCAGCAAACACAGGCAGCAAGCACAGGCAGCACAGGTAGCAAGCACAGACAGCAAGTACAGGCACCAAGCACAGGCACCAAGCACAGGCAGCAAGCACAGGCAGCAAGCACAGACAGCAAGTACAGGCACCAAGAACAGGCAGCACAGGCAGCACAGGCAGCAAGCATAGGCAGCACAGGCAGCATAGGCAGCACAGGCAGTAAGCACAGGCAGCAAACACTGGCAGCACAGGCAGCAAACACAGGCAGCAAGCACAGGCAGCACAGGCAGCAAGCACAGACAGCAGGTACAGGCACCAAGCACAGGCAGCAAGCACAGGCAGCACAGGCAGCAAGCACAGGCAGCAAGCACAGGCAGGAAGCACAGACAGCAAGCACAGGCAGCACAGGCAACACAGGCAGCACAGGCAGCACAGACAGCAAGCACAGGCAGCACAGGCAGCATAGGCAGCATAGGCAGCACAGGCAGTAAGCACAGGCAGCAAACACTGGCAGCACAGGCAGCAAACACAGGCAGCAAGCACAGGCAGCACAGGCAGCAAGCACAGACAGCAAGTACAGGCACCAAGCACAGGCACCAAGCACAGGCAGCACAGGCAGCAAGCACTGGCAGCAAGCACAGACAGCAAGTACAGGCACCAAGAACAGGCAGCACAGGCAGCACAGGCAGCAAGCATAGGCAGCACAGGCAGCATAGGCAGCACAGGCAGTAAGCACAGGCAGCAAACACTGGCAGCACAGGCAGCAAACACAGGCAGCAAGCACAGGCGGCACAGGCAGCAAGCACAGACAGCAGGTACAGGCACCAAGCACAGGCAGCAAGCACAGACAGCAAGCACAGGCAGCACAGGCATCATGCACAGACAGCAAGTACAGGCACCAAGCACAGGAACACAGGCAGCAAGCACAGGCAGCAAGCACAGGCAGCACAGGCAGCAGCACAGGCCGCAAGCACAGGCAGCACAGGCAGCAAGCACAGGCAGCACTGGCAGCACAGGCAGCACAGGCTGCAAGCACAGACAGCACAGGCAGCAGAGGCAGCAAGCACAGACAGCAAGCACAGGCAGCACAGGCAGTAAGCACAGGCAGCAAGCACAGACAGCAAGTACAGGCACCAAGCACAGGCTGCAAGCACAGGCAGCACAGGCAGCAAGCACAGGCAGCAAGCACAGGCAGCAAGCACAGGCAACAAGCACAGACAGCAAACACAGGCAGCAAGCACAGGCAGCACAGGCAGCAAGCACAGACAGCAGGTACAGGCAGCAAGCACAGGCAGCAAGCACAGGCAGCAAGCAAAGGCAGCAAGCACAGGCAGCACAGGCAGCAAGCACAGGCAGCAAGCACAGACAGCAAGCACAGGCAGCACAGGCAGCAAGCACAGGCAGCACTGGCAGCAAGCACAGGCAGCACAGGCAGCAAGCACAGACAGCAAGTACAGGCAGCACAGGGAGCAAGCACAGGCAGCAAGCACAGGCAGCAAGCACAGGCAGCACAGGCAGCACACGCAGCAAGCACAGGCCGCAAGCACAGGCAGCAAGCACAGGCCGCAAGCACAGACAGCACAGGCAGCAAGCACAAACAGCAAGCACAGGCAGCACAGGCAGCAAGCACAGACAGCAAGTACAGGCACCAAGCACAGGAACACAGGCAGCAAGCACAGGCAGCAAGCACAGGCAGCACAGGCAGCAGCACAGGCCGCAAGCACAGGCAGCACAGGCAGCAAGCACAGACAGCAAGCACAGGCAGCACAGGCAGCAAGCACAGGCAGCACTGGCAGCACAGGCAGCACAGGCAGCACAGGCTGCAAGCACAGACAGCACAGGCAGCAGAGGCAGCAAGCACAGACAGCAAGCACAGGCAGCACAGGCAGTAAGCACAGGCAGCAAGCACAGACAGCAAGTACAGGCACCAAGCACAGGCCGCGAGCACAGGCAGCACAGGCAGCAAGCACAGGCAGCAAGCACAGGCAGCAAGCACAGGCAACAAGCACAGACAGCAAACACAGGCAGCAAGCACAGGCAGCACAGGCAGCAAGCACAGACAGCAGGTACAGGCAGCACAGGCAGCAAGTACAGGCAGCAAGCACAGACAGCAAGTACAGGCACCAAGAACAGGCAGCACAGGCAGCACAGGCAGCAAGCATAGGCAGCACAGGCAGCATAGGCAGCACAGGCAGTAAGCACAGGCAGCAAACACTGGCAGCACAAGCAGCACACACAGGCAGCAAGCACAGGCGGCACAGGCAGCAAGCACAGACAGCAGGTACAGGCACCAAGCACAGGCAGCAAGCACAGACAGCAAGCACAGGCAGCACAGGCATCATGCACAGACAGCAAGTACAGGCACCAAGCACAGGAACACAGGCAGCAAGCACAGGCAGCAAGCACAGGCAGCACAGGCAGCAGCACAGGCCGCAAGCACAGGCAGCACAGGCAGCAAGCACAGACAGCAAGCACAGGCAGCACAGGCAGCAAGCACAGGCAGCACTGGCAGCACAGGCAGCACAGGCAGCACAGGCTGCAAGCACAGACAGCAGGTACAGGCAGCAAGCACAGGCAGCAAGCACAGACAGCAAGCACAGGCAGCACAGGCAGTAAGCACAGGCAGCAAGCACAGACAGCAGGTACAGGCAGCAAGCACAGGCAGCAAGCACAGGCAGCAAGCACAAGCCGCAGAGGCAGCAAGCAAAGGCAGCAAGCACAGGCAGCACAGGCAGCAAGCACAGACAGCAAGCACAGGCAGCACTGGCAGCAAGCACAGGCAGCACAGGCAGCAAGCACAGACAGCAAGTTCAGGCAGCACAGGGAGCAAGCACAGGCAGCAAGCACAGGCAGCAAGCACAGGCAGCACAGGCAGCACACGCAGCAAGCACAGTCCGCAAGCACAGGCAGCACAGGCAGCAAGCACAGGCCGCAAGCACAGGCAGCACAGGCAGCAAGCACAAACAGCAAGCACAGGCAGCACAGGCAGCAAGCACAGGCAGCACAGGCAGCAAGCACAGACAGCAAGTACAGGCACCAAGCACAGGAACACAGGCAGCAAGCACAGGCAGCAAGCATAGGCAGCACAGGCAGCATAGGCAGCACAGGCAGTAAGCACAGGCAGCAAACACTGGCAGCACAGGCAGCAAACACAGGCAGCAAGCACAGGCGGCACAGGCAGCAAGCACAGACAGCAGGTACAGGCACCAAGCACAGGCAGCAAGCACAGACAGCAAGCACAGGCAGCACAGGCATCATGCACAGACAGCAAGTACAGGCACCAAGCACAGGCAGCAAGCACAGACAGCAAGCACAGGCAGCACAGGTACCAAGCACAGGCAGCACAGGCAGCAAGCACAGACAGCAAGCACAGGCAGCACAGGCAGCAAGCACAGACAGCAAGTACAGGCACCAAGCACAGGCAGCACAGGCAGCAAGCACAGGCAGCACACGCAGCAAGCACAGGCCGCAAGCACAGGCAGCACAGGCAGCAAGCACAGGCAGCAAGCACAGACAGCAAGCACAGACAGCAAGCACAGGCAGCACAGGCAGCACAGGCAGCAAGCACAGGCAGCACATGCAGCACAGGCAGCACAGGCAGCGCAGGCAGTAAGCACAGACAGCAAGCACAGACAGCAAGCACGGGCAGCACAGGCAGCACAGGCAGCAAGCACAGGCAGCACAGGCAGCAAGCACAGACAGCAAGCACAGCCAGCACAGGCAACACAGGCAGCACAGGTAGCACAGACAGCAAGCACAGGCACCAAGCACGGGCAGCACAGGCAGCACAGGCAGCAAGCACAGACAGCAAGCACAGGCAGCACAGGCAGCACAGGCAGCAAGCACAGGCAGCACAGGCAACACAGGCAGCACAGGCAGCACAGACAGTAAGAACGGGCAGCACAGGCAGCACAGGCAATAAGCACAGGCAGCACAGGCAGCAAGCACAGGCAGCAAGCACAGGCAGCACAGGCAACACAGGCAGCACAAACAGCAAGCACAGGCAGCACAGGCAGCAAGCACAGGCAGCAAGCACAGGCAGCAAGCACAGGCAGCACAGGCAGCAAGCACAGGCGGCACAGGCAACACAGGCAGCACAGGCAGCACAGACAGTAAGAACGGGCAGCACAGGCAGCACAGGCAATAAGCACAGGCAGCACAGGCAGCAAGCACAGGCAGCAAGCACAGGCAGCATAGGCAGTAAGCACAGGCAGCAAGCACAGGCAGCACAGGCAGCAAGCACAAACAGCAAGCACAGGCAGCAAGCACAGCCAGCACAGGCAACACAGGCAGCACAGGCAGCACAGACAGCAAGCACAGGCACCAAGCACGGGCAGCACAGGCAGCACAGGCAGCAAGCACAGACAGCAAGCACAGGCAGAACAGGCAGCAAGCACAGACAGCAAGTACAGGCAGCACACGCAGCATGCACAGACAGCAAGTACAGGCACCAAGCACAGGCAGCAAGCACAGACACCAGGTACAGGCACCAAGCACAGGCAGCAAGCACAGGCAGCAAGCACAGGCAGCACAGGCAGCAAGCACAGGCAGCAAGCACAGGCAGCACAGGCAGCAAGCACAGGCAGCAAGCACAGGCAGCACAGGCAGCAAGCACAGGCAGCAAGCACAGACAGCAGGTACAGGCAGCAAGCACAGACAGCAAGTACAGGCACCAAGCACAGGCAGCAAGCACAGACAGCAGGTACAGGCACCAAGCACAGGCAGCAAGCACAGGCAGCACAGGCAGCAAGCACAGACAGCAGGTACAGGCACCAAGCACAGGCAGCAAGCACAGACAGCAAACACAGGCAGCACAGGCATCATGCACAGACAGCAAGTACAGGCACCAAGCACAGGCAACACAGGCAGCAAGCACAGGCAGCAAGCACAGGCATCAAGCACAGGCAGCACAGGCAGCACAGGCAGCACAGACAGCACAGACAGCAAGCACAGGCAGCACAGGCAGCACAGGCAGTAAGCACAGGCAGCAAGCACAGGCAGCACAGGCAGCAAGCACAAGCAGCAAGCACAAACAGCAAGCACAGTCAGCACAGGCAGCACAGGCAGCAAGCACAGGCAGCACAGGCAGCAAGCACAGACAGCACAGGCACCAAGCACAGGCAGCACAGGCAGCAAGCACAGGCAGCAAGCACAGACAGCAAGCACAGTCAGCACAGGCAGCACAGGCAGCAAGCACAGGCAGCACAGGCAGCAAGCACAGGCAGCAAGCACAGACAGCACAGGCACCAAGCACAGGCAGCACAGGCAGCAAGCACAGACAGCACAGGCACCAAGCACAGGCAGCACAGGCAGCAAGCACAGGCAGCAAGCACAGGCAGCAAGCATAGGCAGTAAGCACAGGCAGCAAGCACATGCAGCATAGGCAGTAAGCACAGGCAGCAAGCACAGGCAGCACAGGCAGCACAGGCAGCAAGCACAGGCAGCACAGGCAGCAAGCACAGACAGCAAGCACAGGCAGCACAGGCAGCACAGGCAGCAAGCACAGGCAGCAAGCACAGACAGCAAGCACAGGCAGCACAGGCAGCAAGCACAGGCAGCAAGCACAGACAGCAAGCACAGGCAGCACAGGCAGCAATCACAGACAGCAAGTACAGGCACCAAGCACAGGCAGCAAGCACAGACAGCAAGCACAGGCAGCACAGGCACCAAGCACAGGCAGCACAGGCAGCAAGCACAGACAGCAAGCACAGGCAGCACAGGCAGCAAGCACAGACAGCAAGTACAGGCACCAAGCACAGGCAGCACAGGCAATAAGCACAGGCAGCACAGGCAGCAAGCACAGGCAGCAAGCACAGGCAGCACAGGCAACACAGGCAGCACAAACAGCAAGCACAGGCAGCACAGGCAGCAAGCACAGGCAGCAAGCACAGGCAGCAAGCACAGGCAGCACAGGCAGCACAGGCAGCAAGCACAGGCAGCACAGGCAACACAGGCAGCACAGGCAGCACAGGCAGCAAGCACAGGCAGCACAGGCAGCAAGCACAGACAGCAAGCACAGCCAGCACAGGCAACACAGGCAGCACAGGCAGCACAGACAGCAAGCACAGGCACCAAGCACGGGCAGCACAGGCAGCACAGGCAGCAAGCACAGACAGCAAGCACAGGCAGAACAGGCAGCAAGCACAGACAGCAAGTACAGGCAGCACAGGCAGCATGCACAGACAGCAAGTACAGGCACCAAGCACAGGCAGCAAGCACAGACACCAGGTACAGGCACCAAGCACAGGCAGCAAGCACAGGCAGCAAGCACAGGCAGCACAGGCAGCAAGCACAGGCAGCAAGCACAGGCAGCACAGGCAGCAAGCACAGGCAGCAAGCACAGACAGCAGGTACAGGCAGCAAGCACAGACAGCAAGTACAGGCACCAAGCACAGGCAGCAAGCACAGACAGCAGGTACAGGCACCAAGCACAGGCAGCAAGCACAGGCAGCACAGGCAGCAAGCACAGACAGCAGGTACAGGCAGCAAGCACAGGCAGCAAGCATAGACAGCAAGCACAGTCAGCACAGGCAGCACAGGCAGCAAGCACAGGCAGCAAGCACAGGCAGCAAGCACAGACAGCACAGGCACCAAGCACAGGCAGCACAGGCAGCAAGCACAGGCAGCAAGCACAGACAGCACAGGCACCAAGCACAGGCAGCACAGGCAGCAAGCACAGGCAGCAAGCACAGGCAGCAAGCATAGGCAGTAAGCACAGGCAGCAAGCACATGCAGCATAGGCAGTAAGCACAGGCAGCAAGCACAGGCAGCACAGGCAGCACAGGCAGCAAGCACAGGCAGCACAGGCAGCAAGCACAGACAGCAAGCACAGGCAGCACAGGCAACACAGGCAGCACAGGCAGCACAGACAGCAAGCACAGGCAGCACAGGCAGCACAGGCAGCAAGCACAGGCAGCAAGCACAGACAGCAAGCACAGGCAGCACAGGCAGCAAGCACAGGCAGCAAGCACAGACAGCAAGCACAGGCAGCACAGGCAGCAAGCACAGACAGCAAGCACAGGCAGCAAGCACAGGCAGCAAGCACAGACAGCAAGCACAGGCAGCACAGGCAGCGCAGGCAGTAAGCACAGACAGCAAGCACAGGCAGCACAGGCAGCAAGCACAGACAGCAAGCACAGGCAGCAAGCACAGGCAGCAAGCACAGACAGCAAGTACAGGCACCAAGCACAGGCAGCACAGGCAGCAAGCATAGGCAGCAAGCACAGGCAGCAAGCACAGGCAGCAAGCACAGGCAGCACAGGCAGCACACGCAGCAAGCACAGGCCGCAAGCACAGGCAGCACAGGCAGCAAGCACAGGCAGCAAGCACAGACAGCACAGGCACCAAGCACAGGCAGCACAGGCAGCAAGCACAGGCAGCACAGGCAGCACAGGCAGCACAGGCAGTAAGCACAGGCAGCAAGCACAGGCAGCAAGCACAGGCAGCACAGGCAGCAAGCACAGACAGCAAGTACAAGCACCAAGCACAGGCAGCACAGGCAGCAAGCACAGGCAGCACACGCAGCAAGCACAGGCCGCAAGCACAGGCAGCACAGGCAGCAAGCACAGGCAGCAAGCACAGACAGCAAGCACAGACAGCAAGCACAGGCAGTAAGCACAGGCAGCACAGGCAGCACAGGCAGTAAGCACAGACAGCAAGCACAGGCAGCACAGGCAGCAAGCACAGACAGCAAGCACAGGCAGCAAGCACAGGCAGCAAGCACAGACAGCAAGCACAGGCAGCACAGGCAGCAAGCACAGACAGCAGGTACAGGCACCAAGCACAGGCAGCAAGCACAGACAGCAAGCACAGGCAGCACAGGCAACACAGGCAGCACATGCAGCACAGGCAGCGCAGGCAGTAAGCACAGAAAGCAAGCACAGACAGCACAGGCAGCAAGCACAGACAGCAAGCACAGGCAGCAAGCACAGGCAGCAAGCACAGACAGCAAGCACAGGCAGCACAGGCAGCGCAGGCAGTAAGCACAGACAGCAAGCACAGGCAGCACAGGCAGCAAGCACAGACAGCAAGCACAGGCAGCAAGCACAGGCAGCAAGCACAGACAGCAAGCACAGGCAGCACAGGCAGCAAGCACAGACAGCAGGTACAGGCACCAAGCACAGGCAGCAAGCACAGACAGCAAACAGAGGCAGCACAGGCATCATGCACAGACAGCAAGTACAGGCACCAAGCACAGGCAACACAGGCAGCAAGCACAGGCAGCAAGCACAGGCATCAAGCACAGGCAGCACAGGCAGCACAGGCAGCACAGGCAGCAAGCACAGGCAGCACAGGCAGCACAGGCAGCACAGGCAGTAAGCACAGGCAGTAAGCACAGGCAGCAAGCACAGACAGCAAGCACAGGCAGCACAGGCAACACAGGCAGCACAGGCAGCAAGCACAGGCAGCACAGGCAGCACAGGCAGCAAGCACAGACAGCAAGCACAGGCTGCACAGGCAGCAAGCACAGAGAGCAAGCACAGGCAGCACAGGCAGCACAGACAGCAAGCACAGGCAGCAAGCACAGGCAGCCAGGCAGCAAGCACAGGCAGCAAGTACAGGCACCAAGCACAGGCAGCAACCACAGACAGCAGGTACAGGTACCAAGCACAGGCAGCAAGCACCAGCAGCACAGGCAGCAAGCACAGACAGCAAACACAGGCTGCACAGGCAGCAAGCACAGGCAGCACAGGCACCAAGCACAGGCAGCACAGGCAGCAAGCAAAGGCAGCAAGGACAGACAGCAAGCACAGGCAGCACAGGAAGCAAGCACAGACAGCAAGTACAGGCACCAAGCACAGGCAGCAAGCATAGGCAGTAAGCACAGGCAGCAAGCACAGGCAGCAAGCACAGGCAGCACAGGCAGCACACGCAGCAAGCACAGGCCGCAAGCACAGGCAGCAGAGGCAGCAAGCACAGACAGCAAGCACAGGCAGCACAGGCAGCAAGCACAGGCAGCAAGCACAGGCAGCAAGCGCAGGCAGCAAGCACAGACAGCAAGCACAGGCAGCACAGGCAGCAAGCACAGACAGCAAGCACAGGCAGCACAGGCAGCAAGCACAGGCAACAAGCACAGACAGCAAGCACAGGCAGCAAGCACATGCAGCACAGGCAGTAAGCACAGGCAGCAAGCACAGGCAGCACAGCCAGCACAGCCAGCAAGCACAGGCAGCAAGCACAGAGAGCAAGCACAGGCAGCACAGGCAGCAAGTACAGGCACCAAGCACAGGCAGCACAGGCAGCAAGCACAGGCAGCACAGGCAACACAGGCAGCACAGGCAGCAAGCACAGGCAGCAAGTACAGGCAGCAAGTACAGGCACCAAGCACAGGCAGCACAGGCAGCAAGCACAGGCAGCACAGGCAACACAGGCAGCACAGGCAGCAAGCACAGGCAGCAAGCACAGGCAGCACAGGCAGCAAGCACAGGCAGCACTGGCAGCACAGGCAGCACAGGCAGCACAGGCAGCAAGCACAGGCAGCACAGGCAGCAGAGGCAGCAAGCACAGACAGCAAGCACAGGCAGCACAGGCAGCACAGGCAGTAAGCACAGGCAGCAAGCACAGGCAGCAAGCACAGACAGCAAGCACAGGCAGCACAGGCAGCACAGGCAGCAAGCACAGGCAGCACAGGCAACACAGGCAGCACAGGCAGCACAGGCAGCACAGGCAGCATGCACAGACAGCAAGCACAGGCAGCAAGCACAGGCAGCAAGCACAGGCAGCAAGCACAGGCAGCAAGCACAGACAGCAAGCACAGGCAGCACAGGCAGCAAGCACAGACAGCAGGTACAGGCAGCAAGCACAGGCAGCAAGCACAGGCAGTAAGCACAGGCAGCAAGCACATGCAGCACAGGCAGTAAGCACAGGCAGCAACCACAGGCAGCACAGGCAGTACAGGCAGCAAGCACAGACAGCAGGTACAGGCAGCAAGCACAGGCAGCAAGCACAGGCAGCAAGCAAAGGCAGCAAGCACAGGCAGCACAGGCAGCAAGCACAGGCAGCAAGCACAGACAGCAAGCACAGGCAGCACAGGCAGCAAGCACAGGCAGCACTGGCAGCAAGCACAGGCAGCACAGGCAGCAAGCACAGACAGCAAGTACAGGCAGCACAGGGAGCAAGCACAGGCAGCAAGCACAGGCAGCAAGCACAGGCAGCACAGGCAGCACACGCAGCAAGCACAGGCCGCAAGCACAGACAGCAAGCACAGGCCGCAAGCACAGACAGCACAGGCAGCAAGCACAAACAGCAAGCACAGGCAGCACAGGCAGCAAGCACAGACAGCAAGTACAGGCACCAAGCACAGGAACACAGGCAGCAAGCACAGGCAGCAAGCACAGGCAGCACAGGCAGCAGCACAGGCCGCAAGCACAGGCAGCACAGGCAGCAAGCACAGACAGCAAGCACAGGCAGCACAGGCAGCAAGCACAGGCAGCACTGGCAGCACAGGCAGCACAGGCAGCACAGGCTGCAAGCACAGACAGCACAGGCAGCAGAGGCAGCAAGCACAGACAGCAAGCACAGGCAGCACAGGCAGTAAGCACAGGCAGCAAGCACAGACAGCAAGTACAGGCACCAAGCACAGGCCGCGAGCACAGGCAGCACAGGCAGCAAGCACAGGCAGCAAGCACAGGCAGCAAGCACAGGCAACAAGCACAGACAGCAAACACAGGCAGCAAGCACAGGCAGCACAGGCAGCAAGCACAGACAGCAGGTACAGGCAGCACAGGCAGCAAGTACAGGCAGCAAGCACAGACAGCAAGTACAGGCACCAAGAACAGGCAGCACAGGCAGCACAGGCAGCAAGCATAGGCAGCACAGGCAGCATAGGCAGCACAGGCAGTGAGCACAGGCAGCAAACACTGGCAGCACAAGCAGCAAACACAGGCAGCAAGCACAGGCGGCACAGGCAGCAAGCACAGACAGCAGGTACAGGCACCAAGCACAGGCAGCAAGCACAGACAGCAAGCACAGGCAGCACAGGCATCATGCACAGACAGCAAGTACAGGCACCAAGCACAGGAACACAGGCAGCAAGCACAGGCAGCAAGCACAGGCAGCACAGGCAGCAGCACAGGCCGCAAGCACAGGCAGCACAGGCAGCAAGCACAGACAGCAAGCACAGGCAGCACAGGCAGCAAGCACAGGCAGCACTGGCAGCACAGGCAGCACAGGCAGCACAGGCTGCAAGCACAGACAGCAGGTACAGGCAGCAAGCACAGGCAGCAAGCACAGACAGCAAGCACAGGCAGCACAGGCAGTAAGCACAGGCAGCAAGCACAGACAGCAGGTACAGGCAGCAAGCACAGGCAGCAAGCACAGGCAGCAAGCACAAGCCGCAGAGGCAGCAAGCAAAGGCAGCAAGCACAGGCAGCACAGGCAGCAAGCACAGACAGCAAGCACAGGCAGCACAGGCAGCAAGCACAGGCAGCACTGGCAGCAAGCACAGGCAGCACAGGCAGCAAGCACAGACAGCAAGTTCAGGCAGCACAGGGAGCAAGCACAGGCAGCAAGCACAGGCAGCAAGCACAGGCAGCACAGGCAGCACACGCAGCAAGCACAGGCCGCAAGCACAGGCAGCACAGGCAGCAAGCACAGGCCGCAAGCACAGGCAGCACAGGCAGCAAGCACAAACAGCAAGCACAGGCAGCACAGGCAGCAAGCACAGGCAGCACAGGCAGCAAGCACAGACAGCAAGTACAGGCACCAAGCACAGGAACACAGGCAGCAAGCACAGGCAGCAAGCATAGGCAGCACAGGCAGCATAGGCAGCACAGGCAGTAAGCACAGGCAGCAAACACTGGCAGCACAGGCAGCAAACACAGGCAGCAAGCACAGGCGGCACAGGCAGCAAGCACAGACAGCAGGTACAGGCACCAAGCACAGGCAGCAAGCACAGACAGCAAGCACAGGCAGCACAGGCATCATGCACAGACAGCAAGTACAGGCACCAAGCACAGGCAGCAAGCACAGACAGCAAGCACAGGCAGCACAGGTACCAAGCACAGGCAGCACAGGCAGCAAGCACAGACAGCAAGCACAGGCAGCACAGGCAGCAAGCACAGACAGCAAGTACAGGCACCAAGCACAGGCAGCACAGGCAGCAAGCACAGGCAGCACACGCAGCAAGCACAGGCCGCAAGCACAGGCAGCACAGGCAGCAAGCACAGGCAGCAAGCACAGACAGCAAGCACAGACAGCAAGCACAGGCAGCACAGGCAGCACAGGCAGCAAGCACAGGCAGCACATGCAGCACAGGCAGCACAGGCAGCGCAGGCAGTAAGCACAGACAGCAAGCACAGACAGCAAGCACGGGCAGCACAGGCAGCACAGGCAGCAAGCACAGGCAGCACAGGCAGCAAGCACAGACAGCAAGCACAGCCAGCACAGGCAACACAGGCAGCACAGGTAGCACAGACAGCAAGCACAGGCACCAAGCACGGGCAGCACAGGCAGCACAGGCAGCAAGCACAGACAGCAAGCACAGGCAGCACAGGTAGCACAGGCAGCAAGCACAGGCAGCACAGGCAACACAGGCAGCACAGGCAGCACAGACAGTAAGAACGGGCAGCACAGGCAGCACAGGCAATAAGCACAGGCAGCACAGGCAGCAAGCACAGGCAGCAAGCACAGGCAGCACAGGCAACACAGGCAGCACAAACAGCAAGCACAGGCAGCACAGGCAGCAAGCACAGGCAGCAAGCACAGGCAGCAAGCACAGGCAGCACAGGCAGCACAGGCAGCAAGCACAGGCGGCACAGGCAACACAGGCAGCACAGGCAGCACAGACAGTAAGAACGGGCAGCACAGGCAGCACAGGCAATAAGCACAGGCAGCACAGGCAGCAAGCACAGGCAGCAAGCACAGGCAGCATAGGCAGTAAGCACAGGCAGCAAGCACAGGCAGCACAGGCAGCAAGCACAAACAGCAAGCACAGGCAGCACAGGCAGCACAGGCAGCAAGCACAGGCAGCACAGGCAGCAAGCACAGACAGCAAGCACAGCCAGCACAGGCAACACAGGCAGCACAGGCAGCACAGACAGCAAGCACAGGCACCAAGCACGGGCAGCACAGGCAGCACAGGCAGCAAGCACAGACAGCAAGCACAGGCAGAACAGGCAGCAAGCACAGACAGCAAGTACAGGCAGCACACGCAGCATGCACAGACAGCAAGTACAGGCACCAAGCACAGGCAGCAAGCACAGACACCTGGTACAGGCACCAAGCACAGGCAGCAAGCACAGGCAGCAAGCACAGGCAGCACAGGCAGCAAGCACAGGCAGCAAGCACAGGCAGCACAGGCAGCAAGCACAGGCAGCAAGCACAGGCAGCACAGGCAGCAAGCACAGACAGCAGGTACAGGCAGCAAGCACAGACAGCAAGTACAGGCACCAAGCACAGGCAGCAAGCACAGACAGCAGGTACAGGCAGCAAGCACAGGCAGCAAGCACAGGCAGCACAGGCAGCAAGCACAGACAGCACAGGCAGCAAGCACAGGCAGCAAGCACAGACAGCACAGGCACCAAGCACAGGCAGCACAGGCAGCAAGCACAGGCAGCAAGCACAGACAGCAAGCACAGTCAGCACAGGCAGCACAGGCAGCAAGCACAGGCAGCACAGGCAGCAAGCACAGGCAGCAAGCACAGACAGCACAGGCACCAAGCACAGGCAGCACAGGCAGCAAGCACAGGCAGCAAGCACAGACAGCACAGGCACCAAGCACAGGCAGCACAGGCAGCAAGCACAGGCAGCAAGCACAGGCAGCAAGCATAGGCAGTAAGCACAGGCAGCAAGCACATGCAGCATAGGCAGTAAGCACAGGCAGCAAGCACAGGCAGCACAGGCAGCACAGGCAGCAAGCACAGGCAGCACAGGCAGCAAGCACAGACAGCAAGCACAGGCAGCACAGGCAGCACAGGCAGCAAGCACAGGCAGCAAGCACAGACAGCAAGCACAGGCAGCACAGGCAGCAAGCACAGGCAGCAAGCACAGACAGCAAGCACAGGCAGCACAGGCAGCAAGCACAGACAGCAAGTACAGGCACCAAGCACAGGCAGCAAGCACAGACAGCAAGCACAGGCAGCACAGGCACCAAGCACAGGCAGCACAGGCAGCAAGCACAGACAGCAAGCACAGGCAGCACAGGCAGCAAGCACAGACAGCAAGTACAGGCAGCAAGCACAGGCAGCAAGCACAGACAGCAAGCACAGGCAGCACAGGCAGCAAGCACAGACAGCAGGTACAGGCACCAAGCACAGGCAGCAAGCACAGACAGCAAACAGAGGCAGCACAGGCATCATGCACAGACAGCAAGTACAGGCACCAAGCACAGGCAACACAGGCAGCAAGCACAGGCAGCAAGCACAGGCATCAAGCACAGGCAGCACAGGCAGCACAGGCAGCACAGGCAGCGCAGGCAGCAAGCACAGGCAGCACAGGCAGCACAGGCAGCACAGGCAGTAAGCACAGGCAGTAAGCACAGGCAGCAAGCACAGACAGCAAGCACAGGCAGCACAGGCAACACAGGCAGCACAGGCAGCAAGCACAGGCAGCACAGGCAGCACAGGCAGCAAGCACAGACAGCAAGCACAGGCTGCACAGGCAGCAAGCACAGAGAGCAAGCACAGGCAGCACAGGCAGCACAGACAGCAAGCACAGGCAGCAAGCACAGGCAGCCAGGCAGCAAGCACAGGCAGCAAGTACAGGCACCAAGCACAGGCAGCAACCACAGACAGCAGGTACAGGTACCAAGCACAGGCAGCAAGCACCAGCAGCACAGGCAGCAAGCACAGACAGCAAACACAGGCTGCACAGGCAGCAAGCACAGGCAGCACAGGCACCAAGCACAGGCAGCACAGGCAGCAAGCAAAGGCAGCAAGGACAGACAGCAAGCACAGGCAGCACAGGAAGCAAGCACAGACAGCAAGTACAGGCACCAAGCACAGGCAGCAAGCATAGGCAGTAAGCACAGGCAGCAAGCACAGGCAGCAAGCACAGGCAGCACAGGCAGCACACGCAGCAAGCACAGGCCGCAAGCACAGGCAGCAGAGGCAGCAAGCACAGACAGCAAGCACAGGCAGCACAGGCAGCAAGCACAGGCAGCAAGCACAGGCAGCAAGCACAGGCAGCAAGCACAGACAGCAAGCACAGGCAGCACAGGCAGCAAGCACAGGCAGCACAGGCAACACAGGCAGCACAGGCAGCACAGGCAGCATGCACAGACAGCAAGCACAGGCAGCAAGCACAGGCAACAAGCACAGACAGCAAGCACAGGCAGCACAGGCAGCAAGCACAGACAGCAGGTACAGGCAGCAAGCACAGGCAGCAAGCACAGGCAGTAAGCACAGGCAGCAAGCACATGCAGCACAGGCAGTAAGCACAGGCAGCAAGCACAGGCAGCACAGGCAGTACAGGCAGCAAGCACAGACAGCAAGTACAGGCACCAAGCACAGACAGCACAGGCAGTAAGCACAGGCAGCACAGGCAGCACAGGCAGTAAGCACAGACAGCAAGCACAGGCAGCACAGGCAGCAAGCACAGACAGCAAGCACAGGCAGCACAGGCAGCAAGCACAGGCAGCAAGCACAGGCAGCAAGCACAGGCAGCAAGCACAGACAGCAAGCACAGGCAGCACAGGCAGTAAGCACAGGCAGCAAGCATAGGCAGTAAGCACAGGCAGCAAGCACAGGCAGCAAGCACAGGCAGCACAGGCAGCACACGCAGCAAGCACAGGCCGCAAGCACAGGCAGCACAGACAGCAAGCACAGGTAGCACAGGCAGCAGAGGCAGCAAGCACAGACAGCAAGCACAGGCAGCACAGGCAGCAAGCACAGGCAGCAAGCACAGGCAGCACATGCAACACAGGCAGCACAGGCAGCACAGACAGCAAGCACAGGCAGCACAGGCAGCAGAGGCAGCAAGCACAGACAGCAAGCACAGGCAGCACAGGCAGCACAGGCAGCAAGCACAGGCAGCAAGCACAGGCAGCAAGCACAGGCAGCAAGCACAGGCAGCAAGCACAGACAGCAAGCACAGGCAGCACAGGCAGCAAGCACAGACAGCAGGTACAGGCAGCAATCACAGGCAGCAAGCACAGACAGCAAGCACAGGGAGCAAGCACAGGCAGCACAGGCAGCAAGCACAGGCAGCAAGCACAGGCAGCAAGCCCAGGCAGCAAGCACAGGCAGCACAGGCAGCAGAGGCAGCAAGCACAGACAGCAAGTACAGGCACCAAGCACTGGCAGCACAGGCAGCAAGCACAGGCAGCAAGCACAGGCAGCAAGCACAGGCAGCAAGCACAGAGAGCAAGCACAGGCAGCACAGGCAACAAGCACAGACAGCAAGCACAGGCAGCACAGGCAGCAAGCACAGGCAGCACAGGCAACACAGGCAGCACAGGCAGCAAGCACAGGCAGCAAGCACAGGCAGCAAGCACAGACAGCAAGCACAGGCGGCACAGGCAGCAAGCACAGACAGCAAGTACAGGCACCAAGCACAGGCAGCAGAGGCAGCAAGCAAAGGCAGCAAGCACAGGCAGCACAGGCAGCAAGCACAGGCAGCAAGCACATGCAGCAAGCACAGGGAGCAAGCACAGGCAGCAAGCACAGGCAGCAAGCCCAGGCAGCAAGCACAGGCGGCACAGGCAGCAAGCACAGACAGCAAGTACAGGCACCAAGCACAGGCACCACAGGCAGCAAGCACAGGCAGCAAGCACAGGCAGCACAGGCAGCAAGCACAGGCAGCAAGCACATGCAGCAAGCACAGGGAGCAAGCACAGGCAGCAAGCACAGGCAGCAAGCCCAGGCAGCAAGCACAGGCAGCACAGGCAGCAGAGGCAGCAAGCACAGACAGCAAGCACAGGCAGCACAGGCAGCAAGCACAGGCAGCAAGCACAGGCAGCACAGGCAGCAAGCACAGACAGCAAGCACAGGCAGCACAGGCAGCAAGCACAGAGAGCAAGCACAGGCAGCAAGCACAGACAGCAAACACAGGCTGCACAGGCAGCAAGCACAGGCAGCACAGGCACCAAGCACAGGCAGCACAGGCAGCAAGCAAAGGCAGCAAGGACAGACAGCAAGCACAGGCAGCACAGGAAGCAAGCACAGACAGCAAGTACAGGCACCAAGCACAGGCAGCAAGCATAGGCAGCACAGGCAACACAGGCAGCACAGGCAGCTAGTACAGGCACCAAGCACAGGCAGCAGAGGCAGCAAGCACAGACAGCAAGCACAGGCAGCACAGGCAGCAAGCACAGACAGCAAGCACAGGCAGCACAGGCAGCACAGGCAGCACAGGCAGCACAGGCAGCACAGGCAGCACAGGCAGCACAGGCAACACAGGCAGCACAGGCAGCACAGACACCAAGCACAGGCAGCACAGGCAGCACAGGCAGTAAGCACAGGCAGCAAGCACAGGCAGCACAGGCAGCAAGCACAGGCAGCAAGCAGAGGCAGCAAGCACAGGCAGCAAGCACAGACAACAAGCACAGGCAGCAAGCACAGACAACAAGCACAGGCAGCACAGGCAGCAAGCACAGACAGCAGGTACAGGCAGCAAGCACAGGCAGCAAGCACAGGCAGCAGAGGCAGCAAGCAAAGGCAGCAAGCACAGGCAGCAGAGGCAGCAAGCACAGGCAGCAAGCACAGACAGCAAGCACAGGCAGCACAGGCAGCAAGCACAGACAGCAGGTACAGGCAGCAAGCACAGGCAGTACAGGCAGCAGAGGCAGCAAGCACAGGCAGCAAGCACAGACAGCAAGCACAGGCTGCACAGGCAGCAAGCACAGACAGCAAGCACAGACAGCAAGCACAGGCAGCAAGCACAGGCAGCACAGGCAGCAAGCACAGACAGCAAGCACAGGCAGCAAGCAGAGGCAGCAAGCTCAGGCAGCAAGCACAGGCAGCAAGAACAGGCAGCACAGGCAGCACAGGCAGCAAGCACAGACAGCAAGCACAGGCAGCACAGGCAGCAAGCACAGGCAACAAGCACAGACAGCAAGCACAGGCAGCAAGCACATGCAGCACAGGCAGTAAGCACAGGCAGCAAGCACAGGCAGCACAGGCAGCACAGGCAGCAAGCACAGGCAGCAAGCACAGAGAGCAAGCACAGGCAGCACAGGCAGCAAGTACAGGCACCAAGCACAGGCAGCACAGGCAGCAAGCACAGGCAGCACAGGCAGCACAGGCAACACAGGCAGCACAGGCAGCAAGCGCAGGCAGCAAGCACAGGCAGCAAGCACAGACAGCAAGCACAGGCGGCACAGGCAGCAAGCACAGACAGCAAGTACAGGCACCAAGCACAGGCAGCAGAGGCAGCAAGCAAAGGCAGCAAGCACAGGCAGCACAGGCAGCAAGCACAGGCAGCAAGCACATGCAGCAAGCACAGGGAGCAAGCACAGGCAGCACAGTCAGCAAGCACAGGCAGCAAGCACAGGCAGCAAGCCCAGGCAGCAAGCACAGGCAGCACAGGCAGCAGAGGCAGCAAGCACAGACAGCAAGCACAGGCAGCACAGGCAGCAAGCACAGGCAGCAAGCACAGGCAGCACAGGCAGGAAGCACAGACAGCAAGCACAGGCAGCACAGGCAGCAAGCACAGGCAGCTAGTACAGGCACCAAGCACAGGCAGCAGAGGCAGCAAGCAAAGGCAGCAAGTACAGACAGCAAGCACAGGCTGCACAGGCAGCAAGCACAGACAGCAAGTACAGGCACCAAGCACAGGCAGCAAGCACAGGCAGCAAGCACAGGCAGCAAGCACAGGCAGCACAGGCAGTAAGCACAGGCAGCAAGCACAGGCTGCACAGGCAGCAAGCACAGAGAGCAAGTATAGGCACCAAGCACAGGCAGCAAGCACAGGCAGCAAGCACAGACAGGAAGCACAGGCAGCACAGGCAGCAAGCACAGGCAGCACAGGCAACACAGGCAGCACAGGCAGCACAGATAGCAAGCACAGGCAGCACAGACAGCAAGCACAGGCAGCAAGCACAGATAGCAAGCACAGGCAGCACAGACAGCAAGCACAGGCAGCTAGTACAGGCACCAAGCACAGGCAGCAGAGGCAGCAAGCACAGACAGCAAGCACAGACAGCAAGCACAGGCAGCACAGGCAGCAAGCACAGGCAGCAAGCATAGGCAGTAAGCACAGGCAGCAAGCACATGCAGCACAGGCAGTAAGCACAGGCAGCAAGCACAGGCAGCACAGGCAGCACAGGCAGCAAGCACAGGCAGCACAGGCAGCAAGCACAGACAGCAAGCACAGGCAGCACAGGCAACACAGGCAGCACATGCAGCACAGGCAGCGCAGGCAGTAAGCACAGAAAGCAAGCACAGGCAGCACAGGCAGCAAGCACAGACAGCAAGCACAGGCAGCAAGCACAGGCAGCAAGCACAGACAGCAAGCACAGGCAGCACAGGCAGCACAGGCAGTAAGCACAGACAGCAAGCACAGGCAGCACAGGCAGCAAGCACAGACAGCAAGCACA
Organism: Priocnemis perturbator; assembly: GCA_963942575.1. NCBI lineage: Eukaryota > Metazoa > Arthropoda > Insecta > Hymenoptera > Pompilidae > Priocnemis > Priocnemis perturbator. The sequence continues at coordinate 199,323 of CAWWDK010000174.1, forward strand.
GGCAGCAAGCACAGGCAGCAAGCACAGACAGCAAGCACAGGCAGCACAGGCAGCAAGCACAGACAGCAGGTACAGGCACCAAGCACAGGCAGCAAGCACAGACAGCAAACAGAGGCAGCACAGGCATCATGCACAGACAGCAAGTACAGGCACCAAGCACAGGCAACACAGGCAGCAAGCACAGGCAGCAAGCACAGGCATCAAGCACAGGCAGCACAGGCAGCACAGGCAGCACAGGCAGCGCAGGCAGCAAGCACAGGCAGCACAGGCAGCACAGGCAGCACAGGCAGTAAGCAGAGGCAGTAAGCACAGGCAGCAAGCACAACAGCAAGCACAGGCAGCACAGGCAGCAAGCACAGGCAGCAAGCACAGACAGCAGGTACAGGCAGCGAGCACAGACAGCAAGTACAGGCACCAAGCACAGGCAGCAAGCACAGACAGCAGGTACAGGCAGCGAGCACAGACAGCAAGTACAGGCAGCACAGGCAGCAAGCACAGACAGCAGGTACAGGCACCAAGCACAGGCAGCAAGCACAGACAGCAAACACAGGCAGCACAGGCATCATGCACAGACAGCAAGTACAGGCACCAAGCACTGGCAACACAGGCAGCAAGCACAGGCAGCAAGCACAGGCATCAAGCACAGGCAGCACAGGCAGCACAGGCAGCACAGACAGCAAGCACAGGCAGCACAGGCAGCACAGGCAGTAAGCACAGGCAGCAAGCACAGACAGCAGGTACAGGCACCAAGCACAGGCAGCAAGCACAGACAGCAAACACAGGCAGCACAGGCATCATGCACAGACAGCAAGTACAGGCACCAAGCACTGGCAACACAGGCAGCAAGCACAGGCAGCAAGCACAGGCATCAAGCACAGGCAGCACAGGCAGCACAGGCAGCACAGACAGCAAGCACAGGCAGCACAGGCAGCACAGGCAGTAAGCACAGGCAGCAAGCACAGGCAGCACAGGCAGCAAGCACAAGCAGCAAGCACAGACAGCAAGCACAGTCAGCACAGGCAGCACAGGCAGCAAGCACAGGCAGCAAGCACAGACAGCACAGGCACCAAGCACAGGCAGCACAGGCAGCAAGCACAGGCAGCAAGCACAGACAGCAAGCACAGTCAGCACAGGCAGCACAGGCAGCAAGCACAGGCAGCACAGGCAGCAAGCACAGGCAGCAAGCACAGACAGCACAGGCACCAAGCACAGGCAGCACAGGCAGCAAGCACAGGCAGCAAGCACAGACAGCACAGGCAGCAAGCACAGGCAGCAAGCACAGGCAGCAAGCATAGGCAGTAAGCACAGGCAGCAAGCACATGCAGCATAGGCAGTAAGCACAGGCAGCAAGCACAGGCAGCACAGGCAGCACAGGCAGCAAGCACAGGCAGCACAGGCAGCAAGCACAGACAGCAAGCACAGGCAGCACAGGCAACACAGGCAGCAAGCACAGACAGCAAGTACAGGCACCAAGCACAGGCAGCAAGCACAGACAGCAAGCACAGGCAGCACAGGCACCAAGCACAGGCAGCACAGGCAGCAAGCACAGACAGCAAGCACAGGCAGCACAGGCAGCGAGCACAGACAGCAAGTACAGGCACCAAGCACAGGCAGCACAGGCAGCAAGCACAGACAGCAAGCACAGTCAGCAAGCACAGGCAGCAAGCACAGACAGCAAGCACAGGCAGCACAGGCAGCAAGCACAAGCAGCAAGCACAGACAGCAAGCACAGTCAGCACAGGCAGCACAGGCAGCAAGCACAGGCAGCACAGGCAGCAAGCACAGACAGCAAGCACAGTCATCACAGGCAGCACAGGCAGCAAGCACAGGCAGCACAGGCAGCAAGCACAGGCAGCAAGCACAGACAGCACAGGCACCAAGCACAGGCAGCACAGGCAGCAAGCACAGGCAGCAAGCACAGGCAGCAAGCACAGACAGCAAGCACAGTCAGCACAGGCAGCACAGGCAGCAAGCACAGGCAGCACAGGCAGCAAGCACAGACAGCACAGGCACCAAGCACAGGCAGCACAGGCAGCAAGCACAGGCAGCAAGCACAGACAGCACAGGCAGCAAGCACAGGCAGCAAGCACAGGCAGCAAGCACAGGCAGCAAGCACAGGCAGCACAGGCAGCACACGCAGCAAGCACAGGCCGCAAGCACAGGCAGCAGAGGCAGCAAGCACAGACAGCAAGCACAGGCAGCACAGGCAGCAAGCACAGGCAGCAAGCACAGGCAGCAAGCACAGGCAGCAAGCACAGACAGCAAGCACAGGCAGCACAGGCAGTAAGCACAGGCAGCAAGCATAGGCAGTAAGCACAGGCAGCAAGCACAGGCAGCAAGCACAGGCAGCACAGGCAGCACACGCAGCAAGCACAGGCCGCAAGCACAGGCAGCACAGGCAGCAAGCACAGGCAGCACAGGCAGCAAGCACAGACAGCAAGCACAGTCATCACAGGCAGCACAGGCAGCAAGCACAGGCAGCACAGGCAGCAAGCACAGGCAGCAAGCACAGACAGCACAGGCACCAAGCACAGGCAGCACAGGCAGCAAGCACAGGCAGCAAGCACAGGCAGCAAGCACAGACAGCAAGCACAGTCAGCACAGGCAGCACAGGCAGCAAGCACAGGCAGCACAGGCAGCAAGCACAGACAGCACAGGAACCAAGCACAGGCAGCACAGGCAGCAAGCACAGGCAGCAAGCACAGACAGCACAGGCAGCAAGCACAGGCAGCAAGCACAGGCAGCAAGCACAGGCAGCAAGCACAGGCAGCACAGGCAGCACACGCAGCAAGCACAGGCCGCAAGCACAGGCAGCAGAGGCAGCAAGCACAGACAGCAAGCACAGGCAGCACAGGCAGCAAGCACAGGCAGCAAGCACAGGCAGCAAGCACAGGCAGCAAGCACAGACAGCAAGCACAGGCAGCACAGGCAGTAAGCACAGGCAGCAAGCATAGGCAGTAAGCACAGGCAGCAAGCACAGGCAGCAAGCACAGGCAGCACAGGCAGCACACGCAGCAAGCACAGGCCGCAAGCACAGGCAGCACAGACAGCAAGCACAGGTAGCACAGGCAGCAGAGGCAGCAAGCACAGACAGCAAGCACAGGCAGCACAGGCAGCAAGCACAGGCAGCAAGCACAGGCAGCACATGCAACACAGGCAGCACAGGCAGCACAGACAGCAAGCACAGGCAGCACAGGCAGCAGAGGCAGCAAGCACAGACAGCAAGCACAGGCAGCACAGGCAGCACAGGCAGCAAGCACAGGCAGCAAGCACAGGCAGCAAGCACAGGCAGCAAGCACAGGCAGCAAGCACAGGCAGCAAGCACAGACAGCAAGCACAGGCAGCACAGGCAGCAAGCACAGACAGCAGGTACAGGCAGCAATCACAGGCAGCAAGCACAGACAGCAAGCACAGGGAGCAAGCACAGGCAGCACAGGCAGCAAGCACAGGCAGCAAGCACAGGCAGCAAGCCCAGGCAGCAAGCACAGGCAGCACAGGCAGCAGAGGCAGCAAGCACAGACAGCAAGTACAGGCACCAAGCACTGGCAGCACAGGCAGCAAGCACAGGCAGCAAGCACAGGCAGCAAGCACAGGCAGCAAGCACAGAGAGCAAGCACAGGCAGCACAGGCAGCAAGCACAGACAGCAAGCACAGGCAGCACAGGCAGCAAGCACAGGCAGCAAGCACAGGCAGCAAGCACAGACAGCAAGCACAGGCGGCACAGGCAGCAAGCACAGACAGCAAGTACAGGCACCAAGCACAGGCAGCAGAGGCAGCAAGCAAAGGCAGCAAGCACAGGCAGCACAGGCAGCAAGCACAGGCAGCAAGCACATGCAGCAAGCACAGGGAGCAAGCACAGGCAGCAAGCACAGGCAGCAAGCCCAGGCAGCAAGCACAGGCGGCACAGGCAGCAAGCACAGACAGCAAGTACAGGCACCAAGCACAGGCACCACAGGCAGCAAGCACAGGCAGCAAGCACAGGCAGCACAGGCAGCAAGCACAGGCAGCAAGCACATGCAGCAAGCACAGGGAGCAAGCACAGGCAGCAAGCACAGGCAGCAAGCCCAGGCAGCAAGCACAGGCAGCACAGGCAGCAGAGGCAGCAAGCACAGACAGCAAGCACAGGCAGCACAGGCAGCAAGCACAGGCAGCAAGCACAGGCAGCACAGGCAGCAAGCACAGACAGCAAGCACAGGCAGCACAGGCAGCAAGCACAGAGAGCAAGCACAGGCAGCAAGCACAGACAGCAAACACAGGCTGCACAGGCAGCAAGCACAGGCAGCACAGGCACCAAGCACAGGCAGCACAGGCAGCAAGCAAAGGCAGCAAGGACAGACAGCAAGCACAGGCAGCACAGGAAGCAAGCACAGACAGCAAGTACAGGCACCAAGCACAGGCAGCAAGCATAGGCAGCACAGGCAACACAGGCAGCACAGGCAGCTAGTACAGGCACCAAGCACAGGCAGCAGAGGCAGCAAGCACAGACAGCAAGCACAGGCAGCACAGGCAGCAAGCACAGACAGCAAGCACAGGCAGCACAGGCAGCACAGGCAGCACAGGCAGCAAGCACAGGCAGCACAGGCAACACAGGCAGCACAGGCAGCACAGACACCAAGCACAGGCAGCACAGGCAGCACAGGCAGCAAGCACAGACAGCAAGCACAGGCAGCACAGGCAGCACAGGCAGCACAGGCAGCACAGGCAACACAGGCAGCACAGGCAGCACAGACACCAAGCACAGGCAGCACAGGCAGCACAGGCAGTAAGCACAGGCAGCAAGCACAGGCAGCACAGGCAGCAAGCACAGGCAGCAAGCAGAGGCAGCAAGCACAGGCAGCAAGCACAGACAACAAGCACAGGCAGCAAGCACAGACAACAAGCACAGGCAGCACAGGCAGCAAGCACAGACAGCAGGTACAGGCAGCAAGCACAGGCAGCAAGCACAGGCAGCAGAGGCAGCAAGCAAAGGCAGCAAGCACAGGCAGCAGAGGCAGCAAGCACAGGCAGCAAGCACAGACAGCAAGCACAGGCAGCACAGGCAGCAAGCACAGACAGCAGGTACAGGCAGCAAGCACAGGCAGTACAGGCAGCAGAGGCAGCAAGCACAGGCAGCAAGCACAGACAGCAAGCACAGGCTGCACAGGCAGCAAGCACAGACAGCAAGCACAGGCAGCAAGCAGAGGCAGCAAGCTCAGGCAGCAAGCACAGGCAGCAAGAACAGGCAGCACAGGCAGCACAGGCAGCAAGCACAGACAGCAAGCACAGGCAGCACAGGCAGCAAGCACAGGCAACAAGCACAGACAGCAAGCACAGGCAGCAAGCACATGCAGCACAGGCAGTAAGCACAGGCAGCAAGCACAGGCAGCACAGGCAGCACAGGCAGCAAGCACAGGCAGCAAGCACAGAGAGCAAGCACAGGCAGCACAGGCAGCAAGTACAGGCACCAAGCACAGGCAGCACAGGCAGCAAGCACAGGCAGCACAGGCAGCACAGGCAACACAGGCAGCACAGGCAGCAAGCACAGGCAGCAAGCACAGGCAGCAAGCACAGACAGCAAGCACAGGCGGCACAGGCAGCAAGCACAGACAGCAAGTACAGGCACCAAGCACAGGCAGCAGAGGCAGCAAGCAAAGGCAGCAAGCACAGGCAGCACAGGCAGCAAGCACAGGCAGCAAGCACATGCAGCAAGCACAGGGAGCAAGCACAGGCAGCACAGTCAGCAAGCACAGGCAGCAAGCACAGGCTGCAAGCCCAGGCAGCAAGCACAGGCAGCACTGGCAGCAGAGGCAGCAAGCACAGACAGCAAGCACAGGCAGCACAGGCAGCAAGCACAGGCAGCAAGCACAGGCAGCACAGGCAGGAAGCACAGACAGCAAGCACAGGCAGCACAGGCAGCAAGCACAGGCAGCTAGTACAGGCACCAAGCACAGGCAGCAGAGGCAGCAAGCAAAGGCAGCAAGTACAGACAGCAAGCACAGGCTGCACAGGCAGCAAGCACAGACAGCAAGTACAGGCACCAAGCACAGGCAGCAAGCACAGGCAGCAAGCACAGGCAGCAAGCACAGGCAGCACAGGCAGCACAGGCAGCAAGCACAGGCTGCACAGGCAGCAAGCACAGAGAGCAAGTATAGGCACCAAGCACAGGCAGCAAGCACAGGCAGCAAGCACAGACAGGAAGCACAGGCAGCACAGGCAGCAAGCACAGGCAGCACAGGCAACACAGGCAGCACAGGCAGCACAGATAGCAAGCACAGGCAGCACAGACAGCAAGCACAGGCAGCAAGCACAGATAGCAAGCACAGGCAGCACAGACAGCAAGCACAGGCAGCTAGTACAGGCACCAAGCACAGGCAGCAGAGGCAGCAAGCACAGACAGCAAGCACAGGCAGCACAGGCAGCAAGCACAGACAGCAAGCACAGGCAGCACAGGCAGCACAGGCAGCACAGGCAGCAAGCACAGGCAGCACAGGCAACACAGGCAGCACAGGCAGCACAGACACCAAGCACAGGCAGCACAGGCAGCACAGGCAGTAAGCACAGGCAGCAAGCACAGGCAGCACAGGCAGCATGCACAGGCAGCAAGCACAGGCAGCAAGCACAGGCAGCAAGCACAGACAGCAAGCACAGGCAGCACAGGCAGCACAGGCAGCAAGCACAGGCAGCACAGGCAACACAGGCAGCACAGGCAGCACAGGCAGCATGCACAGACAGCAAGCACAGGCAGCAAGCACAGGCAGCAAGCACAGGCAGCACAGGCAACACAGGCAGCACAGGCAGCACAGATAGCAAGCACAGGCAGCACAGGCAGCAAGCACAGGCAGCAAGCACAGACAGCAGGAACAGGCACCAAGCACAGGCAGCAAGCACCAGCAGCACAGGCAGCAAGCACAGACAGCAAACACAGGCTGCACAGGCAGCAAGCACAGGCAGCACAGGCACCAAGCACAGGCAGCACAGGCAGCAAGCAAAGGCAGCAAGCACAGGCAGCAAGCAAAGGCAGCCAGGCAGCAAGCACAGAGAGCAAGTACAGGCACCAAGCACAGGCAGCAAGCACAGACAGCAGGAACAGGCACCAAGCACAGGCAGCAAGCACCAGCAGCACAGGCAGCAAGCACAGACAGCAAACACAGGCTGCACAGGCAGCAAGCACAGGCAGCACAGGCACCAAGCACAGGCAGCACAGGCAGCAAGCAAAGGCAGCAAGGACAGACAGCAAGCACAGGCAGCACAGGAAGCAAGCACAGACAGCAAGTACAGGCACCAAGCACAGGCAGCAAGCATAGGCAGCACAGGCAGCTAGTACAGGCACCAAGCACAGGCAGCAGAGGCAGCAAGCACAGACAGCAAGCACAGGCAGCACAGGCAGCAAGCACAGACAGCAAGCACAGGCAGCACAGGCAGCACAGGCAGCACAGGCAGCAAGCACAGGCAGCACAGGCAGCACAGACACCAAGCACAGGCAGCACAGGCAGCACAGGCAGCACAGGCAGCACAGGCAGCACAGGCAACACAGGCAGCACAGGCAGCACAGACACCAAGCACAGGCAGCACAGGCAGCACAGGCAGTAAGCACAGGCACCAAGCACAGGCAGCACAGGCAGCAAGCACAGGCAGCAAGCAGAGGCAGCAAGCACAGGCAGCAAGCACAGACAACAAGCACAGGCAGCAAGCACAGACAACAAGCACAGGCAGCACAGGCAGCACAGGCAGCACAGGCAGCACAGGCAACACAGGCAGCACAGGCAGCACAGACACCAAGCACAGGCAGCACAGGCAGCACAGGCAGTAAGCACAGGCAGCAAGCACAGGCAGCACAGGCAGCAAGCACAGGCAGCAAGCACAGGCAGCAGAGGCAGCAAGCAAAGGCAGCAAGCACAGGCAGCAGAGGCAGCAAGCACAGGCAGCAAGCACAGACAGCAAGCACAGGCAGCACAGGCAGCAAGCACAGACAGCAGGTACAGGCAGCAAGCACAGGCAGTACAGGCAGCAGAGGCAGCAAGCACAGGCAGCAAGCACAGACAGCAAGCACAGGCTGCACAGGCAGCAAGCACAGACAGCAAGCACAGACAGCAAGCACAGGCAGCAAGCACAGGCAGCACAGGCAGCAAGCACAGACAGCAAGCACAGGCAGCAAGCAGAGGCAGCAAGCACAGGCAGCAAGCACAGGCAGCAAGAACAGGCAGCACAGGCAGCACAGGCAGCAAGCACAGACAGCAAGCACAGGCAGCAGAGGCAGCAAGCACAGGCAACAAGCACAGACAGCAAGCACAGGCAGCAAGCACATGCAGCACAGGCAGTAAGCACAGGCAGCAAGCACAGGCAGCACAGGCAGCACAGGCAGCAAGCACAGGCAGCAAGCACAGAGAGCAAGCACAGGCAGCACAGGCAGCAAGTACAGGCACCAAGCACAGGCAGCACAGGCAGCAAGCACAGGCAGCACAGGCAACACAGGCAGCACAGGCAGCAAGCACAGGCAGCAAGCACAGGCAGCAAGCACAGACAGCAAGCACAGGCGGCACAGGCAGCAAGCACAGACAGCAAGTACAGGCACCAAGCACAGGCAGCAGAGGCAGCAAGCAAAGGCAGCAAGCACAGGCAGCACAGGCAGCAAGCACAGGCAGCAAGCACATGCAGCAAGCACAGGGAGCAAGCACAGGCAGCACAGTCAGCAAGCACAGGCAGCAAGCACAGGCAGCAAGCCCAGGCAGCAAGCACAGGCAGCACAGGCAGCAGAGGCAGCAAGCACAGACAGCAAGCACAGGCAGCACAGGCAGCAAGCACAGGCAGCAAGCACAGGCAGCACAGGCAGGAAGCACAGACAGCAAGCACAGGCAGCACAGGCAGCAAGCACAGGCAGCTAGTACAGGCACCAAGCACAGGCAGCAGAGGCAGCAAGCAAAGGCAGCAAGTACAGACAGCAAGCACAGGCTGCACAGGCAGCAAGCACAGACAGCAAGTACAGGCAGTAAGCACAGGCAGCAAGCACAGGCTGCACAGGCAGCAAGCACAGAGAGCAAGTATAGGCACCAAGCACAGGCAGCAAGCACAGGCAGCAAGCACAGACAGGAAGCACAGGCAGCACAGGCAGCAAGCACAGGCAGCACAGGCAACACAGGCAGCACAGGCAGCACAGATAGCAAGCACAGGCAGCACAGACAGCAAGCACAGGCAGCAAGCACAGATAGCAAGCACAGGCAGCACAGACAGCAAGCACAGGCAGCTAGTACAGGCACCAAGCACAGGCAGCAGAGGCAGCAAGCACAGACAGCAAGCACAGGCAGCACAGGCAGCAAGCACAGACAGCAAGCACAGGCAGCACAGGAAGCAAGCACAGACAGCAAGTACAGGCACCAAGCACAGGCAGCACATGCAACACAGGCAGCACAGGCAGCACAGACAGCAAGCACAGGCAGCACAGGCAGCAGAGGCAGTAAGCACAGACAGCAAGCACAGGCAGCACAGGCAGCACAGGCAGCAAGCACAGGCAGCATGCACAGACAGCAAGCACAGGCAGCAAGCACAGGCAGCAAGCACAGGCAGCAAGCACAGGCAGCAAGCACAGACAGCAAGCACAGGCAGCACAGGCAGCACAGGCAGCAAGCACAGGCAGCACAGGCAACACAGGCAGCACAGGCAGCACAGGCACCAAGCACAGGCAGCAAGCACAGACAGCAAGCACAGGCAGCACAGGCATCATGCACAGACGGCAAGTACAGGCACCAAGCACAGGCAGCACAGGCAGCAAGCACAGGCAGCAAGCACCGGCAGCACAGGCAGCAAGCAAAGGCAGCAAGCACAGGCAGCAAGCACAGGCAGCACAGGAAGCAAGCACAGACAGCAAGTACAGGCACCAAGCACAGGCAGCACATGCAACACAGGCAGCACAGGCAGCACAGACAGCAAGCACAGGCAGCACAGGCAGCAGAGGCAGCAAGCACAGACAGCAAGCACAGGCAGCACAGGCAGCACAGGCAGCAAGCACAGACAGCAAGCACAGGCAGCAAGCACAGGCAGCAAGCACAGACAGCAAGCACAGGCAGCAAGCACAGACAGCAAGCACAGGCAGCACAGGCAGCAAGCACAGAGAGCAAGCACAGGCAGCACAGGCAGCACAGACAGCAAGCACAGGCAGCAAGCACAGACAGCAAGCACAGGCAGCACAGGCAGCAAGCACAGAGAGCAAGCACAGGCAGCACAGGCAGCACAGACAGCAAGCACAGGCAGCAAGCACAGACAGCACAGGCAACACAGGCAGCACAGGCAGCACAGATAGCAAGCACAGGCAGCACAGGCAGCAAGCACAGGCAGCAAGCACAGACAGCAGGAACAGGCACCAAGCACAGGCAGCAAGCACCAGCAGCACAGGCAGCAAGCACAGACAGCAAACACAGGCTGCACAGGCAGCAAGCACAGGCAGCACAGGCACCAAGCACAGGCAGCACAGGCAGCAAGCAAAGGCAGCAAGCACAGGCAGCAAGCACAGGCAGCCAGGCAGCAAGCACAGACAGCAAGTACAGGCACCAAGCACAGGCAGCAAGCACAGACAGCAGGAACAGGCACCAAGCACAGGCAGCAAGCACAGACAGCAAACACAGGCTGAACAGGCAGCAAGCACAGGCAGCACAGGCACCAAGCACAGGCAGCACAGGCAGCAAGCAAAGGCAGCAAGGACAGACAGCAAGCACAGGCAGCACAGGAAGCAAGCACAGGCAGCAAGCACAGACAACAAGCACAGGCAGCACAGGCAGCAAGCACAGACAGCAGGTACAGGCAGCAAGCACAGGCAGCAAGCACAGGCAGCAAGCACAGGCAGCAGAGGCAGCAAGCAAAGGCAGCAAGCACAGGCAGCAGAGGCAGCAAGCACAGGCAGCAAGCACAGACAGCAAGCACAGGCAGCACAGGCAGCAAGCACAGACAGCAGGTACAGGCAGCAAGCACAGGCAGTACAGGCAGCAGAGGCAGCAAGCACAGGCAGCAAGCACAGACAGCAAGCACAGGCTGCACAGGCAGCAAGCACAGACAGCAAGCACAAGCTGCACAGGCAGCAAGCACAGACAGCAAGTACAGGCACCAAGCACAGGCAGCAAGTACAGGCACCAAGCACTGGCAGCACAGGCTGCAAGCACAGGCAGCACAGGCAGCAGAGGCAGCAAGCACAGACAGCAAGCACAGGCAGCACAGACAGCACAGGCAGCAGAGGCAGCAAGCACTGACAGCAAGCACAGGCAGCACAGGCAGTAAGCACAGGCAGCAAGCACAGACAGCAAGTACAGGCACCAAGCGCAGGCACCAAGCACAGGCAGCACAGGCAGCAAGCACAGACAGCAAGCACAGGCAGCACAGGCAGCAAGCACAGGCAGCACAGGCAGCACACGCAGCAAGCACAGGCCGCAAGCACAGGCAGCAAGCACCAGCAGCACAGGCAGCAAGCACAGACAGCAAACACAGGCTGCACAGGCAGCAAGCACAGGCAGCAAGCACAGACAGCAAGCACAGGCAGCACAGGCAGCAAGCACAGACAGCAAGCACAGGCAGCACAAGCAGCAAGCACAGGCAGCACAGGCAGCACACGCAGCAAGCACAGGCCGCAAGCACAGGCAGCACAGGCAGCAAGTACAGGCAGCAAGCACAGACAGCAAGCACAGACAGCAAGCACAGACAGCAAGCACAGGCAGCACAGGCAACAAGCACAGACAGCAAGCACAGGCAGCACAGGCAGCACAGACAGCAAGCACAGGCAGCAAGCACAGGCAGCACAGGCAGCAAGCACAGACAGCAAGTACAGGCACCAAGCACAGGCAGCAAGCACAGGCAGCAGGTACAGGCACCAAGCACAGGCAGCAAGCACCAGCAGCACAGGCAGCAAGCACAGACAGCAAGTACAGGCACCAAGCACAGGCAGCAAGCACAGACACCAGGTACAGGCACCAAGCACAGGCAGCAAGCACCGGCAGCACAGGCAGCAAGCACAGACAGCAAACACAGGCTGCACAGGCAGCACAGGCAGCAAGCACAGGCAGCAAGCACAGACAGCAAGCACAGGCAGCACAGGCAGCAAGCACAGACAGCAAGCACAGGCAGCACAGGCAGCAAGCACAGGCAGCACAGGCAGCACACGCAGCAAGCACAGGCCGCAAGCACAGGCAGCACAGGCAGCAAGCACAGGCAGCAAGCACAGACAGCAAGCACAGACAGCAAGCACAGACAGCAACCACAGACAGCAAGCACAGGCAGCACAGGCAACAAGCACAGACAGCAAGCACAGGCAGCACAGGCAGCACAGACAGCAAGCACAGGCAGCAAGCACAGGCAGCACAGGCAGCAAGCACAGACAGCAAGTACAGGCACCAAGCACAGGCAGCAAGCACAGACAGCAGGTACAGGCACCAAGCACAGGCAGCAAGCACCAGCAGCACAGGCAGCAAGCACAGACAGCAAACACAGGCTGCACAGGCAGCACAGGCAGCAAGCACCGGCAGCAAGCACAGGCAGCAAGCACAGGCAGCACAGGCAGCAAGCACAGACAGCAAGTATAGGCACCAAGCACAGGCAGCAAGCACAGACACCAGGTACAGGCACCAAGCACAGGCAGCAAGCACCGGCAGCACAGGCAGCAAGCACAGACAGCAAGCACAGGCTGCACAGGCAGCACAGGCAGTAAGCACAGGCAGTAAGCACAGACAGCGAGCACAGGCAGCACAGGCATCATGCACAGACAGCAAACACAGGCTGCACAGGCAGCAAGCACAGGCAGCACAGGCACCAAGCACAGGCAGCACAGGCAGCAAGCAAAGGCAGCAAGCACAGACAGCAAGCACAGGCAGCACAGGAAGCAAGCACAGACAGCAAGCACAGGCCGCAAGCAGAGGTAGCACAGGCAGCAATCACAGGCAGCAAGCACAGACAGCAAGCACAGACAGTAAGCACAGGCAGCAAGCACAGGCAGCACAGGCAGCACAGGCAGCAAGCACAGTGCAGTTCTGCCTTCGGACGTGTAATCGTCGGAATGCAATAACGTGTTATGGCGTTTTTGGCAAATCGTGCAATTGGAGAATTTGCACGCGGTGTTACGATGTGAGGGCAAACAGTTGTAGCAAAGGTTTGCGTTTCTCACAGTCTCGAAGCGGCTTCTTACCGGTAGCTGCTTGAATTTGTCGCACATGAAAAGCGGGTGCTGCTGTGTCTTGCACAGGACGCACGCTGCAACGTTCCGCGGTGTGTTCAGCACGAAGGCGCGGTTCGGCGGATAGTTTCGCCTTCTTTTGTTCACGGGTTCGTGCCTGTCGTCTCTATTCAATTTATCAAAACCTGCTCAATCTCCAAATTAGTTAGATGTTAGAATTGATGAAGATGAAGCAATAGCTACTCAGAACGGAAGACAAGAGAAGCTGTCGCTTGGCGACAGCGATTCAAAGTCGCAAAACAGCTATGTGTAAAGACCATTTTACATCCGCTCGGCTAAACCGAAACGTTGATCGTAAGTTTTTGTATTACTGTATTTTTCTGATTGATCCGCTGTGGAATATAGTGTTTTGTGACACGCTGGTGAAAGTAATAGAGGAACTAAGATGAAAGAAGGGCATGTTAACTACCCTGAAATTTCTTATATCTTTGTCTATGTTGCATTAGTATTCTGGGTAATTCATCCGGAAAGATCTTTTTATTACGTGAAAAAATAAGTAAAATTTGCAAAATCAATTTTTTTTTGGATACAACGTTTTGTTGCTCTTGAGTTTTAAGCTTAAAGTTTTTTTTTTAAATAAACGGAATAATGTTACGCCCGACCGCGGTGGTTTAATTGAATATGACGAGCGGTCGGCCACTACTCAGACGTAACGCTGAATAATATTTAAGAAATATTAAATATAATTATATATTTTTATATATGTGACAGTATGAAGGATAGAAATACATAGATTGAATGAAAATTATAGGATAAATAACAAGATAATAGGGACTTCCGTTTCCGGTGTGAAAGAAGTAAGAGAAGGTGAAAAGTGAGAGCGAAAAAGGAGTGAGTGTGGAAAGAAAGGAGTGAGTGGAATACGAGGGAGTAAGGGGCAATGATAGAGGAGGAATGGAGGGAGGTCTAGAAGTGTGGGTGCAAAGAAGGAAGGACGGGAAAGAGGACAGGGAGGTGAAGAAGGGACAAAGGAAAAGTGAGGTTAGGGATTTAGCGGGGGGAAAGACAGGTGGGCAGACAGGTGGATAGGAGGGAGCGCAGAGCCATCTGTGGAGGATAGAGGGCGGAAGGATTGGGAAGAGAGTGAGCGGGGTCGGTAAGGAAGAGAGGACAGAAGAAGTAATGGATAAGGCAAAGGCGATAGGCATGGATTTATGGGTCAGGAGGGGAAGATTAGGGAGTATTGAGGAACAATGGAAAAGGAAAAGGGAGGGACTGGAAAAAAAGGGGCAGGGGGAAAAGAGGAGGAGGAGGAGATGTTTAACGCAGGGAAAAGATTGCAGAGATCGCCGAAGAGTGCGTGGGGAAAGGGGGAGAAAGAAAAGGGAAAGGAAGGAAGGGATTGGCAAGATATGAAGGAGGAATTGAAGCGGGAATTGAAGGAGGGCATAAAGGAGGTGATGGCGGAAATGGTACAGGCAATGAAAGAACAGGTGGAAAAGCAAGGGAGGGAAACAAGGGAGGAAATTATATCAGAACTAAGGAAGCAAATGAAAGAAGGAGAGGAAAGGTGGGAGAAAGAAAAAGAAGAAATGGAGAAAAGGATAGCGGAAATAGAAGGGTAGGTGGAGAGGATAGGGTGGGAAGAGAAGAGGGAGGGGGCAGGGAGGGAGGAGTTGAGAGAGGTGAAAGAGATAAGGGAAAAGCTGAGGAGATTAGAATGGAAAGAGGAAAGGAAGGAGAGAGAGGAAAGAAGGAGCAATATATTGGTAAGGGGATGGAAGGGAAAGGAGGACGATAAAGGAGGAGAGCTATCAGCGATACTAAAAGGAGTTGGAGCGACGGCAGAGGTACGGGAAATTAGAGAACTGGGGAGAGGGGGAGGAGAGGGGGGAGGGGTGATAGCGAGATTGGGGGGAAGGGAGCAAAAGAGGGAAGTGGTGTTGGCGAGAGGGAAGCTAAGAGACAAGGGAATAAAAATAGAGGATTATTTGACGTGGAGGGGAAGGAAAATGAGATGGAGACTGGAGGAAGTGGCGAGGGAGGAAAGAGGTAAAGGAAAGAGGGTGTGGGTAGCGTACGGAAAGGTACAGATAGAGGGAAAATGGTGGAGATGGGACGAGGAGGAAGAAAGACTGAGAGAAGGAGAAGGGGGGGAGGAGATGAAGTCGGGGGAAGAGAGAAAGGGGTGAGAGGGAGGGGGGAAGTTATAGGGGAACGAGAGGAGGGAGGAGCAGGGAAGAGGGAGGGTGAATGGGAGGGAAGGGAATGTTGGAAGATGGCATTCTGGAATGTGGCAGGGATAGAGAACAAGGATAGCGGATTCTGGGAGGAAATAAGAAAGTGGGACGTGGTGATAATGGCAGAGACGTGGTTGGAGGAGAAAAGATGGGAGGAGGTAAAGGAAAGATTACCGAGGGAGTTCGAATGGGAAATAAAATTCGCGGAGAGGAGGAATAGGAAAGGAAGGGCGTGTGGGGGGATGGTAAGAGGACTAAGAAGAGGACTGGGGACCATAGAGGAAGAAGAGGGAGAGGAGAGAGAAGGAATGTGGGGATGGAAAATAACGATAGGGGAAGAGAAGTGGCGCATAATGGGGATATACATAAATGGGGACATAGAGAGAAAAATAGAAAAAATGAGGGAATGGATAGAGAGGGAAGACGAGGAAAGGGTAACAGTAATAGTAGGGGATTTTAATGCACGAACGGGAACGGGTGGTGGTTGGGAAGGGGAAGGGGAAGTGGAAGACGGAGGAAGGAAGTCAAAGGATAAAAAGGTCAATAGGGAGGGAAAAATATTAATAGAATGCTTAGAGGAAACAGGGTGGGGGATAATGAATGCGGGGGTGAAGGGAGACGAAGAGGGGGAGTATACGTTTACGGGGGGTCAGGGTAGAACGGTTATAGATTACATAATAGGGGGGGCAAGGGCAAGGGAAAGAATAGAGAGAATGGAGATAGGGGATCAAATAGATTCAGACCACCAACCCATAGTGGCATGGGTGAAGGCGGGGGGGGGGGGGGGAGAGGAGGGGGAGGGAGACGGGAAGAGCGAGGGGAAGATGGAACGAAGAGGGACAGGAAAGATTCAGAAAAGGAATGGAGGGAAGAAAGAGTCGGGGAGGGGAGATACAAGAAAACCTAAAAGAACTAGAAAAAACGGTAAGGGAGAGACTGGAGGAAGAGGAAAGAAGGGAAGGAGAGGGGAGAAGAAAAGAGAAAAGAGGGTGGTGGGATCAAGAATGCAGGGATAGGAAAAGGGAAGTAAGAAGAGAGATGAGGAGATGGAAGGCTGGGAGTGGGGGAGAGGAGGAGGGAGGGGAATACAGGAGAAAGAAAAGAGGGTACAAAGAACTATGCGAAAGGAAAAAAGAAGAAGAAAGAGAGAGAATGATAAGGAGGGCAGAAGAGGCAAGAACAGAAAAGGAGGTATGGGGGATAATCGGAGAACAGAGAGGGAGAGGAAAAAGGGCAAACGAAGCGATAGAAATGGATGACTGGAAAGGATACTTCATGGGGCTGCTGGGAGGGGTGGAGGAAAGAGTAAGGATGGGGGAAGAAGGGAGAGAAAGGGGGAAGGACGAGGAGAGGAGTTTGGAAAAGGAGGAGGTGATAAGGTTGATGAGAAGGTTGAAAGAGGGAAAGGCAATAGGGGAGGATGGGATTCCAAGTGAAGCGTGGAAATACGGAGGAGAAGAGATGGAGGAATGGGGGTGGGATATATGCAGGAGAGTATGGGAGGGGGAGGGTTGGCCGGAACAGTGGAAGGAGGGGGAGATAGTCCCGATTAGAAAGAAGGGGGAGGGTAGGAAAGTAGAGGAGTACAGGGGAGTGACACTGATGCCTTCCCTGTACAGGATCTACGCGGCGACGTTGGCGGGGAGACTAGGAGAAGAGGTGGAGAGAAAGGGGCTGCTTTCAGGGACACAAACAGGGTTCAGGAAAGGTATGGGGACGATGGATCAGGTGTATGCTTTAAATTTTATGGTTAACAGACAAATAGGTAGGGGGGGAGGGAAAGGAAAAATGGTAGCGATGTTTGTGGACCTGAAAGCAGGCTTCGATGCGGTAAATAGGAGAAAAGTGACGGAAGCGTTAAGGGAAAGGGGAGTAAGAGAGGGATTAGTGATAAGAGTGGAAGAACTGTTGAAGGAGACGAGGAGTGTGGTGAGGGTGGGAAAGAGAAAGAGCGAGGCATTTTGGACAGCAAGGGGACTAAGGCAGGGATGCCCCCTGAGCCCCTTGCTGTTCAACTTGCTGTTAGCAGATCTGGAAGAGGATATGAAGAAGGGATGCTGGGGAGGCATTAAGGTAGGGAAGAATGAAAAATATTACTCTCTATCCTACGCAGATGACATCGTCCTCATGGCGGAAGGAGAAGATGAAATGAGGGCGATGATCAGTAGGATGGAGAGATATGTAGATAGGAAGGGGCTGGAGGTAAATATAGAAAAAACAAAAGTGGTTAGATTTAGAAGGGGAGGAGGCAGGAAAAGGAAAGTGGACTGGAGATGAAAAGGGAAAAGGTTAGAGGAGGTAAAAAGAGTGAATTATCTGGGGTATGTGTTTACGGCAAATGGGGGACAAGAGGAACACGTGAAGACGAGGAGGAGGAAGGCAGCGGCGGTGATGAGGGAGGTATGGGGGATAGGGAAGAGGTTGTGGGAGAGGGACTGGGGCAGAAGGAAATGGATGTTCGATACAATGGTGTGGGCAGTGATGGGATATGGAGTGGAGGCGTGGGGGTGGAAGGAAAGGAAAGTGGTGGAAGGACTACAGGAGAGATACCTGAGGTGGACGATGGGACTGGACTGGAGGACACCGGGCTATAGCGTAAGAGAGGAGACGAAAAGGGGGAAGCTGAGGGTAAGGGCAGGAAGGAGGGCATGGGCGTTTGAGAGGAATCTGGAGGAAGGCAGAGGGGGGGAGGTAGCAAGGAAATGTTGGGAAGAAATGAGAACAAGATGGGCAAGGGGCATGGTGATAGGTAAATGGGAGGAGGAGAGAAGGGACTTCTTCGAGCAAAGAGGGGTAGGAAGAGGGCAAGAAGGAGAGGTGGAAACTTTTGAGGAATTGGAGAAGAGGGACTTGGAGGAGCAAAGAAAGGAAAGAGAGGAGAGGATCAAAACATCAAAATATAATGAAGTGTATGAGGAAATAAAGGAAGAAGGAAGGCCGGGGTATATTGATAAAAAATGGTCAGAGGAAAGGAAGAAAAGACTGGCGAGGTATAGGATGGGGAACGAAATGAGACAGGGAAGGTATTGGGAAGGGGAAGGGGAAAGGAGATGCAGACTATGTGGGGTAGAGGAAGAGACACGGGAACACATATGGGAAAGATGCGGAGGATGGGATTTTGCAGGAGAGAGGAAGGGGGAATGGAGGTAAAAGGCGAGGGAAGTACTGGGGGGAGATGGAGAAGGGGAAAAATGGATTAAGGAATTGGAACGGGAAAGAGGAGAAAGGGAAAGGGAATGGCAAGAGGGGTAGGGGAAAAGCGAAAGAAGAGGAGGGAAGGGAATGAAGGTGTGGATGAAGATGTATGAAAGTGGAAATGGAGAGAAAGAGGGAAACGGAAGTCCGAGGAGAAGGTGAAGGGTAGAAATAGGAGATCGAAATAAGATAGATTGTAAGATAAGGTAAACGTAGAGAGGAAGGAGGAGAGGGTAGAGCGTGCGAAGAGAGAGAGGGTAGAGCGTGCGAAGAGAGAGGGGGAGAGAAAAGGTAATGACGGACGGGACAGATAGAATAAGTTAACATTAAGGAATAGGTTAAGAAAATGTAAGAGAACATGTAAGAGGAGAGGAAAAGGAGTGTGAAGGCGAAACATTTTGTAATCCGGAAGGGAAAAAATAAACCATACATACATACAACAAGATAATAGAAGCAACTACTATTAAAAGCAAGGCTAATACAAGTGAATCTAAATGACTTGAAGTTATAATATTTGTTATCTAAATTGACATTAATAAAGACAGGACTTATAAAATACGTGGTTCCAGAAGACCCATACAGCTCCCACACCGTGCTTGATATGGTCGGGGTATAAATTATTTAACTAGTCGGCAACAAAAGGATTCCGTAACGGAGTTGTAGATAAAAGAAAATAGAATGTAAATGGGAGAATGAAAGTACTGTAAATTCTGTCACATTGTCGTTAAAGCTCCCTGCCACACTGTCGCAGCGAGTTGTGCCTACGCCCAGGCACGCGTCATTTCTACGCCTATGTAATCTTAAACCGAGTCAGTGAGGCGTGAGGCGTGTGATGCGACGCGGCTTCTTTAATGAGAGTTGACGGTTCAACTGTTTATAATACAATAATATAACTTTTTGAATTTTACTTTTATTTGTCCGAAATTGTGATTGATATATTGATGACATGTTTCCGCTTAAAATTATATCAAACATGACATAATTTGAACAACATTTATTTATTTTATACTTATTGTATAAGTCATTACACTTGACGAATTAATTAGTAAATGTGGTCTGAATTACATCATGTTTAGTCTTATTTTTATACAAACAAACTCATTAATATGTTATAAATTTTATCATACAGAAAAATTTAATAAAAATGGTTAAGAATCGTCTGTGTTGCAGCATTTCGCACGCTGAATTTCAACTGTGTCAGTTGCCCCGACTGTCGTTTTCTTGTCGTTCGGCAAACTGCAACGACGCGAGGCTCGAAAACCGTATCCGCTCTCTCAAAGTTGTCGCAGAACGATTGACAGGTGCACGACAACGTGAGAGGGTGTGCTACGATTAGTCAAAATTCGTAGCATACCCTCTCACATTATTGTGCACCTGTCTATCGTTTGCCACAACTTGGAAAGAGTGGACACGGTTTTCGAGCCTTGTGTCTTCGTTCGGCAAATTACAAAGGCACCAACTCTTTCATTCGCTGTCCTTTTCGTCGTTCGGCAAACTATAGAGCGGGTCGCGAGGCTCGAAAACCGTGCCTACCATCTCCACGTTGTCGTAAACCAGTGCTGTCCAGGGAGCGCTCCCAGTGCTCTATAGGCCCCCCCACCAAATTAACGTTACCCTGGAAACGGACGACGCACCGTGTGTCATATGATCGGAATAAACAAAAAAAATCGATGAAACATAAAGGATAGAACAATTTCTTTCTAGTGGAGGTGGAAATAGCGGCGTAAGGGGCCCCTCTCGTGGACTGCACTGTCGTAAACGATTTCCAGATCCGCGACAATGTGACAGATTTTACTGTAGTCGGAAATTGTGAAATTTGGCAAACTCCTTTATTACATTAAATTGCATAATCCCTAAAAATTGCAAGAAATTCTGCGATTTTCTTATGTGTGTCCAATTCCTCCTCAAAGCCAATCGTCGCGACACTCATCGTCAGCACTCGTCGGCGTTTTTTCGGCGAATTCTATTTCGTTGCGAGTAATATATGGCGGTACGTGTGTCATTGCCTAGCAAGAACCAACACACACACATAAGCTATTCATACTATGCCAACTTATTCAGAAGCATGTCATGAGTACTGTACGGCCACTTATATTTCTGCCCCTAGTTTGATTTTTTCCCGATTTGCCATTTTCCGAAGTCGCGTGTTAATATTTTTATTTGTATCAAAGTTATTGCTTTCAAAATACTTCAAAAAAATTGTAAATTTCATTCCGTACCTCCCCCTCCGTAAAAGCTTAATTGAAAATACACCGAACGGACTAACACAATATATACGTAGACCCTTTAAATCTGAAATCTGACTCATTCTCAGCGGCAAGGCAGAGCATCGAGCCTGATGCCTGATCCAGCCATGCTTGCGAGACAGCGCAGCGATCAGATGTACATTCGTAACAAATTCATGATATGGCAATCATGTGTTACATCCTGCGTCCTCCACCCGCCACAATTTTTTGCTTTTCTAAATCATTCAAGAATAACTAATCGATCGTTCTCGCCGCAGTCTCCCGTTCGCTCGATAGTTCTAAGATTTACTCTAATCTAACTTTAGGAATGTAGCACGGTTCTCACGGACCCTTATTTAAGATAAGACACGTACGATTGAGTCCTGGGAAAGGCACCTGTCGCGCCGTTCCCAGGATATAACGCTGATGCAGTATCAGCATGCGAATGCCGCTCAGCGGAGCACGGCGTCTATATAGGGCAGTACGAGACCCTTTTCGGACACTCTTGGTTACGGCAAATACCTGTACGCGCACTCTTGGTCACTACTTACTCTTGACCGCGACTTACTGTTCGGGACTCGCGACTTGTTCATCGACCCATTTTACTTCAATTCACTTCAGTGCGTGAAGTGCCCCGAACAGCACCGTTGTTCACATTTAAGAATTCAAGCGCGGGTGCGAAGCGCAACACCCGACTTAGCGTTCACCTCCAGTATCTTTCAAGTGTAAAGAA
Source organism: Priocnemis perturbator (assembly GCA_963942575.1). Taxonomy (NCBI): domain Eukaryota; kingdom Metazoa; phylum Arthropoda; class Insecta; order Hymenoptera; family Pompilidae; genus Priocnemis; species Priocnemis perturbator. Next base: position 220,839 of record CAWWDK010000174.1, read on the forward strand.
TAGAATCAAGTTAAGTCACGTCGAGTCAATCGAATCAAGTTAAGTCCAAGCGAATAATCAACACGATAAAATCAGTGCCATTGTTCCTACATCTCGTCAGGCAACACCAGGTTTGTGTAATCAACCAAACTTTGTAATCAGGACCGCTCTAGGCCACCAGCGTGGTGAAGCCTCTGAAATTCAGCTAATTATAAGTAACCTGCGTGATCGAGACACTGCGTCTAGTCTCGATCTCTTATTCTCCGGTCGCGATAACGAAGTGGAACCGTTCTACTCCAAATTGTAGGGTTCGATCAATTAATAAACACCATGTACACAATCTCGTGAATCACCTATTGCACACCCATCCTTGCAACACGACGCGCACACCCGCGCAAAACCTGGTTATCGGAATGTTCTCTGAGTGTAATTAGACAGGGTATTTCACCCCTTTCCTTCCCCGCGATACCGAAACCGTCGGGCGCATAAGTCGAGTGGTCCTTGCTGCCACCTTCGAGGCTGTGCCTGAGTCGTCACACGGGCAATTCCGTGGGCACCGTCGAACCTCTGAGTTCCGGTCACCCCTCAGCAAATCTTTTGCTGCGACTTCAGCCCACAGGTTTCGTTGGCTCGTGGCCGGGCCCCCTCGCTACGACCGTGGCTCCTCAACCACTTTCGGCGCACCACGGTTCGGGCCCGAGCCCAGTGGTCATACCCACGGATCGCAACTATTCTCTCACTCAAACCCATAACCAGAGAGCACCCCGACAACCCCTGCCACGTAAGGACTATATAGGACATCGACGGGCCGGAGTAAAAACCAGGGCAAGTCGCGCCGCTGCTCGCTTGTATCGGTCGCAGCTACCCCGACAAACAGCGAGCGAATCCGCAACTCCCCCTCCGCCTGCCTACCCGTACCCCGGACACCACTTGCCACGGGTCTGGACCTCTCCAGAACAGCCTTGCCCGTTCGAACTTCCCCCAGGGCAAGATCAGTTCACGGTGTACTTCGAACCTCTAGAACCGGAAATCGTACCGTCAACCGCAGTGGTAACCGAGATTTGCGAAGATTCGGATGTCGAAATCATAGATTAAGTAACCCGCACGAACGCGAGTAGATTCTTGGGTTGGTGTAATTCCGAGTCACCAGCTACGCCGACATTGCCTGTGCCGTAACCATTCGGACGCGAATAGATTCTTGGGTTGGTGTAATTCCGAGTCACCAGCTACGCCGACATTGCCTGTGCCGTAACCATTCGGACGCGAGTAGATTCTCAGGTTGGTGTAATCCCGAGTCACCAGCGACGCTCACATTTTCTGCGCCTTAACCGCACGGACGCGAGTAGATTCTCAGGTTGGTGTAATCCCGAGTCACCAGCGACGCTCACATTTTCTGCGCCGTAACCGCACGGACGCGAGTAGATTCTCAGGTTGGTGTAATCCCGAGACACCAGCGACGCTCACATTGTCTGCGCCGTAACCGCACGGACGCGAGTAGATTCTCAGGTTGGTGTAATCCCGAGTCACCAGCGACGCTCACATTTTCAGCGCCGTAACCAGTCGGACGCGAGGATACACGTAGGTTTAGTGTCGAATCAGGACACCGAGTATATTTAGGCGCGTGCGACGTCTCAGCGAGCCGCTCCGCTGAAACGTCAAATCTTTTATCGGCCCGGTCACTTCGTCTATCTTCCGATCCCCGGTATACCCGGTGTATGCAGGGTGCCGAAAAACGGAGGACGTAACACATGCATTTATCGCATACATTTGGCAACGCCGCCAAAGTCAGTCAGTACTTGAATTGTAATTATGACATCTGCCGTTCGCATACGCAGAGGGCGCTCTAACTTGCCTTGTTTTCTGCTCCGTCGGTATTTCTTGACGTGTGATACGAAGGTCCATAAGATGCGGTGTCTATTCTATACCTCGTTTGTCGCCTAGTTGCCTTTTTTAGTTCCGTTGCGTCCGTGTGTCTTAGCTTTAATTGTATATACCGATTTAGTTTGTTAATCGCCTGTACATTCGCGTAGTCCTAATTGCTGTAAATATCTAGTCTTTATCATTAAAATTAAGTTAATTTAATCGCGTGTTCGTTACGTCCCGTCTGTCCTTCGTCCTGTCCTTGTCCTTTCGCCATAACAACAAACGGCCGTTAGATTTCGCACTTGCCCGTTCGCTACGGAGTCTCCCGCGTTTTAATTCGGGCCTTGTCGCGAAAACAATATCATTGGGCGACATTGGCAATCCTGGGATCCGGCTTATGATACGACCTGAATCCAATGAGAGTCGGTCTGGACTAGTGCTACCGCACAAATCTTGTACATTTGATCCTCCTGGACAAGATACGATGAGGCAGAAAGCTGTAAAATTGATAGGAGCGAGGATATTTGCCTCTATATCATTGGACAATATCGGCAATTTTGGATTCTTCGCTTTATGATGCGACCTGAATCCAAAGGGAGTCCCTTTGGACAAATGCTACCGCAACAACTTGTACACTTGGACATCCTGGACAAGGTATGATGAGGCAGAATCCTGTCAAATTGATAGGAGTGAAGGTATTTGCATGTATATTATTGGACGACATTGGCAATTCTGGATGCTCCAAGCATATGATTCGACCGGAGGTTAAAGAGAGTCGCTTTGGACAAGTGCTACCGCCAAAATCTTGTACATTTGGACCCCCTGGACAAGATACGATGAGGCAGAATCCTGGCAAATTGATAGGAGTTAAGATATTTGCATCTATATCATTCGGATAACATCGGCAATTTTTGTTACTTCGGCATATGGATCGACCTGAGTCCAAAGGGAGTCGGTTTGGACAAATGCTACCGCACAAATCTAGTACATTTGAACCTCCTGGACAAGGTATGATGAGGCAGAATCCTGTCACATTGATAGGAGTAAAGATATTTGCACCTTTATCATTGGACGACATTGGCAATCCTGGGGATCCGTCTTATAATTAGACCTGAATCCAAAGAGAGTCGGCCTGGACAAGTGCTACCGAACAAATCTTGTACATTTGAACCTCCTGGAAAGGTATGGCGAGGCAGAATCCTATCACATTGATAGGAGTAAAGATATTTGCATCTATATCATTGGTCGAAATTGACAATCCTGGGGATCCGGCTTATAATTCGACCTAAATCCAAACAGAGTCGGTCTGGACAAGTGCTACCGCACAAATCTTGTACATTTGAACCTCCTGGACAAGATAAGATGCGGCAGAAAGCTGTAAAATTCATAGGAGCGAGGATATTTGCCTCTATATCATTGGACAATATCGGCAATTTTGGATTCTTCGCTTTATGATCCGACCTGAATCCAAAGGGAGTCGCTTTGGACAAATGCTACCGCAACAACTTGTACACTTGGACATCCTGGACAAGGTATGATGAGGCAGAATCGTGTCAAATTGATAGGAGTGAAGATATTTGCATCTATACCATAGGACGACATTGGCAATTTTGGATGCTCCGGCTTATGATTCGACCTGAGTCCAAAGAGAGTCACTTTGGACAAGTGCTACCGCACACATCTTGTACACTTGGACATCCTGGACAAGGTATGATGAGGCAGAATCCTGGTAAATTGATAGAAGTTAAGATATTTGGATCTATATCAGTCGGATAACATCGGCAATTTTTGTTATTTCGGCATATGGATCGACTAGAGTCCAAAGGGAGTCGGTTTGGACAAATGCTGGCGCCCAAATCTTGTGCATTTGGACCTCCTGGAAAAGGTATGATGAGGCAGAATGCTGTCACATTGATAGGAGTAAAGATATTTGCATCAATATCATTGGGCGACATTGGCAATCCTGGGGATCCGGCTTGTGATTCGACCCGAATCCAGAGAGAGTCGGTTTGGATAAATGCTGCCGCCAAAAAACATGTACATTACAACCTCCTGGAAAAGGTATAGTGACGCAGAATCCTGTCACATTGATGGGAGTAAAGATATTTGCATCTATATCATTGGACGACATTGGCACTCCTGGGGATCCGGCTTATGATTCGACCCGAATCCAAAGAGAGTCAGTCTGGACAAGTGCTACCGCAAAATGTGTGTACATTTGGACTCCCTGGACAATATACGATGAAGGAGAATCCTATCACGTTGATAGGGGTATAGATATTTGCGTCTATATCATTGGACGACATGGATGTTCTTAATTAATTCTTTGGCGTGATATATCGCTCTGAAGAAATAATAAGGTTGTCCAACGTTTCAATTTTCTTGATATGACTCTATCCGACATAATAATGGCCTTATAACTGATTGGTTTCACAATGACACTTGGTCGGGACGGTATATAAACTTCAATTCCGCACAACCAATTTCACATAAAGTGGGACTTACCATCGGGTTAATCGACCGTGCTTTACACCTGTCTAACGTCTGCTTCCGGGAAAAGAATTTAGACCTAATACGCAAAACGCTTAAAGAAAATAATTATCCCATTTCCTTTATTAATAAAATGATCAAACAACGTACTTTCCACTACTACCATCCGGTGGAATCTGAATTAAGAAAAGGACTTAGAGAGATTTCAAGAGGGCCTATAACTAGATTAAACACCGTAATATTACCTTACGTACCGTTTGTATCAGACCACCTTAAGCGTTTACTCAGGAAACATAAAAGACACACAATTTACTCTGTGAGAAATAACCTCGGCTCCTTATTTCCACCTATTAAGGATCCCATACCTAAGGACAAGCACACCGGAATTGTATACCGTATCCCCTGTGCCGGTTGTGACGCCTGTTATATTGGCCAAACCGGTCGAAACTCCAAAATCCGAACCTATGAACACAAGAGAAACATTAACCTGCCTGAAACACAACACACAGCACTGACAAAACATAGAATAGAAAATGACCATCTGTTTGACTACGATAATCTTGAAATTCTACATAAGGAAAGAATCTACCACAGAAGGTTACACCTTGAAACCTTTGAAATTATTAAGCATGACAAATGTGTAAACTTAAGGTACGAAAAACCTGATATTACGGACATTTACCAACATTTGCTCCGTAATTGGTAATACACCGCTAAACGCTACGACGCTCAGCTGTCACAAGTCAACTTAATAATTCATTCCTTCTGTGTAACTGTCATAAGAAAACAAGATGAATTGTATTCACTTTGCCAAAATAGATATACGTGGCCCTGACATGACAACGACACCCGTCACTCAGGTGAGCTACATATGACAGAACACATAACCTCTCCTGTCACTATCATTTTCTACTCGGGCCCTGGACGACGCCATGATACGACGTTGCCCAGGTGAGCTCTGGTCAGTTGCGCGGCAAATTCAAATGTGTTCTTTCCTCCTTAGTTTAACCCGTTCCTTGTTTTCCCCCCACCCTTTAAATCCTTCCCCACAATTGCGGCAATTCAAACAGCTACATATGTGCCTCAGTACACCCATCCTCTTGTCCTTCAACACGCAGTATATCCCACTAAAACATAACAAATCTCCGCCTCCTTCATAACTCCTTTAACCTCGAGTGAAACCACATGTGAGTAATGTGCTCTGATTTTAATTGCTTTCACTGTAAACGTTTAAATGTGAATTTACTTCTAATTTATCTCTATTGGACGAATGTCTATTAAATACAATTTTCCTTCTTTTTTCTCTCTATTTATTGCAGTTAACATATTTCATGCTAAACTTACATTAAACAAACTCTTATAAAGTAGCTTAATAAATAACATTTAATTATCACATTATATTTTCTCGCTTCTCTTATTTATACAGTTCAACAGTCCCTGAGGAGGGCCAGGAAAACCGGCCGAAACGTTGGACAACTATATTCTATTTATTGACCGATATAACACGCCAAATAATTAATTAGGAACATCATTGCACGACATTGGCAATTCTTGATGCTTCGGCATATGGATCGACCTGAGTCCGAAGAGATTCGCTTTGGACTAGTGCTACCGCACAAATTGTGTACATTTGAATGTCCTGGACAAGATACCATGAGGCAGAATCCTGTCAAATCGATAGGAGTAAAGATATTTGCATCTATATCAATGGACAACATTGGCAATACTGGATACTTCGGCATATGATTCGACCTGAGTCCAAAGAGAGTCGCTTTGGACAAGGGCTACCGCACAAATCTTGTACATTTGAACCTCCGGAACAAGGTATGACGAGACAGAATCCTATCACATTGATAGGAGTAAAGATATTTGCATCTATTTCATTGGACGACATTGGCAATTCTGGATGCTCCGGCTTATGATTCGACCTGAGTCCAAAGAGAGTCGCTTTGAACAAGTGCTACCGCACAAATCGTGTACATTTGAACCTCCGGAACAAGGTATGACGAGGCAGAATCGAATCACATTGATAGGAGTAAAGATATTTGCATCTATATCATTGGACGACATTGGAAATTCTGGATGCTCGGCTTATGATTCGACCTGAGTCCAAAGAGAGTCGCTTTGGACAAATGCTGCTGCCCAAATCTTGTCCATTTGGACCTCCTGGACAAGATATGATGAGGCAGAATCCTGTCAAATTCATAGGAGTGAAGATATTTGCATCTATTTCATTGGACGACATTGGCAATTCTGGATGCTCCGGCTTATGATTCGACCTGAGTCCAAAGAGAGTCGCTTTGGACAAGTGCTACCGCACAAATCGTGTACATTTGAACCTCCGGAACAAGGTATGACGAGGCAGAATCGAATCACATTGATAGGAGTAAAGATATTTGCATCTATATCATTGGACGACATTGGAAATTCTGGATGCTCGGCTTATGATTCGACCTGAGTCCAAAGAGAGTCGCTTTGGACAAATGCTGCCGCCCAAATCTTGTCCATTTGGACCTCCTGGACAAGATATGATGAGGCAGAATCCTGTCAAATTGATAGCAGTAAAGATATTTGCAACTATACCATTGCACGACATTGGCAATTCTTGATGCTTCGGCATATGGATCGACCTGAGTCCGAAGAGATTCGCTTTGGACTAGTGCTACCGCACAAATTGTGTACATGTGAATCTCCTGGACAAGATACCATGAGGCAGAATCCTGTCAAATCGATAGGAGTAAAGATATTTGAATCTATATCAATGGACAACATTGCCAATACTGGATACTTCGGCATATGATTCGACCTGAGTCCAAAGAGAGTCGCTTTGGACAAATGCTGCTGCCCAAATCTTGTCAATTTGGACCTCCTGGACAAGATATGATGAGGCAGAATCCTGTCAAATTCATAGGAGTGAAGATATTTGCATCTATTTCATTGGACGACATTGGCAATTCTGGATGCTCCGGCTTATGATTCGACCTGAGTCCAAAGAGAGTCGCTTTGGACAAGTGCTACCGCACAAATCGTGTACATTTGAACCTCCGGAACAAGGTATGACGAGGCAGAATCGAATCACATTGATAGGAGTAAAGATATTTGCATCTATATCATTGGACGACATTGGAAATTCTGGATGCTCGGCTTATGATTCGACCTGAGTCCAAAGAGAGTCGCTTTGGACAAATGCTGCCGCCCAAATCTTGTCCATTTGGACCTCCTGGACAAGATATGATGAGGCAGAATCCTGTCAAATTGATAGCAGTAAAGATATTTGCAACTATACCATTGCACGACATTGGCAATTCTTGATGCTTCGGCATATGGATCGACCTGAGTCCGAAGAGATTCGCTTTGGACTAGTGCTACCGCACAAATTGTGTACATGTGAATCTCCTGGACAAGATACCATGAGGCAGAATCCTGTCAAATCGATAGGAGTAAAGATATTTGCATCTATATCAATGGACAACATTGCCAATACTGGATACTTCGGCATATGATTCGACCTGAGTCCAAAGAGAGTCGCTTTGGACAAGGGCTACCGCACAAATCTTGTACATTTGAACCTCCGGAACAAGGTATGACGAGGCAGAATCCTATCACATTGATAGGAGTAAAGATATTTGCATCTATTTCATTGGACGACATTGGCAATTCTGGATGCTCCGGCTTATGATTCGACCTGAGTCCAAAGAGAGTCGCTTTGAACAAGTGCTACCGCACAAATCGTGTACATTTGAACCTCCGGAACAAGGTATGACGAGGCAGAATCGAATCACATTGATAGGAGTAAAGATATTTGCATCTATATCATTGGACGACATTGGAAATTCTGGATGCTCGGCTTATGATTCGACCTGAGTCCAAAGAGAGTCGCTTTGGACAAATGCTGCCGCCTAAATCTTGTCCATTTGGACCTCCTGGACAGGATACCATGAGGCAGAATCCTGTCAAATCGATAGGAGTAAAGATATTTGCATCTATATCAATGGACAACATTGGCAATACTGGATACTTCGGCATATGATTCGACCTGAGTCCAAAGAGATTCGCTTTGGACTAGTGCTACCGCACAAATTGTGTACATGTGAATCTCCTGGACAAGATACCATGAGGCAGAATCCTGTCAAATCGATAGGAGTAAAGATATTTGCATCTATATCAATGGACAACATTGCCAATACTGGATACTTCGGCATATGATTCGACCTGAGTCCAAAGAGAGTCGCTTTGGACAAGGGCTGCCGCACAAATCTTGTACATTTGAACCTTCGGAACAAGGTATGACGAGGCAGAATCCTATCACATTGATAGGAGTAAAGATATTTGCATCTACATCATTGGACGACATTGGCAATTCTGGATGCTCGGCATATGAATCGACCTGAGTCCAAAGAGATTGGCTTTTGTCATGTGCTACCGTACAAATCTTGTACATTTGAACCTCCTGGAGAAGATACGATGAAGCAGAATCCTGTCAAATTGATAGCAGTAAAGATATTTGCAACTATACCATTGCACGACATTGGCAATTCTGCATGCTCCGGGTTATGATTCGACCTGAGTCCAAAGAGAGTCGCTTTGGACAAGTGCTACCGCAACAAATCGTGTACATTTGGACCCCCTGGACAAGATACGATGAGGCAGAATCCTGTAAAATTGATAGCAGTAAAGATATTTGCAACTATACCATTGCACGACATTGGCAATTCTGGATGCTTCGGATTATGGATCGACCTGAGTCCAAAGAGTTTCGCATTTGTCTAGTGTTACCGCACAAATCTTGTACACTTGATCCTCCTGGACAAGACACGATGAGCCAGAAACCTGTCAAATTGATAGGAGTGAAGATATTTGCATATATATCATTCCGATAAGATCGGCAATTTTTGTTACTTCGCCATATGGATCGACCTGAGTCCAACGAGAGTCGGTTTGGACAAATGCTGCGGCACAAAACTTGTGCATTTGGACCTCCTGGAAAAGGTATAATGAGGCAGAATCATGTCACAATGATAGGAGTGAAGATAATTGCATCTATATCATTGGACGACATTGGCAATTCTGGATGCACCGGCTTATGATTCGACCTGAGTCCAAAGAGAGTCGCTTTGGACAAATGCTGCCGCCCAAATCTTGTACATTTGAACCTCCGGAACAAGGTATGACGAGGCAGAATCCTATCACATTGATAGGAGTAAAGATATTTGCATCTACATCATTGGATGACATTGGCAATTCTGGATGCTCGGCATATGAATCGACCTGAGTCCAAAGAGATTGGCTTTTGTCATGTGCTACCGTACAAATCTTGTACATTTGAACCTCCTGGAGAAGATACGATGAAGCAGAATCCTGTCAAATTGATAGCAGTAAAGATATTTGCAACTATACCATTGCACGACATTGGCAATTCTGCATGCTCCGGCTTATGATTCGACCTGAGTCCAAAGAGAGTCGCTTTGGACAAGTGCTACCGCAACAAATCGTGTACATTTGGACCCCCTGGACAAGATACGATGAGGCAGAATCCTGTAAAATTGATAGCAGTAAAGATATTTGCAACTATACCATTGCACGACATTGGCAATTCTGGATGCTTCGGATTATGGATCGACCTGAGTCCAAAGAGTTTCGCATTTGTCTAGTGTTACCGCACAAATCTTGTACACTTGATCCTCCTGGACAAGACACGATGCGCCAGAAACCTGTCAAATTGATAGGAGTGAAGATATTTGCATGTATATCATTCCGATAAGATCGGCAATTTTTGTTACTTCGCCATATGGATCGACCTGAGTCCAACGAGAGTCGGTTTGGACAAATGCTGCGGCACAAAACTTGTGCATTTGGACCTCCTGGAAAAGGTATAATGAGGCAGAATCATGTCACAATGATAGGAGTGAAGATAATTGCATCTATATCATTGGACGACATTGGCAATTCTGGATGCACCGGCTTATGATTCGACCTGAGTCCAAAGAGAGTCGCTTTGGACAAATGCTGCCGCCCAAATCTTGTACATTTGAACCTCCGGAACAAGGTATGACGAGGCAGAATCCTATCACATTGATAGGAGTAAAGATATTTGCATCTATTTCATTGGACGACATTGGCAATTCTGGATGCACGGCATATGATTCGACCTGAGTTCAAAGAGTTTCGCTTTTGTCTAGTGCTACCGCATAAATCTTGTACACTTGATCCTCCTGGACAAGACACGATGAGGCAGAATCCTGTCAAATTGATAGGAGTAAAGATGTTTGCATCTATATCATTGGACGACATTGGCAATTCTGGATGCTCCGGCTTATGATTCGACCTGAGTCCAAAGAGAGTCGCTTTGGACAAGTGCTACCGCACAAATCGTGTACATTTGGACCTTCTGTACAAGGTATGATGAGGCAGAATCGAATCACATTGATAGGAGTAAAGATATTTGCATCTATATCACTGGACGACATTGGCCATTCTGGATGCTCAGCTTATGATACGACCGGAGGCTAAAGAGAGTCGCTTTGGACACGTGCTGCCGCACAAATCTTATAAATTTGGACCCCCTGGACAAGATACGATTAGGCAGAATCCTGTCAAATTGATAGCAGTAAAGATATTTGCATCTATATCATTGCACGACATTGGCAATTCTGGTTGATTCGGCTTATGGATCGACCTGAGTCCAAAGAGTTTCGCTTTGGACAAGTGCTACCGCACAAATCTTATACATTTGTACCTCCTTTACAAGGTATGATGAGGCAGAATCCTATCACATTGATAGGTGTAAATATATTTGCATCTATATCATTGGACGACATTGGCAATTCTGAATGCTCCGGCTTATGATTCGACCTGAGTCCAAAGAGAGTCGCTTTGGACAAGTGCTACCGTACAATTCATGTACATTTTGACCTACTGGACAAGGTATGATGAGGCAGAATCCTGTAAAATTGATAACAGTAAAGATATTTGCATCTATATCATTGGACGACATTGGCAATTCTGGATGCCCCGGCTTATGATTCGACCTGATTCCAAAGAGAATCGCTTTGGACAAGTGCTACCGCAACAAATCGTGTACATTTGGACCCCCTGGACAAGATACGATGAGGCAGAATCCTGTCAAATTGATAGCAGTGAAGATATTTGCATCTATATCATTGGACGACATTGGAAATTCTGGATGCTCGGCTTATGATTCGACCTGAGTCCAAAGATAGTCGCTTTGGACAAATGCTGCCGCCCAAATCTTGTCCATTTGGACCTCCTGGACAAGATACGATGAGGCAGAATACTGTCAAATTGATAGGAGTAAAGATGTTTGCATCTATATCATTGGACGACATTAGCAATTCTGGATGCCCCGGCTTATGATTCAACCTGAGTCCAAAGAGAGACGCTTTGGACAAGGGCTGCCTACAAATCTTGTACATTTGAACCTTCGGAACAAGGTATGACGAGGCAGAATCCTATCACATTGATAGGAGTAAAGATATTTGCATCTACATCATTGGACGACATTGGCAATTCTGGATGCTCGGCATATGAATCGACCTGAGTCCAAAGAGATTGGCGTTTGTCAAGTGCTACCGCACAAATCTTGTACATTTGAACCTCCTGGAGAAGATACGATGAAGCAGAATCCTGTCAAATTGATAGGAGTTAAGATATTTGCATCTATATCATTGGACGACATTGGCAATTCTGGATGCCCCGGCTTATGATTCGACCTGATTCCAAAGAATGTCGCTTTGGACAAGTGCTACCGCAACATAATGTGTACATTGGTACCCCCTGGACAAGATACGATGAGGCGGAGTCCTGTCAAATTGATAGCAGTGAAGATATTTGCATCTATATCATTGGACGACATTGGAAATTCTGGATGCTCGGCTTATGATTCGACCTGAGTCCAAAGAGAGTCGCTATGGACAAATGCTGCCTCCCAAATCTTGTCCTTTTGGACCTCCTGGACAAGATATGATGAGGCAGAATCCTGTCAAATTGATAGGAGTGAAGATGTTTGCATCTATATCATTGGACGACATTGGCAATTCTGGATGATTCGGCTCATGATTCGACCTGAGTCCAAAGAGAATCGCTTTGGATAAGTGCGACCGCATAAATCTCGTACATTTGATCCTCCTGGACAAGATACGATGAGGCAGAATACTGTCAAATTGATAGGAGTAAAGATGTTTGCATCTATATCATTGGACGACATTGGCAATTCTGGATGCCCCGGCTTATGATTCAACCTGAGTCCAAAGAGAGTCGCTTTGGACACGTGCTGCCGCACAAATCTTATAAATGTGGACCCCCTGGACAAGATACGATGAGGCAGAATCCTGTCAAATTGATAGCAGTAAAGATATTTGCATCTATATCATTGCACGACATTGGCAATTCTGGTTGATTCGGCTTATGGATCGACCTGAGTCCAAAGAGTTTCGCTTTTGTCTAGTACTACCGCACAAATCTTGTACACTTGATCCTCCTGGACAAGACACGATGAGCCAGAATCCTGTCAAATTGATAGGAGTTAAGATATTTGCATCTATATCATTGGACGATATTGGCAATTCTGGATGCTCCGGCTTATGATTCGACCTGAGTCCAAAGAGAGTCGCTTTGGACAAGTGCTACCGCACAAATCTTATACATTTGGACCTCCTGTACAAGGTATGATGAGGCAAAATCCTATCATTTTGATAGGTTTAAGTATATTTGCATCTATATCATTGGACGACATTGGCAATTCTGGATGCTCCGGCTTATGATTCGACCTGAGTCCAAAGAGAGTCGCTTTGGACAAGGGCTACCGAACAATTCTTGTACATTTTGACCTACTGGACAAGGTATGATGAGGCAGAATCCTGTCAAATTGATAGCAGTAAAGATATTTGCATCTATATCATTGGACGACGTTGCCCAGGTGAGCTCTGGTCAGTTGCGCGGCAAATTCAAATGTGTTCTTTCCTCCTTAATTTAACCCGTTCCTTGTTTTCCCCCCACCCTTTAAATCCTTCCCCACATTTGCGGCAATTCAAACAGCTACATATGTGCCTCAGTACACCCATCCTCTTGTCCTTCAACACGCAGTATATCCCACTAAAACATAACAAATCTCCGCCTCCTTCATAACTCCTTTAACCTCGAGTGAAACCACATGTGAGTAATGTGCTCTGATTTTAATGCTTTCATTGTAAACGTTTAAATGTTAATTTACTTCTAATTTATCTCTATTGGACGAATGTCTATTAATTACAATTTTCCTTCTTCTTTCTCTCTATTTATTGCAGTTAACATATTTCATGCTAAACTTACATTAAACAAACTCTTATAAAGTAGCTTAATAAATAACATTTAATTATCACATTATATTTTCTCGCTTCTCTTATTTATACAGTTCAACAGTCCCTGAGGAGGGCCAGGAAAACCGGCCGAAACGTTGGACAACTATATTCTATTTATTGACCGATATAACACGCCAAATAATTAATTAGGAACATCATCGTTAAAACCGGTCAGGTAAACTATAATGAACACCATCGAACATAATGGCGCTAACTCTTCTTTTTTTAACTTCATCCGCTCTAATTTTGGTCATATCACATTACATCACCTGAAACATTGGAAACGTATAAAAGAAAAATTGGTCAATCTTAACTTACAAAAAACTTTTTTAATACGATGCAGGGATAACGGCGTTATCCCGCATCATCTAATCTCTAACAATTTCTTACATTCAAACACTTTCTTCAGTCAAAGAACATCTAACAAATTTACCAATCTACTCCATAGAACTCAAACATCAGCCTTGAAATTAGAACTCCTTGATCTGCATGAGAAAGAAAGGGCATTAATAAACGAAGCTAGATTGACGGAACACCGTATCAGACTCCACTTACCAATAGAAATTATAAACACATTCTTTCTACGTCAAGAAAATAATTTTCGGAGACAATATTTTCGTAACCGTCAGAATCTCATTCACAAATTTAACAGACTTCGTAACTCTCAGCAACGTAATCACGCTGGTCCTTCTGACAGATGTTTCAAAAACTTGTCTAACACCATAATACCTGAAAATATAAAAGACACCTTGGCACTGGGGCCGAAATTCTCCTTACCTTATAACAAGAACAACTTACCTTTACTCAGCTTATTGGGAGCAATTGAAGAAACAGTCCACATTATGCAACCTGAAACAAAAACAGAAATTAGAAATGAAACAATTGCCAAATTACAATCATATAAAAGACAAAACAATCAATCAAATACCAATAGAAAATTTCATAAAGACTTAATAAACACTAGATAGTTCCTCAAAGACAACCCTCAATTGCTCATAATGAAGGCTGCCAAAGGTAATGTTACAGTTGCTGTGGAAATAGAAAAATATCTTACTGACATCCGCAATATGCTAAGCGACAGTGACACGTACAAAGTAATCCAACACGAATATACCTCTACCATCGAAAAGGAGAATAATAGCCGCATCACACGTTGGGCTCGCAATAAATGGATTTCTGAGAACGTAGCGTACTCACTTAAAACGCACTGGAGTAACACTGCTCGCGCTTACGGTTTACCAAAAATCCACAAACCAGAATTAGCATGGCGAATAATAGTTTCCACAGTAAATGGCCCTACCTACAACCTCGCTTCGTTTCTGAGCAAGAAACTAAACGAAATTGTAGGAAAGACTAGGTATCATGTAAAAGACAGTTGGAGCCTAGTTAAAGAGATACCTGAATTCACCATCCCTGCAGATTATGTGTTGATTTCATTGGATGTCACAGCACTGTTCACTAACGTCCCCATAGACCTCGCTCTTAACGTCATTGGCAACAGATGGGAACAACTAAAAACACCTTCTCTAAAAATTCCCAAATCAGAATTTTTAAAAGCCACCAAAGACTGTTTAGAGAATAATATTTTCTTGTTCGATAATAGGATTTATAAACAGACCTTTGGCTGTGCTATGGGTTCTCCGCTATCTCCAGCTGTGGCAAACCTCGTAATGGAAGAATTAGAACAAAATGTTATACCCACGCTGAGTTTTGAATTGCCTTTCTATAAGCGATACGTAGATGACATAGTGACAGCAGTACCTATAAACAAAATAGACGAAATTGTAGACAAATTCAATAGCTTCCATACACGTCTCAAATTTACTTTTGAAAAAGAAGTTAATGGTAGGATCAATTTTCTTGATATGACTCTAATCCGACATAATAGCGGCCTTATAACTGATTGGTATCACAAAGACACTTCGTCGGGACGGTATATAAACTTCAATTCCGCACACCCAATCTCACATAAAGTAGGACTTACCATCGGGTTAATAGACCGTGCTTTACACCTATCTAACATCTGTTTCCGAGAAAAGAATTTAGACCTAATACGTAAAACGCTTAAAGAAAATAAGTATCCCATTTCCTTTATTAATAAAATGATCAAACAACGTACTTTCCACTACTACCATCCGGTGGAATCTGAAATAAGAAAAGGACTTAGAGAGATTTCAAGAGGGCCTATAACTAGATTAAACACCGTAGTATTACCTTACGTACCGTTTGTATCAGACCACCTTAAGCGTTTACTCAGGAAACATAAAAGACACACAATTTACTCTGTGAGAAATAACCTCGGCTCCTTATTTCCACCTATTAAGGATCCCATACCTAAGGACAAGCACACCGGAATTGTATACCGTATCCCCTGTGCCGGTTGTGACGCATGTTATATTGGCCAAACCGGTCGAAACTCCAAAATCCGAACCTATGAACACAAGAGAAACATTAACCTGCCTGAAACACAACACACAGCACTGACAAAACATAGAATAGAAAATGACCATCTGTTTGACTACGATAATCTTGAAATTCTACATAAGGAAAGAATCTACCACAGAAGGTTACACCTTGAAACCTTTGAAATTATTAAGCATGACAAATGTGTAAACTTAAGGTACGAAGAACCTGATATTACGGACATTTACCAACATTTGCTCCGTAATTGGTAATACACCGTTAAACGCTACGACGTTCATCTGTCACAAGTTAACTTAATAATTCATTCCTTCTGTGTAACTGTCATAAGAAAACAAGATGAATTGTATTCACTTTGCCAAAATAGATGTACGTGGCCCTGACATGACAACTACACCCGTCACTCAGGTGAGCTACATATGACAGAACACATAACCTCTCCTGTCACTATCATTTTCCACTCGGGCCCTGGACGACGCCATGATACGACGTTGCCCAGGTGAGCTCTGGTCAGTTGCGCGGCAAATTCAAATGTGTTCTTTCCTCCTTAGTTTAACCCGTTCCTTGTTTTCCCCCCACTCTTTAAATCCTTCCCCACATTTGCGGCAATTCAAACAGCTACATATGTGCCTCAGTACACCCATCCTCTTGTCCTTCAACACGCAGTATATCCCACTAAAACATAACAAATCTCCGCCTCCTTCATAACTCCTTTAACCTCGAGTGAAACCACATGTGAGTAATGTGCTCTGATTTTAATTGCTTTCATTGTAAACGTTTAAATGTGAATTTACTTCTAATTTATCTCTATTGGACGAATGTCTATTAATTACAATTTTCCTTCTTCTTTCTCTCTATTTATTGCAGTTAACATATTTCATGCTAAACTTACATTAAACAAACTCTTATAAAGTAGCTTAATAAATAACATTTAATTATCAAATTATATTTTCTCGCTTCTCTTATTTATACAGTTCAACAGTCCCTGAGGAGGGCCAGGAAAACCGGCCGAAACGTTGGACAACTATATTCTATTTATTGACCGATATAACACGCCAAATAATTAATTAGGAACATCATCGTTAAAACTGGTCAGGTAAACTATAATGAACACCATTGGACGACATTGGCAATTCTGGATGCCCCGGCTTATGATTCGACCTGATTCCAAAGAGAGTCGCTTTGGACAAGTGCTACCGCAACAAATCGTGTACATTTGGACCCCCTGGACAAGATACGATGAGGCAGAATCCTGTCAAGTTTTAAACAGTAAAGATATTTGCATCTATACTATTGCACGACATTGGCAAACTTGATGCTCCGGCTTATGATTCGACCTGAGTCCAAAGAGAGTCGCTTTGGACAAATGCTGCCGCACAAATCGTGTACATTTGAACCTTCGGAACAAGGTATGATGAGGCAGAATCCTATCACATTGATAGGAGTAAAGATATTTGCATCTATATCATTGGACGACATTGGCAATTCTGGATGCTCCGGCTCATGATTCGACCTGAATCAAAAGAGAGTCGGTTTGGGCTAATGCTGCCACCCAAAACTTGTGCATTTGGACCTCCTAGATAAGATACGATGAGGCAGGATCCTGTCAAATTGATAGGAGTGAAGATATTTGCATCTATATCATTGGAAGACATTGGCAATTCTGGATGCTCCGGCTTATGATTCGACCTGAATACAAAGAGAGTCGGTTTGGGCAAATGCTGCCGCCCAAAACTTGTGCATTTGGACCTCCTGGAAAAGGTATGATGAGGCAGAATCCTGTCATATTGATAAGAGTAAATATATTTGCATCTATATCATTGGACGACATTGGCAATTCTGGATGCCCCGGCTTATGATTCGACCTGAGTCCAAAGAGAGTCGCTTTGGACAAGGGCTGCCGCACCAATCGTGTACATTTGAACCTTCGGAACAAGGTATGATGAGGCAGAATCCTATCACATTGTTAGGAGTAAAAATATTTGCATCTATATCATTGTTCAACATCGGCAATTCTGGATGGTACGGCTTATTGTTCGACCTAAGTCCAAAGAATGTCGCTTTGGACAAGTGCTACCGCAACATAATGTGTACATTTGGACCCCCTGGACAAGATACGATGAGGCAGAATCCTGTCAAGTTGATAGCAGTAAAGATATTTGCATCTAACCATTGCACGACATTGGCAATTCTGGATGCTCCGACTTATGATTCGACCTGAGTCCAAAGAGAGTCGCTTTGGACAAGTGCTACCGCACAAATCTTATACATTTGGACCTCCTGTACAAGGTATGATGAGGCAGAATTCTATCACATTGATAGGTGTAAATATATTTGCATCTATATCATTCGACGCCATTGGGTGTTCTGGATGCTCCGGCATATGATTCGACCGGAGGCCAAAGAGATTCGCTTTTGTCAAGTGCTACCGCACAAATCTTGTACATTTGAACCTCCGCAACAAGGTATGACGAGGCAGAATCCCGTCAAATTGATAGGAGTAAAGATATTTGCATCTATATCATTGGACGACATTGGCAATTCTGGATGCCCCGGCTTATGATTCGACCTGATTCCAAAGAGAGTCGCTTTGGACAAGTGCTACCGCAACAAATGGTGTACATTTGGACCCCCTGGACAAGTTACGATGAGGCAGAATCCTGTCAAGTTGATAGCAGTAAAGATATTTGCATCTATACCATTGCACGACATTGGCAATACTTGATGCTCCGGCTTATGATTCGACCTGAGCCCAAAGAGAGTCACATTGGACAAATGCTGCCGCCCAAATCTTGTCCATTTGGACCTCCTGGACAAGATATGATGAGGCAGAATCCTGTCAAATTGATAAGACTAAATATATTTGCATCTACATTATTGGACAACATTGGCAATTCTGGATGCTCCGGCATATGATTCGACCGGAGGCCAAAGAGATTCGCTTTTGTCAAGTGCTACCGCACAAATCTTGTACATTTCAACCTCCTAGATAAGATAAGACGCGGCAGGATCCTGTCAAATTGATAGGAGTAAAGATATTTGCATCTATATCATTGCACGACATTGGCAATTCTGGATGGTCCAGCTTATGGTACGACATAAGTCCAAAGAATGTCGCTTTGGACAAGTGGTACCGCAACCAATCGCATACATTTGGACCCCCTGGACAAGATACGATGAGGCAGAATCCTGGCAAATTGATAGGAGTGAAGATATTTGCATCTATATCATTGGACGACATTGGCAATTCTGGATGCTACGGCATATGAATCGACCGGAGGCCAAAGAGAGTCGCTTTGGAAACGTGCTACCGCACAAATCTTGTACATTTGGACACCCTGGTCAAGATACGATGAGGCAGAATCATGCCAAATTGATAGGAGTCAGGATATTTGCATCTATATCATTGGACGACATTGGGAATTCTGGATGCTTCGGCTTATGGATCGTCCTGAGTCCAAAGAGATTCGCTTCGGACAAGTGCTACAGCACAAACCTTGTACATTTGCACCTCTGGAACAAGTATGATGAGGCAGAATCCTGTCACATTGATAGGTGTGAATATATTTGCACCAATATCATTGGACGACATTGGCAATCCTGGGGATCCGTCTTATAATTAGATCTGAATCCAAAGAGAGTCGGCCTGGACAAGTGCTACCGCACAAATCTTGTATATTTGAACTTCCTGGACAAGACACGATGAGCCAGAATCCTGTCGAATTGTTAGGTTTGAAGATATTTGCATCTATATCATTGGACGACATTGGCAATTCTGGATGCCCCGGCTTATGATTAGACCTGAGTCCAAAGGGAGTCGCTTTGGACAAGGGCTACCGCACAAATCGTATACATTTGGACCCCCTGGACAAGATACGATGAGGCAGAATCCTGGCAAATTGATAGGAGTGAAGATATTTGCATCTATATCATTGGACGACATTGGCAATTCTGGATGCTACGGCATATGAATCGATCTGAGTCCAAAGAGATTTGCATTTGTCGAGTGCTACCGCACATATCTTGTACATTTGAACCTCCTGGACAAGGTATGACGAGGCAGAATCCTATCACGTTGATAGGAGTGAAGATATTTTCACCAATATCATTGGACGACATTGGCAATCCTGGGGATCCGTCTTATAATTAGACCTGAATCCAAATAGAGTCAGCCTGGACAAGTGCTACCGCCCAAATCTTGTACATTTGGACCCCCTGGTCAAGATACGATGAGGCAGAATCCTGTCAAATTGATAGGAGAAAAGATATTTGCATCTATATCATTGGACGACATTGGCAATTCTGGATGCTCTGGCTTATGATTCGACCTGAGTCCAAAGAGAGTCGCTTCGGACAAGTGCTACCGCAACAAGTCTTGTACATTTGGACCTCCCGTACAAGGTATGATGAGGCAGAATCCTATCACATTCATAGGATTGATGATATTTGCATCTGTATCATTGGACGACATTGGCAATTCTGGATGCCCCGTCTTATGATTAGATCTGAGTCCAAAGGGAGTCGCTTTGGACAAGGGCTACCGCACAAATCTTGTACATTTGAACCTCCGGAACAAAGTATGATGAGGCAGAATCCTATCACATTGATAGGAGTAAAGAAATTTGCATCTATATCATTGGACGACATTGGCAATTCTGGATGATCGGCTTATGATTCGACCTGAGTCAAAGAGATTGACTTTTGTCAAGTGCTACCACACACGTCTTGTACATTTTGACCCCCTGGACAAGATATGATAGAGGCACAATCCTGTCAAATTGATAGGAGAAAAGATATTTGCATCTATATCATTGGACGACATTGGCAATTCTGGACGCTCTGGCTTATGATTCGACCTGAGTCCAAAGAGAGTCGCTTTGGACACATGGTACCGCACAAATCTTGTACATTTGGACCCCCTGGTCAAGATACGATGAGGCAGAATCCTGACAAATTGATAGGAGAAAAGATATTTGCATCTATATCATTGGACGACATTGGCAATTCTGGATGCCCCGCTTATGATTCGACCTGAGTCCAAAGAGAGTCGCTTTGGACAAGGGCTACCGCACAAATCTTGTACATTTGAACCTCCGGAACAAAGTATGATGAGGCAGAATCCTATCACATTGATAGGAGTAAAGAAATTTGCATCTATATCATTGGACGACATTGGCAATTCTGGATGATCGGCTTATGATTCGACCTGAGTCAAAGAGATTGACTTTTGTCAAGTGCTACCACACACGTCTTGTACATTTTGACCCCCTGGACAAGATATGATAGAGGCACAATCCTGTCAAATTGATAGGAGAAAAGATATTTGCATCTATATCATTGGACGACATTGGCAATTCTGGACGCTCTGGCTTATGATTCGACCTGAGTCCAAAGAGAGTCGCTTTGGACACATGGTACCGCACAAATCTTGTACATTTGGACCCCCTGGTCAAGATACGATGAGGCAGAATCCTGACAAATTGACAGCAGTGAAGATATTTGCATCTATATCATTGCACAACATTGGCAATTTTTGATGGTTCGGCTTATGGATCGACCTGAGTCCGAAGAGTTTCGCTTCTGTCTAGTGCTACCGCACAAATCGTGTACACTTGATCCTCCTGGACAAGACACGATGAGCCAGAATCCTGTCGAATTGATAGGAGTGAAGATATTTGCATTTATATCATTGGACGACATTGGCAATTCTTGATGCCCCGGCTTATGATTCGACCTGAGTCCAAAGAGAGTCGCTTTGGACAAGGGCTACCGCACAAATCTTGTACATTTTGACCTACTGGACAAGGTATGATGAGGCAGAATCCTGTCAAATTGATAGGAGAAAAGATATTTGCATCTATATCATTGGACGACATTGGCAATTCTGGATGCCCCGCTTATGATTCGACCTGAGTCCAAAGAGAGTCGCTTTGGACAAGGGCTTCCGCACAAATCTTGTACATTTGTACCCCCTGGTCAAGATACGATGAGGCAGAATCCAGTCAAATTTATAGCAGTAAAGATATTTGCATCTATATCATTGGACGACATTGGCAATTCTGGATGCCCCGGCTTATGATTCGACCTGAGTCCAAAGAGAGTCGCTTTGGACAAGGGCTTCCGCACAAATCTTGAACATTTTGACCTACTGGACAAGGTATGATGAGGCAGAATCCTGTCAAATTGATAGCAGTAAAGATATTTGCATCTATATCATTGGACGACATTGGCAATTCTGGATGCCCCGGCTTATGATTCGACCTGAGTCCAAAGAGAGTCGCTTTGGACAAGGGCTACCGCACAAATCTTGTACATTTGAACCTCCGGAACAAGGTATGATGAGGCAGAATCCTATCACGTTGATAGGAGTGAAGATATTTTCACCAATATCATTGGACGACATTGGCAATCCTGGGGATCCGTCTTATAATTAGACCTGAATCCAAATAGAGTCAGCCTGGGCAAGTGCTTCGGCACAAATCTTGTACACTTGATCCTCCTGGACAAGACACGATGAGCCAGAATCCTGTCGAATTGATAGCAGTGAAGATATTTGCATCTATATCATTGGACGACATTGGCAATTCTGGATGCCCCGGCTTATGATTCGACCTGAGTCCAAAGAGAGTCGCTTTGGACACGTGCAACCGCACAAATCTTGTACATTTGTACCCCCTGGTCAAGATACGATGAGGCAGAATCCTGTCAAATTTATAGCAGTAAAGATATTTGCATCTATATCATTGCACGACATTGGCAATTCTGGATGGTTCGGCTTATGGATCGACCTGAGTCCAAAGAGTTTCGCTTTTGTCTAGTGCTACCGCACAAATTTTGTACACTTGATCCTCCTGGACAAGACACGATGAGCCAGAATTCTGTCGAATTGATAGGAGTGAAGATATTTGCATGCATATCATTGGACGACATTGGCAATTCTGGATGCCCCGCTTATGATTCGATCTGAGTCCAAAGAGAGTCGCTTTGGACAAGGGCTTCCGCACAAATCTTGTACATTTGTACCCCCTGGTCAAGATACGATGAGGCAGAATCCTGTCAAATTTATAGCAGTAAAGATATTTGCATCTATATCATTGCACGACATTGGCAATTCTGGATGGTTCGGCTTATGGATCGACCTGAGTCCAAAGAGTTAGGCTTTTGTCTAGTGCTACCGCACAAATCTTGTACACTTGATCCTCCTGGACAAGACACGATGAGCCAGAATCCTGTCGAATTGATAGGAGTGAAGATATTTGCATCTATATCATTGGACGACATTGGCAATTCTGGATGCCCCGGCTTATGATTCGACCTGAGTCCAAAGAGAGTCGCTTTGGACAAGGGCTTCCGCACAAATCTTGTACATTTTGTCCTACTGGACAAGGTATGATGAGGCAGAATTCTGTCAAATTGATAGCAGTAAAGATATTTGCATCTATATCATTGGACGACATTGGCAGTTCTGGATGCCCCGGCTTATGATTCGACCTGAGTCCAAAGAGAGTCGCTTTGGACAAGGGCTACCGCACAAATCTTGTACATTTGAACCTCCGGAACAAGGTATGATGAGGCAAAATCCTGTCAAATTAATAGGAGTAAAGATATTTGCATCTATATCATTGGTCAACATCGGCAATTCTGGATGGTCCAGCTTATGGTACGACATAAGTCCAAAGAATGTCGCTTTGGACAAGTGGTACCGCAACCAATCGTATACATTTGGACCCCCTGGACAAGATACGATGAGGCAGAATCCTGGCAAATTGATAGGAGTGAATATATTTGCATCTATATCATTGGACGGCATTGGCAATTCTGGATGCTACGGCATATGAATCGACCGGAGGCCAAAGAGAGTCGCTTTGGAAACGTGCTGCCGCACAAATCTTGTACATTTGGACCCCCTGGACAAGATGCGATGAGGCAGAATCCTGTAAAAAGTGATAGGAGTGAAGATATTTGCACCAATATCATTGGACGATATTGGCAATCCTGGGGATCCGTCATACAATTAGACCTGAATCAAAAGAGAGTCGGCCTGGACAAGTGCTAAAACACAAATATTGTACATTTGATCTTCCTGGATTAGATACGATTAGGCAGAATCCTGCCAAATTGATAGGAGTCAGGATATTTGCATCTATATCATTGGACGACATTGGCAATTCTGGATGCTTCGGCTTATGGATCGACCTGAGTCCGAAGAGTTTCGCTTCTGTCTAGTGCTACCGCACAAATCTTTTACACTTGATCCTCCTGGACAAGACACGATGAGCCAGAATCCTGTCGAATTGATAGGAGTGAAGATATTTGCATCTATATCATTGGACGACATTGGCAATTCTGGATGCCCCGGCATATGATTCGACATGAGTCCAAAGAGAGTCGCTTTGGACAAGGGCTTCCGCACAAATCTTGTACATTTTGACCTACTGGACAAGGTATGATGAGCCAGAATCCTGTCGAATTGATAGGAGTGAAGATATTTGCATCTATATCATTGGACGACATTGGCAATTCTGGATGCCCCGGCTTATGATTCGACCTGAGTCCAAAGAAAGTCGCTTTGGACACGTGCTACCGCACAAATCTTGTACATTTGTACCCCCTGGTCAAGATACGATGAGGCAGAATCCTGTCAAATTTATAGCAGTAAAGATATTTGCATCTATATCATTGCACGACATTGGCCATTCTGGATGGTTCTGCTTATGGATCGACCTGAGTCCAAAGAGTTTCGCTTTTGTCTAGTGCTACCGCACAAATCTTGTACACTTGGTCCTCCTGGACAAGACACGATGAGCCAGAATCCTGTCGAATTGATAGGAGTGAAGATATTTGCATCTATATCATTGGACGACATTGGCAATTCTGGATGCCCCGGCTTATGATTCGACCTGAAACCAAAGAGAGTCGCTTTGGACAAGGGCTTCTGCACAAACCTTGTACATTTGTACCCCCTGGTCAAGATACGATGAGGCAGAATCCTGTCAAATTTATAGCAGTAAAGATATTTGCATCTATATCATTGCACGACATTGGCAATTCTGGATGGTTCGGCTTATGGATTGACCTCAGTCCAAAGAGTTTCGCTTTTGTCTAGTGCTACCGCACAAATCTTGTACACTTAATCCTCCTGGACAAGACACAATGAGCCAGAATCCTGTCGAATTGATAGGAGTAAAGATATTTGCATCTATATCATTGGTCAACATCGGCAATTCTGGATGGTCCAGCTAATGGTACGACATAAGTCCAAACAATGTCGCTTTGGACAAGTGGTACCGCAACCAATCGTATACATTTGGACCCCCTGGACAAGATACGATGAGGCAGAATCCTGTCAAATTGATAGGAGTGAAGATATTCGCATCTATATCATTGGACGGCATTGGCAATTCTGGATGCTACGGCATATGAATCGACCTGAGTCCAAAGAGATTCGCTTCGGACAAGTGCTACAGCACAAACCTTGTACATTTGCACCTCTGGAACAAGTATGATGAGGCAGAATCCTGTCACATTGACAGGAGTGAATATATTTGCACCAATATCATTGGACGACATTGGCAATCCTGGGGATCCGTCTTATAATTAGATCTGAATCCAAAGAGAGTCAGCCTGGACAAGTGCTACCGCACAAATCTTGTACATTTGAACTTCCTGGAAAAGATACGATGAGGCAGAATGCTGTCAAATTGATAAGAATCAGGATATCTGCCTCTATATCATTGGACGACATTGGAAATTCTGGATGCTTCGGGTTATGGATCGACCTGAGTCCAAAGAGATTCGCTTTGGACAAGTGCTACCGTACAAACCTTGCACATTTGCACCTCTGGAACAATTATGATGAGGCAGAATCCTATCACATTGATAGGAGTGAAGATATTTGCATCTATATCATAGGACGACAAGGCAATTTTTGTTACTTCGGCATATGGATCGACCTGAGTCCAAAGAGAGTCGGTTTGGACAAATGCTGCCGCCAAATTCTTGTGCATTTGGACCACCTGGAAAAGGAATGATGAGGCAGAATCCTGTCACATTGATAGGAGTAAAGATATTTGCCTCTATATCATTGGACGACATTAGCAATTCTGGATGCTCTGGCTTATGATTCCACCTGAGTCCAAAGAGAGTCGCTTCGGACAAGTACTACCGCAACAAGTCCTGTACATTTGGACCTCCTGTACAAGGTATGATGAGGCAGAATCCTATCACATTCATAGGAGTGATGATATTTGCATCTGTATCATTGGACGACAATGGCAATTCTGGATGCCCCATCTTATGATTCGACCTGAGTCCAAAGAGAGTCGTTTGGACAAGGGCTACCGCACAAATCTTGTACATTTGAACCTCCGGAACAAGGTATGATGAGGCAGAATCCTATCACATTGATAGGAGTAAAGGTATTTGCATCTATATCATTGGACGACATTGGCAATTCTGGATGCTCTGGCTTATGATTCGACCTGAGTCCAAAGAGAGTCGCTTCGGACAAGTGCTACCGCAACAAGTCTTGTACATTTGGACCTCCTGTACAAGGTATGATGAGGCAGAAACCTATCACATTCATACGAGTGATGATATTTGCATCTGTATCATTGGACCACATTGGCAATTCTGGATGCCCCGTCTTATGATTCGACCTGAGTCCAAAGAGAGTCGCTTCGGACAAGTGCTACCGCAACAAGTCTTGTACATTTGGACCTCCGGAACAAGGTATGATGAGGCAGAATCCTGTCAAATTAATAGGAGTAAAGATATTTGCATCTATATCATTGGTCAACATCGGCAATTCTGGATGGTCCAGCTTATGGTACGACATAAGTCCAAAGAATGTCGCTTTGGACAAGTGGTACCGCAACCAATCGTATACATTTGGACCCCCTGGACAAGATACGATGAGGCAGAATCCTTGCAAATTGATAGGAGTGAAGATATTTGCATCTATATCATTGGACGGCATTGGCAATTCTGGATGCTACGGCATATGAATCGACCGGAGGCCAAAGAGAGTCGCTTTGGAAACGTGCTGCCGCACAAATCTTGTACATTTGGACCCCCTGGACAAGATGCGATGAGGCAGAATCCTGTAAAAATTGATAGGAGTGAAGATATTTGCACCAATATCATTGGACGATATTGGCAATCCTGGGGATCCGTCATACAATTAGACCTGAATCAAAAGAGAGTCGGCCTGGACAAGTGCTACCACACAAATATTGTACATTTGATCTTCCTGGATTAGATACGATTAGGCAGAATCCTGCCAAATTGATAGGAGTCAGGATATTTGCATCTATATCATTGGACGACATTGGCAATTCTGGATGCTTCGGCTTATGGATCGACCTGAGTCCGAAGAGTTTCGCTTCTGTCTAGTGCTACCGCACAAATCTTGTACACTTGATCCTCCTGGACAAGACACGATGAGCCAGAATCCTGTCGAATTGATAGGAGTGAAGATATTTGCATCTATATCATTGGACGACATTGGCAATTCTGGATGCCCCGGCATATGATTCGACCTGAGTCCAAAGAGAGTCGCTTTGGACAAGGGCTACCGCACAAATCTTGTACATTTTGACCTACTGGACAAGGTGAGATGAGGCAGAATCCTGTCACATTGATAGCATTAAAGATATTTGCATCTATATCATTGGACGACATTGGCAATTCTGGATGCCCCGGCTTATGATTCGACCTGAGTCCAAAGAGAGTCGCTTTGGACAAGGGCTTCCGCACAAACCTTGTACATTTGTACCCCCTGGTCAAGATACGATGAGGCAGAATCCTGTCAAATTTATAGCAGTAAAGATATTTGCATCTATATCATTGCACGACATTGGCAATTCTGGATGGTTCGGCTTATGGAATGACCTGAGTCCAAAGAGTTTCGCTTTTGTCTAGTGCTACCGCACAAATCTTGTACACTTGATCCTCCTGGACAAGACACGATGAGCCAGAATCCTGTCAAATTGATAGCAGT
The DNA here is from genome assembly GCA_963942575.1 of Priocnemis perturbator. Taxonomy (NCBI): domain Eukaryota; kingdom Metazoa; phylum Arthropoda; class Insecta; order Hymenoptera; family Pompilidae; genus Priocnemis; species Priocnemis perturbator. The sequence continues at coordinate 248,949 of CAWWDK010000174.1, forward strand.
AAAGATATTTGCATCTATATCATTGGACGACATTGGCAATTCTGGATGCCCCGGCTTATGATTAGACCTGAGTCGAAAGAGAGTCGCTTTGGACAAGGGCTACCGCACAAATCTTGTACATTTGAACCTCCGGAGCAAGGTATGATGAGGCAGAATCCTGTCAAATTTATAGCAGTAAAGATATTTGCATCAATAGCATTGCACGACATTGGCAATTCTGGATGGTTCGGCTTATGGATCGACCTGAGTCCAAAGAGTTTCGCTTTTGTCTAGTGCTACCGCAAAAATCTTGTACACTTGATCCTCCTGGACAAGACACGATGAGCCAGAATCCTGTCGAATTGATAGGAGTGAAGATATTTGCATCTATATCATTGGACGACATTGGCAATTCTGGATGCCCCGGCTTATGATTCGACCTGAGTCCAAAGAAAGTCGCTTTGGACACGTGCTACCGCACAAATCTTGTACATTTGTACCCCCTGGTCAAGATACGATGAGGCAGAATCCTGTCAAATTTATAGCAGTAAAGATATTTGCATCTATATCATTGCACGACATTGGCCATTCTGGATGGTTCTGCTTATGGATCGACCTGAGTCCAAAGAGTTTCGCTTTTGTCTAGTGCTACCGCACAAATCTTGTACACTTGGTCCTCCTGGACAAGACACGATGAGCCAGAATCCTGTCGAATTGATAGGAGTGAAGATATTTGCATCTATATCATTGGACGACATTGGCAATTCTGGATGCCCCGGCTTATGATTCGACCTGAGTCCAAAGAGAGTCGCTTTGGACAAGTGCTTCCGCACAAATCTTGTACATTTGTACCCCCTGGTCAAGGTACGATGAGGCAGAATCCTGTCAAATTTATAGCAGTAAAGATATTTGCATCTATATCATTGCACGACATTGGCAATTCTGGATGGTTCGGCTTATGGATCGACCTGAGTCCAAAGAGTTTCGCTTTTGTCTAGTGCTACCGCACAAATCTTGTACACTTGATCCTCCTGGACAAGACACGATGAGCCAGAATCCTGTCGAATTGAAAGGTGTGAAGATATTTGCATCTATATCATTGGACGACATTGGCAATTCTGGATGCCACTGCTTATGATTCGACCTGAGTCCAAAGAGAGTCGCTTTGGACAAGGGCTACCGCACAAATCTTGTACACTTGATCCTCCTGGACAAGACACGATGAGGCAGAATACTGTCAAATGATAGGAGTAAAGGCGTTTGCATCTATATCATTGGGCTACATTGGCAATTCTGGATGCCTCGGCTTATGATTCGACCTGAGTCCAAAGAGAGTCGCTTTGGACAAGGGCTACCGCACAAATCTTGTACATTTGAACCTCCGGAACAAGGTATGATCAGGCAGAATCCTATCACATTGATAGGAGTAAAGATATTTGCATCTATATCATTGGACGACATTGGCAATTCTGGATGATCGGCATATGATTCGACCTGAGTCCAAAGAGAATCGCTTCGGACAAGGGCTACCGCACAAAGCTTGTACATTTTGACCTACTGGACAAGGTATGATGAGGCAGAATCCTGTCAAATTGATAGCAGTAAAGATATTTGCATCTATATCATTGGACGACATTGGCAATTCTGGATGATCGGCATATGATTCGACCTGAGTCAAAGAGATTGACATTTGTCAAGTGCTACCGCACAAGTCTTGTACATTTTGACCCCCTGGACAAGATATGATAGAGGCAGAATCCTGTCAAATTGATAGGAGAAAAGATATTTGCATCTATATCATTGGACGACATTGGCAATTCTGGATGCTCTGGCATATGATTCGACCTGAGTCCAAAGAGAGTCGCTTTGGACAAGGGCTACCGCACAAATCTTGTACATTTGAACCTCCGGAACAAGGTATGATCAGGCAGAATCCTATCACATTGATAGGAGTAAAGATATTTGCATCTATACCATTGGACGACATTGGCAATTCTGGATGATCGGCATATGATTCGACCTGAGTCCAAAGAGAATCGCTTCGGAAAAGGGCTACCGCACAAAGCTTGTACATTTTGACCTACTGGACAAGGTATGATGAGGCAGAATCCTGTCAAATTGATAGCAGTAAAGATATTTGCATATATATCATTGGACGAATTTGGCAATTCTGGATGATCGGCATATGATTCGACCTGAATCAAAGAGATTGACATTTGTCAAGTGCTACCGCACAAGTCTTGTACATTTTGACCCCCTGGACAAGATATGATAGAGGCAGAATCCTGTCAAATTGATAGGAGAAAAGATATTTGCATCTATATCATTGGACGACATTGGCAATTCTGGATGCTCTGGCATATGATTCGACCTGAGTCCAAAGAGAGTCGCTTCGGACAAGTGCTACCGCTCAAATCTTGTACATTTGAACCTACGGAACAAGGTATGATGAGGCAGAATCCTATCACATTGATAGGAGTAAAGATATTTGCATCTATATCATTGGACGACATTGGCAATTCTGGATGCTCTGGCTTATGATTCGACCTGAGTCCAAAGAGAGTCGCTTCGGACAAGTACTACCGCAACAAGTCTTGTACATTTGGACCTCCTGTACAAGGTATGATGAGGCAGAATCCTATCACATTCATAGGAGTGATGATATTTGCATCTGTATCATTGGACGACATTGGCAATTCTGGATATCCCATCTTATGATTCGACCTGAGTCCAAAGAGAGTCGCTTTGGACAAGGGATACCGCACAAATCTTGTACATTTGAACCTCCGGAACAAGGTATGATGAGGCAGAATCCTATCACATTGATAGGAGCAAAGGTATTTGCATCTATATCATTGGACGATAATGGCAATTCTGGATGCTCCGGCTTATGATTCGACCTGAATCCAAAGACAGTCGCTTTGGACAAGGGCTACCGCACAAATCTTGTACATTTGAACCTCCTGTACAAGGTATGATGAGGCAGAATCCTATCACATTCATAGGAGTGATGATATTTGCATCTGTATCATTGGACGACATGGCAATTCTGGATGCTTCGGCATATGAATTGACCTGAGTCCAAAGAGATTCGCTTTTGTGAAGTGCTAACGCACAAATCTTGTACATTTTGACCTCATGTACAAGGTATGATGAGGCAGGATCCTATCACATTCATAGGAGTGATGTTATTTGCATCTCTATCATTGGACGACATTGGCAATTCTGGATGCCCCGTCTTATGATTCGACCTGAGTCCAAGGAGAGTCGCTTTGGACAAGTGCTACCGCCCAAACCTTGTACATTTGAACATCCGGAACAGGGTATGATGAGACAGAATCCTGTCAAATTGAAAGTATTCAAGATGTTTGCATCTATATCATTGGACGACATTGGCAATTCTGGATGCTCCGGCTCATGATTCGACCTGAGTCCAAAGAGAGTCGCTTTGGACAAGGGCTACCGCACAAATCTTATACATTTGAATCTCCGGAACAAGATATGACGAGGCAGAATCCTATCACATTGATAGGAGTAAAGATATTTGCATCTATTTCATTGGACGACATTGGCAATTCTGGATGCTCGGCATATGATTCGACCTGAGTTCAAAGAGTTTCGCTTTTGCCTAGTGCTACCGCACAAATCTTGTACACTTGATCCTCCTGGACTAGACACGATGAGGCAGAATCCTATCACATTGATAGGAGTAAAGATATTTGCATCTATATCATTGGACGACATTGGCAATTCTGGATGATCGGCATATGATTCGACCTGAGTCAAAGAGATTGACTTTTGTCAAGTACTACCGCACAAGTCTTGTACATTTGGACCCCCTGGACAAGATATGATGAGGCAGAATCCTGTCAAATTGATACGAGAAAAGATATTTGCATCTATATCATTGGACGACATTGGCAATTCTGGATGCTCTGGCTTATGATTCGACCTGATTCCAAAGAGATTCGGTTTGGGCAAATTCTGCCGCCCAAAACATGTGCATTTGGACCTCCTGGAAAAGGTATGATGAGGCAGAATTCTGTCACATTGATAGGAGTGGAAATATTTGCATCTATATCATTAGACGGCATTGGCAATTCTGGATGCTCAGGCTTATGATTCGACCTGAGTCCAAAGAGAGTCGCTTTGGACAAGTGCTACCCCACAAATCTTGCACATTTTGACCTACTGGAAAAGGTATGATGAGGCAGAATCCTGTCAAATTGATAGCAGTAAAGATATTTGCTTCTATATCATTGGACGACATTAGCAATTCTTGATGCCCCGGCTTATGATTCGACCTGAGTCAAAGAGATTGACTTTTGTCAAGTGCTACCGCACAAGTCTTGTACATTTTGACCCCCTGGACAAGATATGATAGAGGCAGAATCCTGTCAAATTGATAGGAGAAAAGATATTTGCATCTATATCATTGGACGACATTGGCAATTCTGGATGGTTCGGCTTATGGATCGACCTGAGTCAAAAGAGTTTCGCTTTTGTCTAGTGCTACCGCACAAATCTTGTACACTTGATCCTCCTGGACAAGACACGATGAGCCAGAATCCTGTCGAATTGATAGGAGTGAAGATATTTGCATCTCTATCATTGGGCGCCATGGCAATGCTGGATGCTCCGGTTTATGATTCGACCTGAGTCCAAGGAGAGTCGGTATGGACAAGTACTATCGCACCAAGTCTTGTACATCTGGACCTCCTGTACAAGGTATGATGAGGCAGAATCCTATCACATTCATAGGAGTGATGATATTTGCATCTGTATCATTGGACGACATTGGCAATTCTGGATGCCCCGTCTTATGATTCGACCTGAGTCCAAAGAGAGTCTCTTTGGACAAGGGCTACCGCACAAATCTTGTACATTTGAACCTCCGTAACAAGGTATGATGAGGCAGAATCCTATCACATTGATAGGAGTAAAGGTATTAGCATCTATATCATTGGACGACATTGGCAATTCTGGATGATCGGCATATGATTCGACCTGAGTCAAAGAGATTGACTTTTGTCAAGTGCTACCGCACAAGTCTTGTACATTTTGACCCCCTGGACAAGATATGATAGAGGCAGAATCCTGTCAAATTGATAGGAGAAAAGATATTTGCATCTGTATCATTGGACGACATGGCAATTCTGGATGCCCCGTCTTATGATTCGACCTGAGTCCAAGGAGAGTCGCTTTGGACAAGTGCTACCGCCCAAACCTTGTACATTTGAACATCCGGAACAGGGTATGATGAGACTGAATCCTGTCAAATTGAAAGTAGTCAAGATGTTTGCATCTATATCATTGGACGACATTGGCAATTCTGGATGCTCCGGCTTATGATTCGACCTGAGTCCAAAGAGAGTCGCTTTGGACAAGGGCTACCGCACAAATCTTATACATTTGAATCTCCGGAACAAGATATGACGAGGCAGAATCCTATCACAATGATAGGAGTAAAGATATTTGCATCTATTTCATTGGACGACATTGGCAATTCTGGATGCTCGGCATATGATTCGACCTGAGTTCAAAGAGTTTCGCTTTTGTCTAGTGCTACCGCACAAATCTTGTACACTTGATCCTCCTGGACAAGACACGATGAGCCAGAATCCTATCACATTGATAGGAGTAAAGATATTTGCATCTATATCATTGGACGACATTGGCAATTCTGGATGATCGGCATATGATTCGACCTGAGTCAAAGAGATTGACTTTTGTCAAGTACTACCGCACAAGTCTTGTACATTTGGACCCCCTGGACAAGATATGATGAGGCAGAATCCTGTCAAATTGATAGGAGAAAAGATATTTGCATCTCTATCATTGGACGCCATGGCAATGCTGGAAGCTCCGGTTTATGATTCGACCTGAGTCCAAGGAGAGTCGGTATGGACAAGTACTACCGCACCAAGTCTTGTACATTTGGACCTCCTGTACAAGGTATGATGAGGCAGAATCCTATCACATTCATAGGAGTGATGATATTTGCATCTGTATCATTGGACGACATTGGCAATTCTGGATGCCCCGTCTTATGATTCGACCTGAGTCCAAAGAGAGTCTCTTTGGACAAGGGCTACCGCACAAATCTTGTACATTTGAACCTCCGGAACAAGGTATGATGAGGCAGAATCCTATCACATTGATAGGAATAAAGGTATTAGCATCTATATCATTGGACGACATTGGCAATTCTGGATGATCGGCATATGATTCGACCTGAGTCAAAGAGATTGACTTTTGTCAAGTGCTACCGCACAAGTCTTGTACATTTTGACCCCCTGGACAAGATATGATAGAGGCAGAATCCTGTCAAATTGATAGGAGAAAAGATATTTGCATCTATATCATTGGACGACATTGGCAATTCTGGATGCTCTGGCATATGATTCGACCTGAGTCCAAAGAGAGTCGCTTTGGACAAGGGCTACCGCACAAATCTTGTACATTTGAACCTCCGGAACAAGGTATGATGAGGCAGAATCCTATCACATTGATAGGAGTAAAGGTATTTGCATCTACATCATTGGACGACATTGGCAATTCTGGATGCTCTGGCTTATGATTCGACCTGAGTCCAAAGAGAGTCGCTTCGGACAAGTGCTACCGCAACAAGTCTTGTACATTTGGACCTCCTGTACAAGGTATGATGAGGCAGAAACCTATCACATTCATAGGAGTGATGATATTTGCATCTGTATCATTGGACGACATTGGCAATTCTGGATGCCCCGTCTTATGATTCGACCTGAGTCCAAAGAGAGTCGCTTTGGACAAGGACTGCCGCACAAATCTTGTACATTTGAACCTCCGGAACAAGGTATGATGAGGCAGAATCCTATCACATTGATAGGAGTAAAGATATTTGCATCTATATCATTGGACGACATTGGCACTTCTGGATGCTCTGGCTTATGATTCGACCTGAGTCCAAAGAGAGTCGCTTCGGACAAGTACTACCGCAACAAGTCTTGTACATTTGGACCTCCTGTACAAGGTATGATGAGGCAGAATCCTATCACATTCATAGGAGTGATGATATTTGCATCTGTATCATTGGACGACATTGGCAATTCTGGATATCCCATCTTATGATTCGACCTGAGTCCAAAGAGAGTCGCTTTGGACAAGGGATACCGCACAAATCTTGTACATTTGAACCTCCGGAACAAGGTATGATGAGGCAGAATCCTATCACATTGATAGGAGTAAAGGTATTTGCATCTATATCATTGGACGACATTGGCAATTCTGGATGCTCCGGCTTATGATTCGACCTGAATCCAAAGACAGTCGCTTTGGACAAGGGCTACCGCACAAATCTTATACATTTGAATCTCCGGAACAAGATATGACGAGGCAGAATCCTATCACATTGATAGGAGTAAAGATATTTGCATCTATTTCATTGGACGACATTGGCAATTCTGGATGCTCGGCATATGATTCGACATGAGTTCAAAGAGTTTCGCTTTTGTCTAGTGCTACCGCACAAATCTTGTACACTTGATCCTCCTGGACTAGACACGATGAGGCAGAATCCTATCACATTGATAGGAGTAAAGATATTTGCATCTATATCATTGGACGACATTGGCAATTCTGGATGATCGGCATATGATTCGACCTGAGTCAAAGAGATTGACTTTTGTCAAGTACTACCGCACAAGTCTTGTACATTTGGACCCCCTGGACAAGATATGATAGAGGCAGAATCCTGTCAAATTGATAGGAGAAAAGATATTTGCATCTATATCATTGGACGACATTGGCAATTTTGGATGGTTCGGCTTATGGATCGACCTGAGTCCAAAGAGTTTCGCTTTTGTCTAGTGCTACCGCACAAATCTTGTACACTTGATCCTCCTGGACAAGACACGATGAGCCAGAATCCTGTCGAATTGATAGGAGTGAAGATATTTGCATCTCTATCATTGGACGCCATGGCAATACTGGATGCTCCGGTTTATGATTCGACCTGAGTCCAAGGAGAGTCGGTATGGACAAGTACTATCGCACCAAGTCTTGTACATCTGGACCTCCTGTACAAGGTATGATGAGGCAGAATCCTATCACATTCATAGGAGTGATGATATTTGCATCTGTATCATTGGACGACATTGGCAATTCTGGATGCCCCGTCTTATGATTCGACCTGAGTCCAAAGAGAGTCTCTTTGGACAAGGGCTACCGCACAAATCTTGTACATTTGAACCTCCGTAACAAGGTATGATGAGGCAGAATCCTATCACATTGATAGGAGTAAAGGTATTAGCATCTATATCATTGGACGACATTGGCAATTCTGGATGATCGGCATATGATTCGACCTGAGTCAAAGAGATTGACTTTTGTCAAGTGCTACCGCACAAGTCTTGTACATTTTGACCCCCTGGACAAGATATGATAGAGGCAGAATCCTGTCAAATTGATAGGAGCAAAGATATTTGCATCTGTATCATTGGACGACATGGCAATTCTGGATGCCCCGTCTTATGATTCGACCTGAGTCCAAGGAGAGTCGCTTTGGACAAGTGCTACCGCCCAAACCTTGTACATTTGAACATCCGGAACAGGGTATGATGAGACTGAATCCTGTCAAATTGAAAGTAGTCAAGATGTTTGCATCTATATCATTGGACGACATTGGCAATTCTGGATGCTCCGGCTTATGATTCGACCTGAGTCCAAAGAGAGTCGCTTTGGACAAGGGCTACCGCACAAATCTTATACATTTGAATCTCCGGAACAAGATATGACGAGGCAGAATCCTATCACAATGATAGGAGTAAAGATATTTGCATCTATTTCATTGGACGACATTGGCAATTCTGGATGCTCGGCATATGATTCGACCTGAGTTCAAAGAGTTTCGCTTTTGTCTAGTGCTACCGCACAAATCTTGTACACTTGATCCTCCTGGACAAGACACGATGAGCCAGAATCCTATCACATTGATAGGAGTAAAGATATTTGCATCTATATCATTGGACGACATTGGCAATTCTGGATGATCGGCATATGATTCGACCTGAGTCAAAGAGATTGACTTTTGTCAAGTACTACCGCACAAGTCTTGTACATTTGGACCCCCTGGACAAGATATGATGAGGCAGAATCCTGTCAAATTGATAGGAGAAAAGATATTTGCATCTCTATCATTGGACGCCATGGCAATGCTGGAAGCTCCGGTTTATGATTCGACCTGAGTCCAAGGAGAGTCGGTATGGACAAGTACTACCGCACCAAGTCTTGTACATTTGGACCTCCTGTACAAGGTATGATGAGGCAGAATCCTATCACATTCATAGGAGTGATGATATTTGCATCTGTATCATTGGACGACATTGGCAATTCTGGATGCCCCGTCTTATGATTCGACCTGAGTCCAAAGAGAGTCTCTTTGGACAAGGGCTACCGCACAAATCTTGTACATTTGAACCTCCGGAACAAGGTATGATGAGGCAGAATCCTATCACATTGATAGGAATAAAGGTATTAGCATCTATATCATTGGACGACATTGGCAATTCTGGATGATCGGCATATGATTCGACCTGAGTCAAAGAGATTGACTTTTGTCAAGTGCTACCGCACAAGTCTTGTACATTTTGACCCCCTGGACAAGATATGATAGAGGCAGAATCCTGTCAAATTGATAGGAGAAAAGATATTTGCATCTATATCATTGGACGACATTGGCAATTCTGGATGCTCTGGCATATGATTCGACCTGAGTCCAAAGAGAGTCGCTTTGGACAAGGGCTACCGCACAAATCTTGTACATTTGAACCTCCGGAACAAGGTATGATGAGGCAGAATCCTATCACATTGATAGGAGTAAAGGTATTTGCATCTACATCATTGGACGACATTGGCAATTCTGGATGCTCTGGCTTATGATTCGACCTGAGCCCAAAGAGAGTCGCTTCGGACAAGTGCTACCGCAACAAGTCTTGTACATTTGGACCTCCTGTACAAGGTATGATGAGGCAGAAACCTATCACATTCATAGGAGTGATGATATTTGCATCTGTATCATTGGACGACATTGGCAATTCTGGATGCCCCGTCTTATGATTCGACCTGAGTCCAAAGAGAGTCGCTTTGGACAAGGACTGCCGCACAAATCTTGTACATTTGAACCTCCGGAACAAGGTATGATGAGGCAGAATCCTATCACATTGATAGGAGTAAAGATATTTGCATCTATATCATTGGACGACATTGGCACTTCTGGATGCTCTGGCTTATGATTCGACCTGAGTCCAAAGAGAGTCGCTTCGGACAAGTACTACCGCAACAAGTCTTGTACATTTGGACCTCCTGTACAAGGTATGATGAGGCAGAATCCTATCACATTCATAGGAGTGATGATATTTGCATCTGTATCATTGGACGACATTGGCAATTCTGGATATCCCATCTTATGATTCGACCTGAGTCCAAAGAGAGTCGCTTTGGACAAGGGATACCGCACAAATCTTGTACATTTGAACCTCCGGAACAAGGTATGATGAGGCAGAATCCTATCACATTGATAGGAGTAAAGGTATTTGCATCTATATCATTGGACGACATTGGCAATTCTGGATGCTCCGGCTTATGATTCGACCTGAATCCAAAGACAGTCGCTTTGGACAAGGGCTACCGCACAAATCTTATACATTTGAATCTCCGGAACAAGATATGACGAGGCAGAATCCTATCACATTGATAGGAGTAAAGATATTTGCATCTATTTCATTGGACGACATTGGCAATTCTGGATGCTCGGCATATGATTCGACCTGAGTTCAAAGAGTTTCGCTTTTGTCTAGTGCTACCGCACAAATCTTGTACACTTGATCCTCCTGGACTAGACACGATGAGGCAGAATCCTATCACATTGATAGGAGTAAAGATATTTGCATCTATATCATTGGACGACATTGGCAATTCTGGATGATCGGCATATGATTCGACCTGAGTCAAAGAGATTGACTTTTGTCAAGTACTACCGCACAAGTCTTGTACATTTGGACCCCCTGGACAAGATATGATAGAGGCAGAATCCTGTCAAATTGATAGGAGAAAAGATATTTGCATCTATATCATTGGACGACATTGGCAATTTTGGATGGTTCGGCTTATGGATCGACCTGAGTCCAAAGAGTTTCGCTTTTGTCTAGTGCTACCGCACAAATCTTGTACACTTGATCCTCCTGGACAAGACACGATGAGCCAGAATCCTGTCGAATTGATAGGAGTGAAGATATTTGCATCTCTATCATTGGACGCCATGGCAATGCTGGATGCTCCGGTTTATGATTCGACCTGAGTCCAAGGAGAGTCGGTATGGACAAGTACTATCGCACCAAGTCTTGTACATCTGGACCTCCTGTACAAGGTATGATGAGGCAGAATCCTATCACATTCATAGGAGTGATGATATTTGCATCTGTATCATTGGACGACATTGGCAATTCTGGATGCCCCGTCTTATGATTCGACCTGAGTCCAAAGAGAGTCTCTTTGGACAAGGGCTACCGCACAAATCTTGTACATTTGAACCTCCGTAACAAGGTATGATGAGGCAGAATCCTATCACAATGATAGGAGTAAAGGTATTAGCATCTATATCATTGGACGACATTGGCAATTCTGGATGATCGGCATATGATTCGACCTGAGTCAAAGAGATTGACTTTTGTCAAGTGATACCGCACAAGTCTTGTACATTTTGACCCCCTGGACAAGATATGATAGAGGCAGAATCCTGTCAAATTGATAGGAGAAAAGATATTTGCATCTGTATCATTGGACGACATGGCAATTCTGGATGCCCCGTCTTATGATTCGACCTGAGTCCAAGGAGAGTCGCTTTGGACAAGTGCTACCGCCCAAACCTTGTACATTTGAACATCCGGAACAGGGTATGATGAGACTGAATCCTGTCAAATTGAAAGTAGTCAAGATGTTTGCATCTATATCATTGGACGACATTGGCAATTCTGGATGCTCCGGCTTATGATTCGACCTGAGTCCAAAGAGAGTCGCTTTGGACAAGGGCTACCGCACAAATCTTATACATTTGAATCTCCGGAACAAGATATGACGAGGCAGAATCCTATCACAATGATAGGAGTAAAGATATTTGCATCTATTTCATTGGACGACATTGGCAATTCTGGATGCTCGGCATATGATTCGACCTGAGTTCAAAGAGTTTCGCTTTTGTCTAGTGCTACCGCACAAATCTTGTACACTTGATCCTCCTGGACAAGACACGATGAGCCAGAATCCTATCACATTGATAGGAGTAAAGATATTTGCATCTATATCATTGGACGACATTGGCAATTCTGGATGATCGGCATATGATTCGACCTGAGTCAAAGAGATTGACTTTTGTCAAGTACTACCGCACAAGTCTTGTACATTTGGACCCCCTAGACAAGATATGATGAGGCAGAATCCTGTCAAATTGATAGGAGAAAAGATATTTGCATCTCTATCATTGGACGCCATGGCAATGCTGGAAGCTCCGGTTTATGATTCGACCTGAGTCCAAGGAGAGTCGGTATGGACAAGTACTACCGCACCAAGTCTTGTACATTTGGACCTCCTGTACAAGGTATGATGAGGCAGAATCCTATCACATTCATAGGAGTGATGATATTTGCATCTGTATCATTGGACGACATTGGCAATTCTGGATGCCCCGTCTTATGATTCGACCTGAGTCCAAAGAGAGTCTCTTTGGACAAGGGCTACCGCACAAATCTTGTACATTTGAACCTCCGGAACAAGGTATGATGAGGCAGAATCCTATCACATTGATAGGAATAAAGGTATTAGCATCTATATCATTGGACGACATTGGCAATTCTGGATGATCGGCATATGATTCGACCTGAGTCAAAGAGATTGACTTTTGTCAAGTGCTACCGCACAAGTCTTGTACATTTTTACCCCCTGGACAAGATATGATAGAGGCAGAATCCTGTCAAATTGATAGGAGAAAAGATATTTGCATCTGTATCATTGGACGTTGGCAATTCTGGATGCCCCATCTTATGATTCGACCTGAGTCCAAAGAGAGTCGCTTTGGACAAGGGCTACCGCACAAATCTTGTACATTTGAACCTCCGGAACAAGGTATGATGAGGCAGAATCCTATCACATTGATAGGAGTAAAGGTATTTGCATCTACATCATTGGACGACATTGGCAATTCTGGATGCTCTGGCTTATGATTCGACCTGAGTCCAAAGAGAGTCGCTTCGGACAAGTGCTACCGCAACAAGTCTTGTACATTTGGACCTCCTGTACAAGGTATGATGAGGCAGAATCCTGTCAAATTAATAGGAGTAAAGATATTTGCATCTATATCATAGGACGACAATGGCAATTCTGGATGCTCCGGCTTATGATTCGACCTGAATCCAAAGACAGTCGCTTTGGACAGGGGCTACCGCACAAATCGTGTACATTTGAACCTCCTGTACAAGGTATGATGAGGCAGAATCCTATCACATTCATAGGAGTGATGATATTTGCATCTATATCATTGGACGACATGGCAATTCTGGATGCTTCGGCATATGAATCGACCTGAGTCCAAAGAATGTCGCTTTGGACAAGTGGTACCGCAACCAATCGTATACATTTGGACCCCCTGGACAAGATACGATGAGGCAGAATCCTGGCAAATTGATAGGAGTGAAGATATTTGTATCTATATCATTGGACGGCATTGGCAATTCTGGATGCTACGGCATATGAATCGACCGGAGGCCAAAGAGAGTCGCTTTGGAAACGTGCTGCCGCACAAATCTTGTACATTTGGACCCCCTGGACAAGATGCGATGAGGCAGAATCCTGTAAAAATTGATAGGAGTGAAGATATTTGCACCAATATCATTGGACGATATTGGCAATCCTGGGGATCCGTCATACAATTAGACCTGAATCAAAAGAGAGTCGGCCTGGACAAGTGCTACCACACAAATATTGTACATTTGATCTTCCTGGATTAGATGCGATTAGGCAGAATCCTGCCAAATTGATAGGAGTCAGGATATTTGCATCTATATCATTGGACGACATTGGCAATTCTGGATGCTTCGGCTTATGGATCGACCTGAGTCCGAAGAGTTTCGCTTCTGTCTAGTGCTAACGCACAAATCTTGTACACTTGATCCTCCTGGACAAGACACGATGAGCCAGAATCCTGTCGAATTGATAGGAGTGAAGATATTTGCATCTATATCATTGGACGACATTGGCAATTCTGGATGCCCCGGCATATGATTCGACCTGAGTCCAAAGAGAGTCGCTTTGGACAAGGGCTTCCGCACAAATCTTGTACATTTTGACCTACTGGACAAGGTATGATGAGGCAGAATCCTGTCAAATTGATAGCAGTAAAGATATTTGCATCTATATCATTGGACGACATTGGCAATTCTGGATGCCCCGGCTTATGATTAGACCTGAGTCGAAAGAGAGTCGCTTTGGACAAGGGCTACCGCACAAATCTTGTACATTTGAACCTCCGGAACAAGGTATGATGAGGCAGAATCCTGTCAAATATATAGCAGTAAAGATATTTGCATCTATAGCATTGCACGACATTGGCAATTCTGGATGGTTCGGCTTATGGATCGACCTGAGTCCAAAGAGTTTCGCTTTTGTCTAGTGCTACCGCAAAAATCTTGTACACTTGATCCTCCTGGACAAGACACGATGAGCCAGAATCCTGTCGAATTGATAGGAGTGAAGATATTTGCATCTATATCATTGGACGACATTGGCAATTCTGGATGCCCCGGTTTATGATTCGACCTGAGTCCAAAGAAAGTCGCTTTGGACACGTGCTACCGCACAAATCTTGTACATTTGTACCCCCTGGTCAAGATACGATGAGGCAGAATCCTGTCAAATTTATAGCAGTAAAGATATTTGCATCTATATCATTGCACGACATTGGCCATTCTGGATGGTTCTGCTTATGGATCGACCTGAGTCCAAAGAGTTTCGCTTTTGTCTAGTGCTACCGCACAAATCTTGTACACTTGGTCCTCCTGGACAAGACACGATGAGCCAGAATCCTGTCGAATTGATAGGAGTGAAGATATTTGCATCTATATCATTGGACGACATTGGCAATTCTGGATGCCCCGGCTTATGATTCGACCTGAGTCCAAAGAGAGTCGCTTTGGACAAGGGCTTCTGCACAAACCTTGTACATTTGTAACCCCTGGTCAAGATACGATGAGGCAAAATCCTGTCAAATTTATAGCAGTAAAGATATTTGCATCTATATCATTGCACGACATTGGCAATTCTGGATGGTTCGGCTTATGGATTGACCTCAGTCCAAAGAGTTTCGCTTTTGTCTAGTGCTACCGCACAAATCTTGTACACTTAATCCTCCTGGACAAGACACAATGAGCCAGAATCCTGTCGAATTGATAGGAGTAAAGATATTTGCATCTATATCATTGGTCAACATCGGCAATTCTGGATGGTCCAGCTAATGGTACGACATAAGTCCAAAGAATGTCGCTTTGGACAAGTGGTACCGCAAACAATCGTATACATTTGGACCCCCTGGACAAGATACGATGAGGCAGAATCCTGTCAAATTGATAGGAGTGAAGATATTTGCATCTATATCATTGGACGGCATTGGCAATTCTGGATGCTACGGCATATGAATCGACCTGAGTCCAAAGAGATTCGCTTCGGACAAGTGCTACAGCACAAACCTTGTACATTTGCACCTCTGGAACAAGTATGATGAGGCAGAATCCTGTCACATTGACAGGAGTGAATATATTTGCACCAATATCATTGGACGACATTGGCAATCCTGGGGATCCGTCTTATAATTAGATCTGAATCCAAAGAGAGTCAGCCTGGACAAGTGCTACCGCACAAATCTTGTACATTTGAACTTCCTGGAAAAGATACGATGAGGCAGAATGCTGTCAAATTGATAAGAATCAGGATATCTGCCTCTATATCATTGGACGACATTGGAAATTCTGGATGCTTCGGGTTATGGATCGACCTGAGTCCAAAGAGATTCGCTTTGGACAAGTGCTACCGTACAAACCTTGCACATTTGCACCTCTGGAACAAGTATGATGAGGCAGAATCCTATCACATTGATAGGAGTGAAGATATTTGCATCTATATCATAGGACGACAAGGCAATTTTTGTTACTTCGGCATATGGATCGACCTGAGTCCAAAGAGAGTCGGTTTGGACAAATGCTGCCGCCAAATTCTTGTGCATTTGGACCACCTGGAAAAGGAATGATGAGGCAGAATCCTGTCACATTGATAGGAGTAAAGATATTTGCCTCTATATCATTGGACGACATTAGCAATTCTGGATGCTCTGGCTTATGATTCCACCTGAGTCCAAAGAGAGTCGCTTCGGACAAGTACTAGCGCAACAAGTCCTGTACATTTGGACCTCCTGTACAAGGTATGATGAGGCAGAATCCTATCACATTCATAGGAGTGATGATATTTGCATCTGTATCATTGGACGACAATGGCAATTCTGGATGCCCCATCTTATGATTCGACCTGAGTCCAAAGAGAGTCGTTTGGACAAGGGCTACCGCACAAATCTTGTACATTTGAACCTCCGGAACAAGGTATGATGAGGCAGAATCCTATCACATTGATAGGAGTAAAGGTATTTGCATCTATATCATTGGACGACATTGGCAATTCTGGATGATCGGCATATGATTCGACCTGAGTCAAAGAGATTGACTTTTGTCAAGTACTACCGCACAAGTCTTGTACATTTGGACCTCCTGTACAAGGTATGATGAGGCAGAAACCTATCACATTCATACGAGTGATGATATTTGCATCTGTATCATTGGACCACATTGGCAATTCTGGATGCCCCGTCTTATGATTCGACCTGAGTCCAAAGAGAGTCGCTTCGGACAAGTGCTACCGCAACAAGTCTTGTACATTTGGACCTCCTGTACAAGGTATGATGAGGCAGAAACCTATCACATTCATACGAGTGATGATATTTGCATCTGTATCATTGGACCACATTGGCAATTCTGGATGGTTCGGCTTATGATTCGACCTGAGTCAAAGAGATTGAATTTTGTCGAGTGCTACCGCACAAGTCTTGTACATTTGAACCTCCGGAACAAGGTATGATGAGGCAGAATCCTGTCAAATTAATAGGAGTAAAGATTTTTGCATCTATATCATTGGTCAACATCGGCAATTCTGGATGGTTCGGCTTATGATTCGACATAAGTCCAAAGAATGTCGCTTTGGACAAGTGGTACCGCAACAAATCGTATACATTTGGACCCCCTGGACAAGATACGATGAGGCAGAATCCTGTCAAATTGATAGGAGTAACTATATTTGCATCTATATCATTGGACGACAATGGCAATTCTGGATGCTCCGGCTTATGATTCGACCTGAATCCAAAGACAGTCGCTTTGGACAAGGGCTACCGCACAAATCTTGTACATTTGAACCTCCTGTACAAGGTATGATGAGGCAGAATCCTATCACATTCATAGGAGTGATGATATTTGCATCTGTATCATTGGACGACATGACAATTCTGGATGCTTCGGCATATGAATCGACCTGAGTCCAAAGAGATTCGCTTTTGTGAAGTGCTAACGCACAAATCTTGTACATTTTGACCTATTGGACAAGATATGATGAGGCAGAATCCTGTCAAATTGATAGCAGTAAAGATATTTGCATCTACATCATTGGACGACATTGGCAATTCTGGATGATCGGCATATGATTTGACCTGAGTCAAAGAGATTGACTTTTGTCAAGTGCTACCGCACATGTCTTGTACATTTTGACCCCCTGGACAAGATATGATAGAGGCAGAATCCTGTCAAATTGATAGGAGAAGAGATATTTGCATCTATATCATTGGACGACATTGGCAATTCTGGATGCCCCGGCTTATGATTCGACCTGAGTCCAAAGAGAGTCGCTTTGGACAAGGGCTACCGCACAAATCTTGTACATTTGAACCTCCGGAACAAGGTATGATGAGGCAGAATCCTGTCAAACTAATAGGAGTAAAGATATTTGCATCTATATCATTGGTCAACATCGGCAATTCTGGATGGTCCAGCTTATGGTACGACATAAGTCCAAAGAATGTCGCTTTGGACAAGAGGTACCGCAACCAATCGAATACATTTGGACCCCCTGGACAAGATAGGATGAGGCAGAATCCTGGCAAATTGATAGGAGTGAAGATATTTGCATCTATATCATTGAACGGCATTGGCAATTCTGGATGCTACGGCATATGAATCGACCGGAGGCCAAAGAGAGTCGCTTTGGAAACGTGCTGCCGCACAAATCTTGTACATTTGGACCCCCTGGACAAGATGCGATGAGGCAGTATCCTGTCGAATTGATAGGAGTGAAGATATTTGCTTCTATATCATTGGACGACATTGGCAATTCTGGATGCCCCGGCTTATGATTCGACCTGAGTCCAAAGAGAGTCGCTTTGGACAAGTGCTTCCGCACAAATCTTGTACATTTGTACCCCCTGGTCAAGATACGATGAGGCAGAATCCTGTCAAATTTATAGCAGTAAAGATATTTGCATCTATATCATTGCACGACATTGGCAATTCTGGATGGTTCGGCTTATGGATTGACCTCAGTCCAAAGAGTTTCGCTTTTGTCTAGTGCTACCGCACAAATCTTGTACACTTAATCCTCCTGGACAAGACACAATGAGCCAGAATCCTGTCGAATTGATAGGAGTAAAGATATTTGCATCTATATCATTGGTCAACATCGGCAATTCTGGATGGTCCAGCTAATGGTACGACATAAGTCCAAAGAATGTCGCTTTGGACAAGTGGTACCGCAACCAATCGTATACATTTGGACCCCCTGGACAAGATACGATGAGGCAGAATCCTGTCAAATTGATAGGAGTGAAGATATTTGCATCTATATCATTGGACGGCATTGGCAATTCTGGATGCTACGGCATATGAATCGACCTGAGTCCAAAGAGATTCGCTTCGGACAAGTGCTACAGCACAAACCTTGTACATTTGCACCTCTGGAACAAGTATGATGAGGCAGAATCCTGTCACATTGACAGGAGTGAATATATTTGCACCAATATCATTGGACGACATTGGCCATCCTGGGGATCCGTCTTATAATTAGATCTGGTTCCAAAGAGAGTCAGCCTGGACAAGTGCTACCGCACAAATCTTGTACATTTGAACTTCCTGGAAAAGATACGATGAGGCAGAATGCTGTCAAATTGATAAGAATCAGGATATCTGCCTCTATATCATTGGACGACATTGGAAATTCTGGATGCTTCGGGTTATGGATCGACCTGAGTCCAAAGAGATTCGCTTTGGACAAGTGCTACCGCACAAATCTTGTACATTTGAACCTCCGGAACAAGGTATGATCAGGCAGAATCCTATCACATTGATAGGAGTAAAGATATTTGCATCTATATCATTGGACGACATTGGCAATTCTGGATGATCGGCATATGATTCGACCTGAGTCCAAAGAGAATCGCTTCGGACAAGGGCTACCGCACAAGTCTTGTACATTTGGACCCCCTGGACAAGATATGATGAGGCAGAATCCTGTCAAATTGATAGGAGAAAAGATATTTGCATCTATATCATTGGACGACATTGGCAATTCTGGATGCTCTGGCTTATGATTCGACCTGAGTCCAAAGAGATTCGGTTTG
The DNA here is from genome assembly GCA_963942575.1 of Priocnemis perturbator. Lineage (NCBI taxonomy): Eukaryota > Metazoa > Arthropoda > Insecta > Hymenoptera > Pompilidae > Priocnemis > Priocnemis perturbator. The sequence continues at coordinate 268,717 of CAWWDK010000174.1, forward strand.
GGCAAATTCTGCCGCCCAAAACATGTGCATTTGGACCTCCTGGAAAAGGTATGATGAGGCAGAATTCTGTCACATTGATAGGAGTGGAAATATTTGCATCTATATCATTAGACGGCATTGGCAATTCTGGATGCTCAGGCTTATGATTCGACCTGAGTCTAAAGAGAGTCGCTTTGGACAAGTGCTACCCCACAAATCTTGCACATTTTACCCACTGGAAAAGGTATGATGAGGCAGAATCCTGTCAAATTGATAGCAGTAAAGATATTTGCTTCTATATCATTGGACGACATTGGCAATTCTTGATGCCCCGGCTTATGATTCGACCTGAGTCAAAGAGATTGACTTTTGTCAAGTGCTACCGCACAAGTCTTGTACATTTTGACCCCCTGGACAAGATATGATAGAGGCAGAATCCTGTCAAATTGATAGGAGAAAAGATATTCGCATCTATATCATTGGACGACATTGGCAATTCTGGATGGTTCGGCTTATGGATCGACCTGAGTCCAAAGAGTTTCGCTTTTGTCTAGTGCTACCGCACAAATCTTGTACACTTGATCCTCCTGGACAAGACACGATGAGCCAGAATCCTGTCGAATTGATAGGAGTGAAGATATTTGCATCTCTATCATTGGACGCCATGGCAATGCTGGATGCTCCGGTTTATGATTCGACCTGAGTCCAAGGAGAGTCGGTATGGACAAGTACTATCGCACCAAGTCTTGTACATCTGGACCTCCTGTACAAGGTATGATGAGGCAGAATCCTATCACATTCATAGGAGTGATGATATTTGCATCTGTATCATTGGACGACATTGGCAATTCTGGATGCCCCGTCTTATGATTCGACCTGAGTCCAAAGAGAGTCTCTTTGGACAAGGGCTACCGCACAAATCTTGTACATTTGAACCTCCGTAACAAGGTATGATGAGGCAGAATCCTATCACATTGATAGGAGTAAAGGTATTAGCATCTATATCATTGGACGACATTGGCAATTCTGGATGATCGGCATATGATTCGACCTGAGTCAAAGAGATTGACTTTTGTCAAGTGCTACCGCACAAGTCTTGTACATTTTGACCCCCTGGACAAGATATGATAGAGGCAGAATCCTGTCAAATTGATAGGAGAAAAGATATTTGCATCTGTATCATTGGACGACATGGCAATTCTGGATGCCCCGTCTTATGATTCGACCTGAGTCCAAGGAGAGTCGCTTTGGACAAGTGCTACCGCCCAAACCTTGTACATTTGAACATCCGGAACAGGGTATGATGAGACAGAATCCTGTCAAATTGAAAGTAGTCAAGATGTTTGCATCTATATCATTGGACGACATTAGCAATTCTGGATGCTCCGGCTTATGATTCGACCTGAGTCCAAAGAGAGTCGCTTTGGACAAGGGCTACCGCACAAATCTTATACATTTGAATCTCCGGAACAAGATATGACGAGGCAGAATCCTATCACAATGATAGGAGTAAAGATATTTGCATCTATTTCATTGGACGACATTGGCAATTCTGGATGCTCGGCATATGATTCGACCTGAGTTCAAAGAGTTTCGCTTTTGTCTAGTGCTACCGCACAAATCTTGTACACTTGATCCTCCTGGACAAGACACGATGAGCCAGAATCCTATCACATTGATAGGAGTAAAGATATTTGCATCTATATCATTGGACGACATTGGCAATTCTGGATGATCGGCATATGATTCGACCTGAGTCAAAGAGATTGACTTTTGTCAAGTACTACCGCACAAGTCTTGTACATTTGGACCCCCTGGACAAGATATGATGAGGCAGAATCCTGTCAAATTGATAGGAGAAAAGATATTTGCATCTCTATCATTGGACGCCATGGCAATGCTGGATGCTCCGGTTCATGATTCGACCTGAGTCCAAGGAGAATCGGTATGGACAAGTACTACCGCACAAATCTTGTACATTTGAACTTCCTGGAAAAGATACGATGAGGCAGAATGCTGTCAAATTGATAAGAATCAGGATATCTGCCTCTATATCATTGGACGACATTGGAAATTCTGGATGCTTCGGGTTATGGATCGACCTGAGTCCAAAGAGATTCGCTTTGGACAAGTGCTACCGTACAAACCTTGCACATTTGCACCTCTGGAACAAGTATGATGAGGCAGAATCCTATCACATTGATAGGAGTGAAGATATTTGCATCTATATCATAGGACGACAAGGCAATTTTTGTTACTTCGGCATATGGATCGACCTGAGTCCAAAGAGAGTCGGTTTGGACAAATGCTGCCGCCAAATTCTTGTGCATTTGGACCACCTGGAAAAGGAATGATGAGGCAGAATCCTGTCACATTGATAGGAGTAAAGATATTTGCCTCTATATCATTGGACGACATTAGCAATTCTGGATGCTCTGGCTTATGATTCCACCTGAGTCCAAAGAGAGTCGCTTCGGACAAGTACTACCGCAACAAGTCCTGTACATTTGGACCTCCTGTACAAGGTATGATGAGGCAGAATCCTATCACATTCATAGGAGTGATGATATTTGCATGTGTATCATTGGACGACAATGGCAATTCTGGATGCCCCATCTTATGATTCGACCTGAGTCCAAAGAGAGTCGTTTGGACAAGGGCTACCGCACAAATCTTGTACATTTGAACCTCCGGAACAAGGTATGATGAGGCAGAATCCTATCACATTGATAGGAGTAAAGGTATTTGCATCTATATCATTGGACGACATTGGCAATTCTGGATGCTCTGGCTTATGATTCGACCTGAGTCCAAAGAGAGTCGCGTCGGACAAGTGCTACCGCAACAAGTCTTGTACATTTGGACCTCCTGTACAAGGTATGATGAGGCAGAAACCTATCACATTCATACGAGTGATGATATTTGCATCTGTATCATTGGACCACATTGGCAATTCTGGATGCCCCGTCTTATGATTCGACCTGAGTCCAAAGAGAGTCGCTTCGGACAAGTGCTACCGCAACAAGTCTTGTACATTTGGACCTCCTGTACAAGGTATGATGAGGCAGAAACCTATCACATTCATACGAGTGATGATATTTGCATCTGTATCATTGGACCACATTGGCAATTCTGGATGGTTCGGCTTATGATTCGACCTGAGTCAAAGAGATTGAATTTTGTCGAGTGCTACCGCACAAGTCTTGTACATTTGAACCTCCGGAACAAGGTATGATGAGGCAGAATCCTGTCAAATTAATAGGAGTAAAGATTTTTGCATCTATATCATTGGTCAACATCGGCAATTCTGGATGGTTCGGCTTATGATTCGACATAAGTCCAAAGAATGTCGCTTTGGACAAGTGGTACCGCAACAAATCGTATACATTTGGACCCCCTGGACAAGATACGATGAGGCAGAATCCTGTCAAATTGATAGCAGTAAAGATATTTGCATCTACATCATTGGACGACATTGGCAATTCTGGATGATCGGCATATGATTTGACCTGAATCAAAGAGATTGACTTTTGTCAAGTGCTACCGCACATGTCTTGTACATTTTGACCCCCTGGACAAGATATGATAGAGGCAGAATCCTGTCAAATTGATAGGAGAAGAGATATTTGCATCTATATCATTGGACGACATTGGCAATTCTGGATGCCCCGGCTTATGATTCGACCTGAGTCCAAAGAGAGTCGCTTTGGACAAGGGCTACCGCACAAATCTTGTACATTTGAACCTCCGGAACAAGGTATGATGAGGCAGAATCCTGTCAAACTAATAGGAGTAAAGATATTTGCATCTATATCATTGGTCAACATCGGCAATTCTGGATGGTCCAGCTTATGGTACGACATAAGTCCAAAGAATGTCGCTTTGGACAAGTGGTACCGCAACCAATCGTATACATTTGGACCCCCTGGACAAGATAGGATGAGGCAGAATCCTGGCAAATTGATAGGAGTGAAGATATTTGCATCTATATCATTGAACGGCATTGGCAATTCTGGATGCTACGGCATATGAATCGACCGGAGGCCAAAGAGAGTCGCTTTGGAAACGTGCTGCCGCACAAATCTTGTACATTTGGACCCCCTGGACAAGATGCGATGAGGCAGTATCCTGTCAAATTGATAGGAGTGAAGATATTTGCACCAATATCATTGGACGATATTGGCAATCCTGGGGATCCGTCATACAATTAGACCTGAATCAAAAGAGAGTCGGCCAGGACAAGTGCTACCACACAAATATTGTACATTTGATCTTCCTGGATTAGATGCGATGAGGCAGAATCCTGCCAAATTGATAGGTGTCAGGATATTTGCATCTATATCATTGGACGACATTGGCAATTCTGGATGCTTCGGCTTATGGATCGACCTGAGTCCGAAGAGTTTCGCTTCTGTCTAGTGCTACCGCACAAATCTTGTACAGTTGATCCTCCTGGACAAGACACGATGAGCCAGAATCCTGTCGAATTGATAGGAGTGAAGATATTTGCATCTATATCATTGGACGACATTGGCAATTCTGGATGCCCCGGCTTATGATTCGACCTGAGTCCAAAGAGAGTCGCTTTGGACAAGTGCTTCCGCACAAATCTTGTACATTTGTACCCCCTGGTCAAGATACGATGAGGCAGAATCCTGTCAAATTTATAGCAGTAAAGATATTTGCATCTATATCATTGCACGACATTGGCAATTCTGGATGGTTCGGCTTATGGATCGACCTGAGTCCAAAGAGTTTCGCTTTTGTCTAGTGCTACCGCACAAATCTTGTACACTTGATCCTCCTGGACAAGACACGATGAGCCAGAATCCTGTCGAATTGAAAGGTGTGAAGATATTTGCATCTATATCATTGGACGACATTGGCAATTCTGGATGCCACTGCTTATGATTCGACCTGAGTCCAAAGAGAGTCGCTTTGGACAAGGGCTACCGCACAAATCTTGTACATTTGAACCTCCGGAACAAGGTATGATCAGGCAGAATCCTATCACATTGATAGGAGTAAAGATATTTGCATCTATATCATTGGACGACATTGGCAATTCTGGATGATCGGCATATGATTCGACCTGAGTCCAAAGAGAATCGCTTCGGACAAGGGCTACCGCACAAAGCTTGTACATTTTGACCTACTGGACAAGGTATGATGAGGCAGAATCCTGTCAAATTGATAGCAGTAAAGATATTTGCATCTATATCATTGGACGACATTGGCAATTCTGGATGATCGGCATATGATTCGACCTGAGTCAAAGAGATTGACATTTGTCAAGTGCTACCGCACAAGTCTTGTACATTTTGACCCCCTGGACAAGATATGATAGAGGCAGAATCCTGTCAAATTGATAGGAGAAAAGATATTTGCATCTATATCATTGGACGACATTGGCAATTCTGGATGCTCTGGCATATGATTCGACCTGAGTCCAAAGAGAGTCGCTTCGGACAAGTGCTACCGCTCAAATCTTGTACATTTGAACCTACGGAACAAGGTATGATGAGGCAGAATCCTATCACATTGATAGGAGTAAAGATATTTGCATCTATATCATTGGACGACATTGGCAATTCTGGATGCTCTGGCTTATGATTCGACATGAGTCCAAAGAGAGTCGCTTCGGACAAGTACTACCGCAACAAGTCTTGTACATTTGGACCTCCTGTACAAGGTATGATGAGGCAGAATCCTATCACATTCATAGGAGTGATGATATTTGCATCTGTATCATTGGACGACATTGGCAATTCTGGATATCCCATCTTATGATTCGACCTGAGTCCAAAGAGAGTCGCTTTGGACAAGGGATACCGCACAAATCTTGTACATTTGAACCTCCGGAACAAGGTATGATGAGGCAGAATCCTATCACATTGATAGGAGTAAAGGTATTTGCATCTACATCATTGGACGATAATGGCAATTCTGGATGCTCCGGCTTATGATTCGACCTGAATCCAAAGACAGTCGCTTTGGACAAGGGCTACCGCACAAATCTTGTACATTTGAACCTCCTGTACAAGGTATGATGAGGCAGAATCCTATCACATTCATAGGAGTGATGATATTTGCATCTGTATCATTGGACGACATGGCAATTCTGGATGCTTCGGCATATGAATTGACCTGAGTCCAAAGAGATTCGCTTTTGTGAAATGCTAACGCACAAATCTTGTACATTTTGACCTCATGTACAAGGTATGATGAGGCAGGATCCTATCACATTCATAGGAGTGATGATATTTGCATCTCTATCATTGGACGACATTGGCAATTCTGGATGCCCCGTCTTATGATTCGACCTGAGTCCAAGGAGAGTCGCTTTGGACAAGTGCTACCGCCCAAACCTTGTACATTTGAACATCCGGAACAGGGTATGATGAGACAGAATCCTGTCAAATTGAAAGTAGTCAAGATGTTTGCATCTATATCATTGGACGACATTGGCAATTCTGGATGCTCCGGCTTATGATTCGACCTGAGTCCAAAGAGAGTCGCTTTGGACAAGGGCTACCGCACAAATCTTATACATTTGAATCTCCGGAACAAGATATGACGAGGCAGAATCCTATCACATTGATAGGAGTAAAGATATTTGCATCTATTTCATTGGACGACATTGGCAATTCTGGATGCTCGGCATATGATTCGACCTGAGTTCAAAGAGTTTCGCTTTTGTCTAGTGCTACCGCACAAATCTTGTACACTTGATCCTCCTGGACTAGACACGATGAGGCAGAATCCTATCACATTGATAGGAGTAAAGATATTTGCATCTATATCATTGGACGACATTGGCAATTCTGGATGATCGGCATATGATTCGACCTGAGTCAAAGAGATTGACTTTTGTCAAGTACTACCGCACAAGTCTTGTACATTTTGACCCCCTGGACAAGATATGATAGAGGCAGAATCCTGTCAAATTGATAGGAGAAAAGATATTTGCATCTATATCATTGGACGACATTGGCAATTCTGGATGCTCTGGCATATGATTCGACCTGAGTTCAAAGAGAGTCGCTTTGGACAAGTGCTTCCGCACAAATCTTGTACATTTGTACCCCCTGGTCAAGATACGATGAGGCAGAATCCTGTCAAATTGATAGCAGTAAAGATATTTGCATCTATATCATTGGACGACATTGGCAATTCTGGATGATCGGCATATGATTCGACCTGAGTCAAAGAGATTGACATTTGTCAAGTGCTACCGCACAAGTCTTGTACATTTTGACCCCCTGGACAAGATATGATAGAGGCAGAATCCTGTCAAATTGATAGGAGAAAAGATATTGGCATCTATATCATTGGACGACATTGGTAATTCTGGATGCTCTGGCATATGATTCGACCTGAGTCCAAAGAGAGTCGCTTCGGACAAGTCCTACCGCTCAAATCTTGTACATTTGAACCTACGGAACAAGGTATGATGAGGCAGAATCCTATCACATTGATAGGAGTAAAGATATTTGCATCTATATCATTGGACGACATTGGCAATTCTGGATGCTCTGGCTTATGATTCGACCTGAGTCCAAAGAGAGTCGCTTCGGACAAGTACTACCGCAACAAGTCTTGTACATTTGGACCTCCTGTACAAGGTATGATGAAGCAGAATCCTATCACATTCATAGGAGTGATGATATTTGCATCTGTATCATTGGACGACATTGGCAATTCTGGATGCCCCGTCTTATGATTCGACCTGAGTCCAAGGAGAGTCGCTTTGGACAAGTGCTACCGCCCAAACCTTGTACATTTGAACATCCGGAACAGGGTATGATGAGACAGAATCCTGTCAAATTGAAAGTAGTCAAGATGTTTGCATCTATATCATTGGACGACATTGGCAATTCTGGATGCTCCGGCTTATGATTCGACCTGAGTCCAAAGAGAGTCGCTTTGGACAAGGGCTACCGCACAAATCTTATACATTTGAATCTCCGGAACAAGATATGACGAGGCAGAATCCTATCACATTGATAGGAGTAAAGATATTTGCATCTATTTCATTGGACGACATTGGCAATTCTGGATGCTCGGCATATGATTCGACCTGAGTTCAAAGAGTTTCGCTTTTGTCTAGTGCTACCGCACAAATCTTGTACACTTGATCCTCCTGGACTAGACACGATGAGGCAGAATCCTATCACATTGATAGGAGTAAAGATATTTGCATCTATATCATTGGACGACATTGGCAATTCTGGATGATCGGCATATGATTCGACCTGAGTCAAAGAGATTGACTTTTGTCAAGTACTACCGCACAAGTCTTGTACATTTGGACCCCCTGGACAAGATATGATGAGGCAGAATCCTGTCAAATTGATAGGAGAAAAGATATTTGCATCTATATCATTGGACGACATTGGCAATTCTTGATGCTCTGGCTTATGATTCGACCTGAGTCCAAAGAGATTCGGTTTGGGCAAATTCTGCCGCCCAAAACATGTGCATTTGGACCTCCAGGAAAAGGTATGATGAGGCAGAATTCTGTCACATTGATAGGAGTGGAAATATTTGCATCTATATCATTAGACGGCATTGGCAATTCTGGATGCTCAGGCTTATGATTCGACCTGAGTCCAAAGAGAGTCGCTTTGGACAAGTGCTACCCCACAAATCTTGCACATTTTGACCTACTGGAAAAGGTATGATGAGGCAGAATCCAGTCAAATTGATAGCAGTAAAGATATTTGCTTCCATATCATTGGACGACATTGGCAATTCTTGATGCCCCGGCTTATGATTCGACCTGAGTCAAAGAGATTGACTTTTGTCAAGTGCTACCGCACAAGTCTTGTACATTTTGACCCCCTGGACAAGATATGATAGAGGCAGAATCCTGTCAAATTGATAGGAGAAAAGATATTTGCATCTATATCATTGGACGACATTGGCAATTCTGGATGCCCCGGCTTATGATTCGACCTGAGTCCAAAGAGAGTCGCTTTGGACAAGGGCTACCGCACAAATCTTGTACATTTGAACCTCCGGAACAAGGTATGATGAGGCAGAATCCTGTCAAACTAATAGGAGTAAAGATATTTGCATCTATATCATTGGTCAACATCGGCAATTCTGGATGGTCCAGCTTATGGTACGACATAAGTCCAAAGAATGTCGCTTTGGACAAGTGGTACCGCAACCAATCGTATACATTTGGACCCCCTGGACAAGATAGGATGAGGCAGAATCCTGGCAAATTGATAGGAGTGAAGATATTTGCATCTATATCATTGAACGGCATTGGCAATTCTGGATGCTACGGCATATGAATCGACCGGAGGCCAAAGAGAGTCGCTTTGGAAACGTGCTGCCGCACAAATCTTGTACATTTGGACCCCCTGGACAAGATGCGATGAGGCAGTATCCTGTCAAATTGATAGGAGTGAAGATATTTGCACCAATATCATTGGACGATATTGGCAATCCTGGGGATCCGTCATACAATTAGACCTGAATCAAAAGAGAGTCGGCCAGGACAAGTGCTACCACACAAATATTGTACATTTGATCTTCCTGGATTAGATGCGATGAGGCAGAATCCTGCCAAATTGATAGGTGTCAGGATATTTGCATCTATATCATTGGACGACATTGGCAATTCTGGATGCTTCGGCTTATGGATCGACCTGAGTCCGAAGAGTTTCGCTTCTGTCTAGTGCTACCGCACAAATCTTGTACAGTTGATCCTCCTGGACAAGACACGATGAGCCAGAATCCTGTCGAATTGATAGGAGTGAAGATATTTGCATCTATATCATTGGACGACATTGGCAATTCTGGATGCCCCGGCTTATGATTCGACCTGAGTCCAAAGAGAGTCGCTTTGGACAAGTGCTTCCGCACAAATCTTGTACATTTGTACCCCCTGGTCAAGATACGATGAGGCAGAATCCTGTCAAATTTATAGCAGTAAAGATATTTGCATCTATATCATTGCACGACATTGGCAATTCTGGATGGTTCGGCTTATGGATCGACCTGAGTCCAAAGAGTTTCGCTTTTGTCTAGTGCTACCGCACAAATCTTGTACACTTGATCCTCCTGGACAAGACACGATGAGCCAGAATCCTGTCGAATTGAAAGGTGTGAAGATATTTGCATCTATATCATTGGACGACATTGGCAATTCTGGATGCCACTGCTTATGATTCGACCTGAGTCCAAAGAGAGTCGCTTTGGACAAGGGCTACCGCACAAATCTTGTACATTTGAACCTCCGGAACAAGGTATGATCAGGCAGAATCCTATCACATTGATAGGAGTAAAGATATTTGCATCTATATCATTGGACGACATTGGCAATTCTGGATGATCGGCATATGATTCGACCTGAGTCCAAAGAGAATCGCTTCGGACAAGGGCTACCGCACAAAGCTTGTACATTTTGACCTACTGGACAAGGTATGATGAGGCAGAATCCTGTCAAATTGATAGCAGTAAAGATATTTGCATCTATATCATTGGACGACATTGGCAATTCTGGATGATCGGCATATGATTCGACCTGAGTCAAAGAGATTGACATTTGTCAAGTGCTACCGCACAAGTCTTGTACATTTTGACCCCCTGGACAAGATATGATAGAGGCAGAATCCTGTCAAATTGATAGGAGAAAAGATATTTGCATCTATATCATTGGACGACATTGGCAATTCTGGATGCTCTGGCATATGATTCGACCTGAGTCCAAAGAGAGTCGCTTCGGACAAGTGCTACCGCTCAAATCTTGTACATTTGAACCTACGGAACAAGGTATGATGAGGCAGAATCCTATCACATTGATAGGAGTAAAGATATTTGCATCTATATCATTGGACGACATTGGCAATTCTGGATGCTCTGGCTTATGATTCGACATGAGTCCAAAGAGAGTCGCTTCGGACAAGTACTACCGCAACAAGTCTTGTACATTTGGACCTCCTGTACAAGGTATGATGAGGCAGAATCCTATCACATTCATAGGAGTGATGATATTTGCATCTGTATCATTGGACGACATTGGCAATTCTGGATATCCCATCTTATGATTCGACCTGAGTCCAAAGAGAGTCGCTTTGGACAAGGGATACCGCACAAATCTTGTACATTTGAACCTCCGGAACAAGGTATGATGAGGCAGAATCCTATCACATTGATAGGAGTAAAGGTATTTGCATCTATATCATTGGACGATAATGGCAATTCTGGATGCTCCGGCTTATGATTCGACCTGAATCCAAAGACAGTCGCTTTGGACAAGGGCTACCGCACAAATCTTGTACATTTGAACCTCCTGTACAAGGTATGATGAGGCAGAATCCTATCACATTCATAGGAGTGATGATATTTGCATCTGTATCATTGGACGACATGGCAATTCTGGATGCTTCGGCATATGAATTGACCTGAGTCCAAAGAGATTCGCTTTTGTGAAATGCTAACGCACAAATCTTGTACATTTTGACCTCATGTACAAGGTATGATGAGGCAGGATCCTATCACATTCATAGGAGTGATGATATTTGCATCTCTATCATTGGACGACATTGGCAATTCTGGATGCCCCGTCTTATGATTCGACCTGAGTCCAAGGAGAGTCGCTTTGGACAAGTGCTACCGCCCAAACCTTGTACATTTGAACATCCGGAACAGGGTATGATGAGACAGAATCCTGTCAAATTGAAAGTAGTCAAGATGTTTGCATCTATATCATTGGACGACATTGGCAATTCTGGATGCTCCGGCTTATGATTCGACCTGAGTCCAAAGAGAGTCGCTTTGGACAAGTCCTACCGCTCAAATCTTGTACATTTGAACCTACGGAACAAGGTATGATGAGGCAGAATCCTATCACATTGATAGGAGTAAAGATATTTGCATCTATATCATTGGACGACATTGGCAATTCTGGATGCTCTGGCTTATGATTCGACCTGAGTCCAAAGAGAGTCGCTTTGGACACGTGCTACCGCACAAATCTTGTTCATTTGGACCCCCTGGTCAAGATACGATGAGGCGGAATCCTGTCAAATTGATAGCAGTAAAGATATTTGCATCTATATCATTCCACGACATTGGCAATTCTGGATGGTTCGGCTTATGATTCGACCTGAGTCAAAGAGATTGAATTTTGTCAAGTGCTACCGCACAAGTCTTGTACATTTGAACCTCCGGAACAAGGTATGATGAGGCAGAATCCTATCACATTGATACGATTAAAGATATTTGCATTTATATCATTGGATGACATTGGCAATTCTGGATGATCGGCATATGATTCGACCTGAGGCAAAGAGATTGACTTTTGTCAAGTGCTAACGCACAAGTCTTGTACATTTTGACCCCCTGGACAAGATATGATAGAGGCAGAATCCTGTCAAATTGATAGGAGAAAAGATATTTGCATCTATATCATTGGACGACATTGGCAATTCTGGATGCTCTGGCATATGATTCGACCTGAGTCCAAAGAGAGTCGCTTCGGACAAGTGCTACCGCACAAATCGTGTACATTTGAACCTACGGAACAAGGTATGATGAGGCAGAATCCTATCACATTGATAGGAGTAAAGATATTTGCATCTATATCATTGGACGACACTGGGAATTCTGGATGCTCTGGCTTATGATTCGACCTGAGTCCAAAGAGAGTCGCTTCGGACAAGTACTACCGCAACAAGTCTTGTACATTTGGACCTCCTGTACAAGGTATGATGAGGCAGAATCCTATCACATTCATAGGAGTGATGATATTTGCATCTGTATCATTGGACGTTGGCAATTCTGGATGCCCCATCTTATGATTCGACCTGAGTCCAAAGAGAGTCGCTTTGGACAAGGGCTACCGCACAAATCTTGTACATTTGAACCTCCGGAACAAGGTATGATGAGGCAGAATCCTATCACATTGATAGGAGTAAAGGTATTTGCATCTACATCATTGGACGACATTGGCAATTCTGGATGCTCTGGCTTATGATTCGACCTGAGTCCAAAGAGAGTCGCTTCGGACAAGTGCTACCGCAACAAGTCTTGTACATTTGGACCTCCTGTACAAGGTATGATGAGGCAGAATCCTATCACATTAATAGGAGTGATGATATTTGCATCTGTATCATTAGACGACGTTGGCAATTCTGGATGCCCCGTCTTATGATTCGACCTGAGTCCAAAGAGAGTCGCTTTGGACAAGGGCTACCGCACAAATCTTGTACATATGAACCTCCGGAACAAGGTATGATGAGGCAGAATCCTATCACATTGATACGATTAAAGATATTTGCATTTATATCATTGGATGACATTGGCAATTCTGGATGATCGGCATATGATTCGACCTGAGGCAAAGAGATTGACTTTTGTCAAGTGCTACCGCACAAGTCTTGTACATTTTGACCCCCTGGACAAGATATGATAGAGGCAGAATCCTGTCAAATTGATAGGAGAAAAGATATTTGCATCTATATCATTGGACGACATTGGCAATTCTGGATGATCGGCATATGATTCGACCTGAGTCAAAGAGATTGACTTTTGTCAAGTGCTACCGCAACAAGTCTTGTACATTTGGACCTCCTGTACAAGGTATGATGAGGCAGAATCCTATCAAATTCATAGGAGTGATGATATTTGCATCTGTATCATTGGACGACATTGGCAATTCTGGATGCCCCGTCTTATGATTCGACCTGAGTCCAAAGAGAGTTGCTTTGGACAAGGGCTACCGCACAAATCTTGTACATATGAACCTCCGAAACAAGGTATGATGAGGCAGAATCCTATGACATTGATAGGAGTAAAGATATTTGCATCTATATCATTGGTCAACATCGGCAATTCTGGATGGTCCGGCTTATGGTTCGACATAAGTCCAAAGAATGTCGCTTTGGACAATTGGTACCGCAACAAATCGTGTACATTTGGACCCCTTGGACAAGATACGATGAGGCAGAATCCTATCACATTCATAGGAGTGATGATATTTGCATCTGTATCATTGGACGCCATGGCAATTCTGGATGCTCCGGTTTATGATTCGACCTGAGTCCAAGGAGAGTTGCTTTGGACAAGTGCTACCGCCCAAACCTTGTACATTTGAACATCCGGAACAGGGTATGATGAGACAGAATCCTGTCAAATTGATAGGAGTGAGGATGTTTGCATCTATATCATTGGACGACATTGGCAATTCTGGATGCTCCGGCTTATGATTCGACCTGAGTCCAAAGAGAGTCGCTTCGGACAAGGGCTACCGCACAAATCTTGTACAATTTGACCTACTGGACAAGGTATGATGTGGCAGAATCCTGTCAAATTGATAGCAGGAAAGATATTTGCATCTATATCATTGGACGACATTGGCAATTCTGGATGCCCCGTCTTATGATTCGACCTTAGTCGAAAGAGAGTCGCTTTGGACAAGTGCTACCGCCCAAACCTTGTACATTTGAACCTCCGGAACAAGGTATGATGAGGCAGAATCCTATCACATTGATAGGAGTAAAGATATTTGCATCTATATCATTGGACGCCTTGGCAATGCTGGATGCTCAGGTTTATGATTCGACCTGAGTCCAAGGAGAGTCGCTTTGGACAAGTGCTACCGCCTAAACCTTGTACATTTGAACATCCGGAACAGGGTATAATGAGACAGAATCCTGTCAAATTGATAGGAGTGAAGATGTTTGAATCTATATCATTGGACGACATTGGCAATTCTGGATGCTTCGGCTTATGATTCGACCTGAGTCCAAAGAGAGTCGCTTCGGACAAGTGCTACCGCAACAAGTCTTGTACATTTTGACCCCCTGGACAAGATATGATAGAGGCAGAATCCTGTCAAATTGATAGGAGAAAAGATATTTGCATCTATATCATTGGACGACATTGGCAATTCTGGATGCTTTGGCTTACGATTCGACCTGAGTCCAAGGAGAGTCGCTTTGGACAAGGGCGACCACACAAATCTTGTACATTTGAACCTCCTGTACATGGTATGATGAGGCAGAATCCTGTCAAATTAATAGGAGTAAAGATATTTGCATCTATATCATTGGTCAACATCGGCAATTCTGGATGGTCCGGCTTATGGTTCGACATAAGTCCAAAGAATGTCGCTTTGGACAAGTGGTACCGCAACAAATCGTATACATTTGGACCCCCTGGACAAGATACGATGAGGCAGAATCCTGGCAAATTGATAGGAGTGAAGATATTTGCATCTATATCATTGGACGACATTGGCAATTCTTAATGCCCCGGCTTATGATTCGACCTGAGTCCAAAGAGTGTCGCTTTGGACAAGGGCTACCGCACAAATCTTGTACATTTGAACCTCCGGAACAAGGTATGATGAGGCAGAATCCTGTCAAATTAATAGGAGTAAAGATATTTGCATCTATATCATTGGACGACATTGGCAATTCTGGATGCTTCGGCTTATGGATCGACCTGAGTCCAAAGAGATTCGCTGCGGACAAGTGCTACCGCAACAAGTCTTGTACATTTGGACCTCCTGTACAAGGTATGATGAGGCAGAATCCTGTCGAATTGATAGGAGTGAAGATATTTGCATCTATATCATTGGACGACATTGGCAATTCTGGATGCCCTGGCTTATGATTCGACCTGAGTCCAAAGAGAGTTGCTTTGGACAAGGGCTACCGCACAAATCTTGTACATTTTGACCAACTGGACAAGGTATGATGAGGCAGAATCCTGTCAAATTGATAGCAGTAAAGATATTTGCGTCTATATCATTGGACGACATTGGCAATTCTTGATGCCCCGGCATATGATTCGACCTGAGTCCAAAGAGAGTCGCTTTGGACAAGGGCTACCGCACAAATCTTGTACATTTTGACCCACTGGACAAGGTATGATGAGGCAGAATCCTGTCAAATTGATAGCAGTAAAGATATTTGCATCTATATCATAGGACGACAAGGCAATTTTTGTTACTTCGGCATATGGATCGACCTCAGTCCAAAGAGTTTCGCTTTTGGGAAGTGCTAACGCACAAATCTTGTACATTTTGACCTACTGGACAAGGTATGATGAGGCAGAATCCTATCACATTGATAGGAGTAAAGATATTTGAATCTATATCATTGGACGACATTGGCAATGCTGCATGATCTGGCTTATGATTCGACCTGAATCCAAAGAGAGTCGGTTTGGGCAAATACTGCCGCCCAAAACATGTGCATTTGGACCTCCTGGAAAAGGTATAATGAGGCAGAATCCTGTCAAATTGATGGCAGTAAAGATATTTGCATCTATATCATTGGACGACATTAGCAATTCTGGATGCCCCATCTTATGATTCGACCTGAGTCCAAAGAGAGTCGCTTTGGACAAGGGCGACCGCACAAATCTTGTACATATGAACCTCCGGAACAAGGTATGATGAGGCAGAATCCTATCACATTCAAAGCAGTGATGATATTTGCATCTATATCATTGGACGACATTGGCAATTCTGGATGCCCCGTCATATGATTCGACCTGAGTCCAAAGAGAGTCGCTTTGGACAAGGGCTACCGCACAAATCTTGTACATATGAACCTCCGGAACAAGGTATGATGAGGCAGAATCCTATCACATTGATAGGAGTAAAGATATTTGAATCTATATCACTGGACGACATTGGCAATTCTGGATGCTCCGGCATATGATTCGACCGGGGGCCAAAGAGAGTCGCTTTGGACACGTGCTACCGCACAAATCTTGCACATTTGGACCCCCTGGTCAAGATACGATTAGGCGGAATCCTGCCAAATTGATAGCAGTAAAGATATTTGCATCTATATCATTCCACGACATTGGCAATTCTGCATGGTTAGGCTTATGGATCGACCTGAGTCCAAAGAGTTTCGCTTTTGTCTAGTGCTACCGCACAAATCTTGTACACGTGATCCTCCTGGACAAGACACGATGAGCCAGAATCCTGTCGAATTGATAGGAGTGAAGATATTTGCATCTCTATCATTGGACGCCATGGCAATGCTGGATGCTCCGGTTTATGATTCGACCTGAGTCCAAGGAGAGTCACTTTGGACAAGTGCTACCGCCCAAACCTTGTACATTTGAACATCCGGAACACGGTATGATGAGGCAGAACCCTATCACATTGATAGGAGTAAAGATATTTGCATCTATATCATTGCACGACATTGGCAATTCTGGATGCTCTGGCTTATGATTCGACCTGAGTCCAAAGAGAGTCGCTTCGGACAAGGGCTACCGCACAAATCTTGTACATTTGAACCTCCGGAACAAGGTATGATGAGGCAGAATCCTATCACATTCATAGGAGTGATGATATTTGCATCTATATCATTGGACGACATTGGCAATTCTGGATGCCCCGTCTTATGATTCGACCTGAGTCCAAAGAGAGTCGCTTTGGACAAGGGCTACCGCACAAATCTTGTACATATGAACCTCCGGAACAAGGTATGATGAGGCAGAATCCTATCACATTGATAGGAGTAAAGATATTTGCATCTATATCATTGCACGACATTGGCAATTCTGGATGCTCTGGCTTATGATTCGACCTGAGTCCAAAGAGAGTCGTTTCGGACAAGTGCTACCGCAACAAGTCTTTTTCATTTGAACATCCGGAACAGGGTATGATGAGACAGAATCCTGTCAAATTGATAGCAGTGAAGGTGTTTGCATCTATATCATTGGACGACATTGGCGATTCTGGATGCTCTGGCTTATGATTCGACCTGAGTCCAAAGAGAGTCGCATCGGACAAGTGCTACCGCAACAAGTCTTGTACATTTGAACATCCGGAACAGCTTATGATGAGACAGAATCCTGTCAAATTGATAGCAGTGAAGGTGTTTGCATCTATATCATTGGACGCCATGGCAATGCTGGATGCTCCGGCTTATGATTCGACCTGAGTCAAAGAGAGTCGCTTTGGACAAGGGCTACCGCACAAATCTTGTACATTTGAACCTCCGGAACAGGGTATGATGAGGCAGAATCCTATCACATTGATAGGAGTAAAGATATTTGCATCTATATCATTGCACGACATTGGCAATTCTGGATGCTCTGGATTATGATTCGACCTGAGTCAAAGAGATTGACTTTCGTCAAGTGCTACCGCACAAGTCTTGTACATTTTGACCCCCTGGACAAGATATGATAGAGGCAGAATCCTGTCAAATTGATCGCAGTAAAGATATTTGCATCTATATCATTCCACGACATTGGCAATTCTGGATGGTTCGGCTTATGGATCGACCTGAGTCCAAAGAGTTTCGCTTTTGTCTAGTGCTACCGCACAAATCTTGTACACTTGATCCTCCTGGACAAGACACGATGACCCAGAATCCTGTCGAATTGATGGGAGTGAAGATATTTGCATCTCTATCATTGGACGCCATGGCAATGCTGGATGCTCCGGTTTATGATTCGACCTGAGTCCAAGGAGAGTCGCTTTGGACAAGTGCTACCGCCCAAACCTTGTACATTTGAACATCCGGAACAGGGTATGATGAGACAGAATCCTGTCAAATTGATAGCAGTGAAGGTGTTTGCATCTATATCATTGGACGACATTGGCGATTCTGAATGCTCTGGCTTATGATTCGACCTGAGTCCAAAGAGAGTCGCTTCGGACAAGTGCTACCGCAACATGTCTTGTACATTTGGACCTCCTGTACAAGGTATGATGAGGCAGAATCCTATCACATTCATAGGAGTGATGATATTTGCATCTGTATCATTGGACGACATTGGCAATTCTGGATGCCCCGTCTTATAATTCGACCTGAGTCCAAAGAGTTTCGCTTTTGTCTAGTGCTACCGCACAAATCTTGTACACTTGATCCTCCTGGACAAGACACGATGAGCCAGAATCCTGTCGAATTGATGGGAGTGAAGATATTTGCATCTCTATCATTGGACGCCATGGCAATGCTGGATGCTCCGGCTTATGATTCGACCTGAGTCAAAGAGAGTCGCTTTGGACAAGGGTTACCGCACAAATCTTGTACATTTGAGTTTCAGGAACAAGGTATGATGAGGCAGAATCCTATCACATTGATAGGAGTAAAGATATTTGCATCTATATCATTGCACGACATTGGCAATTCTGGATGCTCTGGCTTATGATTCGACCTGAGTCCAAAGAGAGTCGCTTCGGACAAGGGCTAACGCACAAATCTTGTACATTTGAACCTCCGGAACAAGGTATGATGAGGCAGAATCCTATCACATTCATAGGAGTGATGATATTCGACCTGAGTCAAAGAGATTGACTTTTGTCAATTGCTACCGCACAAGTCTTGTACATTTTGACCCCCTGGACAAGATATGATAGAGGCAGAATCCTGTCAAATTGATAGGAGAAAAGATATTTGAATCTATATCACTGGACGACATAGGCAATTCTGAATGCTCCGGCATATGATTCGACCGGAGGCCAAAGAGAGTCGCTTTGGACACGTGCTATCGCACAAATCTTGTACATTTGGACCCCCTGGTCAAGATACGATTAGGCGGAATCCTGTCAAATTGACAGCAGTAAAGATATTTGCATCTATATCATTCCACGACATTGGCAATTCTGGATGGTTCGGCTTATGGATCGACCTGAGTCCAAAGAGTTTCGCTTTTGTCTAGTGCTACCGCCCAAATCTTGTACACTTGATCCTCCTGGACAAGACAAGATGAGCCAGAATCCTGTCGAATTGATGGGAGTGAAGATATTTGCATCTCTATCATTGGACGCCATGGCAATGCTGGATGCTCCGGTTTTTGATTCGACCTGAGTCAAAGAGAGTCGCTTTGGACAAGGGCTACCGCACAAATCTTGTACATTTGAACCTCCGGAACAAGGTATGATGAGGCAGAATCCTATCACATTGATAGGAGTAAAGATATTTGCATCTATATCATTGGACGACATTGGCAATTCTGGATGCCCCGTCTTATGATTCGACCTGTGTCCTAAGAGAGTCGCTTTGGACAAGGGCTACCGCACAAATATTGTACATATGAACCTCCGGAACAAGGTATGATGAGACAGAATCCTGTCAAATTGATAGCAGTGAAGATGTTTGCATATATATCATTGGACGACATTAGCAATTCTGGATGCCCCGTCTTATGATTCGACCTGAGTCCAAAGAGAGTCGCTTTGGACAAGGGCGACCGCACAAATCTTGTACATATGAACCTCCGGAACAAGGTATGATGAGGCAGAATCCTATCACATTCAAAGCAGTGATGATATTTGCATCTATATCATTGGACGACATTGGCAATTCTGGATGCCCCGTCTTATGATTCGACCTGAGTCCAAAGAGAGTCGCTTTGGACAAGGGCTACCGCACAAATCTTGTACATATGAACCTCCGGAACAAGGTATGATGAGGCAGAATCCTATCGCATTGATAGGAGTAAAGATATTTGCATCTATATCATTGCACGACATTGGCAATTCTGGATGCTCTGGCTTATGATTCGACCTGAGTCCAAAGAGAGTCGCTTCGGACAAGTGCTACCGCAACAAGTCTTGTACATTTGAACATCCGGAACAGGGTATGATGAGACAGAATCCTGTCAAATTGATAGCAGTGAAGGTGTTTGCATCTATATCATTGGACGACATTGGCGATTCTGGATGCTCCGGCTTATGATTCGACCTGAGTCAAAGAGAGTCGCTTTGGACAAGGGCTACCGCACAAATCTTGTACATTTGAACCTCCGGAACAAGGTATGATGAGGCAGAATCCTATCACATTGATAGGAGTGGTGATATTTGCATCTATATCATTGGACGACATTGGCAATTCTGGATGCCCCGTCTTATGATTCGACCTGTGTCCAAAGAGAGTCGCTTTGGACAAGGGCTACCGCACAAATCTTGTACATATGAACCTCCGGAACAAGGTATGATGAGGCAGAATCCTATCACATTGATAGGAGTAAAGATATTTGAATCTATATCACTGGACGACATTGGCAATTCTGGATGCTCCGGCATATGATTCGACCGGGGGCCAAAGAGAGTCGCTTTGGACACGTGCTACCGCACAAATCTTGCACATTTGGACCCCCTGGTCAAGATACGATTAGGCGGAATCCTGCCAAATTGATAGCAGTAAAGATATTTGCATCTATATCATTCCACGACATTGGCAATTCTGCATGGTTCGGCTTATGGATCGACCTGAGTTCAAAGAGTTTCGCTTTTGTCTAGTGCTACCGCACAAATCTTGTACACGTGATCCTCCTGGACAAGACACGATGAGCCAGAATCCTGTCGAATTGATAGGAGTGAAGATATTTGCATCTCTATCATTGGACGCCATGGCAATGCTGGATGCTCTGGTTTATGATTCGACCTGAGTCCAAGGAGAGTCACTTTGGACAAGTGCTACCGCCCAAACCTTGTACATTTGAACATCCGGAACACGGTATGATGAGGCAGAATCCTATCACATTCATAGGAGTGATGATATTTGCATCTATATCATTGGACGACATTGGCAATTCTGGATGCCCCGTCTTATGATTCGACCTGAGTCCAAAGAGAGTCGCTTTGGACAAGGGCTACCGCACAAATCTTGTACATATGAACCTCCGGAACAAGGTATGATGAGGCAGAATCCTATCACATTGATAGGAGTAAAGATATTTGCATCTATATCATTGCACGACATTGGCAATTCTGGATGCTCTGGCTTATGATTCGACCTGAGTCCAAAGAGAGTCGTTTCGGACAAGTGCTACCGCAACAAGTCTTTTTCATTTGAACATCCGGAACAGGGTATGATGAGACAGAATCCTGTCAAATTGATAGCAGTGAAGGTGTTTGCATCTATATCATTGGACGACATTGGCGATTCTGGATGCTCTGGCTTATGATTCGACCTGAGTCCAAAGAGAGTCGCATCGGACAAGTGCTACCGCAACAAGTCTTGTACATTTGAACATCCGGAACAGCTTATGATGAGACAGAATCCTGTCAAATTGATAGCAGTGAAGGTGTTTGCATCTATATCATTGGACGCCATGGCAATGCTTGATGCTCCGGCTTATGATTCGACCTGAGTCAAAGAGAGTCGCTTTGGACAAGGGCTACCGCACAAATCTTGTACATTTGAACCTCCGGAACAATGTATGATGAGGCAGAGTCCTATCACATTGATAGGAGTAAAGATATTTGAATTTATATCACTGGACGACATTGGCAATTCTGGATGCTCCGGCATATGATTCGACCGGGGGCCAAAGAGAGTCGCTTTGGACACGTGCTACCGCACAAATCTTGCACATTTGGTCCCCCTGGTCAAGATACGATTAGGCGGAATCCTGCCAAATTGATAGCAGTAAAGATATTTGCATCTATATCATTTTCGGACATTGGCAATTCTGGATGGTTCGGCTTATGGATCGACCTGAGTCCAAAGAGTTTCGCTTTTGTCTAGTGCTACCGCACAAATCTTGTACACGTGATCCTCCTGGACAAGACACGATGAGCCAGAATCCTGTCGAATTGATAGGAGTGAAGATATTTGCATCTCTATCATTGGACGCCATGGCAATGCTGGATGCTCCGGTTTATGATTCAACCTGAGTCCAAGGAGAGTCACTTTGGATAAGTGCTACCGCCCAAACCTTGTACATTTGAACATCCGGAACAGGGTATGATGAGGCAGAATCCTATCACATTGATAGGAGTAAAGATATTTGCATCTATATCATTGCACGACATTGGCAATTCTGGATGCTCTGGATTATGATTCGACCTGAGTCAAAGAGATTGACTTTCGTCAAGTGCTACCGCACAAGTCTTGTACATTTTGACCCCCTGGACAAGATATGATAGAGGCAGAATCCTGTCAAATTGATAGCAGTAAAGATATTTGCATCTATATCATTCCACGACATTGGCAATTCTGGATGGTTCGGCTTTTGGATCGACCTGAGTCCAAAGAGTTTCGCTTTTGTCTAGTTCTACCGCACAAATCTTGTACACTTGATCCTCCTGGACAAGACACGATGACCCAGAATCCTGTCGAATTGATGGGAGTGAAGATATTTGCATCTCTATCATTGGACGCCATGGCAATGCTGGATGCTCCGGTTTATGATTCGACCTGAGTCCAAGGAGAGTCGCTTTGGACAAGTGCTACCGCCCAAACCTTGTACATTTGAACATCCGGAACAGGGTATGATGAGACAGAATCCTGTCAAATTGATAGCAGTGAAGGTGTTTGCATCTATATCATTGGACGACATTGGCGATTCTGAATGCTCTGGCTTATGATTCGACCTGAGTCCAAAGAGAGTCGCTTCGGACAAGTGCTACCGCAACATGTCTTGTACATTTGGACCTCCTGTACAAGGTATGATGAGGCAGAATCCTATCACATTCATAGGAGTGATGATATTTGCATCTGTATCATTGGACGACATTGGCAATTCTGGATGCCCCGTCTTATAATTCGACCTGAGTCCAAAGAGTTTCGCTTTTGTCTAGTGCTACCGCACAAATCTTGTACACTTGATCCTCCTGGACAAGACACGATGAGCCAGAATCCTGTCGAATTGATGGGAGTGAAGATATTTGCATCTCTATCATTGGACGCCATGGCAATGCTGGATGCTCCGGCTTATGATTCGACCTGAGTCAAAGAGAGTCGCTTTGGACAAGGGTTACCGCACAAATCTTGTACATTTGAGTTTCAGGAACAAGGTATGATGAGGCAGAATCCTATCACATTGATAGGAGTAAAGATATTTGCATCTATATCATTGCACGACATTGGCAATTCTGGATGCTCTGGCTTATGATTCGACCTGAGTCCAAAGAGAGTCGCTTCGGACAAGGGCTACCGCACAAATCTTGTACATTTGAACCTCCGGAACAAGGTATGATGAGGCAGAATCCTATCACATTCATAGGAGTGATGATATTTGCATCTATATCATTGGACGACATTGGCAATTCTGGATGCCCCGTCTAATGATTCGACCTGAGTCCAAAGAGAGTCGCTTTGGACAAGGGCTACCGCACAAATCTTGTACATATGAACCTCCGGAACAAGGTATGATGAGGCAGAATCCTATCACATTGATAGGAGTAAAGATATTTGCATCTATATCATTGCACGACATTGGCAATTCTGGATGCTCTGGCTTATGTTTCGACCTGAGTCCAAAGAGAGTCGCTTCGGACAAGTGCAACCGCAACAAGTCTTGTACATTTGAACATCCGGAACAGCTTATGATGAGACAGAATCCTGTCAAATTGATAGCAGTGAAGGTGTTTGCATCTATATCATTGGACGACATTGGCGATTCTGGATGCTCCGGCTTATGATTCGACCTGAGTCAAAGAGAGTCGCTTTGGACAAGGGCTACCGCACAAATCTTGTACATTTGATCCTCCGGAACATGGTATGATGAGGCAGAATCCTATCACATTGATAGGAGTGGTGATATTTGCATCTATATCATTGGACGACATTGGCAATTCTGGATGCCCCGTCTTATGATTCGACCTGTGTCCAAAGATAGTCGCTTTGGACAAGGGCTACCGCACAAATCTTGTACATATGAACTTCCGGAACAAGGTATGATGAGGCAGAATCCTATCACATTGATAGGAGTAAAGATATTTGAATCTATATCACTGGACGACATTGGCAATTCTGGATGCTCCGGCGTATGATTCGACCGGGGGCCAAAGAGAGTCGCTTTGGACACGTGCTACGGCACAAATCTTGCACATTTCGACCCCCTGGTCAAGATACGATTAGGCGGAATCCTGTCAAATTGATAGCAGTAAAGATATTTGCATCTATATCATTCCACGACATTGGCAATTCTGGATGGTTCGGCTTGTGGATCGACCTGAGTCCAAAGAGTTTCGCTTTTGTCTAGTGCTACCGCACAAATCTTGTACACGTGCTCCTCCTGGACAAGACACGATGAGCCAGAATCCTGTCGAATTGATAGGAGTGAAGATATTTGCATCTCTATCATTGGACGCCATGGCAATGCTGGATGCTCCGGTTTATGATTCGACCTGAGTCCAAGGAGAGTCGCTTTGGACAAGTGCTACCGCCCAAACCTTGTACATTTGAACATCCGGAACAGGGTATGATGAGACACAATCCTGTCAAATTGATAGCAGTGAAGGTGTTTGCATCTATATCATTGGACGACATTGGCGATTCTGGATGCTCCGGCTTATGATTCGACCTGAGTCAGAGAGAGTCGCTTTGGACAAGGGCTACCGCACAAATCTTGTACATTTGAACCTCAGGAACAAGGTATGATGAGGCAGAATCCTATCACATTGATAGGAGTGGTGATATTTGCATCTATATCATTGGACGACATTGGCAATTCTGGATGCCCGGTCTTATGATTCGACCTGTGTCCAAAGAGAGTCGCTTTGGACAAGGGCTACCGCACAAATCTTGTACATATGAACCTCCGGAAAAAGGTATGATGAGGCAGAATCCTATCACATTGATAGGAATAAAGATATTTGAATCTATATCACTGGACGACATTGGCAATTCTGGATGCTCCGGCATATGATTCGACCGGGGGCCAAAGAGAGTCGCTTTGGACACGTGCTACCGCACAAATCTTGCACATTTGGACCCCCTGGTCAAGATACGATGAGGCAGAATCCTGTCAAATTGGTAGCAGTAAAGATATTTGCATCTATATCATTGCACGACATTTGCAATTCTGGATGATCGGCATAAGATTCGACCTGAGTCAAAGAGATTGGCTTTTGTCAAGTGCTGCCGCACAAGTCTTGTACATTTGGACCCCCTGGACAATATACGATGAGGCAGAATCCTTTCAAATTGATAGGAGTAAAGATATTTGCATCTATATCATTGGACGACATTGGCAATTCTGGATGCTTCGGCTTATGATTCGACCTGAGTCCAAGGAGAGTCGCTTTGGACAAGTGCTACCGCCCAAACCTTGTACATTTGAACATCCGGAACAGGGTATGATGAGACAGAATCCTGTCAAATTGATAGCAGTGAAGATGTTTGCATCTATATCATTGGACGACATTAGCAATTCTGGATGCTCCGGCTTATGATTCGACCTGAGTCAAAGAGAGTCGCATTGGACAAGGGCTACCGCACAAATCTTGTACATTTGAACCTCCGGAACAAGGTATGATGAGGCAGAATCCAATCACATTGATAGGAGTGATGATATTTGCATCTATATCATTGGACGACATTCGCAATTCTGGATGCCCCGTCTTATGATTCGACCTGAGTCCAAAGAGAGTCGCTTTGGGCAAGGGCTACCGCACAAAACTTGTACATATGAACCTCCGGAACAAGGTATGATGAGGCAGAATCCAATCACATTGATAGGAGTGATGATATTTGCATCTATATCATTGGACGACATTCGCAATTCTGGATGCCCCGTCTTATGATTCGACCTGAGGCCAAAGAGAGTCGCTTTGGACACGTGCTACCGCACAAATCTTGTACATTTGGACCCCCTGGTCAAGATACGATTAGGCGGAATCCTGTCAAATTGATAGCAGTAAAGATATTTGCATCTATATCATTCCACGACATTGGCAATTCTGGATGTTTCGGCTTATGGATCGACCTGAGTCCAAAGAGAGTCGCTTTTGACAAGGGCTACCGCACAAATCTTGTACATTTGAACCTCCGGAACAAGGTATGATGAGGCAGAATCCTATCACATTGATAGGAGTAAAGATATTTGCTTCTATATCATTGGACGACATTGGCAATTCTGGATGATCGGCATATGATTCGACCTGAGTCAAAGAGATTGACTTTTGTCAAGTGCTACCGAACAAGTCTTGTACATTTTGACCCCCTGGACAAGATATGATAGAGGCAGAATCCTGTCAAATTGATAGGAGAAAAGATATTTGAATCTATATCACTGGACGACATAGGCAATTCTGAATGCTCCGGAATATGATTCGACCGGAGGCCAAAGAGAGTCGCTTTGGACACGTGCTACCGCACAAATCTTGTACATTTGGACCCCCTGGTCAAGATACGATTAGGCGGAATCTTGTCAAATTGATAGCAGTAAAGATATTTGTATCTATATCATTCCACGACATTGGCAATTCTGGATGTTTCGGCTTATGGATCGACCTGAGTCCAAAGAGTTTCGCTTTTGTCTAGTGCTACCGCACAAATCTTGTACACGTGATCCTCCTGGACAAGACACGATGAACCAGAATCCTGTCGAATTGATCGGAGTGAAGATATTCGCATCTCTAATTTTGGACGCCATGGCAATGCTGGATGCTCCGGCTTATGATTCGACCTGAGTCAAAGAGAGTCGCTTTGGACAAGGGCTACCGCACAAATCTTGTACATTTGAACCTCAGGAACAAGGTATGATCAGGCAGAATCCTATCACATTGATAGGAGTAAAGATATTTGCATCTATATCATTGCACGACATTGGCAATTCTGGATGCTCTGGCTTATGATTCGACCTGAGTCCAAAGAGAGTCGCTTCGGACAAGGGCTACCGCACAAATCTTGTACATTTGAACCTCCGGAACAAGGTATGATGAGGCAGAATCCTATCACATTCATAGGAGTGATGATATTTGCATCTATATCATTGGACGACATTGGCAATTCTGGATGCCCCGTCTTATGATTCGACCTCAGTCCAAAGAGAGTCGCTTTGGACAAGGGCTACCGCACAAATCTTGTACATATGAACCTCCGGAACAAGGTATGATGAGGCAGAATCCTATCACATTGATAGGAGTAAAGATATTTGCATCTATATCATTGCACGACATTGGCAATTCTGGATGCTCTGGCTTATGATTCGACCTGAGTCCAAAGAGAGTCGCTTCGGACAAGTGCTACCGCAACAAGTCTTGTACATTTGAACATCCGGAACAGCTTATGATGAGACAGAATCCTGTCAAATTGATAGCAGTGAAGGTGTTTGCATCTATATCATTGGACGACATTGGCGATTCTAGATGCTCCGGCTTATGATTCGATCTGAGTCAAAGAGAGTCGCTTTGGACAAGGGCTACCGCACAAATCTTGTACATTTGAACCTCCGGAACAAGGTATGATGAAGCAGAATCATATCACATTGATAGGAGTGGTGATATTTGCATCTATATCATTGGACGACATTGGCAATTCTGGATGCCCCGTCTTATGATTCGACCTGTGTCCAAAGATAGTCGCTTTGCACGAGGGCTAACGCACAAATCTTGTACATATGAACCTCCGGAACAAGGTATGATGAGGCAGAATCCTATCACATTGATAGGAGTAAAGATATTTGAATCTATATCACTGGACGACATTGGCAATTCTGGATGCTCTGGCTTATGATTCGACCTGTGTCCAAAGAGAGTCGCTTCGGACAAGGGCTACCGCACAAATCTTGTACATTTGAACCTCCGGAACAAGGTATGATGAGGCAGAATCCTATCACATTGATAGGAGTAAAGATATTTGCATCTATATCATTGGACGACATTGGCAATTCTGGATGATCGGCATATGATTTGACCTGAGTCAAAGAGATTGACTTTCGTCAAGTGCTACCGCACAAGTCTTGTACACTTGATCCTCCTGCACAAGACACGATGAGCCAGAATCCTGTCGAATTGATGGGAGTGAAGATATTTGCATCTCTATCATTGGACGCCATGGCAATGCTGGATGCTCCGGTTTATGATTCGACCTGAGTCCAAGGAGAGTCGCTTTGGACAAGTGCTACCGCCCAAACCTTGTACATTTGAACATCCGGAACAGGGTATGATGAGACAGAATCCTGTCAAATTGATAGCAGTGAAGGTGTTTGCATCTATATCATTGGACGACATTGGCGATTCTGGATGCTCCGGCTTATGATTCGACCTGAGTCCAAAGAGAGTCGCTTTGGACAAGGGCTACCGCACAAATCTTGTACATATGAACCTCCGGAACAAGGTATGATGAGGCAGAATCCTATCACATTGATAGGAGTAAAGATTTGAATCTATATCACTGGACGACATTGGCAATTCTGGATGCTCCGGCATATGATTCGACCGGGGGCCAAAGAGAGTCGCTTTGGACACGTGCCACCGCACAAATCTTGCACATTTGGACCCCCTGGTCAAGATACGATGAGGCAGAATCCTGTCAAATTGGTAGCAGTAAAGATATTTGCATCTATATCATTGCACGACATTGGCAATTCTGGATGATCGGCATATGATTCGACCTGAGTCAAAGAGATTGGCTTTTGTCTAGTGCTACCGCACAAATCTTGTACATATGAACCTCCGGAACAAGGTATGATGAGGCAGAATCCTATCACATTGATAGGAATAAAGATATTTGAATCTATATCACTGGACGACATTGGCAATTCTGGATGCTCCGGCATATGATTCGACCGGGGGCCAAAGAGAGTCGCTTTGGACACGTGCCACCGCACAAATCTTGCACATTTGGACCCCCTGGTCAAGATACGATGAGGCAGAATCCTGTCAAATTGGTAGCAGTAAAGATATTTGCATCTATATCATTGCACGACATTGGCAATTCTGGATGATCGGCATATGATTCGACCTGAGTCAAAGAGATTGGCTTTTGTCAAGTGCTGCCGCACAAGTCTTGTAAATTTGGACCCCCTGGATAATATACGATGAGGCAGAATCCTTTCAAATTGATAGGAGTAAAGATATTTGCATCTATATCATTGGACGACATTGGCAATTCTGGATGCTTCGGCTTATGATTCGACCTGAGTCCAAGGAGAGTCGCTTTGGACAAGTGCTACCGCCCAAACCTTGTACATTTGAACATCCGGAACAGGGTATGATGAGACAGAATCCTGTCAAATTGATAGCAGTGAAGATGTTTGCATCTATATCATTGGACGACATTAGCAATTCTGGATGCTCCGGCTTATGATTCGACCTGAGTCAAAGAGAGTCGCTTTGGACAAGGGCTACCGCACAAATCTTGTACATTTGAACCTCCGGAACAAGGTATGATGAGGCAGAATCCTATCACATTGATAGGAGTAAAAATATTTGCATCTATATCATTGCACGACATTGGCAATTCTGGATGCTCTGGCTTATGATTCGACCTGAGTCCAAAGAGAGTCGCTTCGGACAAGTGCTACCGCAACAAGTCTTGTACATTTGAACATCCGGAACAGGGTATGATGAGGCAGAATCCTGTCAAATTGATAGCAGTGAAGGTGTTTGCATCTATATCATTGGACGACATTGGCAATTCTGGATTCTCCGGCATATGATTCGACCGGGGGCCAAAGAGAGACGCTTTGGACACGTGCTAACGCACAAATCTTGTACATTTGGACCCCCTGGTCAAGATACGATGAGGCGGCATCCTGTCAAATTGATAGCAGTAAAGATATTTGCATCTATATCATTGGACGACATTGGCAATTCTGGATGCCCCGTCTTATGATTCGACCTGTGTCCAAAGAGAGTTGCTTTTGTCTAGTGCTACCGCACAAATCTTGTACACGTGATCCTCCTGGACAAGACACGATGAGCCAGAATCCTATCACATTGATAGGAGTAAAGATATTTGCATCTATATCATTGCACGACATTGGCAATTCTGGATGCTCTGGCTTATGATTCGACCTGAGTCCAAAGAGAGTCGCTTCGGACAAGTGCTACCGCAACAAGTCTTGTACATTTGAACATCCGGAACAGGGTATAATGTGACAGAATCCTGTCAAATTGATAGCAGTGAAGGTGTTTGCATCTATATCATTGGACGACATTGGCGATTCTGGATGCTCCGGCTTATGGTTCGACCTGAGTCAAAGAGAGTCGCTTTGGACAAGGGCTACCGCACAAATCTTGTACATTTGAACCTCCGGAACAAGGTATGATGGGGCAGAATCCTATCACATTGTTAGGAGTGGTGATATTTGCATCTATATCATTGGACGACATTGGCAATTCTGGATGCCCCGGCTTATGATTGGACCTGAGTCCAAAGAGAGTCGCTTTGGACAAGGGCGACCGCACAAATCTTGTACATTTGAACCTCCGGAACAAGGAATGATGAGGCAGAATCCTGTCAAATTGATAGCAGTAAAGATATTTGCATCTGTATCATTGGACGACATTGGCAATTCTGGATGATCGGCATATGATTCGACCTGAGACAAAGAGATTGGCTTTTGTCAAGTGCTGCCGCACAAGTCTTGTACATTTGGAACCCCTGGACAATATACGATGAGGCAGAATCCTTTCAAATTGATAGGAGTAAAGATATTTGCATCTATATCATTGGACGACATTGGCAATTCTGGATGCTCCGGCTTAAGATTCGACCTGAGTCAAAGAGAGTCGCTTTGGACAAGGGCTACCGCACAAACCTTGTACATTTGAACCTCCGGAACAAGGTATGATGAGGCAGAATTCTATCACATTGATAGGAGTGGTGATATTTGCATCTATATCATTGGACGACATTGGCAAGTCTGGATGCCCCGTCTTATGATTCGACCTGTGTCCAAAGAGAGTCGCTTTTGTCTAGTGCTACCGCACAAATCTTGTACACGTGATCCTCCTGGACAAGACACGATGAGCCAGAATCCTGTCGAATTGATAGGAGTGGTGATATTTGCATCTATATCATTGGACGACATTGGCAATTCTGGATGCCCCGTCTTATGATTCGACCTGTGTCCAAAGAGAGTCGCTTTTGTCTAGTGCTACCGCACAAATCTTGTACACGTGATCCTCCTGGACAAGACACGATGAGCCAGAATCCTATCACATTGATAGGAGTAAAGATATTTGCATCTATATCATTGGACGACATTGGCAATTCTGGATGATCGGCATATGATTCGACCTGAGTCAAAGAGATTCGCTTTTGTGACGTGCTAACGCACAAATCTTGTACATTTTGACCTATTGGACAAGATATGATGAGGCGGAATCCTGTCAAATTGATAGCAGTAAAGATATTTGCATCTATATCATTGGACGACATAGGCAATTCTGGATGCCCCGTCTTATGATTCGACCTGTGTCCAAAGAGAGTCGCTTTTGTCTAGTGCTACCGCACACATCTTGGACACGTGATCCTCCTGGACAAGACACGATGAGCCAGAATCCTATCACATTGATAGGAGTAAAGATATTTGCATCTATATCATTGGACAACATTGGCAATTCTGGATGATCGGCATATGATTCGACCTGAGTCAAAGAGATTCGCTTTTGTGAAGTGCTAACGCACAAATCTTGTACATTTTGACCTATTGGACAAGATATGATGAGGCAGAATCCTGTCAAATTGATAGCAGTAAAGATATTTGCATCTATATCATTGGACGCCATGGCAATGCTGGATGCGCCGGTTTATGATTCGACCTGAGTCCAAGGAGAGTCGCTTTGGACAAGTGCTACCGCCCAAACCTTGTACATTTGAACATCCGGAACAGGATATGATGAGGCAGAATCCTGTCAAATTGATAGCAGTAAAGATATTTGCATCTATATCATTGGACAACATTGGCAATTCTGGATGCCCCGTCTTATGATTCGACCTGAGTGCAAAGAGAGTCGCTTTGGACAAGGGCTACCGCTCAAATCTTGTACATATTAACCTCCGGAACAAGGTATGATGAGGCACAATCCTATCACATTGATAGGAGTAAAGATATTTGCATCTATATCATTGCACGACATTGGCAATTCTGGATGCTCCGGCTTATGATTCGACCTGAGTCAAAGAGAGTCGCTTTGGACAAGGGCTACCGCACAAATCTTGTACATTTGAACCTCCGGAACAAGGTATGATGAGGCAGAATCCTATCACATTGATAGGAGTGATGATATTTGCATCTATATCATTGGACGACATTGGCAATTCTGGTTGCCCCGTCTTATGATTCGACCTGAGTCCGAAGAGAGTCGCTTTGGACAAGGGCTACCGCACAAATCTTGTACATATGAACCTCCGGAACAAGGTATGATGAGGCAGAATCCTATCACATTGATAGGAGTAAAGATATTTGCATCTATATCATTGCACGACATTGGCAATTCTGGATGCTCTGGCTTATGATTCGACCTGAGTCCAAAGAGAGTCGCTTCGGACAAGTGCTACCGCAACAAGTCTTGTACATTTGAACATCCGGAACAGGCTATGATGAGACAGAATCCTGACAAATTGATAGCAGTGAAAGTGTTTGCATCTATATCATTGGACGACATTGGCGATTCTGGATGCTCCGGCTTATGATTCGGCCTGAGTCAAAGAGAGTCGCTTTGGACAAGGGCTACCGCACAAATCTTGTACATTTGAACCTCCGGAACAAGGTATGATGAGGCAGAATCCTATCACATTGATAGGAGTGGTGATATTTGCATCTATATCATTGGACGACATTGGCAATTCTGGATGCCCCGTCTTATGATTCGACCTGTGTCCAAAGAGAGTCGCTTTGGACAAGGGCTACCGCACAAATCTTGTACATATGAACCTCCGGAACTAGGTATGATGAGGCAGAATCCTATCACATTGATAGGAGTAAAGATATTTGAATCTATATCACTGGACGACATTGGCAATTCTGGATGCTCCGGTATATGATTCGACCGGGGGCCAAAGAGAGTCGCTTTGGACAAGGGCTACCGCACAAATCTTGTACATATGAACCTCCGGAACAAGGTATGATGAGGCAGAATCCTATCACATTGATAGGAATAAAGATATTTGCATCTATATCATTGCACGACATTGGCAATTCTGGATGCTCTGGCTTATGATTCGACCTGAGTCCAAAGAGAGTCGCTTCGGTCAAGTGCTACCGCAACAAGTCTTGTACATTTGAACATCCGGAACAGGCTATGATGAGACAGAATCCTGACAAATTGATAGCAGTGAAAGTGTTTGCATCTATATCATTGGACGACATTGGCGATTCTGGATGCTCCGGCTTATGATTCGACCTGAGTCAAAGAGAGTCGCTTTGGACAAGGGCTACCGCACAAATCTTGTACATTTGAACCTCCGGAACAAGGTATGATGAGGCAGAATCCTATCACATTGATAGGAGTGGTGATATTTGCATCTATATCATTGGACGACATTGGCAATTCTGGATGCCCCGTCTTTTGATTCGACCTGTGTCCAAAGAGAGTCGCTTTGGACAAGGGCTACCGCACAAATCTTGTACATATGAACCTCCGGAACTAGGTATGATGAGGCAGAATCCTATCACATTGATAGGAGTAAAGATATTTGAATCTATATCACTGGACGACATTGGCAATTCTGGATGCTCCGGTATATGATTCGACCGGGGGCCAAAGAGAGTCGCTTTGGACACGTGTTGCCGCACAAATCTGGCACATTTGGACACCCTGGTCAAGATACGATTAGGCGGAATCCTGTCAAATTGATAGCAGTAAAGATATTTGCATCTATATCATTCCACGACATTGGCAATTCTGGATGGTTCGGCTTATGGATCGACCTGAGTCCAAAGAATTTCGCTTTTGTCTAGTGCTACCGCACAAATCTTGTACACGTGATCCTCCTGGACAAGACACGATGAGCTAGAATCCTGTCGAATTGATGGGAGTGAAGATATTTGCATCTCTATCATTGGACGCCATGGCAATGCTGGATGCTCCGGTTTATGATTCGACCTGAGTCCAAGGAGAGTCGCTTTGGACAAGTGCTGCCGCCCAAACCTTGTACATTTGATCATCCGGAACAGGGTATAATGAGACAGAATCCTGTCAAATTGATAGCAGTGAAGATGTTTGCATCTATAACATTGGACGACATTAGCAATTCTGGATGCTCCGGCTTATGATTCGACCTGAGTCAAAGAGAGTCGCTTTGGACAAGGGCTACCGCACAAATCTTGTACATTTGAACCTCCGGAACAAGGTATGATGAGGCAGAATCCTATCACATTGATAGGAGTAAAGATATTTGCATCTATATCATTGGACGACATTGGCAATTCTGGATGCCCCGTCTTATGATTCGACCTGTGTCCAAAGAGAGTCACTTTGGACAAGGGCTACCGCACAAATCTTGGACATGTGAACCTCCGGAACAAGGTATGATGAGGCAGAATTCTATCACATTGATAGGAGTAAAGATATTTGAATCTATATCACTGGACGACATTGGCAATTCTGGATGCTCCGGCATATGATTCGACCGGGGGCCAAAGAGAGTCGCTTTGGACACGTGCTACCGCACAAATCTTGCACATTTGGACCCCCTGGTCAAGATACGATGAGGCAGAATCCTGTCAATTTGGTAGCAGTAAAGATATTTGCATCTATATCATCGCACGACATTGGCAATTCTGGATGGTTCGGCTTATGGATCGACCTGAGTCCAAAGAGTTTCGCTTTTGTCTAGTGCTACCGCACAAATCTTGTACATTTGAACCTTCGGAACAAGGTATGATGAGGCAGAATCCTATCACATTGATAGGAGTAAAGATATTTGCATCTATATCATTGGACGCCATGGCAATGCTGGATGCTCCGGTTTATGATTCAACCTGAGTCCAAGGAGAGTCGCTTTGGACAAGTGCTACCGCAACAAGTCTTGTACATTTGGACCTCCTGTACAAGGTATGATGAGGCAGAATCCTATCACATTCATAGGAGTGATGATATTTGCATCTATATCATTGGACGACATTAGCAATTCTGGATGCCCCGTCTTATGATTCGACCTGAGTCAAAGAGAGTCGCTTTGGACAAGGGCTACCGCACAAATCTTGTACATTTGAACCTCCGGAACAAGGTATGATGAGGCAGAATCCTGTCAAATTGATAGCAGTGAAGATGTTTGCATCTATAACATTGGACGACATTAGCAATTCTGGTTGCCCCGTCTTATGATTCGACCTGAGTCCAAAGAGAGTCGCTTTGGACAAGGGCTACCGCACAAATCTTGTACATATGAACCTCCGGAAGAAGGTATGATGAGGCAGAATCCTATCACATTGATAGGAGTGGTGATATTTGCATCTATATCATTGGACGACATTGGCAAGTCTGGATGCCCCGTCTTATGATTCGACCTGAGTCCAAAGAGAGTCGCTTTGGACAAGAGCTACCGCACAAATCTTGTACATTTGAACCTCCGGAACAAGGTATGATGAGGCAGAATCCTGTCAAATTGATAGGAGAAAAGATATTTGAATCTATATCACTGGACGACATAGGCAATTCTGGATGCTCCGGCATATGATTCGACCGGGGGCCAAAGAGAGACGCTTTGGACACGTGCTACCGCACAAATCTTGTACATTTGGACCCCCTGGTCAAGATACGATGAGGCGGCAGCCTGTCAAATTGATAGCAGTAAAGATATTTGCATCTATATCATTCCACGACATTGGCAATTCTGGATGGTTCGGCTTATGGATCGACCTGAGTCCAAAGGGTTTCGCTTTTGTCTAGTGCTACCGCACAAATCTTGTACACTTGATCCTCCTGGACAAGACACGATGAGGCAGAACCCTGTCAAATTGATAGGAGTGAAGATATTTGCATCTATATCATAGGACGACAAGGCAATTTTTTTTCTTCGGCATATGGATCGACCTGAGTCCAAAGAGAGTCGGTTTGGACAAATGCTGCCGCCAAATTCTTGTGCATTTGGACCACCTGGAAAAGGTATGATGAGGCAGAATCCTGTCTCATTGATAGGAGTAAAGATATTTGCATCTATATCATTGCGCGACATTGGCAATTCTGGGATGCGGCTTATGATTCGACCTGAATCCAAAGAGATTCGGTCTGGACTAGTGCTACCGCACAAATCTTGTACAGTTGATCCTCCTGGACAAGATACGATGAGGCAGAATCCTATCAAATTAATAGGAGTAAAGATATTTGCATCTATATCATTGGACGACATTGGCAATTCTGGATGCTTCGGCTTATGGATCGACCTGAGTCCAAAGAGATTCGCTTCGGACACGTTCTACAGCACAAACCTTGTACATTTGCACCTCTGGAACAAGTATGATGAGGCAGTATCCTGTCACATTGATAGGAGTGAATATATTTGCACCAATATCATTGGACGACATTGGCAATCCTGGGGATCCGTCTTATAATTAGATCTGAATCCAAAGAGAGTCGGCCTGGACAAGTGCTACCGCACAAATCTTGTACATTTGAACTTCCTGGAAAAGATATGATGAGGCAGAATGCTGTCAAATTAATAGGAGTAAAGATATTTGCATCTATATCATTGGTCAACATCGGCAATTCTGGATGGTCCAGCTTATGGTACGACATAAGTCCAAAGAATGTCGCTTTGGACAAGTGGTACCGCAACCAATCGTATACATTTGGACCCCCTGGGCAAGATACGATAAGGCAGAATCCTGGCAAATTGATAGGAGTGAAGATATTTGCATCTAAATCATTGGACGGCATTGGCAATTCTGGATGCTACGGCATATGAATCGACCGGAGGCCAAAGAGAGTCGCTTTGGAAACGTGCTGCCGCACAAATCTTGTACATTTGGACCCCCTGGACAAAATGCGATGAGGCAGAATCCTGTAAAAATTGATAGGAGTGAAGATATTTGCACCAATATCATTGGACGATATTGGCAATCCTGGGGATCCGTCATACAATTAGACCTGAATCAAAAGAGAGTCGGCCTGGACAAGTGCTACCACACAAATATTGTACATTTGATCTTCCTGGATTAGATACGATTAGGCAGAATCCTGCCAAATTGATAGGAGTCAGGATATTTGCATCTATATCATTGGACGACATTGGCAATTCTGGATGCTTCGGCTTATGGATCGACCTGAGTCCGAAGAGTTTCGCTTCTGTCTAGTGCTACCGCACAAATCTTGTACACTTGATCCTCCTGGACAAGACACGATGAGCCAGAATCCTGTCGAATTGATAGGAGTGAAGATATTTGCATCAATATCATTGGACGACATTGGCAATTCTGGATGCCCCGGCTTATGATTCGACCTGAGTCCAAAGAGAGTCGCTTTGGACAAGGGCTACCGCACAAATCTTGTACATTTGAACCTCCTGTACAAGGTATGATGAGGCAGAATCCTATGACATTCATAGGAGTGATGATATTTGCATCTGCATCATTGGACGACATTGGCAATTCTTGATGCCCCGGCTTATGATTCGACCTGAGTCAAAGAGATTGATATTTGTCAAGTGCTACCGCACAAGTCTTGTACATTTTGACCCCCTGGACAAGATATGATAGAGGCAGAATCCTGTCAAATTGATAGGAGAAAAGATATTTGCATCTATATCATTGGACGACATTGGCAATCCTGGATGCCCCGTCTTATGATTCGACCTGAGTCCAAAGAGAGTCGCTTTTATCAAGTGCCACTGCACAAATCTTGTACATTTGAACCACCTGGAAAAGGTATGATGAGGCAGAATCCTGTCACATTGATAGGAGTAAAGATATTTGCATCTATATCATTGCGCGACATTGGCAATCCTGGGATCCGGCTTATGATTCGACCTGAATCCAAAGAGATTCGGTCTGGACTAGTGCTACCGCACAAATCTTGTACAGTTGATCCTCCTGGACAAGATACGATGAGGCAGAATCCTATCAAATTAATAGGAGTAAATATATTTGCATCTATATCATTGGACGACATGGGCAATTCTGGATGCTTCGGCTTATGGATCGACCTGAGTCCAAAGAGATTCGCTTCGGACACGTTCTACAACACAAACCTTGTACATTTGCACCTCTGGAACAAGTATGATGAGGCAGTATCCTGTCACATTGATAGGAGTGAATATATTTGCACCAATATCATTGGACGACATTGGCAATCCTGGGGATCCGTCTTATAATTAGATCTGAATCCAAAGAGAGTCGGCCTGGACAAGTGCTACCGCACAAATCTTGTACATTTGAACTTCCTGGAAAAGATACGATGAGGCAGAATGCTGTCAAATTGATAGGAATCAGGATATCTGCCTCTATATCATTGGACGACATGGGCAATTCTGGATGCTTCGGCTTATGGATCGACCTGAGTCCAAAGAGATTCGCTTTGGAAAAGTGCTACCGTACAAACCTTGTACATTTGCACCTCTGGAACAAGTATGATGAGGCAAAATCCTATCACATTCATAGGATTGATGATATTTGCATCTGTATCATTGGACGACATTGGCAATTCTGGATGCCCCGTCTTATGATTAGACCTGAGTCCAAAGAGAGTCGCTTTGGACAAGGGCTACCGCACAAATCTTGTACATTTGAACCTCCGGAACAAAGTATGATGAGGCAGAATCCTATCACATTGATAGGAGTAAAGATATTTGCATCTATATCATTGGACGACATTGGCAATTCTGGATGATCGGCTTATGATTCGACCTGAGTCCAAAGAGAGTCGCTTTGGACACATGCTACCGCACAAATCTTGTACATTTGGACCCCCTGGTCAAGATACGATGAAGCAGAATCCTGTCAAATTGATAGCAGTAAAGATATTTGCATCTATATCATTGCACGACATAGGCAATTTTGGATGGTTCGGCATATGGATCGACCTGAGTCCAAAGAGTTTCGCTTCTGTCTAGTGCTACCGCACAAATCTTGTACACTTGATCCTCCTGGACAAGACACGATGAGGCAGAATCCTGTCAAATTAATAGGAGTAAAGATATTTGCATCTATATCATTGGTCAACATCGGCAATTCTGGATGGTCCAGCTTATGGTACGACATAAGTCCAAAGAATGTCGCTTTGGACAAGTGGTACCGCAACCAATCGTATACATTTGGACCCCCTGGACAAGATACGATGAGGCAGAATCCTGGCAAATTGATAGGAGTGAAGATATTTGCATCTATATCATTGGACGACATTGGCAATTCTGGATGCTACGGCATATGAATCGACCGGAGGCCAAAGAGAGTCGCTTTGGAAACGTGCTGCCGCACAAATCTTGTACATTTGGACCCCCTGGACAAGGTATGATGAGGCAGAATCCTATCACATTCATAGGAGTGATGATATTTGCATCTATATCATTGGACGACATTGGCAATTCTGGATGCCCCGTCTTATGATTCGACCTGAGTCCAAAGAGAGTCGCTTTTATCAAGTGCCACTGCACAAATCTTGTACATTTGAACCTCCTGGACAAGATACCATGAGGCAGAACCCTGTCAAATTGATAGGAGTGAAGATATTTGCATCTATATCATTGGACGGCATTGGCAATTCTGGATGCCCCGGCATATGATTCGACATGAGTCCAAAGAGAGTCGCTTTGGACAAGGGCTACCGCACAAATCTTGTACATTTTGACCTACTGGACAAGGTATGATGAGGCAGAATCCTGTCAAATTGATAGCAGTAAAGATATTTGCATCTATATCATTGGACGACATTGGCAATTCTGGATGCCCCGGCTTATGATTAGACCTGAGTCGAAAGAGAGTCGCTTTGGACAAGGGCTACCGCACAAATCTTGTACATTTGAACCTCCGGAACAAGGTATGATGAGGCAGAATCCTGTCAAATTTATAGCAGTAAAGATATTTGCATCTATATCATTGCACGACATTGGCAATTCTGGATGGTTCGGCTTATGGATCGACCTGAGTCCAAAGAGTTTCGCTTTTGTCTAGTGCTACCGCACAAATCTTGTACACTTGATCC
This sequence comes from Priocnemis perturbator, assembly GCA_963942575.1. Taxonomy (NCBI): domain Eukaryota; kingdom Metazoa; phylum Arthropoda; class Insecta; order Hymenoptera; family Pompilidae; genus Priocnemis; species Priocnemis perturbator. The sequence goes on from CAWWDK010000174.1 coordinate 309,464, forward strand.
TCCTGGACAAGACACGATGAGCCAGAATCCTGTCGAATTGATAGGAGTGAAGATATTTGCATCTATATCATTGGACGACATTGGCAATTCTGGATGCCCCGGCTTATGATTCGACCTGAGTCCAAAGAGAGTCGCTTTGGACACGTGCTACCGCACAAATCTTGTACATTTGTACCCCCTGGTCAAGATACGATGAGGCAGAATCCTGTCAAATTTATAGCAGTAAAGATATTTGCATCTATATCATTGCACGACATTGGCCATTCTGGATGGTTCTGCTTATGGATCGACCTGAGTCCAAAGAGTTTCGCTTTTGTCTATTGCTACCGCACAAATCTTGTACACTTGATCCTCCTGGACAAGACACGATGAGCCAGAATCCTGTCGAATTGATAGGAGTGAAGATATTTGCATCTATATCATTGGACGACATTGGCAATTCTGGATGCCCCGACTTATGATTCGACCTGAGTCCAAAGAGAGTCGCTTTGGACAAGGGCTTCCGCACAAACCTTGTACATTTGTACCCCCTGGTCAAGATACGATGAGGCAGAATCCTGTCAAATTTATAGCAGTAAAGATATTTGCATCTATATCATTGCACGACATTGGCAATTCTGGATGGTTCGGCTTATGGATTGACCTGAGTCCAAAGAGTTTCGCTTTTGTCTAGTGCTACCGCACAAATCTTGTACACTTGATCCTCCTGGACAAGACACGATGAGCCAGAATCCTGTCGAATTGATAGGAGTAAAGATATTTGCATCTATATCATTGGTCAACATCGGCAATTCTGGATGGTCCAGCTAATGGTACGACATAAGTCCAAAGAATGTCGCTTTGGACAGGTGGTACCGCGACCAATCGTATACATTTGGACCCCCTGGACAAGATACGATGAGGCAGAATCCTGTCAAATTGATAGGAGTGAAGATATTTGCATCTATATCATTGGACGGCATTGGCAATTCTGGAGGCTACGGCATATGAATCGACCGGAGGCCAAAGAGAGTCGCTTTGGAAACGTGCTGCCGCACAAATCTTGTACATTTGGACCCCCTGGACAAGATGCGATGAGGCAGAATCCTGGCAAATTGATAGGAGTGAAGATATTTGCATCTATATCATTCCACGACATTGGCAATTCTGGATGGTTCGGCTTATGATTCGATCTGAGTCAAAGAGATTGAATTTTGTCGAGTGCTACCGCACAAGCCTTGTACATTTGAACCTCCGGAACAAGGTATGATGAGGCAGAATCCTGTCAAATTAATAGGAGTAAAGATTTTTGCATCTATATCATTGGTCAACATCGGCAATTCTGGATGGTTCGGCTTATGATTCGACATAAGTCCAAAGAATGTCGCTTTGGACAAGTGGTACCGCAACAAATCGTATACATTTAGACCCCCTGGACAAGATACGATGAGGCAGAATCCTGGCAAATTGATAGGAGTGAAGATATTTGCATCTATATCATTGGACGACATTGGCAATTCTGGATGCTACGGCATATGAATCGACCTGAGTCCAAAGCGATTCGCTTTTGTCAAGTGCTACCGCACTAATCTAGTACATTTAAATCTCCTGGACAAGGTGTGATAAGGTAGAATCCTGTCACATTGATAGGAGTGAAGATATTTGCACCAATATCATTGGACGACATTGGCAATCCTGGGGATCCGTCGTATAATTAAACCTGAATCAAAAGAGAGTCGGCCTGGACAAGGGCTACCGCACAAATCTTGTACATTTGGACCCCCTGGACAAGATACGATGAGGCAGAATCCTGTGAAATTGGTAGGAGTAAAGATTTTTGCATCTACATCATTGCACGACATTGGCAATTCTGGATGGTTCGGCTTATAGGATCGACCTGAGTCCAAAGAGTTTCGCTTTTGTCTAGTGCTACCGCACAAATCTTGTACACTTGATCCTCCTGGACAAGACACGATGAGCCAGAATCCTGTCGAATTGATAGGAGTGAAGATATTTGCATCTATATCATTGGACGACATTGGCAATTCTGGATGCCCCGTCTTATGATTCGACCTGAGTCCAAAGAGAGTCGCTTTTATCAAGTGCCACTGCACAAATCTTGTACATTTGAACCACCTGGAAAAGGTATGATGAGGCAGAATCCTGTCACATTGATAGGAGTAAAGATATTTGCATCTATATCATTGCGCGACATTGGCAATCCTGGGATCCGGCTTATGATTCGACCTGAATCCAGAGAGATTCGGTCTGGACTAGTGCTACCGCACAAATCTTGTACAGTTGATCCTCCTGGACAAGATACGATGAGGCAGAATCCTATCAAATTAATAGGAGTAAATATATTTGCATCTATATCATTGGACGACATGGGCAATTCTGGATGCTTCGGCTTATGGATCGACCTGAGTCCAAAGAGATTCGCTTCGGACACGTTCTACAACACAAACCTTGTATATTTGCACCTCTGGAACAAGTATGATGAGGCAGTATCCTGTCACATTGATAGGAGTGAATATATTTGCACCAATATCATTGGACGACATTGGCAATCCTGGGGATCCGTCTTATAATTAGATCTGAATCCAAAGAGAGTCGGCCTGGACAAGTGCTACCGCACAAATCTTGTACATTTGAACTTCCTGGAAAAGATACGATGAGGCAGAATGCTGTCAAATTAATAGGAGTAAAGATATTTGCATCTATATCATTGGTCAACATCGGCAATTCTGGATGGTCCAGCTTATGGTACGACATAAGTCCAAAGAATGTCGCTTTGGACAAGTGGTACCGCAACCAATCGTATACATTTGGACCCCCTGGACAAGATACGATAAGGCAGAATCCTGGCAAATTGATAGGAGTGAAGATATTTGCATCTATATCATTGGACGGCATTGGCAATTCTGGATGCTACGGCATATGAATCGACCGGAGGCCAAAGAGAGTCGCTTTGGAAACGTGCTGCCGCACAAATCTTGTACATTTGGACCCCCTGGACAAAATGCGATGAGGCAGAATCCTGTAAAAATTGATAGGAGTGAAGATATTTGCACCAATATCATTGGACGATATTGGCAATCCTGGGGATCCGTCATACAATTAGACCTGAATCAAAAGAGAGTCGGCCTGGACAAGTGCTACCACACAAATATTGTACATTTGATCTTCCTGGATTAGATACGATTAGGCAGAATCCTGCCAAATTGATAGGAGTCAGGATATTTGCATCTATATCATTGGACGACATTGGCAATTCTGGATGCTTCGGCTTATGGATCGACCTGAGTCCGAAGAGTTTCGCTTCTGTCTAGTGCTACCGCACAAATCTTGTACACTTGATCCTCCTGGACAAGACACGATGAGCCAGAATCCTGTCGAATTGATAGGAGTGAAGATATTTGCATCAATATCATTGGACGACATTGGCAATTCTGGATGCCCCGGCATATGATTCGACCTGAGTCCAAAGAGAGTCGCTTTGGACAAGGGCTACCGCACAAATCTTGTACATTTTGACCAACTGGACAAGGTATGATGAGGCAGAATCCTGTCAAATTGATAGCAGTAAAGATATTTGCATCTATATCATTGGACGACATTGGCAATTCTGGATGCCCCGGCTTATGATTAGACCTGAGTCGAAAGAGAGTCGCTTTGGACAAGGGCTACCGCACAAATCTTGTACATTTGAACCTCCGGAACAAGGTATGATGAGGCAGAATCCTGTCAAATTTATAGCAGTAAAGATATTTGCATCTATATCATTGCACGACATTGGCAATTCTGGATGGTTCGGCTTATGGATCGACCTGAGTCCAAAGAGTTTCGCTTTTGTCTAGTGCTACCGCACAAATCTTGTACACTTGATCCTCCTGGACAAGACACGATGAGGCAGAATACTGTCAAATGATAGGAGTAAAGGCGTTTGCATCTATATCATTGGGCTACATTGGCAATTCTGGATGCCCCGGCTTATGATTCGACCTGAGTCCAAAGAGAGTCGCTTTGGACAAGGGCTACCGCACAAACTTTGTACATTTGAACCTCCTGTACAAGGTATGATGAGGCAGAATCCTATCACATTCATAGGAGTGATGATATTTGCATCTGCATCATTGGACGACATTGGCAATTCTTGATGCCCCGGCTTATGATTCGACCTGAGTCAAAGAGATTGATATTTGTCAAGTGCTAACGCACAAGTCTTGTACATTTTGACCCCCTGGACAAGATATGATAGAGGCAGAATCCTGTCAAATTGATAGGAGAAAAGATATTTGCATCTATATCATTGGACGACATTGGCAATCCTGGATGCCCCGTCTTATGATTCGACCTGAGTCCAAAGAGAGTCGCTTTTATCAAGTGCCACTGCACAAATCTTGTACATTTGAACCACCTGGAAAAGGTATGATGAGGCAGAATCCTGTCACATTGATAGGAGTAAAGATATTTGCATCTATATCATTGCGCGACATTGGCAATTCTGGATGATCGGCTTATGATTCGACCTGAGTCCAAAGAGAGTCGCTTTGGACACATGCTACCGCACAAATCTTGTACATTTGGACCCCCTGGTCAAGATACGATGAAGCAGAATCCTGTCAAATTGATAGCAGTAAAGATATTTGCATCTATATCATTGCACGACATAGGCAATTTTGGATGGTTCGGCATATGGATCGACCTGAGTCCAAAGAGTTTCGCTTCTGTCTAGTGCTACCGCACAAATCTTGTACACTTGATCCTCCTGGACAAGACACGATGAGGCAGAATCCTGTCAAATTAATAGGAGTAAAGATATTTGCATCTATATCATTGGTCAACATCGGCAATTCTGGATGGTCCAGCTTATGGTACGACATAAGTCCAAAGAATGTCGCTTTGGACAAGTGGTACCGCAACCAATCGTATACATTTGGACCCTCTGGACAAGATACGATGAGGCAGAATCCTGGCAAATTGATAGGAGTGAAGATATTTGCATCTATATCATTGGACGACATTGGCAATTCTGGATGCTACGGCATATGAATCGACCGGAGGCCAAAGAGAGTCGCTTTGGAAACGTGCTGCCGCACAAATCTTGTACATTTGGACCCCCTGGACAAGGTATGATGAGGCAGAATCCTATCACATTCATAGGAGTGATGATATTTGCATCTATATCATTGGACGACATTGGCAATTCTGGATGCCCCGTCTTATGATTCGACCTGAGTCCAAAGAGAGTCGCTTTTATCAAGTGCCACTGCACAAATCTTGTACATTTGAACCTCCTGGACAAGATACGATGAGGCAGAACCCTGTCAAATTGATAGGAGTGAAGATATTTGCATCTATATCATTGGACGGCATTGGCAATTCTGGATGCCCCGGCATATGATTCGACATGAGTCCAAAGAGAGTCGCTTTGGACAAGGGCTACCGCACAAATCTTGTACATTTTGACCTACTGGACAAGGTATGATGAGGCAGAATCCTGTCAAATTGATAGCAGTAAAGATATTTGCATCTATATCATTGGACGACATTGGCAATTCTGGATGCCCCGGCTTATGATTAGACCTGAGTCGAAAGAGAGTCGCTTTGGACAAGGGCTACCGCACAAATCTTGTACATTTGAACCTCCGGAACAAGGTATGATGAGGCAGAATCCTGTCAAATTTATAGCAGTAAAGATATTTGCATCTATATCATTGCACGACATTGGCAATTCTGGATGGTTCGGCTTATGGATCGACCTGAGTCCAAAGAGTTTCGCTTTTGTCTAGTGCTACCGCACAAATCTTGTACACTTGATCCTCCTGGACAAGACACGATGAGCCAGAATCCTGTCGAATTGATAGGAGTGAAGATATTTGCATCTATATCATTGGACGACATTGGCAATTCTGGATGCCCCGGCTTATGATTCGACCTGAGTCCAAAGAGAGTCGCTTTGGACACGTGCTACCGCACAAATCTTGTACATTTGTACCCCCTGGTCAAGATACGATGAGGCAGAATCCTGTCAAATTTATAGCAGTAAAGATATTTGCATCTATATCATTGCACGACATTGGCCATTCTGGATGGTTCTGCTTATGGATCGACCTGAGTCCAAAGAGTTTCGCTTTTGTCTAGTGCTACCGCACAAATCTTGTACACTTGATCCTCCTGGACAAGACACGATGAGCCAGAATCCTGTCGAATTGATAGGAGTGAAGATATTTGCATCTATATCATTGGACGACATTGGCAATTCTGGATGCCCCGACTTATGATTCGACCTGAGTCCAAAGAGAGTCGCTTTGGACAAGGGCTTCCGCACAAACCTTGTACATTTGTACCCCCTGGTCAAGATACGATGAGGTAGAATCCTGTCAAATTTATAGCAGTAAAGATATTTGCATCTATATCATTGCACGACATTGGCAATTCTGGATGGTTCGGCTTATGGATTGACCTGAGTCCAAAGAGTTTCGCTTTTGTCTAGTGCTACCGCACAAATCTTGTACACTTGATCCTCCTGGACAAGACACGATGAGCCAGAATCCTGTCGAATTGATAGGAGTAAAGATATTTGCATCTATATCATTGGTCAACATCGGCAATTCTGGATGGTCCAGCTAATGGTACGACATAAGTCCAAAGAATGTCGCTTTGGACAGGTGGTACCGCGACCAATCGTATACATTTGGACCCCCTGGACAAGATACGATGAGGCAGAATCCTGTCAAATTGATAGGAGTGAAGATATTTGCATCTATATCATTGGACGGCATTGGCAATTCTGGAGGCTACGGCATATGAATCGACCGGAGGCCAAAGAGAGTCGCTTTGGAAACGTGCTGGCGCACAAATCTTGTACATTTGGACCCCCTGGACAAGATGCGATGAGGCAGAATCCTGGCAAATTGATAGGAGTGAAGATATTTGCATCTATATCATTCCACGACATTGGCAATTCTGGATGGTTCGGCTTATGATTCGATCTGAGTCAAAGAGATTGAATTTTGTCGAGTGCTACCGCACAAGCCTTGTACATTTGAACCTCCGGAACAAGGTATGATGAGGCAGAATCCTGTCAAATTAATAGGAGTAAAGATTTTTGCATCTATATCATTGGTCAACATCGGCAATTCTGGATGGTTCGGCTTATGATTCGACATAAGTCCAAAGAATGTCGCTTTGGACAAGTGGTACCGCAACAAATCGTATACATTTAGACCCCCTGGACAAGATACGATGAGGCAGAATCCTGGCAAATTGATAGGAGTGAAGATATTTGCATCTATATCATTGGACGACATTGGCAATTCTGGATGCTACGGCATATGAATCGACCTGAGTCCAAAGCGATTCGCTTTTGTCAAGTGCTACCGCACTAATCTAGTACATTTAAATCTCCTGGACAAGGTGTGATAAGGTAGAATCCTGTCACATTGATAGGAGTGAAGATATTTGCACCAATATCATTGGACGACATTGGAAATCCTGGGGATCCGTCGTATAATTAAACCTGAATCAAAAGAGAGTCGGCCTGGACAAGGGCTACCGCACAAATCTTGTACATTTGGACCCCCTGGACAAGATACGATGAGGCAGAATCCTGTGAAATTGGTAGGAGTAAAGATTTTTGCATCTACATCATTGCACGACATTGGCAATTCTGGATGGTTCGGCTTATAGGATCGACCTGAGTCCAAAGAGTTTCGCTTTTGTCTAGTGCTACCGCACAAATCTTGTACACTTGATCCTCCTGGACAAGACACGATGAGCCAGAATCCTGTCGAATTGATAGGAGTGAAGATATTTGCATCTATATCATTGGACGACATTGGCAATTCTGGATGCCCCGCTTATGATTCGACCTGAGTCCAAAGAGAGTCGCTTTGGACAAGGGCTTCCGCACAAATCTTGTACATTTGTACCCCCTGGTCAAGATACGATGAGGCAGAATCCTGTCAAATTGATAGCAGTAAAGATATTTGCATCTATATCATTGGACGACATTGGCAATTCTGGATGCCCCGGCTTATGATTCGACCTGAGTCCAAAGAGAGTCGCTTTGGACAAGGGCTACCGCACAAATCTTGTACATTTGAACCTCCGGAACAAGGTATGATGAGGCAGAATCCTGTCAAATTAATAGGAGTAAAGATATTTGCATCTATATCATTGGTCAACATCGGCAATTCTGGATGGTCCAGCTTATGGTACGACATAAGTCCAAAGAATGTCGCTTTGGACAAGTGGTACCGCAACCAATCGTATACATTTGGACCCCCTGGACAAGATACGATAAGGCAGAATCCTGGCAAATTGATAGGAGTGAAGATATTTGCATCTATATCATTGGACGGCATTGGCAATTCTGGATGCTACGGCATATGAATCGACCGGAGGCCAAAGAGAGTCGCTTTGGAAACGTGCTGCCGCACAAATCTTGTACATTTGGACCCCCTGGACAAAATGCGATGAGGCAGAATCCTGTAAAAATTGATAGGAGTGAAGATATTTGCACCAATATCATTGGACGATATTGGCAATCCTGGGGATCCGTCATACAATTAGACCTGAATCAAAAGAGAGTCGGCCTGGACAAGTGCTACCACACAAATATTGTACATTTGATCTTCCTGGATTAGATACGATTAGGCAGAATCCTGCCAAATTGATAGGAGTCAGGATATTTGCATCTATATCATTGGACGACATTGGCAATTCTGGATGCTTCGGCTTATGGATCGACCTGAGTCCGAAGAGTTTCGCTTCTGTCTAGTGCTACCGCACAAATCTTGTACACTTGATCCTCCTGGACAAGACACGATGAGCCAGAATCCTGTCGAATTGATAGGAGTGAAGATATTTGCATCAATATCATTGGACGACATTGGCAATTCTGGATGCCCCGGCATATGATTCGACCTGAGTCCAAAGAGAGTCGCTTTGGACAAGGGCTACCGCACAAATCTTGTACATTTTGACCAACTGGACAAGGTATGATGAGGCAGAATCCTGTCAAATTGATAGCAGTAAAGATATTTGCATCTATATCATTGGACGACATTGGCAATTCTGGATGCCCCGGCTTATGATTAGACCTGAGTCGAAAGAGAGTCGCTTTGGACAAGGGCTACCGCACAAATCTTGTACATTTGAACCTCCGGAACAAGGTATGATGAGGCAGAATCCTGTCAAATTTATAGCAGTAAAGATATTTGCATCTATATCATTGCACGACATTGGCAATTCTGGATGGTTCGGCTTATGGATCGACCTGAGTCCAAAGAGTTTCGCTTTTGTCTAGTGCTACCGCACAAATCTTGTACACTTGATCCTCCTGGACAAGACACGATGAGGCAGAATACTGTCAAATGATAGGAGTAAAGGCGTTTGCATCTATATCATTGGGCTACATTGGCAATTCTGGATGCCCCGGCTTATGATTCGACCTGAGTCCAAAGAGAGTCGCTTTGGACAAGGGCTACCGCACAAATCTTGTACATTTGAACCTCCTGTACAAGGTATGATGAGGCAGAATCCTATCACATTCATAGGAGTGATGATATTTGCATCTGCATCGTTGGACGACATTGGCAATTCTTGATGCCCCGGCTTATGATTCGACCTGAGTCAAAGAGATTGATATTTGTCAAGTGCTACCGCACAAGTCTTGTACATTTTGACCCCCTGGACAAGATATGATAGAGGCAGAATCCTGTCAAATTGATAGGAGAAAAGATATTTGCATCTATATCATTGGACGACATTGGCAATCCTGGATGCCCCGTCTTATGATTCGACCTGAGTCCAAAGAGAGTCGCTTTTATCAAGTGCCACTGCACAAATCTTGTACATTTGAACCACCTGGAAAAGGTATGATGAGGCAGAATCCTGTCACATTGATAGGAGTAAAGATATTTGCATCTATATCATTGCGCGACATTGGCAATCCTGGGATCCGGCTTATGATTCGACCTGAATCCAAAGAGATTCGGTCTGGACTAGTGCTACCGCACAAATCTTGTACAGTTGATCCTCCTGGACAAGATACGATGAGGCAGAATCCTATCAAATTAATAGGAGTAAATATATTTGCATCTATATCATTGGACGACATGGGCAATTCTGGATGCTTCGGCTTATGGATCGACCTGAGTCCAAAGAGATTCGCTTCGGACACGTTCTACAACACAAACCTTGTACATTTGCACCTCTGGAACAAGTATGATGAGGCAGTATCCTGTCACATTGATAGGAGTGAATATATTTGCACCAATATCATTGGACGACATTGGCAATCCTGGGGATCCGTCTTATAATTAGATCTGAATCCAAAGAGAGTCGGCCTGGACAAGTGCTACCGCACAAATCTTGTACATTTGAACTTCCTGGAAAAGATACGATGAGGCAGAATGCTGTCAAATTGATAGGAATCAGGATATCTGCCTCTATATCATTGGACGACATGGGCAATTCTGGATGCTTCGGCTTATGGATCGACCTGAGTCCAAAGAGATTCGCTTTGGAAAAGTGCTACCGTACAAACCTTGTACATTTGCACCTCTGGAACAAGTATGATGAGGCAAAATCCTATCACATTCATAGGATTGATGATATTTGCATCTGTATCATTGGACGACATTGGCAATTCTGGATGCCCCGTCTTATGATTAGACCTGAGTCCAAAGAGAGTCGCTTTGGACAAGGGCTACCGCACAAATCTTGTACATTTGAACCTCCGGAACAAAGTATGATGAGGCAGAATCCTATCACATTGATAGGAGTAAAGATATTTGCATCTATATCATTGGACGACATTGGCAATTCTGGATGATCGGCTTATGATTCGACCTGAGTCCAAAGAGAGTCGCTTTGGACACATGCTACCGCACAAATCTTGTACATTTGGACCCCCTGGTCAAGATACGATGAAGCAGAATCCTGTCAAATTGATAGCAGTAAAGATATTTGCATCTATATCATTGCACGACATAGGCAATTTTGGATGGTTCGGCATATGGATCGACCTGAGTCCAAAGAGTTTCGCTTCTGTCTAGTGCTACCGCACAAATCTTGTACACTTGATCCTCCTGGACAAGACACGATGAGGCAGAATCCTGTCAAATTAATAGGAGTAAAGATATTTGCATCTATATCATTGGTCAACATCGGCAATTCTGGATGGTCCAGCTTATGGTACGACATAAGTCCAAAGAATGTCGCTTTGGACAAGTGGTACCGCAACCAATCGTATACAATTGGACCCCCTGGACAAGATACGATGAGGCAGAATCCTGGCAAATTGATAGGAGTGAAGATATTTGCATCTATATCATTGGACGACATTGGCAATTCTGGATGCTACGGCATATGAATCGACCGGAGGCCAAAGAGAGTCGCTTTGGAAACGTGCTGCCGCACAAATCTTGTACATTTGGACCCCCTGGACAAGGTATGATGAGGCAGAATCCTATCACATTCATAGGAGTGATGATATTTGCATCTATATCATTGGACGACATTGGCAATTCTGGATGCCCCGTCTTATGATTCGACCTGAGTCCAAAGAGAGTCGCTTTTATCAAGTGCCACTGCACAAATCTTGTACATTTGAACCTCCTGGACAAGATACGATGAGGCAGAACCCTGTCAAATTGATAGGAGTGAAGATATTTGCATCTATATCATTGGACGGCATTGGCAATTCTGGATGCCCCGGCATATGATTCGACATGAGTCCAAAGAGAGTCGCTTTGGACAAGGGCTACCGCACAAATCTTGTACATTTTGACCTACTGGACAAGGTATGATGAGGCAGAATCCTGTCAAATTGATAGCAGTAAAGATATTTGCATCTATATCATTGGACGACATTGGCAATTCTGGATGCCCCGGCTTATGATTAGACCTGAGTCGAAAGAGAGTCGCTTTGGACAAGGGCTACCGCACAAATCTTGTACATTTGAACCTCCGGAACAAGGTATGATGAGGCAGAATCCTGTCAAATTTATAGCAGTAAAGATATTTGCATCTATATCATTGCACGACATTGGCAATTCTGGATGGTTCGGCTTATGGATCGACCTGAGTCCAAAGAGTTTCGCTTTTGTCTAGTGCTACCGCACAAATCTTGTACACTTGATCCTCCTGGACAAGACACGATGAGCCAGAATCCTGTCGAATTGATAGGAGTGAAGATATTTGCATCTATATCATTGGACGACATTGGCAATTCTGGATGCCCCGGCTTATGATTCGACCTGAGTCCAAAGAGAGTCGCTTTGGACACGTGCTACCGCACAAATCTTGTACATTTGTACCCCCTGGTCAAGATACGATGAGGCAGAATCCTGTCAAATTTATAGCAGTAAAGATATTTGCATCTATATCATTGCACGACATTGGCCATTCTGGATGGTTCTGCATATGGATCGACCTGAGTCCAAAGAGTTTCGCTTTTGTCTAGTGCTACCGCACAAATCTTGTACACTTGATCCTCCTGGACAAGACACGATGAGCCAGAATCCTGTCGAATTGATAGGAGTGAAGATATTTGCATCTATATCATTGGACGACATTGGCAATTCTGGATGCCCCGGCTTATGATTCGACCTGAGTCCAAAGAGAGTCGCTTTGGACAAGGGCTTCCGCACAAACCTTGTACATTTGTACCCCCTGGTCAAGATACGATGAGGCAGAATCCTGTCAAATTTATAGCAGTAAAGATATTTGCATCTATATCATTGCACGACATTGGCAATTCTGGATGGTTCGGCTTATGGATTGACCTGAGTCCAAAGAGTTTCGCTTTTGTCTAGTGCTACCGCACAAATCTTGTACACTTGATCCTCCTGGACAAGACACGATGAGCCAGAATCCTGTCGAATTGATAGGAGTAAAGATATTTGCATCTATATCATTGGTCAACATCGGCAATTCTGGATGGTCCAGCTAATGGTACGACATAAGTCCAAAGAATGTCGCTTTGGACAGGTGGTACCGCGACCAATCGTATACATTTGGACCCCCTGGACAAGATACGATGAGGCAGAATCCTGTCAAATTGATAGGAGTGAAGATATTTGCATCTATATCATTGGACGGCATTGGCAATTCTGGAGGCTACGGCATATGAATCGACCGGAGGCCAAAGAGAGTCGCTTTGGAAACGTGCTGCCGCACAAATCTTGTACATTTGGACCCCCTGGACAAGATGCGATGAGGCAGAATCCTGGCAAATTGATAGGAGTGAAGATATTTGCATCTATATCATTCCACGACATTGGCAATTCTGGATGGTTCGGCTTATGATTCGATCTGAGTCAAAGAGATTGAATTTTGTCGAGTGCTACCGCACAAGCCTTGTACATTTGAACCTCCGGAACAAGGTATGATGAGGCAGAATCCTGTCAAATTAATAGGAGTTAAGATTTTTGCATCTATATCATTGGTCAACATCGGCAATTCTGGATGGTTCGGCTTATGATTCGACATAAGTCCAAAGAATGTCGCTTTGGACAAGTGGTACCGCAACAAATCGTATACATTTAGACCCCCTGGACAAGATACGATGAGGCAGAATCCTGGCAAATTGATAGGAGTGAAGATATTTGCATCTATATCATTGGACGACATTGGCAATTCTGGATGCTACGGCATATGAATCGACCTGAGTCCAAAGCGATTCGCTTTTGTCAAGTGCTACCGCACAAATCTAGTACATTTCAATCTCCTGGACAAGGTGTGATAAGGTAGAATCCTGTCACATTGATAGGAGTGAAGATATTTGCACCAATATCATTGGACGACATTGGCAATCCTGGGGATCCGTCATATAATTAAACCTGAATCAAAAGAGAGTCGGCCTGGACAAGGGCTACCGCACAAATCTTGTACATTTGGACCCCCTGGACAAGATACGATGAGGCAGAATCCTGTGAAATTGGTAGGAGTAAAGATATTTGCATCTATATCATTGGACGACATTGGCAATTCTGGATGATCGGCATATGATTCGACCTGAGTCCAAAGAGAGTCGATTTGGACAAGGGCTACCGCACAAATCTTGTACATTTGGACCCCCTGGACAAGATACGATGCGGCAGAATCCTGTCAAATTGGTAGGAGTAAAGATATTTGCATCATATCATTGGACGACATTGGCAATTCTGGATGATCGGCATATGATTCGATCTGAGTTCAAAGAGTTTCGCTTTTGTCTAGTGCTACCGCACAGATCTTGTACACTTGATCCTCCTGGACAATACACGATGAGGCAGAATTCTGTCAAATTGTAGGAGTAAAGTTACTTGCATCTATATCATTGGACGACATTGGAAATTCTGGATGATCGGCATATGATTCGACCTGAGTCAAAGAGATTGACTTTTGTCAAGTGCTACCGCACAAGTCTTGTACATTTGGACCCCCTGGACAAGATATGATGAGGCAGAATCCTGTCAAATTGATAGGAGTAAAGATATTTGCATCTATATCATTGGACGACATTGGCAATTCTGGATGATCGGCATATGATTCGACCTGAGTCCAAAGAGAGTCGCTTTGGACAAGTGCTACCGCACAAATCTTGTACATTTGGACCTCCTGTACAAGGTATGATGAGGCAGAATCCTATCACATTGATAGGAGTAAAGATATTTGCATCTATACCATTGCACGACATTGGCAATTCTTGATGCTTCGGCATATGGATCGACCTGAGTCAAAAGGGTTTCGCTTTGGACAAGTGCTACCGCACAAATCTTGTACATTTGGACCTCCTGTACAAGGTATGATGAGGCAGAATCCTATCACATTGATAGGAGTAAAGATATTTGCATCTATATCACTGGACGACATTGGCAATTCTGGATGCTCCGGCATATGATTCGACCGGGGGCCAAAGAAAGTCGCTTCGGACACGTGCTACCGCACAAATCTTGTACATTTGGACCCCCTGGACAAGATACGATGAGGCAGAATGCTGTCAAATTGATAGCAGTAAAGATATTTGCATCCTGATCATTGCACGACATTGGCAATTCTGGATGGTTCGGCTTATGTATCGACTTGAGTCCAAAGAGTTTCGCTTTTGTCTAGTGCTACCACACAAATCTTGTACACTTGATCCTCCTGGACAAGACACGATGAGGCAGAATCCTATCACATTGATAGGAGTAAAGATATTTGCACCTATTTCATTGGACGACATTGGCAATTCTGGATGCTCGGCATATGATTCGATCTGAGTTCAAAGAGTTTCGCTTTTGTCTAGTGCTACCGCACAGATCTTGTACACTTGATCCTCCTGGACAAGACACGATGAGGCAGAATCCTGTCAAATTGTAGGAGGAAAGATATTTGCATCTATATCATTGGACGACATTGGCAATTCTGGATGATCGGCATATGATTCGACCTGAGTCAAAGAGATTGACTTTTGTCAAGTGCTACCGCACAAGTCTTGTACATTTGGACCCCCTGGACAAGATATGATGAGGCAGAATCCTGTCAAATTGATAGGAGTAAAGATATTTGCATCTATATCATTGGACGACATTGGCAATTCTGGATGATCGGCATATGATTCGACCTGAGTCAAAGAGATTGACTTTTGTCAAGTGCTATCGCACAAGTCTTGTACATTTGGACCCCCTGGACAAGATATGATGAGGCAGAATCCTGTCAAATTGATAGCAGTAAAGATATTTGCTTCTATATCATTGGACGACATTGGCAATGCTGGATGCTCCGGTTTATCATTCGACCTGGGTCCAAGGAGAGTCGTTTTGGACAAGTGCTACCGCCCAAACCTTGTACATTTGAACATCCGGAACAGGGTATGGTGAGACCGAATCCTGTCAAATTGATAGGAGTGAAGATGTTTGCATCTATATCATGGACGACATTGGCAATTCTGGATGATCCGGCTTCTGATTCGACCTGAGTCCAAAGAGAGTCGCTTTGGACAAGGGCTACCGCACAAATCTTGTACATTTGGACCCCCTGGACAAGATACGATGAGGCAGAATCCTGTCAAATTGGTAGGAGTAAAGATATTTGCATCATATCATTGGACGACATTGGCAATTCTGGATGATCGGCATATGATTCGATCTGAGTTCAAAGAGTTTCGCTTTTGTCTAGTGCTACCGCACAGATCTTGTACACTTGATCCTCCTGGACAATACACGATGAGGCAGAATCCTGTCAAATTGTAGGAGTAAAGTTATTTGCATCTATATCATTGGACGACATTGGAAATTCTGGATGTTCGGCATATGATTCGACCTGAGTCAAAGAGAGTCGCTTTGGACAAGCGCTACCGCACAAATCTTGTACATTTGGACCTCCTGTACAAGGTATGATGAGGCAGAATCCTATCACATTGATAGGAGAAAAGATATTTGCATCTATATCATTGTACGACATTGGCAATTCTGGATGCTCTGGCTTATGATTCGACCTGAGTCCAAAGAGATTCGGTTTGGGCAAATGCTGCCGCCCAAAACATGTGCATTTTGACCTACTGGAAAAGGTATGATGAGGCAAAATCCTGTCACATTGATAGGAGTGCAGATATTTGCATTTATATCATTGGACGACATTGGCAATGCTGGATGCTCCGGTTTATGATTCGACCTGGGTCCAAGGAGAGTCGTTTTGGACAAGTGCTACCGCCCAAACCTTGTACATTTGAACATCCGGAACAGGGTATGGTGAGACCGAATCCTGTCAAATTGATAGGAGTGAAGATGTTTGCATCTATATCATGGACGACATTGGCAATTCTGGATGATCCGGCTTCTGATTCGACCTGAGTCCAAAGAGAGTCGCTTTGGACTAGGGCTACCGCACAAATCTTGTACATTTGGACCCCCTGGACAAGATACGATGAGGCAGAATCCTGTCAAATTGGTAGGAGTAAAGACATTTGCATCATATCATTGGACGACATTGGCAATTCTGGATGATCGGCATATGATTCGATCTGAGTTCAAAGAGTTTCGCTTTTGTCTAGTGCTACCGCACAGATCTTGTACACTTGATCCTCCTGGACAATACACGATGAGGCAGAATCCTGTCAAATTGTAGGAGTAAAGTTATTTGCATCTATATCATTGGACGACATTGGAAATTCTGGATGTTCGGCATATGATTCGACCTGAGTCAAAGAGATTGACTTTTGTCAAGTGCTACCGCACAAGTCTTGTACATTTGGACCCCCTGGACAAGATATGATGAGGCAGAATCCTGTCAAATTGATAGGAGTAAAGATATTTGCATCTATATCACTGGACGACATTGGCAATTCTGGATGATCGGCATATGATTCGACCTGAGTCAAAGAGATTGAATTTTGTCAAGTGCTACCACACAAGTCTTGTACATTTGGACCCCCTGGACAAGATATGATGAGGCACAATCCTGTCAAATTGATAGGAGTAAAGATATTTGCATCTATTTCATTGCACGACATTGGCAATTCTGGATGGTTCGGCTTATGTATCGACTTGAGTCCAAACAGTTTCGCTTTTGTCTAGTGCTACCACACAAATCTTGTCCATTTGGACCCCCTGGACAAGATATGATGAGGCAGAATCCTGTCAAATTGATAGGAGTAAAGATATTTGCATCTATATCATTGTACGACATTGGCAATTCTGGATGCTCTGGCTTATGATTCGACCTGAGTCCAAAGAGATTCGGTTTGGGCAAATGCTGCCGCCCAAAACATGTGCATTTTGACCTACTGGAAAAGGTATGATGAGGCAAAATCCTGTCACATTGATAGGAGTGCAGATATTTGCATTTATATCATTGGACGACATTGGCAATTCTGGATGCCCCGGCATATGATTCGACCTGAGTCCAAAGAGAGTCGCTTTGGACACGTGCTACCGCACAAATCTTGTACATTTGGACCCCCTGGACAAGATACGATGAGGCAGAATCCTGTCAAATTGATAGCAGTAAAGATATTTGCATCTATATCATTGCACGACATTGGCAATTCTGGATGGTTCGGCTTATGTATCGACTTGAGTCCAAAGAGTTTCGCTTTTGTCTAGTGCTACCACACAAATCTTGTACACTTGAGCCTCCTGGACAAGACACGATGAGGCAGAATCCTATCACATTGATAGGAGTAAAGATATTTGCATCTATTTCATTGGACGACATTGGCAATTCTGGATGCTCGGCATATGATTCGATCTGATTTCAAAGAGTTTCGCTTTTGTCTAGTGCTACCGCACAGATCTTGTACACTTGATCCTCCTGGACAAGAAACGATGAGGCAGAATCCTGTCAAATTGATAGCAGTAAAGATATTTGCTTCTATATCATTGGACGACATTGGCAATTCTGGATGCCACGGCATATGATTCGACCTGAGTCCAAAGAGAGTCGCTTTGGACAAGTGCTACCGCACAAATCTTGTACATTTGAACTTCCTGTACAAGGTATGATGAGGCAGAATCCTATCACATTGATAGGAGAAAAGATATTTGCATCTATATCATTGTACGACATTGGCAATTCTGGATGCTCCGGCTTATGATTCGACCTACATCCAAAGAGAGTCGGTTTGGGCAAATGCTGCCGCCCAAAACATGTGCATTTGGACCTCCTGGAAAAGGTATGATGAGGCAGAATCCTGTCAAATTAATAGGAGTAAAGGTATTTGCATCTATATCATTGGTCAACATCGGCAATTCTGGATGGTCCGGCTTATGGTTCGACATGAGTCCAAATAATGTCGCTTTGGACAAGTGGTACCGCAACAAATCTTGTACATTTTGACCTACTGGACAAGGTATGATGAGGCAGAATCCTATCACATTGATGGGAGTAAAGATATTTGCATCTGTATCATTGGACGACTTTGGCAATTCTGGATGCCCCGTCTTATGATTCGACCTGAGTCCAAAGAAAGTCGCTTTGGACAAGGGCTACCGCACAAATCTTGTACATTTGAACCTCCGGAACAAGGTATGATGAGGCAGAATCCTGTCAAATTGTTAGCAGTAAAGATATTTGCATCTATATCATTGCACGACATTGGCAATTCTGGATGGTTCGGCTTATGTATCGACTTGAGTCCAAAGAGTTTCGCTTTTGTCTAGTGCTACCACACAAATCTTGTACATTTGGACCCCCTGGACAAGATATGATGAGGCAGAATCCTGTCAAATTGATAGGAGTAAAGATATTTGCATCTATATCATTGTACGACATTGGCAATTCTGGATGCTCTGGCTTATGATTCGACCTGAGTCCAAAGAGATTCGGTTTGGGCAAATGCTGCCGCCCAAAACATGTGCATTTTGACCTACTGGAAAAGGTATGATGAGGCAAAATCCTGTCACATTGATAGGAGTGCAGATATTTGCATTTATATCATTGGACGACATTGGCAATTCTGGATGCCCCGGCATATGATTCGACCTGAGTCCAAAGAGAGTCGCTTTGGACACGTGCTACCGCACAAATCTTGTACATTTGGACCCCCTGGACAAGATACGATGAGGCAGAATCCTGTCAAATTGATAGCAGTAAAGATATTTGCATCTATATCATTGCACGACATTGGCAATTCTGGATGGTTCGGCTTATGTATCGACTTGAGTCCAAAGAGTTTCGCTTTTGTCTAGTGCTACCACACAAATCTTGTACACTTGAGCCTCCTGGACAAGACACGATGAGGCAGAATCCTATCACATTGATAGGAGTAAAGATATTTGCATCTATTTCATTGGACGACATTGGCAATTCTGGATGCTCGGCATATGATTCGATCTGATTTCAAAGAGTTTCGCTTTTGTCTAGTGCTACCGCACAGATCTTGTACACTTGATCCTCCTGGACAAGACACGATGAGGCAGAATCCTGTCAAATTGATAGCAGTAAAGATATTTGCTTCTATATCATTGGACGACATTGGCAATTCTGGATGCCACGGCATATGATTCGACCTGAGTACAAAGAGAGTCGCTTTGGACAAGTGCTACCGCACAAATCTTGTACATTTGGACTTCCTGTACAAGGTATGATGAGGCAGAATCCTATCACATTGATAGGAGAAAAGATATTTGCATCTATATCATTGTACGACATTGGCAATTCTGGATGCTCCGGCTTATGATTCGACCTACATCCAAAGAGAGTCGGTTTGGGCAAATGCTGCCGCCCAAAACATGTGCATTTGGACCTCCTGGAAAAGGTATGATGAGGCAGAATCCTGTCAAATTAATAGGAGTAAAGATATTTGCATCTATATCATTGGTCAACATCGGCAATTCTGGATGGTCCGGCTTATGGTTCGACATGAGTCCAAATAATGTCGCTTTGGACAAGTGGTACCGCAACAAATCTTGTACATTTTGACCTACTGGACAAGGTATGATGAGGCAGAATCCTATCACATTGATGGGAGTAAAGATGTTTGCATCTGTATCATTGGACGACTTTGGCAATTCTGGATGCCCCGTCTTATGATTCGACCTGAGTCCAAAGAAAGTCGCTTTGGACAAGGGCTACCGCACAAATCTTGTACATTTGAACCTCCGGAACAAGGTATGATGAGGCAGAATCCTATCACATTGATAGGAATAAAGGTATTAGCATCTATATCATTGGACGACATTGGCAATTCTGGATGATCGGCATATGATTCGACCTGAGTCAAAGAGATTGACATTTGTCAAGTGATACCGCACAAGTCTTGTCCATTTTGACCCCCTGGACAAGATATGATAGAGGCAGAATCCTGTCAAATTGATAGGAGAAAAGATATTTGCATCTGTATCATTGGACGACATGGCAATTCTGGATGCCCCGTCTTATGATTCGACCTGAGTCCAAGGAGAGTCGCTTTGGACAAGTGCTACCGCCCAAACCTTGTACATTTGAACATCCGGAACAGGGTATGATGAGACTGAATCCTGTCAAATTGAAAGTAGTCAAGATGTTTGCATCTATATCATTGGACGACATTGGCAATTCTGGATGCTCCGGCTTATGATTCGACCTGAGTCCAAAGAGAGTCGCTTTGGACAAGGGCTACCGCACAAATCTTATACATTTGAATCTCCGGAACAAGATATGACGAGGCAGAATCCTATCACAATGATAGGAGTAAAGATATTTGCATCTATTTCATTGGACGACATTGGCAATTCTGGATGCTCGGCATATGATTCGACCTGAGTTCAAAGAGTTTCGCTTTTGTCTAGTGCTACCGCACAAATCTTGTACACTTGATCCTCCTGGACAAGACACGATGAGCCAGAATCCTATCACATTGATAGGAGTAAAGATATTTGCATCTATATCATTGGACGACATTGGCAATTCTGGATGATCGGCATATGATTCGACCTGAGTCAAAGAGATTGACTTTTGTCAAGTACTACCGCACAAGTCTTGTACATTTGGACCCCCTGGACAAGATATGATGAGGCAGAATCCTGTCAAATTGATAGGAGAAAAGATATTTGCATCTCTATCATTGGACGCCATGGCAATGCTGGAAGCTCCGGTTTATGATTCGACCTGAGTCCAAGGAGAGTCGGTATGGACAAGTACTACCGCACCAAGTCTTGTACATTTGGACCTCCTGTACAAGGTATGATGAGGCAGAATCCTATCACATTCATAGGAGTGATGATATTTGCATCTGTATCATTGGACGACATTGGCAATTCTGGATGCCCCGTCTTATGATTCGACCTGAGTCCAAAGAGAGTCTCTTTGGACAAGGGCTACCGCACAAATCTTGTACATTTGAACCTCCGGAACAAGGTATGATGAGGCAGAATCCTATCACATTGATAGGAATAAAGGTATTAGCATCTATATCATTGGACGACATTGGCAATTCTGGATGATCGGCATATGATTCGACCTGAGTCAAAGAGTTTCGCTTTTGTCTAGTGCTACCACAGAAATCTTGTACATTTGGACCCCCTGGACAAGATATGATGAGGCAGAATCCTGTCAAATTGATAGGAGTAAAGATATTTGCATCTATATCATTGTACGACATTGGCAATTCTGGATGCTCTGGCTTATGATTCGACCTGAGTCCAAAGAGATTCGGTTTGGGCAAATGCTGCCGCCCAAAACATGTGCATTTTGACCTACTGGAAAAGGTATGATGAGGCAAAATCCTGTCACATTGATAGGAGTGCAGATATTTGCATTTATATCATTGGACGACATTGGCAATTCTGGATGCCCCGGCATATGATTCGACCTGAGTCCAAAGAGAGTCGCTTTGGACACGTGCTACCGCACAAATCTTGTACATTTGGACCCCCTGGACAAGATACGATGAGGCAGAATCCTGTCAAATTGATAGCAGTAAAGATATTTGCATCTATATCATTGCACGACATTGGCAATTCTGGATGGTTCGGCTTATGTATCGACTTGAGTCCAAAGAGTTTCGCTTTTGTCTAGTGCTACCACACAAATCTTGTACACTTGAGCCTCCTGGACAAGACACGATGAGGCAGAATCCTATCACATTGATAGGAGTAAAGATATTTGCATCTATTTCATTGGACGACATTGGCAATTCTGGATGCTCGGCATATGATTCGATCTGATTTCAAAGAGTTTCGCTTTTGTCTAGTGCTACCGCACAGATCTTGTACACTTGATCCTCCTGGACAAGACACGATGAGGCAGAATCCTGTCAAATTGATAGCAGTAAAGATATTTGCTTCTATATCATTGGACGACATTGGCAATTCTGGATGCCACGGCATATGATTCGACCTGAGTCCAAAGAGAGTCGCTTTGGACAAGTGCTACCGCACAAATCTTGTACATTTGGACTTCCTGTACAAGGTATGATGAGGCAGAATCCTATCACATTGATAGGAGAAAAGATATTTGCATCTATATCATTGTACGACATTGGCAATTCTGGATGCTCCGGCTTATGATTCGACCTACATCCAAAGAGAGTCGGTTTGGGCAAATGCTGCCGCCCAAAACATGTGCATTTGGACCTCCTGGAAAAGGTATGATGAGGCAGAATCCTGTCAAATTAATAGGAGTAAAGATATTTGCATCTATATCATTGGTCAACATCGGCAATTCTGGATGGTCCGGCTTATGGTTCGACATGAGTCCAAATAATGTCGCTTTGGACAAGTGGTACCGCAACAAATCTTGTACATTTTGACCTACTGGACAAGGTATGATGAGGCAGAATCCTATCACATTGATGGGAGTAAAGATATTTGCATCTGTATCATTGGACGACTTTGGCAATTCTGGATGCCCCGTCTTATGATTCGACCTGAGTCCAAAGAAAGTCGCTTTGGACAAGGGCTACCGCACAAATCTTGTACATTTGAACCTCCGGAACAAGGTATGATGAGGCAGAATCCTATCACATTGATAGGAATAAAGGTATTAGCATCTATATCATTGGACGACATTGGCAATTCTGGATGATCGGCATATGATTCGACCTGAGTCAAAGAGATTGACTTTTGTCAAGTGATACCGCACAAGTCTTGTACATTTTGACCCCCTGGACAAGATATGATAGAGGCAGAATCCTGTCAAATTGATAGGAGAAAAGATATTTGCATCTGTATCATTGGACGACATGGCAATTCTGGATGCCCCGTCTTATGATTCGACCTGAGTCCAAGGAGAGTCGCTTTGGACAAGTGCTACCGCCCAAACCTTGTACATTTGAACATCCGGAACAGGGTATGATGAGACTGAATCCTGTCAAATTGAAAGTAGTCAAGATGTTTGCATCTATATCATTGGACGACATTGGCAATTCTGGATGCTCCGGCTTATGATTCGACCTGAGTCCAAAGAGAGTCGCTTTGGACAAGGGCTACCGCACAAATCTTATACATTTGAATCTCCGGAACAAGATATGACGAGGCAGAATCCTATCACAATGATAGGAGTAAAGATATTTGCATCTATTTCATTGGACGACATTGGCAATTCTGGATGCTCGGCATATGATTCGACCTGAGTTCAAAGAGTTTCGCTTTTGTCTAGTGCTACCGCACAAATCTTGTACACTTGATCCTCCTGGACAAGACACGATGAGCCAGAATCCTATCACATTGATAGGAGTAAAGATATTTGCATCTATATCATTGGACGACATTGGCAATTCTGGATGATCGGCATATGATTCGACCTGAGTCAAAGAGATTGACTTTTGTCAAGTACTACCGCACAAGTCTTGTACATTTGGACCCCCTGGACAAGATATGATGAGGCAGAATCCTGTCAAATTGATAGGAGAAAAGATATTTGCATCTCTATCATTGGACGCCATGGCAATGCTGGAAGCTCCGGTTTATGATTCGACCTGAGTCCAAGGAGAGTCGGTATGGACAAGTACTACCGCACCAAGTCTTGTACATTTGGACCTCCTGTACAAGGTATGATGAGGCAGAATCCTATCACATTCATAGGAGTGATGATATTTGCATCTGTATCATTGGACGACATTGGCAATTCTGGATGCCCCGTCTTATGATTCGACCTGAGTCCAAAGAGAGTCTCTTTGGACAAGGGCTACCGCACAAATCTTGTACATTTGAACCTCCGGAACAAGGTATGATGAGGCAGAATCCTATCACATTGATAGGAATAAAGGTATTAGCATCTATATCATTGGACGACATTGGCAATTCTGGATGATCGGCATATGATTCGACCTGAGTCAAAGAGATTGACTTTTGTCAAGTGCTACCGCACAAGTCTTGTACATTTTTACCCCCTGGACAAGATATGATAGAGGCAGAATCCTGTCAAATTGATAGGAGAAAAGATATTTGCATCTATATCATTGGACGACATTGGCAATTCTGGATGCTCTGGCATATGATTCGACCTGAGTCCAAAGAGAGTCGCTTCGGACAAGTGCTACCGCACAAATCGTGTACATTTGAACCTACGGAACAAGGTATGATGAGGCAGAATCCTATCACATTGATAGGAGTAAAGATATTTGCATCTATATCATTGGACGACATTGGGAATTCTGGATGCTCTGGCTTATGATTCGACCTGAGTCCAAAGAGAGTCGCTTCGGACAAGTACTACCGCAACAAGTCTTGTACATTTGGACCTCCTGTACAAGGTATGATGAGGCAGAATCCTATCACATTCATAGGAGTGATGATATTTGCATCTGTATCATTGGACGTTGGCAATTCTGGATGCCCCATCTTATGATTCGACCTGAGTCCAAAGAGAGTCGCTTTGGACAAGGGCTACCGCACAAATCTTGTACATTTGAACCTCCGGAACAAGGTATGATGAGGCAGAATCCTATCACATTGATAGGAGTAAAGGTATTTGCATCTACATCATTGGACGACATTGGCAATTCTGGATGCTCTGGCTTATGATTCGACCTGAGTCCAAAGAGAGTCGCTTCGGACAAGTGCTACCGCAACAAGTCTTGTACATTTGGACCTCCTGTACAAGGTATGATGAGGCAGAAACCTATCACATTCATAGGAGTGATGATATTTGCATCTGTATCATTGGACGACATTGGCAATTCTGGATGCCCCGTCTTATGATTCGACCTGAGTCCAAAGAGAGTCGCTTTGGACAAGGACTGCCGCACAAATCTTGTACATTTGAACCTCCGGAACAAGGTATGATGAGGCAGAATCCTATCACATTGATAGGAGTAAAGATATTTGCATCTATATCATTGGACGACATTGGCAATTCTGGATGACCGGCATATGATTCGACCTGAGTCAAAGAGATTGACTTTTGTCAAGGGCTACCGCATAAGTCTTGTAGATTTTGACCCCCTGGACAAGATATGATAGAGGCAGAATCCTGTCAAATTGATAGGAGAAAAGGCGTTTGCATCTATATCATTGGGCTACATTGGCAATTCTGGATGCCCCGGCTTATGATTCGACCTGAGTCCAAAGACAGTCGCTTTGGACACGTGCTACCGCACAAATCTTGTTCATTTGGACCCCCTGGTCAAGATACGATGAGGCGGAATCCTGTCAAATTGATAGCAGTAAAGATATTTGCATCTATATCATTCCACGACATTGGCAATTCTGGGGATCCGTCATATAATTAGACCTGAATCAAAAGAGAGTCGGCCTGGACAAGTGCTACCGCACAAATATTGTACATTTGATCTTCCTGGATTAAATACGATGAGGCAGAATCCTGCCAAATTGATAGGAGTTAGGATATTTGCATCTATATCATTGGACGACATTGGGAATTCTGGATGCTTCGGCTTATGATTCGACCTGAATCCAAAGAGAGTCGGTTTGGACAAATGCTGCCGCCCAAAACATGTGCATTTGGACCTCCTGGAAAAGGTATGATGAGGCAGAATCCTGTCAAATTAATAGGAGTAAAGATATTTGCATCTATATCATAGGACGACAATGGCAATTCTGGATGCTCCGGCTTATGATTCGACCTGAATCCAAAGACAGTCGCTTTGGACAGGGGCTACCGCACAAATCGTGTACATTTGAACCTCCTGTACAAGGTATGATGAGGCAGAATCCTATCACATTCATAGGAGTGATGATATTTGCATCTATATCATTGGACGACATGGCAATTCTGGATGCTTCGGCATATGAATCGACCTGAGTCCAAAGAATGTCGCTTTGGACAAGTGGTACCGCAACCAATCGTATACATTTGGACCCCTTGGACAAGATACGATGAGGCAGAATCCTGGCAAATTGATAGGAGTGAAGATATTTGCACCAATATCATTGGACGATATTGGCAATCCTGGGGATCCGTCATACAATTAGACCTGAATCAAAAGAGAGTCGGCCTGGACAAGTGCTACCACACAAATATTGTACATTTGATCTTCCTGGATTAGATACGATTAGGCAGAATCCTGCCAAATTGATAGGAGTCAGGATATTTGCATCTATATCATTGGACGACATTGGCAATTCTGGATGCTTCGGCTTATGGATCGACCTGAGTCCGAAGAGTTTCGCTTCTGTCTAGTGCTAACGCACAAATCTTGTACACTTGATCCTCCTGGACAAGACACGATGAGCCAGAATCCTGTCGAATTGATAGGAGTGAAGATATTTGCATCTATATCATTGGACGACATTGGCAATTCTGGATGCCCCGGCATATGATTCGACCTGAGTCCAAAGAGAGTCGCTTTGGACAAGGGCTACCGCACAAATCTTGTACATTGTGACCTACTGGACAAGGTGAGATGAGGCAGAATCCTGTCACATTGATAGCATTAAAGATATTTGCATCTATATCATTGGACGACATTGGCAATTCTGGATGCCCCGGCTTATGATTCGACCTGAGTCCAAAGAGAGTCGCTTTGGACAAGGGCTTCCGCACAAACCTTGTACATTTGTACCCCCTGGTCAAGATACGATGAGGCAGAATCCTGTCAAATTTATAGCAGTAAAGATATTTGCATCTATATCATTGCACGACATTGGCAATTCTGGATGGTTCGGCTTATGGAATGACCTGAGTCCAAAGAGTTTCGCTTTTGTCTAGTGCTACCGCACAAATCTTGTACACTTGATCCTCCTGGACAAGACACGATGAGCCAGAATCCTGTCGAATTGATAGGAGTAAAGATATTTGCATCTATATTATTGGTCAACATCGGCAATTCTGGATGGTCCAGCTAATGGTACGACATAAGTCCAAAGAATGTCGCTTTGGACAAGTGGTACCGCAACCAATCGTATACATTTGGACCCCCTGGACAAGATACGATGAGGCAGAATCCTGTCAAATTGATAGGAGTGAAGATATTTGCATCTATATCATTGGACGGCATTGGCAATTCTGGATGCCCCGGCATATGATTCGACCTGAGTCCAAAGAGAGTCGCTTTGGACAAGTGCTACCGCACAAATCTTGTACATTTGGACCTCCTGTACAAGGTATGATGAGGCAGAATCCTATCACATTGATAGGAGAAAAGATATTTGCATCTATATCATTGTACGACATTGGCAATTCTGGATGCTCTGGCTTATGATTCGACCTGAGTCCAAAGAGATTCGGTTTGGGCAAATGCTGCCGCCCAAAACATGTGCATTTTGACCTACTGGAAAAGGTATGATGAGGCAAAATCCTGTCACATTGATAGGAGTGCAGATATTTGCATTTATATCATTGGACGACATTGGCAATGCTGGATGCTCCGGTTTATCATTCGACCTGGGTCCAAGGAGAGTCGTTTTGGACAAGTGCTACCGCCCAAACCTTGTACATTTGAACATCCGGAACAGGGTATGGTGAGACCGAATCCTGTCAAATTGATAGGAGTGAAGATGTTTGCATCTATATCATGGACGACATTGGCAATTCTGGATGATCCGGCTTCTGATTCGACCTGAGTCCAAAGAGAGTCGCTTTGGACAAGGGCTACCGCACAAATCTTGTACATTTGGACCCCCTGGACAAGATACGATGAGGCAGAATCCTGTCAAATTGGTAGGAGTAAAGATATTTGCATCATATCATTGGACGACATTGGCAATTCTGGATGATCGGCATATGATTCGATCTGAGTTCAAAGAGTTTCGCTTTGTCTAGTGCTACCGCACAGATCTTGTACACTTGATCCTCCTGGACAATACACGATGAGGCAGAATCCTGTCAAATTGTAGGAGTAAAGTTATTTGTATCTATATCATTGGACGACATTGGAAATTCTGGATGTTCGGCATATGATTCGACCTGAGTCAAAGAGAGTCGCTTTGGACAAGTGCTACCGCACAAATCTTGTACATTTGGACCTCCTGTACAAGGTATGATGAGGCAGAATCCTATCACATTGATAGGAGAAAAGATATTTGCATCTATATCATTGTACGACATTGGCAATTCTGGATGCTCTGGCTTATGATTCGACCTGAGTCCAAAGAGATTCGGTTTGGGCAAATGCTGCCGCCCAAAACATGTGCATTTTGACCTACTGGAAAAGGTATGATGAGGCAAAATCCTGTCACATTGATAGGAGTGCAGATATTTGCATTTATATCATTGGACGACATTGGCAATGCTGGATGCTCCGGTTTATGATTCGACCTGGGTCCAAGGAGAGTCGTTTTGGACAAGTGCTACCGCCCAAACCTTGTACATTTGAACATCCGGAACAGGGTATGGTGAGACCGAATCCTGTCAAATTGATAGGAGTGAAGATGTTTGCATCTATATCATGGACGACATTGGCAATTCTGGATGATCCGGCTTCTGATTCGACCTGAGTCCAAAGAGAGTCGCTTTGGACAAGGGCTACCGCACAAATCTTGTACATTTGGACCCCCTGGACAAGATACGATGAGGCAGAATCCTGTCAAATTGGTAGGAGTAAAGACATTTGCATCATATCATTGGACGACATTGGCAATTCTGGATGATCGGCATATGATTCGATCTGAGTTCAAAGAGTTTCGCTTTTGTCTAGTGCTACCGCACAGATCTTGTACACTTGATCCTCCTGGACAATACACGATGAGGCAGAATCCTGTCAAATTGTAGGAGTAAAGTTATTTGCATCTATATCATTGGACGACATTGGAAATTCTGGATGTTCGGCATATGATTCGACCTGAGTCAAAGAGATTGACTTTTGTCAAGTGCTACCGCACAAGTCTTGTACATTTGGACCCCCTGGACAAGATATGATGAGGCAGAATCCTGTCAAATTGATAGGAGTAAAGATATTTGCATCTATATCACTGGACGACATTGGCAATTCTGGATGATCGGCATATGATTCGACCTGAGTCAAAGAGATTGAATTTTGTCAAGTGCTACCACACAAGTCTTGTACATTTGGACCCCCTGGACAAGATATGATGAGGCACAATCCTGTCAAATTGATAGGAGTAAAGATATTTGCATCTATTTCATTGCACGACATTGGCAATTCTGGATGGTTCGGCTTATGTATCGACTTGAGTCCAAAGAGTTTCGCTTTTGTCTAGTGCTACCACACAAATCTTGTCCATTTGGACCCCCTGGACAAGATATGATGAGGCAGAATCCTGTCAAATTGATAGGAGTAAAGATATTTGCATCTATATCATTGTACGACATTGGCAATTCTGGATGCTCTGGCTTATGATTCGACCTGAGTCCAAAGAGATTCGGTTTGGGCAAATGCTGCCGCCCAAAACATGTGCATTTTGACCTACTGGAAAAGGTATGATGAGGCAAAATCCTGTCACATTGATAGGAGTGCAGATATTTGCATTTATATCATTGGACGACATTGGCAATTCTGGATGCCCCGGCATATGATTCGACCTGAGTCCAAAGAGAGTCGCTTTGGACACGTGCTACCGCACAAATCTTGTACATTTGGACCCCCTGGACAAGATACGATGAGGCAGAATCCTGTCAAATTGATAGCAGTAAAGATATTTGCATCTATATCATTGCACGACATTGGCAATTCTGGATGGTTCGGCTTATGTATCGACTTGAGTCCAAAGAGTTTCGCTTTTGTCTAGTGCTACCACACAAATCTTGTACACTTGAGCCTCCTGGACAAGACACGATGAGGCAGAATCCTATCACATTGATAGGAGTAAAGATTTTTGCATCTATTTCATTGGACGACATTGGCAATTCTGGATGCTCGGCATATGATTCGATCTGATTTCAAAGAGTTTCGCTTTTGTCTAGTGCTACCGCACAGATCTTGTACACTTGATCCTCCTGGACAAGAAACGATGAGGCAGAATCCTGTCAAATTGATAGCAGTAAAGATATTTGCTTCTATATCATTGGACGACATTGGCAATTCTGGATGCCACGGCATATGATTCGACCTGAGTCCAAAGAGAGTCGCTTTGGACAAGTGCTACCGCACAAATCTTGTACATTTGAACTTCCTGTACAAGGTATGATGAGGCAGAATCCTATCACATTGATAGGAGAAAAGATATTTGCATCTATATCATTGTACGACATTGGCAATTCTGGATGCTCCGGCTTATGATTCGACCTACATCCAAAGAGAGTCGGTTTGGGCAAATGCTGCCGCCCAAAACATGTGCATTTGGACCTCCTGGAAAAGGTATGATGAGGCAGAATCCTGTCAAATTAATAGGAGTAAAGGTATTTGCATCTATATCATTGGTCAACATCGGCAATTCTGGATGGTCCGGCTTATGGTTCGACATGAGTCCAAATAATGTCGCTTTGGACAAGTGGTACCGCAACAAATCTTGTACATTTTGACCTACTGGACAAGGTATGATGAGGCAGAATCCTATCACATTGATGGGAGTAAAGATATTTGCATCTGTATCATTGGACGACTTTGGCAATTCTGGATGCCCCGTCTTATGATTCGACCTGAGTCCAAAGAAAGTCGCTTTGGACAAGGGCTACCGCACAAATCTTGTACATTTGAACCTCCGGAACAAGGTATGATGAGGCAGAATCCTGTCAAATTGTTAGCAGTAAAGATATTTGCATCTATATCATTGCACGACATTGGCAATTCTGGATGGTTCGGCTTATGTATCGACTTGAGTCCAAAGAGTTTCGCTTTTGTCTAGTGCTACCACACAAATCTTGTACATTTGGACCCCCTGGACAAGATATGATGAGGCAGAATCCTGTCAAATTGATAGGAGTAAAGATATTTGCATCTATATCATTGTACGACATTGGCAATTCTGGATGCTCCGGCTCATGATTCGACCTGAGTCTAAGAGGGTCGCTTTGGACAAGGGCTCCCGCACAAATCGTGTACATTTTGACCTATTGGACAAGGTATGATGAGGCAGAATCCTGTCAAATTGATAGCAGTAAAGATATTTGCATCTATATCATTGGACGACATTGGCAATTCTGGATGCCCCGGCTTATGATTCGACCTGAGTCCAAGGAGAGTCGCTTTGGACAAGGGCTACCGCACAAATCTTGTACATTTGAACCTCCTGGATAAGATATGATGAGGCAGAATCCTGTCAAATTGATAGCAGTAAAGATATTTGCTTCTATATCATTGGACGACATTGGCAATTCTGGATGGTTCGGCTTATGGATCGACCTGAGTCCAAAGAGTTTCGCTTTTGTCTAGTGCTACCGCACAAATCTTGTACACTTGGTCCTCCTGGACAAGACACGATGTGGCAGAATCCTGGCAAATTGATAGGAGTGAAGATATTTGCATCTATATCATTGGTCAACATCGGCAATTCTGGATAGTCCGGCTTATGGTTCGACATAAGTCCAAAGAATGTCGCTCTGGACAAGTGGTACCGCAACAAATCGGGTACATTTGGACCCCTTGGACAAGATACGATGAGGCAGAATCCTGTCAAATTGATAGGAGTAAAGATATTTGAATCTATATCGCTGGACGACATTGGCAATTCTGGATGCTCCGGCATATGATTCAACCGGGGGCCAAAGAGAGTCGCTTTGGACACGTGCTGCCGCACAAATCTCGTACATTTGGACCTCCTGGTCAAGCTACGATGAGGCAGAATCCTGTCAAATTGGTAGCAGTAAAGATATTTGCATCTATATCATTGCACGACATTGGCAATTCTGGATGGTTCGGCTTATGATTCGACATAAGTCCAAAGAATGTCGCTTTGGACAAGTGGTACCGCAACAAATCGTATACATTTAGACCCCCTGGACAAGATACGATGAGGCAGAATCCTGGCAAATTGATAGGAGTGAAGATATTTGCATCTATATCATTGGACGACATTGGCAATTCTGGATGCTACGGCATATGAATCGACCTGAGTCCAAAGCGATTCGCTTTTGTCAAGTGCTACCGCACAAATCTAGTACTTTTAAATCTCCTGGACAAGGTGTGATAAGGTAGAATCCTGTCACATTGATAGGAGTGAAGATATTTGCACCAATATCATTGGACGACATTGGCAATCCTGGGGATTCGTCATATAATTAGACCTGAATCAAAAGAGAGTCGGCCTGGACAAGGGCTACCGCACAAATCTTGTACATTTGGACCCCCTGGACAAGATACGATGAGGCAGAATCCTGTGAAATTGGTAGGAGTAAAGATATTTGCATCTATATCATTGGACGACATTGGCAATTCTGGATGATCGGCATATGATTCGACCTGAGTCCAAAGAGAGTCGCTTTGGACAAGGGCTACCGCACAAATCTTGTACATTTGGACCCCCTGGACAAGATACGATGCGGCAGAATCCTGTCAAATTGGCAGGAGTAAAGATATTTGCATCATATCATTGGACGACATTGGCAATTCTGGATGATCGGCATATGATTCGATCTGAGTTCAAAGAGTTTCGCTTTTGTCTAGTGCTACCGCACAGATCTTGTACACTTGATCCTCCTGGACAATACACGATGAGGCAGAATTCTGTCAAATTGTAGGAGTAAAGTTACTTGCATCTATATCATTGGACGACATTGGAAATTCTGGATGATCGGCATATGATTCGACCTGAGTCAAAGAGATTGACTTTTGTCAAGTGCTACCGCACAAGTCTTGTACATTTGGACCCCCTGGACAAGATATGATGAGGCAGAATCCTGTCAAATTGATAGGAGTAAAGATATTTGCATCTATATCATGGGACGACATTGGCAATTCTGGATGATCGGCATATGATTCGACCTGAGTCCAAAGAGAGTCGCTTTGGACAAGTGCTACCGCACAAATCTTGTACATTTGGACCTCCTGTACAAGGTATGATGAGGCAGAATCCTATCACATTGATAGGAGTAAAGATATTTGCATCTATACCATTGCACGACATTGGCAATTCTTGATGCTTCGGCATATGGATCGACCTGAGTCAAAAGAGTTTCGCTTTGGACAAGTGCTACCGCACAAATCTTGTACATTTGGACCTCCTGTACAAGGTATGATGAGGCAGAATCCTATCACATTGATAGGAGTAAAGATATTTGCATCTATATCACTGGACGACATTGGCAATTCTGGATGCTCCGGCATATGATTCGACCGGGGGCCAAAGAAAGTCGCTTCGGACACGTGCTACCGCACAAATCTTGTACATTTGGACCCCCTGGACAAGATACGATGAGGCAGAATCCTGTCAAATTGATAGCAGTAAAGATATTTGCATCCTGATCATTGCACGACATTGGCAATTCTGGATGGTTCGGCTTATGTATCGACTTGAGTCCAAAGAGTTTCGCTTTTGTCTAGTGCTACCACACAAATCTTGTACACTTGATCCTCCTGGACAAGACACGATGAGGCAGAATCCTATCACATTGATAGGAGTAAAGATATTTGCATCTATCTCATTGGACGACATTGGCAATTCTGGATGCTCGGCATATGATTCGATCCGAGTTCAAAGAGTTTCGCTTTTGTCTAGTGCTACCGCACAGATCTTGTACACTTGATCCTCCTGGACAAGACACGATGAGGCAGAATCCTGTCAAATTGTAGGAGGAAAGATATTTGCATCTATATCATTGGACGACATTGGCAATTCTGGATGATCGGCATATGATTCGACCTGAGTCAAAGAGATTGACTTTTGTCAAGTGCTACCGCACAAGTCTTGTACATTTGGACCCCCTGGACAAGATATGATGAGGCAGAATCCTGTCAAATTGATAGGAGTAAAGATATTTGCATCTATATCATTGGACGACATTGGCAATTCTGGATGATCGGCATATGATTCGACCTGAGTCAAAGAGATTGACTTTTGTCAAGTGCTATCGCACAAGTCTTGTACATTTGGACCCCCTGGACAAGATATGATGAGGCAGAATCCTGTCAAATTGATAGCAGTAAAGATATTTGCTTCTATATCATTGGACGACATTGGCAATTCTGGATGCCCCGGCATATGATTCGACCTGAGTCCAAAGAGAGTCGCTTTGGACAAGTGCTACCGCACAAATCTTGTACATTTGGACCTCCTGTACAAGGTATGATGAGGCAGAATCCTATCACATTGATAGGAGAAAAGATATTTGCATCTATATCATTGTACGACATTGGCAATTCTGGATGCTCTGGCTTATGATTCGACCTGAGTCCAAAGAGATTCGGTTTGGGCAAATGCTGCCGCCCAAAACATGTGCATTTTGACCTACTGGAAAAGGTATGATGAGGCAAAATCCTGTCACATTGATAGGAGTGCAGATATTTGCATTTATATAATTGGACGACATTGGCAATGCTGGATGCTCCGGTTTATGATTCGACCTGGGTCCAAGGAGAGTCGTTTTGGACAAGTGCTACCGCCCAAACCTTGTACATTTGAACATCCGGAACAGGGTATGGTGAGACCGAATCCTGTCAAATTGATAGGAGTGAAGATGTTTGCATCTATATCATGGACGACATTGGCAATTCTGGATGATCCGGCTTCTGATTCGACCTGAGTCCAAAGAGAGTCGCTTTGGACAAGGGCTACCGCACAAATCTTGTACATTTGGACCCCCTGGACAAGATACGATGAGGCAGAATCCTGTCAAATTGGTAGGAGTAAAGATATTTGCATCATATCATTGGACGACATTGGCAATTCTGGATGATCGGCATATGATTCGATCTGAGTTCAAAGAGTTTCGCTTTTGTCTAGTGCTACCGCACAGATCTTGTACACTTGATCCTCCTGGACAAGACACGATGATGCAGAATCCTGTCAAATTGATAGGAGTGAAGATATTTGCATCTCTATCATTGGACGCCATGGCAATGCTGGATGCTCCGGCTCATGATTCGACCTGAGTCTAAGAGGGTCGCTTTGGACAAGGGCTCCCGCACAAATCGTGTACATTTTGACCTATTGGACAAGGTATGATGAGGCAGAATCCTGTCAAATTGATAGCAGTAAAGATATTTGCATCTATATCATTGGACGACATTGGCAATTCTGGATGCCCCGGCTTATGATTCGACCTGAGTCCAAGGAGAGTCGCTTTGGACAAGGGCTACCGCACAAATCTTGTACATTTGAACCTCCTGTACAAGGTATAATGAGGCAGAATCCTATCACATTCATAGGAGTGATGATATTTGCATCTGTATCATTGGACGACTTTGGCAATTCTGGATGCCCCGTCTTATGATTCGACCTGAGTCCAAGGAGAGTCGCTTTGGACAAGGGCTACCGCACAAATCTTGTACATTTGAACCTCCTGTACAAGGTATGATGAGGCTGAATCCTATCACATTCATAGGAGTGATGATATTCGCATCTGTATCATTGGACGACATGGCAATTCTGGATGCTTCGGCATATGATTCGACCTGGATCCAAAGACTGTCGCTTTGGACAAGGGCTACCGCACAAATCTTGTAGATTTGAACCTCCTGTACAAGGTATGATGAGGCAGAATCCTATCACATTCATAGGAGTGTTGATATTTGCATCTGTATCATTGGACGACATGGCAATTCTGGATGCTTCGGCATATGAATCGACCTGAGTCCAAAGATATTCGCTTTTGTGAAGTGCTAAGGCACAAATCTTGTACATTTTTACCTATTGGACAAGATATGATGAGGCAGAATCCTGTCAAATTGATAGGAGTGATGATATTTGCATCTGTATCATTGGACGACATGGCAATTCTGGATGCTTCGGCATATGAATCGACCTGAGACCAAAGAGATTCGCTTTTGTGAAGTGCTAACGCACAAATCTTGTACATTTTGACCCCCTGGACAAGATATGATAGAGGCAGAATCCTGTCAAATTGATAGGAGAAAAGATATTTGCATCTGTATCATTGGACGACATTGGCAATTCTGGATGCTCCGGCTTATGATTCGACCTAAATCCAAAGAGAGTCGGTTTGGGCAAATGCTGCCGCCCAAAACATGTGCATTTGGACCTCCTGGAAAAGGTATGATGAGGCAGAATCCTGTCAAATTAATAGGAGTAAAGATATTTGCATCTATATCATTGGTGAACATCGGCAATTCTGGATGGTCCGGCTTATGGTTCGACATGAGTCCAAATAATGTCGCTTTGGACAAGTGGTACCGCAACAAATCTTGTACATTTTGACCTACTGGACAAGGTATGATGAGGCAGAATCCTATCACATTGATGGGAGTAAAGATATTTGCATCTATATCATTGGACGACATTGGCAATTCTGGATTCTCAGCATATGATTCGACCTGAGTCCAACGAGAGTCGGTTTGGACAAATG
Source organism: Priocnemis perturbator (assembly GCA_963942575.1). NCBI lineage: Eukaryota > Metazoa > Arthropoda > Insecta > Hymenoptera > Pompilidae > Priocnemis > Priocnemis perturbator. The sequence continues at coordinate 346,661 of CAWWDK010000174.1, forward strand.
CTGCGGCACAAAACTTGTGCATTTGGACCTCCTGGAAAAGGTATGCTGAGGCAGAATCCTGTCACAATGATAGGTGTGAAGATATTTGCATCTATATCATTGGACGACATTGGCAATTCTGGATGCCCCGGCTTATGATTCGACCTGAGTCCAAAGAGAGTCGCTTTGGACAACGGCGACCGCACAAATCTTGTACATTTCAACCTCCGGAACATGGCAGGATGAGGCAGAATCCTATCACATTGATAGGAGTGATGATATTTGCATCTGTATCATTGGACGACTTTGGCAATTCTGGATGCCCCGTCTTATGATTCGACCTGAGTCCAAAGAAAGTCGCTTTGGACAAGGGCTACCGCACAAATCTTGTACATTTGAACCTCCGGAACAAGGTATGATGAGGCAGAATCCTATCACATTGATAGGAGTAAAGATATTTGCATCCATATCATTGGACGCCATGGCAATGCTGGATGCTCCGGTTTATGATTCGAACTGAGTCCAAGGAGAGTCGCTTTGGACAAGTGCTACCGCACAAATCTTGTACATTTGAACCTCCTGTACAAGGTATAATGAGGCAGAATCCTATCACATTCATAGGAGTGATGATATTTGCATCTGTATCATTGGACGACTTTGGCAATTCTGGATGCCCCGTCTTATGATTCGACCTGAGTCCAAGGAGAGTCGCTTTGGACAAGGGCTACCGCACAAATCTTGTACATTTGAACCTCCTGTACAAGGTATGATGAGGCTGAATCCTATCACATTCATAGGAGTGATGATATTCGCATCTGTATCATTGGACGACATGGCAATTCTGAATGCTTCGGCATATGAATCGACCTGAGTCCAAAGAGATTCGGTTTTGTGAAGTTCTAACGCACAAATCTTGTACATTTTGACCTATTGGACAAAATATGATGAGACAGAATCCTGTCAAATTGATAGAAGTAAAGATATTTGCATCTATATCATTGGACGAAATTGGCAATTCTGGATGCCCCGGCTTATGAATCGACCTGAGTCCAAGGAGAGTCGCTTTGGACAAGGGCTACCGCACAAATCTTGTACATTTGAACCTCCTGTACAAGGTATGATGAGGCTGAATCCTATCACATTCATAGGAGTGATGATATTCGCATCTGTATCATTGGACGCCATGGCAATGCTGGATGCTCCGGCATATGATTCGACCTGGATCCAAAGACTGTCGCTTTGGACAAGGGCTACCGCACAAATCTTGTAGATTTGAACCTCCTGTACAAGGTATGATGAGGCAGAATCCTATCACATTCATAGGAGTGTTGATATTTGCATCAGTATCATTGGACGACATGGCAATTCTGGATGCTTCGGCATATGAATCGACCTGAGTCCAAAGATATTCGCTTTTGTGAAGTGCTAAGGCACAAATCTTGTACATTTTGACCTATTGGACAAGATATGATGAGGCAGAATCCTGTCAAATTGATAGGAGTGATGATATTTGCATCTGTATCATTGGACGACATGGCGATTCTGGATGCTTCGGCATATGAATCGACCTGAGTCCAAAGAGAGTCGCTTTGGACAAGGGCTACCGCACAAATCTTGTACATTTGAACCTCCGGAACAAGGTATAATGAGGCAGAATCCTGTCAAATTGATAGCAGTAAAGATATTTGCATCTATATCATTGCACGACATTGGCAATTCTGGATGGTTCGGCTTATGGATCGACCTGAGTCCAAAGAGTTTCGCTTTTGTCTAGTGCTACCGCACAAATCTTGTACACTTGGTCCTCCTGGACAAGACACGATGTGGCAGAATCCTGGCAAATTGATAGGAGTGAAGATATTTGCATCTATATCATTGGTCAACATCGGCAATTCTGGATAGTCCGGCTTATGGTTCGACATAAGTCCAAAGAATGTCGCTCTGGACAAGTGGTACCGCAACAAATCGTGTACATTTGGACCCCTTGGACAAGATACGATGAGGAAGAATCCTGTCAAATTGATAGGGGTAAAGATATTTGAATCTATATCGCTGGACGACATTGGCAATTCTGGATGCTCCGGCATATGATTCAACCGGGGGCCAAAGAGAGTCGCTTTGGACACGTGCTGCCGCACAAATCTTGTACATTTGGACCCCCTGGTCAAGATACGATGAGGCGGCATCCTGTCCAATTGATAGCAGTAAAGATATTTGCATCTATATCATTCCACGACATTGGCAATTCTGGATGGTTCGGCTTATGGATCGACCTGAGTGCAAAGAGTTTCGCTTTTGTCTAGTGCTACCGCACAAATCTTGTAGACTTGATCCTCCTGGACAAGACACGATGAGCCAGAATCCTGTCGAATTGATGGGAGTGAAGATATTTGCATCTCTATCATTGGACGCCATGGCAATGCTGGATGCTCCGGTTTATGATTCGACCTGAGTCCAAGGAGAGTCGCTTTGGACAAGTGCTACCGCCCAAACCTTGTACATTTGAACATCCGGAACAGGGTATGATGAGGCAGAATCCTGTCAAATTGATAGCAGTGAAGATGTTTGCATCTATATCATTGGACGACATTGGCAATTCTGGATGCTCCGGCTTATGATTCGACCTGAGTCAAAGAGAGTCGCTTTGGACAAGGTCTACCGCACAAATCTTGTACATTTTGACTTACTGGACAAGGTATGATGAGGCAGAATCCTGTCAAATTGATAGGAGTAAAGATATTTGCATCTATATCATTGGACGACATAGGCAATTCTGGATGCTCCGGCTTATGATTCGACCTGAATCCAAAGAGAGTCGGTTTGGGCAAATGCTGCCGCCCAAAACATGTGCATTTGGACCTCCTGGAAAAGGTATGATGAGGCAGAATCCTGTCAAATTAATAGGAGTAAAGATATTTGCATCTATATCATTGGTCAACATCGGCAATTCTGGATGGTCCGGCTAATGGTTCGACATAAGTCCAAAGAAAGTCGCTCTGAACAAGTGGTACCGCAACAAATCGTGTACATTTGAACCTCCGGAACAAGATATGTTGAGGCAGAATCCTATCACATTGATAGGAGTAAAGATATTTGCATCTATATAATTGGACGACATTGGCAATTCTAGATGATCGGCATATGATTCGACCTGAGTCAAAGAGATTGACCTTTGTCAAGTGCTACCGCACAAGTCTTGTACATTTTGACCCCCTGGACAAGATATGATAGAGGCAGAATCCTATAACATTCATAGGAGTGATGATATTTGCATCTGTATCATTGGACGACATTGGCAATTCTGGATGCTCCGTCTTATGATTCGACCTGAGTCCAAAGAGAGTCGCTTTGGACAAGGGCTACCGCACAAATCTTGTACATTTGAACATCCGGAACAGGGTATGATGAGACAGAATCCTGTCAAATTGGTAGCAGTGAAGATGTTTGCATCTATATCATTGGACGACATTAGCAATTCTGGATGCTCCGGCTTATGATTCGACCTGGGTCAAAGAGAGTCGCTTTGGACAAGGGCTACCGCACAAATCTTGTACATTTTGACCTACTGGACAAGGTATGATTAGGCAGAATCCTATCACATTTATAGGAGTAAAGATATTTGAATCTATATCACTGGACGACATTGGCAATTCTGGATGCTCCGGTTTATGATTCGACCTGAGTCCAAGGAGAGTCGCTTTGGACAAGTGCTACCGCCCAAACCTTGTACATTTGAACATCTGGAACAGGGTATGATGAGACAGAATCCTGTCAAATTGATAGGAGTGAAGATGATTGCATCTATATCATTGGACGACATTGGCAATTCTGGATGCTCCGGCATATGATTCAACCGGGGGCCAAAGAGAGTCGCTTTGGACACGTGCTGCCGCACAAATCTCGTACATTTGGACCTCCTGGTCAAGATACGATGATGCAGAATCCTGTCAAATTGGTAGCAGTAAAGATATTTGCATCTATATCATTGCACGACATTGGCAATTCTGGATGCCCCGTCTTATGATTCGACCTGAGTCCAAAGAGAGTCGCTTCGGACACGTGCTACCGTACAAATCTTGTACATTTGGACCCCCTGGTCAAGATATGATAGAGGCAGAATCCTGTCAAATTGATAGGAGAAAAGATATTTGCATCTATATCATTGGACGACATTGGCAATTCTTGATGCTTTGGCTTACGATTCGACCTGAGTCCAAAGAGAGTCGCTTCGGACAAGTGCTACCGCCCAAACCTTGTACATTTGAACATCCGGAACAGGGTATGATGAGGCAGAATCCTGTCAAATTGATAGCAGTGAAGATGTTTGCATCTATATCATTGGACGATATTGGCAATTCTGGATGCTCCGGCTTATGATTCGACCTGAGTCAAAGAGAGTCGCTTTGGACAAGGGCTACCGCGCAAATCTTGTACATTTGAACCTCCGGAACAAGGTATGTTGAGGCAGAATCCTATCACATTGATAGGAGTAAAGATATTTGCATCTATATAATTGGACGACATTGGCAATTCTAGATGATCGGCATATGATTCGACCTGAGTCAAAGAGATTGACCTTTGTCAAGTGCTACCGCACAAGTCTTGTACATTTTGACCCCCTGGACAAGATATGATAGAGGCAGAATCCTATAACATTCATAGGAGTGATGATATTTGCATCTGTATCATTGGACGACATTGGCAATTCTGGATGCTCCGTCTTATGATTCGACCTGAGTCCAAAGAGAGTCGCTTTGGACAAGGGCTACCGCACAAATCTTGTACATTTGAACATCCGGAACAGGGTATGATGAGACAGAATCCTGTCAAATTGGTAGCAGTGAAGATGTTTGCATCTATATCATTGGACGACATTAGCAATTCTGGATGCTCCGGCTTATGATTCGACCTGGGTCAAAGAGAGTCGCTTTGGACAAGGGCTACCGCACAAATCTTGTACATTTTGACCTACTGGACAAGGTATGATTAGGCAGAATCCTATCACATTGATAGGAGTAAAGATATTTGAATCTATATCACTGGACGACATTGGCAATTCTGGATGCTCCGGTTTATGATTCGACCTGAGTCCAAGGAGAGTCGCTTTGGACAAGTGCTACCGCCCAAACTTTATACATTTGAACATCCGGAACAGGGTATGATGAGACAGAATCCTGTCAAATTGATAGGAGTGAAGATGATTGCATCTATATCATTGGACGACATTGGCAATTCTGGATGCTCCGGCATATGATTCAACCGGGGGCCAAAGAGAGTCGCTTTGGACACGTGCTGCCGCACAAATCTCGTACATTTGGACCTCCTGGTCAAGATACGATGAGGCAGAATCCTGTCAAATTGGTAGCAGTAAAGATATTTGCATCTATATCATTGGACGACATTAGCAATTCTGGATGCTCCGGCTTATGATTCGACCTGGGTCAAAGAGAGTCGCTTTGGACAAGGGCTACCGCACAAATCTTGTACACTTTGACCTACTGGACAAGGTATGATTAGGCAGAATCGTATCACATTGATAGGAGTAAAGATATTTGAATCTATATCACTGGACGACATTGGCAATTCTGGATGCTCCGGTTTATGATTCGACCAGAGTCAAAGGAGAGTCGCTTTGGACAAGTGCTACCGCCCAAACCTTGTACATTTGAACATCCGCAACAGGGTATGATGAGACAGAATCCTGTCAAATTGATAGGAGTGAAGATGATTGCATCTATATCATTGGACGACATTGGCAATTCTGGATGCTCCGGCTTATGATTCGACCTGAGTCCAAAGAGAGTCGCTTCGGACAAGGGCTACCGCACAAATCTTGTACATTTTGACCTACTGGACAAGGTATGATGAGGCAGAATCCTGTCAAATTGATAGCAGTAAAGATATTTGTATCTATATCATTGGACGACATTGGCAATTCTGGATGCCCCGTCTTATGATTCGACCTGAGTCCAAAGAGAGTCGCTTTGGACAAGGGCTACCGCACAAATCATGTACATTTGAACCTCCGGAACAAGGTATGATGAGGCAGAAACCTATCACATTGATATGAGTAAAGATATTTGCATCTATATAATTGGACGACATTGGCAATTCTGGATGATCGGCATATGATTCGACCTGAGTCAAAGAGAGTGCCCTTTGTCAAGTGCTACCGCACAAGTCTTGTACATTTTGACGCCCTGGACATGATATGATAGAGGCAGAATCCTGTCAAATTGATAGGAGAAACGATATTTGCATCTATATCATTGGACGACATTGGCAATTCTGGATGCTCCGGCTTATGATTCGACCTGAGTCCAAAGAGAGTCGCTTCGGACAAGGGCTACCGCACAAATCTTGTACATTTTGACCTACTGGACAAGGTATGATGAGGCAGAATCCTGTCAAATTAATAGCAGTAAAGATATTTGTATGTATATCATTGGAATACATTGGCAATTCTGGATGCCCCGTCTTATGATTCGACCTGAGTCAAAGAGAGTCGCTTTGGACAAGGGCTACCGCACAAATCTTGTACATTTTGACTTACTGGACAAGGTATGATGAGGCAGAATCCTGTCAAATTGATAGGAGTAAAGATATTTGCATCTATATCATTGCACGACATTGGCAATTCTGGATGGTTCGGCTTATGGATCGACCTGAGTCCAAAGAGTTTCGCTTTTGTCTAGTGCTACCGCACAACTCTTGTACACTTGGTCCTCCTGGACAAGACACGATGAGGCAGAATCCTGGCAAATTGATAGGAGTGAAGATATTTGCATCTATATCATTGGACGACATTGGCAATTCTGGATGCTACGGCATATGAATCGACTTGAGTCCAAAGCCATTGGCTTTTGTCAAGTGCTACCGCACAAATCAAGTACATTTTTATCTCCTGGACAAGGTATGATAAGGTAGAATCCTGTCACATTGATAGGAGTGAAGATATTTGCACCAATATCATTGGACGACATTGGCAATCCTGGGGATCCGTTATATAATTAGACCTGAATCAAAAGAGAGTCGGCCTGGACAAGTGCTACCGCACAAATATTGTACATTTGATCTTCCTGGACAAGATACGATGAGGCAGAATCCTGTCGAATTGATGGGAGTGAAGATATTTGCATCTCTATCATTGGACGCCATGGCAATGCTGGATGCTCCGGTTTATGATTCGACCTGAGTCCAAGGAGAGTCGCTTTGGATAAGTGCTACCACCCAAACCTTGTACATTTGAACCTCCGGAACAAGGTATGATGAGGCAGAATCCTATCACATTGATAGGAGTAAAGATATTTGCATCTATATCATTGCACGACATTGGCAATCCTGGATGGTTCGGCTTATGGATCGACCTGAGTCCAAAGAGTTGCGCTTTTGTCTAGTGCTACCGCACAAATCTTGTACATTTGAACCTCCGGAACAAGGTATGATGAGGCAGAATCCTATCACATTGATAGGAGTAAAGATATTTGCATCTATATCATTGGACGCCATGGCAATGCTGGATGCTCTGGTTTATGATTCGACCTGAGTCCAAGGAGAGTCGCTTTGGACAAGTGCTACCGCCCAAAACTTGTACATTTGAACATCCGGAACAGGGTATGATAAGACAGAATCCTGTCAAAATGATAGGAGAAAAGATATTTGCATCCATATCATTGGACGACATTGGCAATTCTGGTTGCCCCGTCTTATGATTCGACCTGAGTCCAAAGAGAGTCGCTTTGGACACGTGCTGCCGCACAAATCTCGTACATTTGGACCTCCTGGTCAAGATACGATGAGGCAGAATCCTGTCAAATTGGTAGCAGTAAAGATATTTGCATCTATATCATTGCACGACATTGGCAATTCTGGATGCCCCGTCTTATGATTCGACCTGAGTCCAAAGAGAGTCGTTTTGGACAAGGGCTATCGCACAAATCTTGTACATTTGAACCTCCGGAACAAGGTATGATGAGGCAGAATCCTATCACATTGATTGGAGTAAAGATATTTGCATCTATATCATTGGACGCCATGGCAATGCTGGATGCTCCGGTTTATGATTCGACCTGAGTCCAAGGAGAGTCGATTTGGACAAGTGCTACCGCCCAAAACTTGTACATTTGAACATCCGGAACAGGGTATGATGAGACAGAATCCTCTCAAATTGATAGGAGAAAAGATATTTGCATCCATATCATTGGACGACATTGGCAATTCTGGTTGCCCCGTCTTATGATTAGACTTGAGTCCAAAGAGAGTCGCTTTGGACAAGGGCAACCGCACAAATCTTGTACATTTGAACTTCCGGAACAAGGTATAATGAGGCAGAATCCTGTCAAATTGATAGCAGTAAAGATATTTGCATCTATATCATTGCACGACATTGGCAATTCTGGATGGTTCGGCTTATGGATCGACCTGAGTCCAAAGAGTTTCGCTTTTGTCTAGTGCTACCGCACAAATCTTGTACACTTGGTCCTCCTGGACAAGACACGATGTGGCAGAATCCTGGCAAATTGATAGCAGTGAAGATATTTGCATCTATATCATTGGTCAACATCGGCAATTCTGGATAGTCCGGCTTATGGTTCGACATAAGTCCAAAGAATGTCGCTCTGGACAAGTGGTACCGCAACAAATCGTGTACATTTGGACCCCTTGGACAAGATACGATGAGGCAGAATCCTGTCAAATTGATAGGTGTAAAGATATTTGAATCTATATCGCTGGACGACATTGGCAATTCTGGATGCCCCGTCTTATGATTCGACCTGAGTCCAAGGAGAGTCGCTTTGGACAAGGGCTACCGCACAAATCTTGTACATTTGAACCTCCTGTACAAGGTATGATGAGGCTGAATCCTATCACATTCATAGGAGTGATGATATTCGCATCTGTATCATTGGACGACATGGCAATTCTGGATGCTTCGGCATATGAATCGACCTGAGTCCAAAGAGATTCGCTTTTGTGAAGTGCTAACGCACAAATCTTGTACATTTTGACCCCCTGGACAAGATATGATAGAGGCAGAATCCTGTCAAATTGATAGGAGAAAAGATATTTGCATCTGTATCATTGGACGACATTGGCAATTCTGGATGCTCCGGCTTATGATTCGACCTAAATCCAAAGAGAGTCGGTTTGGGCAAATGCTGCCGCCCAAAACATGTGCATTTGGACCTCCTGGAAAAGGTATGATGAGGCATAATCCTGTCAAATTAATAGGAGTAAAGATATTTGCATCTATATCATTGGTCAACATCGGCAATTCTGGATGGTCCGGCTTATGGTTCGACATGAGTCCAAATAATGTCGCTTTGGACAAGTGGTACCGCAACAAATCTTGTACATTTTGACCTACTGGACAAGGTATGATGAGGCAGAATCCTATCACATTGATGGGAGTAAAGATATTTGCATCTATATCATTGGACGACATTGGCAATTCTGGATTCTCAGCATATGATTCGACCTGAGTCCAACGAGAGTCGGTTTGGACAAATGCTGCGGCACAAAACTTGTGCATTTGGACCTCCTGGAAAAGGTATGCTGAGGCAGAATCCTGTCACAATGATAGGTGTGAAGATATTTGCATCTATATCATTGGACGACATTGGCAATTCTGGATGCCCCGGCTTATGATTCGACCTGAGTCCAAAGAGAGTCGCTTTGGACAACGGCGACCGCACAAATCTTGTACATTTGAACCTCCGGAACATGGCAGGATGAGGCAGAATCCTATCACATTGATAGGAGTGATGATATTTGCATCTGTATCATTGGACGACTTTGGCAATTCTGGATGCCCCGTCTTATGATTCGACCTGAGTCCAAAGAAAGTCGCTTTGGACAAGGGCTACCGCACAAATCTTGTACATTTGAACCTCCGGAACAAGGTATGATGAGGCAGAATCCTATCACATTGATAGGAGTAAAGATATTTGCATCTATATCATTGGACGCCATGGCAATGCTGCATGATCCGGTTTATGATTCGAACTGAGTCCAAGGAGAGTCGCTTTGGACAAGTGCTACCGCACAAATCTTGTACATTTGAACCTCCTGTACAAGGTATAATGAGGCAGAATCCTATCACATTCATAGGAGTGATGATATTTGCATCTGTATCATTGGACGACTTTGGCAATTCTGGATGCCCCGTCTTATGATTCGACCTGAGTCCAAGGAGAGTCGCTTTGGACAAGGGCTACCGCACAAATCTTGTACATTTGAACCTCCTGTACAAGGTATGATGAGGCTGAATCCTATCACATTCATAGGAGTGATGATATTCGCATCTGTATCATTGGACGACATGGCAATTCTGAATGCTTCGGCATATGAATCGACCTGAGTCCAAAGAGATTCGGTTTTGTGAAGTTCTAACGCACAAATCTTGTACATTTTGACCTATTGGACAAGATATGATGAGACAGAATCCTGTCAAATTGATAGAAGTAAAGATATTTGCATCTATATCATTGGACGACATTGGCAATTCTGGATGCCCCGGCTTATGAATCGACCTGAGTCCAAGGAGAGTCGCTTTGGACAAGGGCTACCGCACAAATCTTGTACATTTGAACCTCCTGTACAAGGTATGATGAGGCTGAATCCTATCACATTCATAGGAGTGATGATATTCGCATCTGTATCATTGGACGCCATGGCAATGCTGGATGCTCCGGCATATGATTCGACCTGGATCCAAAGACTGTCGCTTTGGACAAGGGCTACCGCACAAATCTTGTAGATTTGAACCTCCTGTACAAGGTATGATGAGGCAGAATCCTATCACATTCATAGGAGTGTTGATATTTGCATCAGTATCATTGGACGACATGGCAATTCTGGATGCTTCGGCATATGAATCGACCTGAGTCCAAAGATATTCGCTTTTGTGAAGTGCTAAGGCACAAATCTTGTACATTTTGACCTATTGGACAAGATATGATGAGGCAGAATCCTGTCAAATTGATAGGAGTGATGATATTTGCATCTGTATCATTGGACGACATGGCAATTCTGGATGCTTCGGCATATGAATCGACCTGAGTCCAAAGAGATTCGCTTTTGTGAAGTGCTAACGCACAAATCTTGTACATTTTGACCCCCTGGACAAGATATGATAGAGGCAGAATCCTGTCAAATTGATAGGAGAAAAGATATTTGCATCTGTATCATTGGACGACATTGGCAATTCTGGATGCTCCGGCTTATGATTCGACCTAAATCCAAAGAGAGTCGGTTTGGGCAAATGCTGCCGCCCAAAACATGTGCATTTGGACCTTCTGGAAAAGGTATGATGAGGCAGAATCCTGTCAAATTAATAGGAGTAAAGATATTTGCATCTATATCATTGGTCAACATCGGCAATTCTGGATGGTCCGGCTTATGGTTCGACATGAGTCCAAATAATGTCGCTTTGGACAAGTGGTACCGCAACAAATCTTGTACATTTTGACCTACTGGACAAGGTATGATGAGGCAGAATCCTATCACATTGATGGGAGTAAAGATATTTGCATCTATATCATTGGACGACATTGGCAATTCTGGATGCTCCGTCATATGATTCGACCTGAGTCCAAAGAGAGTCGCTTTGGACAAGTGCTACCGCCCAAACCTTGTACATTTGAACATCCGCAACAGGGTATGATGAGACAGAATCCTGTCAAATTGATAGGAGTGAAGATGATTGCATCTATATCATTGGACGACATTGGCAATTCTGGATGCTCCGGCTTATGATTCGACCAGAGTCCAAAGAGAGTGGCTTCGGACAAGGGCTACCGCACAAATCTTGTACATTTTGACCTACTGGACAAGGTATGATGAGGCAGAATCCTGTCAAATTGATAGCAGTAATGATATTTGTATCTATATCATTGGACGACATTGGCAATTCTGGATGCCCCGTCTTATGATTCGACCTGAGTCCAAAGAGAGTCGCTTTGGACAAGGGCTACCGCACAAATCATGTACATTTGAACCTCCGGAACAAGGTATGATGAGGCAGAAACCTATCACATTGATAGGAGTAAAGATATTTGCATCTATATAATTGGACGACATTGGCAATTCTGGATGATCGGCATATGATTCGAACTGAGTCAAAGAGAGTGCCCTTTGTCAAGTGCTACCGCACAAGTCTTGTACATTTTGACCCCCTGGACATGATATGATAGAGGCAGAATCCTGTCAAATTGATAGGAGAAAAGATATTTGCATCTATATCATTGGACGACATTGGCAATTCTGGATGCTCCGGCTTATGATTCGACCTGAGTCCAAAGAGAGTCGCTTCGGACAAGGGCTACCGCACAAATCTTGTACATTTTGACCTACTGGACAAGGTATGATGAGGCAGAATCCTGTCAAATTAATAGCAGTAAAGATATTTGTACCTATATCATTGGAATACATTGGCAATTCTGGATGCCCCGTCTTATGATTCGACCTGAGTCAAAGAGAGTCGCTTTGGACAAGGGCTACCGCACAAATCTTGTACATTTTGACTTACTGGACAAGGTATGATGAGGCAGAATCCTGTCAAATTGATAGGAGTAAAGATATTTGCATCTATATCATTGCACGACATTGGCAATTCTGGATGGTTCGGCTTATGGATCGACCTGAGTCCAAAGAGTTTCGCTTTTGTCTAGTGCTACCGCACAAATCTTGTACACTTGGTCCTCCTGGACAAGACACGATGAGGCAGAATCCTGGCAAATTGATAGGAGTGAAGATATTTGCATCTATATCATTGGACGACATTGGCAATTCTGGATGCTACGGCATATGAATCGACTTGAGTCCAAAGCCATTCGCTTTTGTCAAGTGCTACCGCACAAATCAAGTACATTTTAATCTCCTGGACAAGGTATGATAAGGTAGAATCCTGTCACATTGATAGGAGTGAAGATATTTGCACCAATATCATTGGACGACATTGGCAATCCTGGGGATCCGTTATATAATTAGACCTGAATCAAAAGAGAGTCGGCCTGGACAAGTGCTACCGCACAAATATTGTACATTTGATCTTCCTGGACAAGATACGATGAGGCAGAATCCTGTCGAATTGATGGGAGTGAAGATATTTGCATCTCTATCATTGGACGCCATGGCAATGCTGGATGCTCCGGTTTATGATTCGACCTGAGTCCAAGGAGAGTCGCTTTGGATAAGTGCTACCACCCAAACCTTGTACATTTGAACCTCCGGAACAAGGTATGATGAGGCAGAATCCTATCACATTGATAGGAGTAAAGATATTTGCATCTATATCATTGCACGACATTGGCAATCCTGGATGGTTCGGCTTATGGATCGACCTGAGTCCAAAGAGTTGCGCTTTTGTCTAGTGCTACCGCACAAATCTTGTACATTTGAACATCCGCAACAGGGTATGATGAGACAGAATCCTGTCAAATTGATAGGAGTGAAGATGATTGCATCTATATCATTGGACGACATTGGCAATTCTGGATGCTCCGGCTTATGATTCGACCTGAGTCCAAAGAGAGTCGCTTCGGACAAGGGCTACCGCACAAATCTTGTACATTTTGACCTACTGGACAAGGTATGATGAGGCAGAATCCTGTCAAATTGATAGCAGTAAAGATATTTGTATCTATATCATTGGACGACATTGGCAATTCTGGATGCCCCGTCTTATGATTCGACCTGAGTCCAAAGAGAGTCGCTTTGGACAAGGGCTACCGCACAAATAATGTACATTTGAACCTCCGGAACAAGGTATGATGAGGCAGAAACCTATCACATTGATAGGAGTAAAGATATTTGCATCTATATAATTGGACGACATTGGCAATTCTGGATGATCGGCATATGAATCGACCTGAGTCCAAAGAGATTCGCTTTTGTGAAGTGCTAACGCACAAATCTTGTACATTTTGACCCCCTGGACAAGATATGATAGAGGCAGAATCCTGTCAAATTGATAGGAGAAAAGATATTTGCATCTGTATCATTGGACGACATTGGCAATTCTGGATGCTCCGGCTTATGATTCGACCTAAATCCAAAGAGAGTCGTTTTGGGCAAATGCTGCCGCCCAAAACATGTGCATTTGGACCTCCTGGAAAAGGTATGATGAGGCAGAATCCTGTCAAATTAATAGGAGTAAAGATATTTGCATCTATATCATTGGTCAACATCGGCAATTCTGGATGGTCCGGCTTATGGTTCGACATGAGTCCAAATAATGTCGCTTTGGACAAGTGGTACCGCAACAAATCTTGTACATTTTGACCTACTGGACAAGGTATGATGAGGCAGAATCCTATCACATTGATGGGAGTAAAGATATTTGCATCTATATCATTGGACGACATTGGCAATTCTGGATTCTCAGCATATGATTCGACCTGAGTCCAACGAGAGTCGGTTTGGACAAATGCTGCGGCACAAAACTTGTGCATTTGGACCTCCTGGAAAAGGTATGCTGAGGCAGAATCCTGTCACAATGATAGGTGTGAAGATATTTGCATCTATATCATTGGACGACATTGGCAATTCTGGATGCCCCGGCTTATGATTCGACCTGAGTCCAAAGAGAGTCGCTTTGGACAACGGCGACCGCACAAATCTTGTACATTTGAACCTCCGGAACATGGCAGGATGAGGCAGAATCCTATCACATTGATAGGAGTGATGATATTTGCATCTGTATCATTGGACGACTTTGGCAATTCTGGATGCCCCGTCTTATGATTCGACCTGAGTCCAAAGAAAGTCGCTTTGGACAAGGGCTACCGCACAAATCTTGTACATTTGAACCTCCGGAACAAGGTATGATGAGGCAGAATCCTATCACATTGATAGGAGTAAAGATATTTGCATCTATATCATTGGACGCCATGGCAATGCTGGATGCTCCGGGTTATGATTCGAACTGAGTCCAAGGAGAGTCGCTTTGGACAAGTGCTACCGCACAAATCTTGTACATTTGAACCTCCTGTACAAGGTATAATGAGGCAGAATCCTATCACATTCATAGGAGTGATGATATTTGCATCTGTATCATTGGACGACTTTGGCAATTCTGGATGCCCCGTCTTATGATTCGACCTGAGTCCAAGGAGAGTCGCTTTGGACAAGGGCTACCGCACAAATCTTGTACATTTGAACCTCCTGTACAAGGTATGATGAGGCTGAATCCTATCACATTCATAGCAGTGATGATATTCGCATCTGTATCATTGGACGACATGGCAATTCTGGTTGCTTCGGCATATGAATCGACCTGAGTCCAAAGATATTCGCTTTTGTGAAGTGCTAAGGCACAAATCTTGTACATTTTGACCTATTGGACAAGATATGATGAGGCAGAATCCTGTCAAATTGATAGGAGTGATGATATTTGCATCTGTATCATTGGACGACATGGCAATTCTGGATGCTTCGGCATATGAATCGACCTGAGTCCAAAGAGATTCGCTTTTGTGAAGTGCTAACGCACAAATCTTGTACATTTTGACCCCCTGGACAAGATATGATAGAGGCAGAATCCTGTCAAATTGATAGGAGAAAAGATATTTGCATCTGTATCATTGGACGACATTGGCAATTCTGGATGCTCCGGCTTATGATTCGACCTAAATCCAAAGAGAGTCGGTTTGGGCAAATGCTGCCGCCCAAAACATGTGCATTTGGACCTTCTGGAAAAGGTATGATGAGGCAGAATCCTGTCAAATTAATAGGAGTAAAGATATTTGCATCTATATCATTGGTCAACATCGGCAATTCTGGATGGTCCGGCTTATGGTTCGACATGAGTCCAAATAATGTCGCTTTGGACAAGTGGTACCGCAACAAATCTTGTACATTTTGACCTACTGGACAAGGTATGATGAGGCAGAATCCTATCACATTGATGGGAGTAAAGATATTTGCATCTATATCATTGGACGACATTGGCAATTCTGGATACTCAGCATATGATTCGACCTGAGTCCAACGAGAGTCGGTTTGGACAAATGCTGCGGCACAAAACTTGTGCATTTGGACCTCCTGGAAAAGGTATGCTGAGGCAGAATCCGGTCACAATGATAGGAGTGAAGATGATTGCATCTATATCATTGGACGACATTGGCAATTCTGGATGCTCCGGCATATGATTCAACCGGGGGCCAAAGAGAGTCGCTTTGGACACGTGCTGCCGCACAAATCTCGTACATTTTGACCTACTGGACAAGGTATGATTAGGCAGAATCCTATCACATTTATAGGAGTAAAGATATTTGAATCTATATCACTGGACGAC
Organism: Priocnemis perturbator; assembly: GCA_963942575.1. Classification (NCBI taxonomy): domain Eukaryota; kingdom Metazoa; phylum Arthropoda; class Insecta; order Hymenoptera; family Pompilidae; genus Priocnemis; species Priocnemis perturbator. The sequence continues at coordinate 362,937 of CAWWDK010000174.1, forward strand.
ATTGGCAATTCTGGATGCTCCGGTTTATGATTCGACCTGAGTCCAAGGAGAGTCGCTTTGGACAAGTGCTACCGCCCAAACCTTGTACATTTGAACATCTGGAACAGGGTATGATGAGACAGAATCCTGTCAAATTGATAGGAGTGAAGATGATTGCATCTATATCATTGGACGACATTGGCAATTCTGGATGCTCCGGCATATGATTCAACCGGGGGCCAAAGAGAGTCGCTTTGGACACGTGCTGCCGCACAAATCTCGTACATTTGGACCTCCTGGTCAAGATACGATGATGCAGAATCCTGTCAAATTGGTAGCAGTAAAGATATTTGCATCTATATCATTGCACGACATTGGCAATTCTGGATGCCCCGTCTTATGATTCGACCTGAGTCCAAAGAGAGTCGCTGCGGACACGTGCTACCGTACAAATCTTGTACATTTGGACCCCCTGGTCAAGATATGATAGAGGCAGAATCCTGTCAAATTGATAGGAGAAAAGATATTTGCATCTATATCATTGGACGACATTGGCAATTCTTGATGCTTTGGCTTACGATTCGACCTGAGTCCAAAGAGAGTCGCTTCGGACAAGTGCTACCGCCCAAACCTTGTACATTTGAACATCCGGAACAGGGTATGATGAGGCAGAATCCTGTCAAATTGATAGCAGTGAAGATGTTTGCATCTATATCATTGGACGATATTGGCAATTCTGGATGCTCCGGCTTATGATTCGACCTGAGTCAAAGAGAGTCGCTTTGGACAAGGGCTACCGCACAAATCTTGTACATTTGAACCTCCGGAACAAGGTATGTTGAGACAGAATCCTATCACATTGATAGGAGTAAAGATATTTGCATCTATATAATTGGACGACATTGGCAATTCTAGATGATCGGCATATGATTCGACCTGAGTCAAAGAGATTGACCTTTGTCAAGTGCTACCGCACAAGTCTTGTACATTTTGACCCCCTGGACAAGATATGATAGAGGCAGAATCCTATAACATTCATAGGAGTGATGATATTTGCATCTGTATCATTGGACGACATTGGCAATTCTGGATGCTCCGTCATATGATTCGACCTGAGTCCAAAGAGAGTCGCTTTGGACAAGGGCTACCGCACAAATCTTGTACATTTGAACATCCGGAACAGGGTATGATGAGACAGAATCCTGTCAAATTGGTAGCAGTGAAGATGTTTGCATCTATATCATTGGACGACATTAGCAATTCTGGATGCTCCGGCTTATGATTCGACCTGGGTCAAAGAGAGTCGCTTTGGACAAGGGCTACCGCACAAATCTTGTACATTTTGACCTACTGGACAAGGTATGATGAGGCAGAATCCTATCACATTCATAGGAGTGATGATATTTGCATCTATATCATTGCACGACATTGGCAATTCTGGATGCCCCGTGTTATGATTCGACCTGAGTCCAAAGAGAGTCGCTTTGGACAAGGGCTACCGCACAAATCTTGTACATTTGAACCTCCGGAACAAGGTATGATGAGGCAGAATCCTATCACATTCATAGGAGTGATGATATTTGCATCTGTATCATTGGACGACATTGGCAATTCTGGATGCTCCGTCTTATGATTCGACCTGAGTCCAAAGAGAGTCGCTTTGGACAAGGGCTACCGCACAAATCTTGTACATTTGAACATCCGGAACAGGGTATGATGAGACAGAATCCTGTCAAATTGATAGCAGTGAAGATGTTTGCATCTATATCATTGGACGACATTAGCAATTCTGGATGCTCCGGCTTATGATTCGACCTAGGTCAAAGAGAGTCGCTTTGGACAAGGGCTACCGCACAAATCTTGTACACTTTGACCTACTGGACAAGGTATGATTAGGCAGAATCGTATCACATTGATAGGAGTAAAGATATTTGAATCTATATCACTGGACGACATTGGCAATTCTGGATGCTCCGGTTTATGATTCGACCAGAGTCAAAGGAGAGTCGCTTTGGACAAGTGCTACCGCCCAAACCTTGTACATTTGAACATCCGCAACAGGGTATGATGAGACAGAATCCTGTCAAATTGATAGGAGTGAAGATGATTGCATCTATATCATTGGACGACATTGGCAATTCTGGATGCTCCGGCTTATGATTCGACCTGAGTCCAAAGAGAGTCGCTTCGGACAAGGGCTACCGCACAAATCTTGTACATTTTGACCTACTGGACAAGGTATGATGAGGCAGAATCCTGTCAAATTGATAGCAGTAAAGATATTTGTATCTATATCATTGGACGACATTGGCAATTCTGGATGCCCCGTCTTATGATTCGACCTGAGTCCAAAGAGAGTCGCTTTGGACAAGGGCTACCGCACAAATCATGTACATTTGAACCTCCGGAACAAGGTATGATGAGGCAGAAACCTATCACATTGATAGGAGTAAAGATATTTGCATCTATATAATTGGACGACATTGGCAATTCTGGATGATCGGCATATGATTCGACCTGAGTCAAAGAGAGTGCCCTTTGTCAAGTGCTACCGCACAAGTCTTGTACATTTTGACCCCCTGGACATGATATGATAGAGGCAGAATCCTGTCAAATTGATAGGAGAAAAGATATTTGCATCTATATCATTGGACGACATTGGCAATTCTGGATGCTCCGGCTTATGATTCGACCTGAGTCCAAAGAGAGTCGCTTCGGACAAGGGCTACCGCACAAATCTTGTACATTTTGACCTACTGGACAAGGTATGATGAGGCAGAATCCTGTCAAATTAATAGCAGTAAAGATATTTGTATCTATATCATTGGAATACATTGGCAATTCTGGATGCCCCGTCTTATGATTCGACCTGAGTCAAAGAGAGTCGCTTTGGACAAGGGCTACCGCACAAATCTTGTACATTTTGACTTACTGGACAAGGTATGATGAGGCAGAATCCTGTCAAATTGATAGGAGTAAAGATATTTGCATCTATATCATTGCACGACATTGGCAATTCTGGATGGTTCGGCTTATGGATCGACCTGAGTCCAAAGAGTTTCGCTTTTGTCTAGTGCTACCGCACAAATCTTGTACACTTGGTCCTCCTGGACAAGACACGATGTGGCAGAATCCTGGCAAATTGATAGGAGTGAAGATATTTGCATCTATATCATTGGTCAACATCGGCAATTCTGGATAGTCCGGCTTATAGTTCGAAATAAGTCCACAGAATGTCGCTCTGGACAAGTGGTACCGCAACAAATCGTGTACATTTGGACCCCTTGGACAAGATACGATGAGGCAGAATCCTGTCAAATTGATAGGAGTAAAGATATTTGAATCTATATCGCTGGACGACATTGGCAATTCTGGATGCTCCGGCATATGATTCAACCGGGGGCCAAAGAGAGTCGCTTTGGACACGTGCTGCCGCACAAATCTCGTACATTTGGACCTCCTGGTCAAGATACGATGAGGCAGAATCCTGTCAAATTGGTAGCAGTAAAGATATTTGCATCTATATCATTGCACGACATTGGCAATTCTGGATGCCCCGTCTTATGATTCGACCTGAGTCCAAAGAGAGTCGTTTTGGACAAGGGCTATCGCACAAATCTTGTACATTTGAACCTCCGGAACAAGGTATGATGAGGCAGAATCCTATCACATTGATAGGAGTAAAGATATTTGCATCCATATCATTGGACGCCATGGCAATGCTGGATGCTCCGGTTTATGATTCGACCTGAGTCCAAGGAGAGTCGATTTGGACAAGTGCTACCGCCCAAAACTTGTACATTTGAACATCCGGAACAGGGTATGATGAGACAGAATTCTGTCAAATTGATAGGAGAAAAGATATTTGCATCCATATCATTGGACGACATTGGCAATTCTGGTTGCCCCGTCTTATGATTCGACTTGAGTCCAAAGAGAGTCGCTTTGGACAAGGGCTACCGCACAAATCTTGTACATTTGAACCTCCGGAACAAGGTATAATGAGGCAGAATCCTGTCAAATTGATAGCAGTAAAGATATTTGCATCTATATCATTGCACGACATTGGCAATTCTGGATGGTTCGGCTTATGGATCGACCTGAGTCCAAAGAATTTCGCTTTTGTCTAGTGCTACCGCACAAATCTTGTACACTTGGTCCTCCTGGACAAGACACGATGTGGCAGAATCCTGGCAAATTGATAGCAGTGAAGATATTTGCATCTATATCATTGGTCAACATCGGCAATTCTGGATAGTCCGGCTTATGGTTCGACATAAGTCCAAAGAATGTCGCTCTGGACAAGTGGTACCGCAACAAATCGTGTACATTTGGACCCCTTGGACAAGATACGATGAGGCAGAATCCTGTCAAATTGATAGGAGTAAAGATATTTGAATCTATATCGCTGGACGACATTGGCAATTCTGGATGCTCCGGCATATGATTCAACCGGGGGCCAAAGAGAGTCGCTTTGGACACGTGTTGCCGCACAAATCTCGTACATTTCGACCTCCTGGTCAAGATACGATGAGGCAGAATCCTGTCAAATTGGTAGCAGTAAAGATATTTGCATCTATATCATTGCACGACATTGGCAATTCTGGATGCCCCGTCTTATGATTCGATCTGAGTCCAAAGAGAGTCGTTTTGGACAAGGGCTATCGCACAAATCTTGTACATTTGAACCTCCGGAACAAGGTATGATGAGGCAGAATCCTATCACATTGATAGGAGTAAAGATATTTGCATCTATATAATTGGACGACATTGGCAATTCTGGATGATCGGCATATGATTCGACCTGAGTCAAAGAGATTGACCTTTGTCAAGTGCTACCGCACAAGTCTTGTACATTTTGACCCCCTGGACATGATATGATAGAGGCAGAATCCTGTCAAATTGATAGGAGAAAAGATATTTGCATCTATATCATTGGACGACATTGGCAATTCTGGATGCTTTGGCTTACGATTCGACCTGAGTCCAAAGAGAGTCGCTTTGGACACGTGCTGCCGCACAAATCTCGTACATTTGGACCTCCTGGTCAAGATACGATGAGGCAGAATCCTGTCAAATTGGTAGCAGTAAAGATATTTGCATCTATATCATTGCACGACATTGGCAATTCTGGATGATCGGCATATGATTTGACCTGAGTCAAAGAGATTGACTTTTGTCAAGTGCTACCGCACAAGTCTTGTACATTTTGACCCCCTGGACAAGATATGATAGAGGCAGAATCCTGTCAAATTGATAGGAGAAAAGATATTTGAATCTATATCACTGGACGACATAGGCAATTCTGGATGCTCCGGCATATGATTCGACCGGGGGCCAAAGAGAGTCGCTTTGGACACGTGCTACCGCACAAATCTTGTACATTTGGACCCCCTGGTCAAGATACGATGAGGCGGCATCCTGTCAAATTGATAGCAGTAAAGATATTTGCATCTATATCATTCCACGACATTGGCAATTCTGCATGGTTCGGCTTATGGATCGACCTGAGTCCAAAGAGTTTCGCTTTTGTCTAATGCTACCGCACAAATCTTGTAGACTTGATCCTCCTGGACAAGACACGATGAGCCAGAATCCTGTCGAATTGATGGGAGTGAAGATATTTGCATCTCTATCATTGGACGCCATGGCAATTCTGGATGCTCCGGTTTATGATTCGACCTGAGTCCAAGGAGAGTCGCTTTGGACAAGTGCTACCGCCCAAACCTTGTACATTTGAACATCCGGAACAGGGTATGATGAGGCAGAATCCTGTCAAATTGATAGCAGTGAAGATGTTTGCATCTATATCATTGGACGACATTGGCAATTCTGGATGCTCCGGCTTATGATTCGACCTGAGTCAAAGAGAGTCGCTTTGGACAAGGTCTACCGCACAAATCTTGTACATTTTGACTTACTGGACAAGGTATGATGAGGCAGAATCCTGTCAAATTGATAGGAGTAAAGATATTTGCATCTATATCATTGGACGACATAGGCAATTCTGGATGCTCCGGCTTATGATTCGACCTGAATCCAAAGAGAGTCGGTTTGGGCAAATGCTGCCGCCCAAAACATGTGCATTTGGACCTCCTGGAAAAGGTATGATGAGGCAGAATCCTGTCAAATTAATAGGAGTAAAGATATTTGCATCTATATCATTGGTCAACATCGGCAATTCTGGATGGTCCGGCTTATGGTTCGACATAAGTCCAAAGAAAGTCGCTCTGAACAAGTGGTACCGCAACAAATCGTGTACATTTGAACCTCCGGAACAAGGTATGTTGAGGCAGAATCCTGTCAAATTGATAGGAGTAAAGCTATTTGCATCTATATCATTGGACGACATAGGCAATTCTGGATGCTCCGGCTTATGATTCGTCCTGAATCCAAAGAGAGTCCGTTTGGGCAAATGCTGCCGCCCAAAACATGTGCATTTGGACCTCCTGGAAAAGGTATGATGAGGCAGAATCCTGTCAAATTAATAGGAGTAAAGATATTTGCATCTATATCATTGGTCAACATCGGCAATTCTGGATGGTCCGGCTTATGGTTCGACATAAGTCCAAAGAATGTCGCTCTGGACAAGTGGTACCGCAACAAATCGTGTACATTTGGACTTCTTGGACAAGATACGATGAGGCAGAATCCTGTCAAATTGATAGGAGTAAAGATATTTGAATCTATATCGCTGGACGACATTGGCAATTCTGGATGCTCCGGCATATGATTCAACCGGGGGCCAAAGAGAGTCGCTTTGGACACGTGCTGCCGCACAAATCTCGTACATTTGGACCTCCTGGTCAAGATACGATGAGGCAGAATTCTGTCAAATTGGTAGCAGTAAAGATATTTGCATCTATATCATTGCACGACATTGGCAATTCTGGATGATCGGCATATGATTTGACCTGAGTCAAAGAGATTGACTTTTGTCAAGGGCTACCGCACAAGTCTTGTACATTTTGACCCCCTGGACAAGATATGATAGAGGCAGAATCCTGTCAAATTGATAGGAGAAAAGATATTTGAATCTATATCACTGGACGACATAGGCAATTCTGGATGCTCCGGCATATGATTCGACCGGGGGCCAAAGAGAGTCGCTTTGGACACGTGCTACCGCACAAATCTTGTACATTTGGACCCCCTGGTCAAGATACGATGAGGCGGCATCCTGTCAAATTGATAGCAGTAAAGATATTTGCATCTATATCATTCCACGACATTGGCAATTCTGGATGGTTCGGCTTATGGATCGACCTGAGTCCAAAGAGTTTCGCTTTTGTCTAGTGCTACCGCACAAATCTTGTAGACTTGATCCTCCTGGACAAGACACGATGAGCCAGAATCCTGTCGAATTGATGGGAGTGAAGATATTTGCATCTCTATCATTGGACGCCATGGCAATTCTGGATGCTCCGGTTTATGATTCGACCTGAGTCCAAGGAGAGTCGCTTTGGACAAGTGCTACCGCCCAAACCTTGTACATTTGAACATCCGGAACAGGGTATGATGAGGCAGAATCCTGTCAAATTGATAGCAGTGAAGATGTTTGCATCTATATCATTGGACGACATTGGCAATTCTGGATGCTCCGGCTTATGATTCGACCTGAGTCAAAGAGAGTCGCTTTGGACAAGGTCTACCGCACAAATCTTGTACATTTTGACTTACTGGACAAGGTATGATGAGGCAGAATCCTGTCAAATTGATAGGAGTAAAGCTATTTGCATCTATATCATTGGACGACATAGGCAATTCTGGATGCTCCGGCTTATGATTCGTCCTGAATCCAAAGAGAGTCCGTTTGGGCAAATGCTGCCGCCCAAAACATGTGCATTTGGACCTCCTGGAAAAGGTATGATGAGGCAGAATCCTGTCAAATTAATAGGAGTAAAGATATTTGCATCTATATCATTGGTCAACATCGGCAATTCTGGATGGTCCGGCTTATGGTTCGACATAAGTCCAAAGAATGTCGCTCTGGACAAGTGGTACCGCAACAAATCGTGTACATTTGGACTTCTTGGACAAGATACGATGAGGCAGAATCCTGTCAAATTGATAGGAGTAAAGATATTTGAATCTATATCGCTGGACGACATTGGCAATTCTGGATGCTCCGGCATATGATTCAACCGGGGGCCAAAGAGAGTCGCTTTGGACACGTGCTGCCGCACAAATCTCGTACATTTGGACCTCCTGGTCAAGATACGATGAGGCAGAATTCTGTCAAATTGGTAGCAGTAAAGATATTTGCATCTATATCATTGCACGACATTGGCAATTCTGGATGATCGGCATATGATTTGACCTGAGTCAAAGAGATTGACTTTTGTCAAGGGCTACCGCACAAGTCTTGTACATTTTGACCCCCTGGACAAGATATGATAGAGGCAGAATCCTGTCAAATTGATAGGAGAAAAGATATTTGAATCTATATCACTGGACGACATAGGCAATTCTGGATGCTCCGGCATATGATTCGACCGGGGGCCAAAGAGAGTCGCTTTGGACACGTGCTACCGCACAAATCTTGTACATTTGGACCCCCTGGTCAAGATACGATGAGGCGGCATCCTGTCAAATTGATAGCAGTAAAGATATTTGCATCTATATCATTCCACGACATTGGCAATTCTGGATGGTTCGGCTTATGGATCGACCTGAGTCCAAAGAGTTTCGCTTTTGTCTAGTGCTACCGCACAAATCTTGTAGACTTGATCCTCCTGGACAAGACACGATGAGCCAGAATCCTGTCGAATTGATGGGAGTGAAGATATTTGCATCTCTATCATTGGACGCCATGGCAATTCTGGATGCTCCGGTTTATGATTCGACCTGAGTCCAAGGAGAGTCGCTTTGGACAAGTGCTACCGCCCAAACCTTGTACATTTGAACATCCGGAACAGGGTATGATGAGGCAGAATCCTGTCAAATTGATAGCAGTGAAGATGTTTGCATCTATATCATTGGACGACATTGGCAATTCTGGATGCTCCGGCTTATGATTCGACCTGAGTCAAAGAGAGTCGCTTTGGACAAGGTCTACCGCACAAATCTTGTACATTTTGACTTACTGGACAAGGTATGATGAGGCAGAATCCTGTCAAATTGATAGGAGTAAAGCTATTTGCATCTATATCATTGGACGACATAGGCAATTCTGGATGCTCCGGCTTATGATTCGTCCTGAATCCAAAGAGAGTCCGTTTGGGCAAATGCTGCCGCCCAAAACATGTGCATTTGGACCTCCTGGAAAAGGTATGATGAGGCAGAATCCTGTCAAATTAATAGGAGTAAAGATATTTGCATCTATATCATTGGTCAACATCGGCAATTCTGGATGGTCCGGCTTATGGTTCGACATAAGTCCAAAGAATGTCGCTCTGGACAAGTGGTACCGCAACAAATCGTGTACATTTGGACTTCTTGGACAAGATACGATGAGGCAGAATCCTGTCAAATTGATAGGAGTAAAGATATTTGAATCTATATCGCTGGACGACATTGGCAATTCTGGATGCTCCGGCATATGATTCAACCGGGGGCCAAAGAGAGTCGCTTTGGACACGTGCTGCCGCACAAATCTCGTACATTTGGACCTCCTGGTCAAGATACGATGAGGCAGAATTCTGTCAAATTGGTAGCAGTAAAGATATTTGCATCTATATCATTGCACGACATTGGCAATTCTGGATGATCGGCATATGATTTGACCTGAGTCAAAGAGATTGACTTTTGTCAAGGGCTACCGCACAAGTCTTGTACATTTTGACCCCCTGGACAAGATATGATAGAGGCAGAATCCTGTCAAATTGATAGGAGAAAAGATATTTGAATCTATATCACTGGACGACATAGGCAATTCTGGATGCTCCGGCATATGATTCGACCGGGGGCCAAAGAGAGTCGCTTTGGACACGTGCTACCGCACAAATCTTGTACATTTGGACCCCCTGGTCAAGATACGATGAGGCGGCATCCTGTCAAATTGATAGCAGTAAAGATATTTGCATCTATATCATTCCACGACATTGGCAATTCTGGATGGTTCGGCTTATGGATCGACCTGAGTCCAAAGAGTTTCGCTTTTGTCTAGTGCTACCGCACAAATCTTGTAGACTTGATCCTCCTGGACAAGACACGATGAGCCAGAATCCTGTCGAATTGATGGGAGTGAAGATATTTGCATCTCTATCATTGGACGCCATGGCAATTCTGGATGCTCCGGTTTATGATTCGACCTGAGTCCAAGGAGAGTCGCTTTGGACAAGTGCTACCGCCCAAACCTTGTACATTTGAACATCCGGAACAGGGTATGATGAGGCAGAATCCTGTCAAATTGATAGCAGTGAAGATGTTTGCATCTATATCATTGGACGACATTGGCAATTCTGGATGCTCCGGCTTATGATTCGACCTGAGTCAAAGAGAGTCGCTTTGGGCAAGGTCTACCGCACAAATCTTGTACATTTTGACTTACTGGACAAGGTATGATGAGGCAGAATCCTGTGAAATTCATAGGAGTAAAGATATTTGCATCTATATCATTGGACGACATAGGCAATTCTGGATGCTCCGGCTTATGATTCGACCTGAATCCAAAGAGAGTCGGTTTGGGCAAATGCTGCCGCCCAAAACATGTGCATTTGGACCTCCTGGAAAAGGTATGATGAGGCAGAATCCTGTCAAATTAATAGGAGTAAAGATATTTGCATCTATATCATTGGTCAACATCGGCAATTCTGGATGGTCCGGCTTATGGTTCGACATAAGTCCAAAGAAAGTCGCTCTGAACAAGTGGTACCGCAACAAATCGTGTACATTTGAACCTCCGGAACAAGGTATGTTGAGGTAGAATCCTATCACATTGATAGGAGTAAAGATATTTGCATCTATATAATTGGACGACATTGGCAATTCTAGATGCTCCGGTTTATGATTCGACCTGAGTCCAAGGAGAGTCGCTTTGGACAAGTGCTACCGCCCAAACCTTGTACATTTGAACATCCGGAACAGGGTATGATGAGACAGAATCCTGTCAAATTGATAGGAGTGATGATATTTGCATCTGTATCATTGGACGACATTGGCAATTCTGGATGCTCCGTCTTATGATTCGACCTGTGTCCAAAGAGAGTCGCTTTGGACAAGGGCTACCGCACAAATCTTGTACATTTGAACATCCGGAACAGGGTATGATGAGACAGAATCCTGTCAAATTGGTAGCAGTGAAGATGTTTGCATCTATATCATTGGACGACATTAGCAATTCTGGATGCTCCGGCTTATGATTCGACCTGGGTCAAAGAGAGTCGCTTTGGACAAGGGCTACCGCACAAATCTTGTACATTTTGACCTACTGGACAAGGTATGATTAGGCAGAATCCTATCACATTTATAGGAGTAAAGATATTTGAATCTATATCACTGGACGACATTGGCAATTCTGGATGCTCCGGTTTATGATTCGACCTGAGTCCAAGGAGAGTCGCTTTGGACAAGTGCTACCGCCCAAACCTTGTACATTTGAACATCCGGAACAGGGTATGATGAGACAGAATCCTGTCAAATTGATAGGAGTGAAGATGATTGCATCTATATCATTGGACGACATTGGCAATTCTGGATGCTCCGGCATATGATTCAACCGGGGGCCAAAGAGAGTCGCTTTGGACACGTGCTGCCGCACAAATCTCGTACATTTGGACCTCCTGGTCAAGATACGATGATGCAGAATCCTGTCAAATTGGTAGCAGTAAAGATATTTGCATCTATATCATTGCACGACATTGGCAATTCTGGATGGTTCGGCTTATGGATCGACCTGAGTCCAAAGAGTTTCGCTTTTGTCTAGTGCTACTGCACAAATCTTGTACATTTGAACCTCCGGAACAAGGTATGATGAGGCAGAATCCTATCACATTGATAGGAGTAAAGATATTTGCATCTATATCATGGGACGCCATGGCAATTCTGGATGCTCCGGTTTATGATTCGACCTGAGTCCAAGGAGAGTCGCTTTGGACAAGTGCTACCGCCCAAACCTTGTACATTTGAACATCCGGAACAGGGTATGATGAGACAGAATCCTGTCAAATTGATAGGAGTGAAGATGATTGCATCTATATCATTGGACGACATTGGCAGTTCTGGATGCTCCGGCTTATGATTCGACCTGAGTCCTAAGAGAGTCGCTTCGGACAAGGGCTGCCGCACAAATCTTGTACATTTTGACCTACTGGACAAGGTATGATGAGGCAGAATCCTGTCAAATTGATAGCAGTAAAGATATTTGTATCTATATCATTGGACGACATTGGCAATTCTGGATGCCCTGTCTTATGATTCGACCTGAGTCCAAAGAGAGTCGCTTTGGACAAGGGCTACCCCACAAATCATGTACATTTGAACCTCCGGAACAAGGTATGATGAGGCAGAAACCTATCACATTGATAGGAGTAAAGATATTTGCATCTATATAATTGGACGACATTGGCAATTCTGGATGATCGGCATATGATTCGACCTGAGTCAAAGAGAGTGCCCTTTGTCAAGTGCTACCGCACAAGTCTTGTACATTTTGACCCCCTGGACATGATATGATAGAGGCAGAATCCTGTCAAATTGATAGGAGAAAAGATATTTGCATCTATATCATTGGACGACATTGGCAATTCTGGATGCTCCGGCTTATGATTCGACCTGAGTCCAAAGAGAGTCGCTTCGGACAAGGGCTACCGCACAAATCTTGTACATTTTGACCTACTGGACAAGGTATGATGAGGCAGAATCCTGTCAAATTGATAGCATTAAAGATATTTGTATCTATATCATTGGACGACATTGGCAATTCTGGATGCCCCGTCTTATGATTCGACCTGAGTCAAAGAGAGTCGCTTTGGACAAGGGCTACCGCACAAATCTTGTACATTTTGACTTACTGGACAAGGTATGATGAGGCAGAATCCTGTCAAATTGATCGGAGTAAAGATATTTGCATCTATATCATTGGACGACATAGGCAATTCTGGATGCTCCGGCTTATGATTCGACCTGAATCCAAAGAGAGTCGGTTTGGGCAAATGCTGCCGCCCAAAACATGTGCATTTGGACCTCCTGGAAAAGGTATGATGAGGCAGAATCCTGTCAAATTAATAGGAGTAAAGATATTTGCATCTATATCATTGGTCAACATCGGCAATTCTGGATGGTCCGGCTTATGGTTCGACATAAGTCCAAAGAATGTCGCTCTGGACAAGTGGTACCGCAACAAATCGTGAACATTTGGACCCCTTGGACAAGATACGATGAGGCAGAATCCTGTCAAATTGATAGGAGTAAAGATATTTGAATCTATATCGCTGTACGACATTGGCAATTCTGGATGCTCCGGCATATGATTCAACCGGGGGCCAAAGAGAGTCGCTTTGGACACGTGCTGCCGCACAAATCTCGTACATTTGGACCTCCTGGTCAAGATACGATGAGGCAGAATCCTGTCAAATTGGTAGCAGTAAAGATATTTGCATCTATATCATTGCACGACATTGGCAATTCTGGATGCCCCGTCTTATGATTCGACCTGAGTCCAAAGAGAGTCGCTTTGGACAAGGGCTACCGCACAAATCTTGTACATTTGAACCTCCGGAACAAGGTATGATGAGGCAGAATCCTATCACATTGATAGGAGTAAAGATATTTGCATCTATATCATTGGACGACATTGGCAATTCTGGATGATCGGCATATGATTTGACCTGAGTCAAAGAGATTGACTTTTGTCAAGTGCTACCGCACAAGTCTTGTACATTTTGACCCCCTGGACAAGATATGATAGAGGCAGAATCCTGTCAAATTGATAGGAGAAAAGATATTTTTATCTATATCACTGGACGACATAGGCAATTCTGGATGCTCCGGCATATGATTCGACCGGGGGCCAAAGAGAGTCGCTTTGGACACGTGCTACCGCACAAATCTTGTACATTTGGACCCCCTGGTCAAGATACGATGAGGCGGCATCCTGTCAAATTGATAGCAGTAAAGATATTTGCATCTATATCATTCCACGACATTGGCAATTCTGGATGGTTCGGCTTATGGATCGAACTGAGTCCAAAGAGTTTCGCTTTTGTCTAGTGCTACCGCACAAATCTTGTACACTTGATCCTCCTGGACAAGACACGATGAGCCAGAATTCTGTCGAATTGATGGGAGTGAAGATATTTGCATCTCTATCATTGGACGCCATGGCAATGCTGGATGCTCCGGTTTATGATTCGACCTGAGTCCAAGGAGAGTCGTTTTGGACAAGTGCTACCGCCCAAACCTTGTACATTTGAACATCCGGAACAGGGTATGATGAGGCAGAATCCTGTCAAATTGATAGCAGTGAAGATGTTTGCATCTATATCATTGGACGACATTGGCAATTCTGGATGCTCCGGCTTATGATTCGACCTGAGTCAAAGAGAGTCGCTTTGGACAAGGTCTACCGCACAAATCTTGTACATTTTGACTTACTGGACAAGGTATGATGAGGCAGAATCCAGTCAAATTGATAGCAGTAAAGATATTTGCATCTATATCATTGCACGACATTGGCAATTCTGGATGCCCCGTATTATGATTCGACCTGAGTCCAAAGAGAGTCGCTTTGGACAAGGGCTACCGCACAAATCTTGTACATTTGAACCTCCGGAACAAGGTATGATGAGGCGGAATCCTATCACATTGATAGGAGTAAAGATATTTGCATCTATATAATTTGACGACATTGGCAATTCTGGATGATCGGCATATGATTCGACCTGAGTCAAAGAGATTGACCTTTGTCAAGTGCTACCGCACAAGTCTTGTACATTTTGACCCCCTGGACATGATATGATAGAGGCAGAATCCTGTCAAATTGATAGGAGAAAAGATATTTGCATCTATATCTTTGGACGACATTGGCAATTCTGGATGCTTTGGCTTACGATTCGACCTGAGTCCAAAGAGAGTCGCTTCGGACAAGTGCTACCGCAACAAGTCTTGTACATTTGGACCTCCTGTACAAGGTATGATGAGGCAGAATCCTATCATATTCATAGGAGTGATGATATTTGCATCTGTATCATTGGACGACATTGGCAATTCTGGATGCCCCGTCTTATGATTCGACCTGAGACCAAAGAGAGTCGCTTTGGACAAGGGCTACCGCACAAATCTTGTACATTTGAACCTCCGGAACAAGGTATGATGAGGCAGAATCCTATCACATTCATAGGAGTGATGATATTTGCATCTGTATCATTGGACGACATTGGCAATTCTGGATGCTCCGTCTTATGATTCGACCTGAGTCCAAAGAGAGTCGCTTTGGACAAGGGCTACCGCACAAATCTTGTACATTTGAACATCCGGAACAGGGTATGATGAGACAGAATCCTGTCAAATTGATTGCAGTGAAGATGTTTGCATCTATATCATTGGACGACATTAGCAATTCTGGATGCTCCGGCTTATGATTCAACCTGGGTCAAAGAGAGTCGCTTTGGACAAGGGCTACCGCACAAATCTTGTACACTTTGACCTACTGGACAAGGTATGATTAGGCAGAATCGTATCACATTGATAGGAGTAAAGATATTTGAATCTATATCACTGGACGACATTGGCAATTCTGGATGCTCCGGTTTATGATTCGACCAGAGTCAAAGGAGAGTCGCTTTGGACAAGTGCTACCGCCCAAACCTTGTACATTTGAACATCCGCAACAGGGTATGATGAGACAGAATTCTGTCAAATTGATAGGAGTGAAGATGATTGCATCTATATCATTGGACGACATTGGCAATTCTGGATGCTCCGGCTTATGATTCGACCTGAGTCCTAAGAGAGTCGCTTTGGACAAGGGCTACCGCACAAATCTTGTACATTTGAACCTCCGGAACAAGGTATGATGAGGCAGAATCCTATCACATTGATAGGAGTAAAGATATTTGCATCTATATAATTTGACGACATTGGCAATTCTGGATGATCGGCATATGATTCGACCTGAGTCAAAGAGATTGACCTTTGTCAAGTGCTACCGCACAAGTCTTGTACATTTTGACCCCCTGGACATGATATGATAGAGGCAGAATCCTGTCAAATTGATAGGAGAAAAGATATTTGCATCTATATCATTGGACGACATTGGCAATTCTGGATGCTTTGGCTTACGATTCGACCTGAGTCCAAAGAGAGTCGCTTCGGACAAGTGCTACCGCAACAAGTCTTGTACATTTGGACCTCCTGTACAAGGTATGATGAGGCAGAATCCTATCACATTCATAGGAGTGATGATATTTGCATCTGTATCATTGGACGACATTGGCAATTCTGGATGCCCCGTCTTATGATTCGACCTGAGACCAAAGAGAGTCGCTTTGGACAAGGGCTACCGCACAAATCTTGTACATTTGAACCTCCGGAACAAGGTATGATGAGGCAGAATCCTATCACATTCATAGGAGTGATGATATTTGCATCTGTATCATTGGACGACATTGGCAATTCTGGATGCTCCGTCTTATGATTCGACCTGAGTCCAAAGAGAGTCGCTTTGGACAAGGGCTACCGCACAAATCTTGTACATTTGAACATCCGGAACAGGGTATGATGAGACAGAATCCTGTCAAATTGATTGCAGTGAAGATGTTTGCATCTATATCATTGGACGACATTAGCAATTCTGGATGCTCCGGCTTATGATTCGACCTGAGTCCTAAGAGAGTCGCTTCGGACAAGGGCTACCGCACAAATCTTGTACATTTTGACCTACTGGACAAGGTATGATGAGGCAGAATCCTGTCAAATTGATAGCAGTAAAGATATTTGTATCTATATCATTGGACGACATTGGCAATTCTGGATGCCCCGTCTTATGATTCGACCTGAGTCCAAAGAGAGTCGCTTTGGACAAGGGCTACCGCACAAATCATGTACATTTGAACCTCCGGAACAAGGTATGATGAGGCAGAAACCTATCACATTAATAGGAGTAAAGATATTTGCATCTATATAATTGGACGACATTGGCAATTCTGGATGATCGGCATATGATTCGACCTGAGTCAAAGAGAGTGCCCTTTGTCAAGTGCTACCGCACAAGTCTTGTACATTTTGACCCCCTGGACATGATATGATAGAGGCAGCATCCTGTCAAATTGATAGGAGAAAAGATATTTGCATCTATATCATTGGACGACATTGGCAATTCTGGATGCCCCGTCTTATGATTCGACCTGAGTCCAAAGAGAGTCGCTTTGGACAAGGGCTACCGCACAAATCTTGTACATTTGAACCTCCGGAACAAGGTATGATGAGGCAGAATCCTATCACATTGATAGGAGTAAAGATATTTGCATCTATATAATTTGACGACATTGGCAATTCTGGATGATCGGCATATGATTCGACCTGAGTCAAAGAGATTGACCTTTGTCAAGTGCTACCGCACAAGTCTTGTACATTTTGACCCCCTGGACATGATATGATAGAGGCAGAATCCTGTCAAATTGATAGGAGAAAAGATATTTGCATCTATATCATTGGACGACATTGGCAATTCTGGATGCTTTGGCTTACGATTCGACCTGAGTCCAAAGAGAGTCGCTTCGGACAAGTGCTACCGCAACAAGTCTTGTACATTTGGACCTCCTGTACAAGGTATGATGAGGCAGAATCCTATCACATTCATAGGAGTGATGATATTTGCATCTGTATCATTGGACGACATTGGCAATTCTGGATGCCCCGTCTTATGATTCGACCTGAGTCCAAAGAGAGTCGCTTTGGACAAGGGCTACCGCACAAATCTTGTACATTTGAACCTCCGGAACAAGGTATGATGAGGCAGAATCCTATCACATTCATAGGAGTGATGATATTTGCATCTGTATCATTGGACGACATTGGCAATTCTGGATGCTCCGTGTTATGATTCGACCTGAGTCCAAAGAGAGTCGCTTTGGACAAGGGCTACCGCACAAATCTTGTACATTTGAACATCCGGAACAGGGTATGATGAGACAGAATCCTGTCAAATTGATAGCAGTGAAGATGTTTGCATCTATATCATTGGACGACATTAGCAATTCTGGATGCTCCGGCTTATGATTCGACCTGAGTCAAAGAGAGTCGCTTTGGACAAGGGCTACCGCACAAATCTTGTACACTTTGACCTACTGGACAAGGTATGATAAGGCAGAATCGTATCACATTGATAGGAGTAAAGATATTTGAATCTATATCACTGGACGACATTGGCAATTCTGGATGCTCCGGTTTATGATTCGACCAGAGTCAAAGGAGAGTCGCTTTGGACAAGTGCTACCGCCCAAACCTTGTACATTTGAACATCCGCAACAGGGTATGATGAGACAGAATCCTGTCAAATTGATAGGAGTGAAGATGATTGCATCTATATCATTGGACGACATTGGCAATTCTGGATGCTCCGGCTTATGATTCGACCTGAGTCCTAAGAGAGTCGCTTCGGACAAGGGCTACCGCACAAATCTTGTACATTTTGACCTACTGGACAAGGTATGATGAGGCAGAATCCTGTCAAATTGATAGCAGTAAAGATATTTGTATCTATATCATTGGACGACATTGGCAATTCTGGATGCCCCGTCTTATGATTCGACCTGAGTCCAAAGAGAGTCGCTTTGGACAAGGGCTACCGCACAAATCATGTACATTTGAACCTCCGGAACAAGGTATGATGAGGCAGAAACCTA
Source organism: Priocnemis perturbator (assembly GCA_963942575.1). Classification (NCBI taxonomy): domain Eukaryota; kingdom Metazoa; phylum Arthropoda; class Insecta; order Hymenoptera; family Pompilidae; genus Priocnemis; species Priocnemis perturbator. The sequence goes on from CAWWDK010000174.1 coordinate 381,701, forward strand.
TCACATTGATAGGAGTAAAGATATTTGCATCTATATAATTGGACGACATTGGCAATTCTGGATGATCGGCATATGATTCGACCTGAGTCAAAGAGAGTGCCCTTTGTCAAGTGCTACCGCACAAGTCTTGTACATTTTGACCCCCTGGACATGATATGATAGAGGCAGCATCCTGTCAAATTGATAGGAGAAAAGATATTTGCATCTATATCATTGGACGACATTGGCAATTCTGGATGCCCCGTCTTATGATTCGACCGGGGGCCAAAGAGAGTCGCTTTGGACACGTGCTACCGCACAAATCTTGTACATTTGGACCCCCTGGTCAAGATACGATGAGGCGGCATCCTGTCAAATTGATAGCAGTAAAGATATTTGCATCTATATCATTCCACGACATTGGCAATTCTGGATGGTTCGGCTTATGGATCGAACTGAGTCCAAAGAGTTTCGCTTTTGTCTAGTGCTACCGCACAAATCTTGTACACTTGATCCTCCTGGACAAGACACGATGAGCCAGAATCCTGTCGAATTGATGGGAGTGAAGATATTTGCATCTCTATCATTGGACGCCATGGCAATGCTGGATGCTCCGGTTTATGATTCGACCTGAGTCCAAGGAGAGTCGCTTTGGACAAGTGCTACCGCCCAAACCTTGTACATTTGAACATCCGGAACAGGGTATGATGAGGCAGAATCCTGTCAAATTGATAGCAGTGAAGATGTTTGCATCTATATCATTGGACGACATTGGCAATTCTGGATGCCCCGTCTTATGATTCGACCTGAGTCCAAAGAGAGTCGCTTCGGACACGTGCTACCGCACAAATCTTGTACATTTGGACCCCCTGGTCAAGATACGATTAGGCGGAATCCTGTCAAATTGATAGCAGTAAAGATATTTGCATCTATATCATTCCACGACATTGGCAATTCTGGATGGTTCGGCTTATGGATCGACCTGAGTCCAAAGAGTTTCGCTTTTGTCTAGTGCTACTGCACAAATCTTGTACATTTGAACCTCCGGAACAAGTTATGATGAGGCAGAATCCTATCACATTGATAGGAGTAAAGATATTTGCATCTATATCATTGGACGCCATGGCAATTCTGGATGCTCCGGTTTATGATTCGACCTGAGTCCAAGGAGAGTCGCTTTGGACAAGTGCTACCGCCCAAATCTTGTACATTTGAACATCCGGAACAGGGTATGATGAGACAGAATCCTGTCAAATTGATAGGAGTGAAGATGTTTGCATCTATATCATTGGACGACATTGGCAATTCTGGATGCTCTGGCTTATGATTCGACCTGAGTCCAAAGAGAGTCGCTTCGGACAAGTGCTACCGCAACAAGTCTTGTACATTTGGACCTCCTGTACAAGGTATGATGAGGCTGAATCCTATCACATTCATAGGAGTGATGATATTTGCATCTGTATCATTGGACGACATTGGCAATTCTGGATGCCCCGTCTTATGATTCGACCTGAGTCCAAAGGGAGTCGCTTTGGACAAGGGCTACCGCACAAATCTTGTACATTTGAACCTCCGGAACAAGGTATGATGAGGCAGAATCCTATCACATTGATAGGAGTAAAGATATTTGCATCTATATCATAGGACGACATTGGCAATTCTGGATGATCGGCATATGATTTGACCTGAGTCAAAGAGATTGACATTTGTCAAGTGCTACCGCACAAGTCTTGTACATTTTGACCCCCTGGACAAGATATGATAGAGGCAGAATCCTATAACATTCATAGGAGTGATGATATTTGCATCTGTATCATTGGACGACATTGGCAATTCTGGATGCTCCGTCTTATGATTCGACCTGAGTCCAAAGAGAGTCGCTTTGGACAAGGGCTACCGCACAAATCTTGTACATTTGAACATCCGGAACAGGGCATGATGAGACAGAATCCTGTCAAATTGATAGCAGTGAAGATGTTTGCATCTATATCATTGCACGACATTAGCAATTCTGGATGCTCCGGCTTATGATTCGACCTGGGTCAAAGAGAGTCGCTTTGGACAAGGGCTACCGCACAAATCTTGTACATTTTGACCTACTGGACAAGGCATGATGAGGCAGAATCCTGTCAAATTGGTAGGAGTAGAGATATTTGCATCTATATCATTGGACGACATTGGCAATTCTGAATGCTTTGGCTTACGATTCGACCTGAGTCCAAAGAGAGTCGCTTCGGACAAGTGCTACCGCAACAAGTCTTGTACATTTGGACCTCCTGTACAAGGTATGATGAGGCAGAATCCTATCACATTCATAGGAGTGATGATATTTGCATCTGTATCATTGGACGACATTGGCAATTCTGGATGCCCCGTCTTATGATTCGACCTGAGTCCAAAGAGAGTCGCTTCGGACACGTGCTACCGCACAAATCTTGTACATTTGGACCCCCTGGTCAAGATACGATTAGGCGGAATCCTGTCAAATTGATAGCAGTAAAGATATTTGCATCTATATCATTCCACGACATTGGCAATTCTGGATGGTTCGGCTTATGGATCGACCTGAGTCCAAAGAGTTTCGCTTTTGTCTAGTCCTACCGCACAAATCTTGTACACGTGATCCTCCTGGACAAGACACGATGAGCCAGAATCCTGTCGAATTGATAGGAGTGAAGATATTTGCATCTCTATCATTGGACGCCATGGCAATGCTGGATGCTCCGGTTTATGATTCGACCTGAGTCCAAGGAGAGTCGCTTTGGACAATTGCTACCGCCCAAACCTTGTACATTTGAACACCCGGAATAGGGTATGATGAGACGGAATCCTGTCAAATTGATAGGAGTGAAGATGTTTGCATCTATATCATTGGACGACATTGGCAATTCTGGATGCTCCGGCTTATGATTCGACCTGAGTCCAAAGAGAGTCGCTTCGGACAAGGGCTACCGCACAAATCTTGTACATTTGAACCTCCGGAACAAGGTATGATGAGGCAGAATCCTATCACATTGATAGGAGTAAAGATATTTGCATCTATATAATTGGACGACATTGGCAATTCTGGATGATCGGCATATGATTCGACCTGAGTCAAAGAGATTGACATTTGTCAAGTGCTACCGCACAAGTCTTGTACATTTTGACCCCCTGGACAAGATATGATAGAGGCAGAATCCTGTCAAATTGATAGGAGAAAAGATATTTGAATCTATATCACTGGACGACATAGGCAATTCTGGATGCTCCGGCATATGATTCGACCGGGGGCCAAAGAGAGTCGTTTTGGACACGTACTACCGCACAAATCTTGTACATTTGGACCCCTGGTCAAGATACGATGAGGCGGCATCCTGTCAAATTGATAGCAGTAAAGATATTTGCATCTATATCATTCCACGACATTGGCAATTCTGGATGGTTCGGCTTATGGATCGACCTGAGTCCAAAGAGTTTCGCTTTTGTCTAGTGCTACCGCACAAATCTTGTACACTTGATCCTCCTGGACAAGACACGATGAGCCAGAATCCTGTCGAATGAAAAGGAGTGAAGATATTTGCATCTCTATCATTGGACGCCATGGCAATTCTGGATGCCCCGTCTTATGATTCGACCTGGGTCAAAGAGAGTCGCTTTGGACAAGGGCTACCGCACAAATCTTGTACATTTTGACCTACTGGACAAGGCATGATGAGGCAGAATCCTGTCAAATTGGTAGGAGTAGAGATATTTGCATCTATATCATTGGACGACATTGGCAATTCTGAATGCTTTGGCTTACGATTCGACCTGAGTCCAAAGAGAGTCGCTTCGGACAAGTGCTACCGCAACAAGTCTTGTACATTTGGACCTCCTGTACAAGGTATGATGAGACAGAATCCTATCACATTCATAGGAGTGATGATATTTGCATCTGTATCATTGGACGACATTGGCAATTCTGGATGCCCCGTCTTATGATTCGACCTGAGTCCAAAGAGAGTCGCTTCGGACACGTGCTACCGCACAAATCTTGTACATTTGGACCCCCTGGTCAAGATACGATTAGGCGGAATCCTGTCAAATTGATAGCAGTAAAGATATTTGCATCTATATCATTGGACGCCATGGCAATGCTGGATGCTCCGGTTTATGATTCGACCTGAGTCCAAGGAGAGTCGCTTTGGACAAGGGCTACCGGACAAATCTTGTACATATGAACCTCCGGAACAAGGTGTGATGAGGCAGAATCCTTTCACATTGATAGGAGTAAAGATATTTGCATCTATATCATTGCACGACATTGGCAATTCTGGATGGTTCGGCTTATGGATCGACCTGAGTCCAAAGAGTTTCGCTTTTGTCTAGTGCTACCGCACAAATCTTGTACACTTGATCCTCCTGGACAAGACACGATGAGCCAGAATCCTGTCGAATGAAAAGGAGTGAAGATATTTGCATCTCTATCATTGGACGCCATGGCAATTCTGGATGCCCCGTCTTATGATTCGACCTGAGTCCAAAGAGAGTCGCTTCGGACACGTGCTACCGCACAAATCTTGTACATTTGGACCCCCTGGTCAAGATACGATTAGGCGGAATCCTGTCAAATTGATAGCAGTAAAGATATTTGCATCTATATCATTCCACGACATTGGCAATTCTGGATGGTTCGGCTTATGGATCGACCTGAGTCCAAAGAGTTTCGCTTTTGTCTAGTCCTACCGCACAAATCTTGTACACGTGATCCTCCTGGACAAGACACGATGAGCCAGAATCCTGTCGAATTGATAGGAGCGAAGATATTTGCATCTCTATCATTGGACGCCATGGCAATGCTGGATGCTCCGGTTTATGATTCGACCTGAGTCCAAGGAGAGTCGCTTTGGACAATTGCTACCGCCCAAACCTTGTACATTTGAACATCCGGAACAGGGTATGATGAGACGGAATCCTGTCAAATTGATAGGAGTGAAGATGTTTGCATCTATATCATTGGACGACATTGGCAATTCTGGATGCTCCGGCTTATGATTCGACCTGAGTCCAAAGAGAGTCGCTTCGGACAAGGGCTACCGCACAAATCTTGTACATTTGAACCTCCGGAACAAGGTATGATGAGGCAGAATCCTATCACATTGATAGGAGTAAAGATATTTGCATCTATATAATTGGACGACATTGGCAATTCTGGATGATCGGCATATGATTCGACCTGAGTCAAAGAGATTGACATTTGTCAAGTGCTACCGCACAAGTCTTGTACATTTTGACCCCCTGGACAAGATATGATAGAGGCAGAATCCTGTCAAATTGATAGGAGAAAAGATATTTGCATCTATATCATTGGGCGACATTGGCAATTCTGGATGCCCCGTCTTATGATTCGACCTGAGTCCAAAGAGAGTCGCTTCGGACAAGGGCTACCGCACAAATCTTGTACATTTGAACCTCCGGAACAAGGTATGATGAGGCAGAATCCTATCACATTGATAGGAGTAAAGATATTTGCATCTATATCATTGGACGACATTGGCAATTCTGGATGATCGGCATATGATTCGACGTGAGAAAAAGAGATTGACTTTTGTCAAGTGCTACCGCACAAGTCTTGTACATTTTGACCCCCTGGACAAGATATGATAGAGGCAGAATCCTGTCAAATTGATAGGAGAAAAGATATTTGCATCTATATCATTGGACGACATTGGCAATTCTGAATGCTTTGGCTTACGATTCGACCTGAGTCCAAAGAGAGTCGCTTCGGACAAGTGCTACCGCAACAAATCTTGTACATTTGGACCTCCTGTACAAGGTATGATGAGGCAGTATCCTATCACATTCATAGGAGTGATGATATTTGCATCTGTATCATTGGACGACATTGGCAATTCTGGATGCCCCGTCTTATGATTCGACCTGAGTCCAAAGAGAGTCGCTTCGGACAAGTGCTACCGCAACAAGTCTTGTACATTTGGACCTCCTGTACAAGGTATGATGAGGCAGAATCCTATCACATTCATAGGAGTGATGATATTTGCATCTGTATCATTGGACGACATTGGCAATTCTGGATGCCCCGTCTTATGATTCGACCTGAGTCCAAAGAGAGTCGCTTTGGACAAGGGCTACCGCACAAATCTTGTACATTTGAACATCCGGAACAGGGTATGATGAGACAGAATCCTGTCAAAGTAATAGCAGTGAAGATGTTTGCATCTATATCATTGGAAAACATTAGCAATTCTGGATGCTCCGGCTTATGATTCGACCTGGGTCAAAGAGAGTCGCTTTGGACAAGGGCTACCGCACACATCTTGTACATTTGAACCTCCGGAACAAGGTATGATGAGGCAGAATCCTATCACATTGATAGGAGTGATGATATTTGCATCTACAGCATTGGACGACATTGGCAATTCTGGATGCCCCGTCTTATGATTCGACCTGAGTCCAAAGAGTTTCGCTTTTCTCTAGTGCTACGGTACAAATCTTGTACACTTGATCCTCCTGTACAAGACACGATGAGGCAGAATCCTGTCAAATTGATAGGAGTAAAATGTTTGCATCTATATCATTGGTCTACATTGGCAATTCTGGATGCCCCGGCTTATGATTCGACCTGAGTCCAAAGAGAGTCGCTTTGGACAAGTGCCACCGCAACAAGTCTTGTACATTTGGGCCTCCTGTACAAGGTATGATGAGGCAGAATCCTATCACATTCTTAGGAGTGATGATATTTGCATCAGTATCATTGGTCAACATCGGCAATTCTGGATGGTCCGGCTTATGGTTCGACATAAGTCCAAAGAATGTCGCTTTGGACAAGTGGTACCGCAACAAATCTTGTACATTTGGACCCCCTGGACAAGATACGATGAGGCAGAATCCTGTCAAATTGATAGCAGTAAATATATTTGCATCTATATCATTGGACGACAATGGCAATTCTGGATGCCCCGTCTTATGATTCGACCTGAGTCCAAAGAGAGTCGCTTTGGACAAGGGCTACCGCACAAATCTTGAACATTTGAACCTCCGGAACAAGGTATGATGAGGCAGAATCCTATCACATTGATAGGAGTAAAGATATTTGCATCTATATCATTGGACGACATTGGCAATTCTGAATGATCGGCATATGATTCGACCTGAGTCAAAGAGATTGACTTCTGTCAAGTGCTACCGCACAAGTCTTGTACATTTTGACCCCCTGGACAAGATATGATAGAGGCAGAATCCTGTCAAATTGATAGGAGAAAAGATATTTGCATCTGTATCATTGGACGACATTGGCAATTCTGGATGCTCCGGCTTATGATTCGACCTGAATCCAAAGAGAGTCGGTTTGGGCAAATGCTGCCGCCCAAAACCTGTGCATTTGGACCTCCTGGAAAAGGTATGATGAGGCAGAATCCTGTCAAATTGATAGGAGAAAAGATATTTTCATCTGTATCATTGCACGTCATTGGCAATTCTGGATGGTTCGGCTTATGGATCGACCTGAGTGCAAAGAGATTCGCTTTTCTCTAGTCCTACGGTACAAATCTTGTACACTTGATCCTCCTGGACAAGACACGATGATGCAGAATCCTGTCAAATTGATAGGAGTAAAATGTTTGCATCTATATCATTGGTCTACATTGGCAATTCTGGATGCCCCGGCTTATGATTCGACCTGAGTCCAAAGAGAGTCGCTTTGGACAAGTGCTACCGCACAAATATTGTACATTTGAACCTCCTGTACAAGGTATGATGAGGCAGAATCCTATCACATTCATAGGAGTGATGATATTTGCATCTGTATCATTGGCCGACATGGCAATTGTGGATGGTTCGGCATATGAATCGACCTGAGTCCAAAGAGATTCGCTTTTGTGAAGTGCGAACGCACAAATCTTGTACTTTTTGACCTATTGGGCAAGATATGATGAGGCAGAATCCTGTCAAATTGATAGCAGTAAAGATATTTGCATCTATATCATTGGACGTCATTGGCAATTCTGGATGCTCCGGCTTATGATTCGACCTGAGTCAAAGAGAGTAGCTTTGGACAAGGGCTACCGCACAAATCTTGTACATTTTGACCTACTGGACAAGGTATGATGAGGCAGAATCCTGTCAAATTGATAGGAGTAAAGAAATTTGCATCTATATCATTGGACGACATTGGCAATTCTGGATGATCGGCATATGATTCGACCTGAGTCAAAGAGATTGACATTTGTCAAGTGCTACCGCACAAGTCTTGTACATTTTGACCCCCTGGACAAGATATGATAGAGGCAGAATCCTGTCAAATTGATAGGAGAAAAGATATTTGCATCTATATCATTGGACGACATTGGCAATTCTGGATGCTTTGGCTTACGATTCGACCTGAGTCCAAAGAGAGTCGCTTCGGACAAGTGCTACCGCAACAAGTCTTGTACATTTGGACCTCCTGTACAAGGTATGATGAGGCAGAATCCTATCACATTCATAGGAGTGATGATATTTGCATCTGTATCATTGGACGACATTGGCAATTCTGGATGCCCTGTCTTATGATTCGACCTGAGTCCAAAGAGAGTCGCTTTGGACAAGGGCTACCGCACAAATCTTGTACATATGAACATCCGGAACAGGGTATGATGAGACAGAATCCTGTCAAAGTAATAGCAGTGAAGATGTTTGCATCTATATCATTGGAAAACATTAGCAATTCTGGATGCTCCGGCTTATGATTCGACCTGGGTCAAAGAGAGTCGCTTTGGACAAGGGCTACCGCACAAATCTTGTACATTTGAACCTCCGGAACAAGGTATGATGAGGCAGAATCCTATCACATTGATAGGAGTGATGATATTTGCATCTACATCATTGGACGACATTGGCAATTCTGGATGCCCCGTCTTATGATTCGACCTGAGTCCAAAGAGAGTCGCTTTGGACAAGGGCTACCGGACAAATCTTGTACATATGAACCTCCGGAACAAGGTGTGATGAGGCAGAATCCTTTCACATTGATAGGAGTAAAGATATTTGCATCTATATCATTGCACGACATTGGCAATTCTGGATGGTTCGGCTTATGGATCGACCTGAGTCCAAAGAGTTTCGCTTTTGTCTAGTGCTACCGCACAAATCTTGTACACTTGATCCTCCTGGACAAGACACGATGAGCCAGAATCCTGTCGAATGAAAAGGAGTGAAGATATTTGCATCTCTATCATTGGACGCCATGGCAATTCTGGATGCCCCGTCTTATGATTCGACCTGAGTCCAAAGAGTTTCGCTTTTCTCTAGTGCTACGGTACAAATCTTGTACACTTGATCCTCCTGTACAAGACACGATGAGGCCGAAATCCTGTCAAATTGATAGGAGTAAAATGTTTGCATCTATATCATTGGTCTACATTGGCAATTCTGGATGCCCCGGCTTATGATTCGACCTGAGTCCAAAGAGAGTCGCTTTGGACAAGTGCCACCGCAACAAGTCTTGTACATTTGGACCTCCTGTACAAGGTATGATGAGGCAGAATCCTATCACATTCTTAGGAGTGATGATATTTGCATCAGTATCATTGGTCAACATCGGCAATTCTGGATGGTCCGGCTTATGGTTCGACATAAGTCCAAAGAATGTCGCTTTGGACAAGTGGTACCGCAACAAATCTTGTACATTTGGACCCCCTGGACAAGATACGATGAGGCAGAATCCTGTCAAATTGATAGCAGTAAATATATTTGCATCTATATCATTGGACGACAATGGCAATTCTGGATGCCCCGTCTTATGATTCGACCTGAGTCCAAAGAGAGTCGCTTTGGACAAGGGCTACCGCACAAATCTTGAACATTTGAACCTCCGGCACAAGGTATGATGAGGCAGAATCCTATCACATTGATAGGAGTGAAGATATTTGCATCTATATCATTGGACGACATTGGCAATTCTGAATGATCGGCATATGATTCGACCTGAGTCAAAGAGATTGACTTCTGTCAAGTGCTAACGCACAAGTCTTGTACATTTTGACCCCCTGGACAAGATATGATAGAGGCAGAATCCTGTCAAATTGATAGGAGAAAAGATATTTGCATCTGTATCATTGGACGACATTGGCAATTCTGGATGCTCCGGCTTATGATTCGACCTGAATCCAAAGAGAGTCGGTTTGGGCAAATGCTGCCGCCCAAAACCTGTGCATTTGGACCTCCTGGAAAAGGTATGATGAGGCAGAATCCTGTCAAATTGATAGGAGAAAAGATATTTTCATCTGTATCATTGGACGACATTGGCAATTCTGGATGCCCCGGCTTATGGTTCGACATGAGTCCAAATAATGTCGCTTTGGACAAGTGGTACCGCAACAAATTGTGTACATTTGGACCCCCTGGACAAGATACGATGAGGCAGAATCCTGTCAAATTGATAGGAGTAAATATATTTGCATCTATATCATTGGACGACAATGGCAATTCAGGATGGTGCGGCTTATGGTTCGACATAAGTCCAAAGAATGTCGCTTTGGACAAGTGCCACCGCAACAAGTCTTGTACATTTGGACCTCCTGTACAAGCTATGATGAGGCAGAATCCTATCACATTCTTAGGAGTGATGATATTTGCATCAGTATCATTGGACGACATTGGCAATTCTGGATGGTTCGGCTTATGGATCGACCTGAGTCCAAAGAGTTTCGCTTTTGTCTAGTGCTACCGCACAAATCTTGTACATTTGGACCTACTGGACAAGATATGATGAGGCAGAATCCTGTCAAATTGATAGCAGTAAAGATATTTGCATCTATATCATTGGACAACTTTGGCAATTCTGGATGCCCCGTCTTATGATTCGACCTGAGTCCAAAGAGAGTCGCTTTGGACAAGGGCTACCGCACAAATCTTGTACATTTGAACCTCCGGAACAAGGTATAATGAGGCAGAATCCTGTCAAATTGATAGCAGTAAAGATATTTGCATCTATATCATTGCACGACATTGGCAATTCTGGATGGTTCGGCTTATGGATCGACCTGAGTCCAAAGAGTTTCGCTTTTGTCTAGTGCTACCGCACAAATCTTGTACACTTGGTCCTCCTGGACAAGGTATGATGAGGCAGAATCCTGTCAAATTGATAGCAGTAAAGATATTTGCATCTATATCATTGGACGACATTGGCAATTCTGAATGATCGGCATATGATTCGACCTGAGTCAAAGAGATTGACTTTTGTCAAGTGCTACCGCACAAGTCTTGTACATTTTGACCCCCTGGACAAGATATGATAGAGGCAGAATCCTGCCACATTGTTAGGAGAAAAGATATTTGCATCTGTATCATTGGACGACATTGGCAATTCTGGATGCTCTGGCTTATGATTCGACCTGAGTCCAAAGAGAGTCGCTTCGGACAAGTGCCACCGCAACAAGTCTTGTACATTTGGACCTCCTGTACAAGGTATGATGAGGCAGAATCCTATCACATTCTTAGGAGTGATGATATTTGCATCAGTATCATTGGACGACATGGCAATTCTGGATGCTTTGGCATATGAATCGACCTGAGTCCAAAGAGATTCGCTTTTGTGAAGTGCTAACGCACAAATCTTGTACATTTGAACCTCCGGAACAAGGTATGATGAGGCAGAATCCTATCACATTGATAGGAGTAAAGATATTTGCATCTATATCATTGGACGACATTGGCAATTCTGGATGCTCGGCATATGATTCGACCTGAGTGGAAAGAGTTTCGCTTTTCTCTAGTGCTACGGTACAAATCTTGTACACTTGATCCTCCTGTACAAGACACGATGAGGCAGAATCCTGTCAAATTGATAGGAGTAAAATGTTTGCATCTATATCATTGGTCTACATTGGCAATTCTGGATGCCCCGGCTTATGATTCGACCTGAGTCCAAAGAGAGTCGCTTTGGACAAGGGCTACCGCACAAATATTGTACATTTGAACCTCCGGAATAAGGTATGATGAGGCAGAATCCTATCACATTCATAGGAGCAATGATATTTGCATCTGTATCATTGGACGACATGGCAATTTTGGATGCTTCGGCATATGAATCGACCTGAGTCCAAAGAGATTCGCTTTTGTGAAGTGCTAACGCACAAATCGTGTACAGTTTGACCTATTGGACAAGATATGATGAGGCAGAATCCTGTCAAACTGATAGCAGTGAAGATGTTTGCATCTATATCATTGGACGACATTGGCAATTCTGGATGCTCCGGCTTATGATTCGACCTGAGTCAAAGAGAGTCGCTTTGGACAAGGGCTACCGCACAAATCTTGTACATTTGAACCTCCTGTACAAGGTATGATGAGGCAGAATCCTATCACATTCATAGGAGTGATGATATTTGCATCTGTATCATTGGACGACATGGCACTTCTGGATGCTTCGGCTTGTAATTCGACCTGAATCCAAAGAGAGTCGCTTTGGACAAGGGCTACCGTACAAATCTTTTACATTTGAACCTTCGGAACAAGGTATGATGAGGCAGAATCCTATCACATTGATGGGAGTAAAGATATTTGCATCTATATCATTGGACGACATTGGCAATTCTAGATTCTCAGCATATGATTCGACCTGAGTCCAACGAGAGTCGGTTTGGACAAATGCTGCGGCACAAAACTTGTGCATTTGGACCTCCTGGAAAAGGTATGCTGAGGCAGAATCCTATCACATTGATAGGAGTAAAGATATTTGCATCTATATCATTGGACGACATTGGCAATTCTGGATGATCGGAATATGATTCGACCTGAGTCAAAGAGATTGGCTTTTGTCAAGTGCTGCCGCACAAATCTTGTACACTTGATCCTCCTGGACAAGGTATGATGAAGCAGAATCCTGTCAAATTGATAGGAGTGAAGATATTTGCATCTCTATCATTGGACGCCATGGCAATGCTGGATGCTCCGGCTTATGATTCGACCTGAGTCTGAGGGTCGCTTTGGACAAGGGCTCCCGCACAAATCTTGTACATTTTGACCTATTGGACAAGGTATGATGAGGCAGAATCCTATCACATTCATAGGAGTGATGATATTTGCATCTGTATCATTGGACGACATGGCAATTCTGGATGCTTCGGCATATGAATCGACCTGAGTCCAAAGAGATTCGGTTTTGTGAAGTTCTAACGCACAAATCTTGTACATTTTGACCTATTGGACAAGATATGATGAGACAGAATCCTGTCAAATTGATAGAAGTAAAGATATTTGCATCTATATCATTGGACGACATTGGCAATTCTGGATGCCCCGGCTTATGAATCGACCTGAGTCCAAGGAGAGTCGCTTTGGACAAGGGCTACCGCACAAATCTTGTACATTTGAACCTCCTGTACAAGGTATGATGAGGATGAATCCTATCACATTCATAGGAGTGATGATATTCGCATCTGTATCATTGGACGCCATGGCAATGCTGGATGCTCCGGCATATGATTCGACCTGGATCCAAAGACAGTCGCTTTGGACAAGGGCTACCGCACAAATCTTGTACATTTGAACCTCCTGTACAAGGTATGATGAGGCAGAATCCTATCACATTCATAGGAGTGTTGATAATTGCATCAGTAGCATTGGACGACATGGCAATTCTGGATGCTTCGGCATATGAATCGACCTGAGTCCAAAGAGATTCGGTTTTGTGAAGTTCTAACGCACAAATCTTGTACATTTTGACCTATTGGACAAGATATGATGAGACAGAATCCTGTCAAATTGATAGAAGTAAAGATATTTGCATCTATATCATTGGACGACATTGGCAATTCTGGATGCCCCGGCTTATGAATCGACCTGAGTCCAAGGAGAGTCGCTTTGGACAAAGGCTACCGCACAAATCTTGTACATTTGAACCTCCTGTACAAGGTATGATGAGGCTGAATCCTATCACATTCATAGGAGTGATGATATTCGCATCTGTATCATTGGACGCCATGGCAATGCTGGATGCTCCGGCATATGATTCGACCTGGATCCAAAGACAGTCGCTTTGGACAAGGGCTACCGCACAAATCTTGTACATTTGAACCTCCTGTACAAGGTATGATGAGGCAGAATCCTATCACATTCATAGGAGTGTTGATATTTGCATCAGTATCATTGGACGACATGGCAATTCTGGATGATTCGGCATATGAATCGACCCGAGTCCAAAGAGATTCGCTTTTGTGAAGTGCTAACGCACAAATCTTGTACATTTTGACCTATTGGACAAGATATGATGAGGCAGAATCCTGTCAAATTGATAGGAGTGATGATATTTGCATCTGTATCATTGGACGACATGGCAATTCTGGATGCTTCGGCATATGAATGGACCTGAGTCCAAAGAGATTCGCTTTTGTGAAGTGCTAACGCACAAATCTTTTACATTTTGACCCCCTCGACAAGATATGATAGAGGCAGAATCCTGTCAAATTGATAGGAGAAAAGATATTTGCATCTGTATCATTGGACGACATTGGCAATTCTGGATGCCCCGGCTTATGATTCGACCTGAATCCAAAGAGAGTCGGTTTGGGCAAATGCTGCCGCCCAAAACATGTGCATTTGGACCTCCTGGAAAAGGTATGATGAGGCAGAATCCTGTCAAATTAATAGGAGTAAAGATATTTGCATCTATATCATTGGTCAACATCGGCAATTCTGGATGGTCCGGCTTATGGTTCGACATGAGTCCAAATAATGTCGCTTTGGACAAGTGGTACCGCAACAAATCTTGTACATTTTGACCTACTGGACAAGGTATGATGAGGCAGAATCCTATCACATTGATAGGAGTAAAGATATTTGAATCTATATCACTGGACGACATTGGCAATTCTGGATGCTCCGGCATATGATTCGACCGGGGGCCAAAGAGAGTCGCTTTGGACACGTGCTACCGCACAAATCTTGTACATTTGGACCCCCTGGTCAAGATACGATGAGGCAGAATCCTGTCATATTGATAGCAGTAAAGGTAATTGCATCTGTATCATTGGACGATATGGCAATTCTGGATGCTTCGGCATATGAATCGACCTGAGTCCAAAGAGATTCGCTTTTGTGAAGTGCTAACGCACAAATCTTGTACACTTGATCCTCCTGGACAAGACACGATGAGCCAGAATCCTGTCGAATTAATAGGAGTGAAGATATTTGCATCTCTATCATTGGACGCCATGGCAATGCTGGATGCTCCGGTTTATGATTCGACCTGAGTCCAAGGAGAGTCGCTTTGGACAAGTGCTACCACCCAAACCTTGTACATTTGAACATCCGGAACAGGGTATGATGAGACAGAATCCTGTCAAATTGATAGGACTGAAGATGTTTGCATCTATATCTTTGGACGACATTGGCAATTCTGGATGCTCGGCATATGATTCGACCTGAGTCCAAAGAGAGTCGCTTTGGACAAGGGCTACCGCACAAATATTGTACATTTGAACCTCCGGAACAAGGTATGATGAGGCAGAATCCTATCACATTGATGGGAGTAAAGATATTTGCATCTATATCATTGGACGACATTGGCAATTCTGGTTTCTCAGCATATGATTCGACCTGAGTCCAACGAGAGTCGGTTTGGACAAATGCTGCGGCACAAAACTTGTGCATTTGGACCTCCTGGAAAAGGTATGCTGAGGCAGAATCCTATCACATTGATAGGAGTAAAGATATTTGCATCTATATCATTGGACGACATTGGCAATTCTGGATGATCGGAATATGATTCGACCTGAGTCAAAGAGATTGGCTTTTGTCAAGTGCTGCCGCACAAATCTTGTACACTTGATCCTCCTGGACAAGGTATGATGAAGCAGAATCCTGTCAAATTGATAGGAGTGAAGATATTTGCATCTCTATCATTGGACGCCATGGCAATGCAGGATGCTCCGGCTTATGATTCGACCTGAGTATGAGGGTCGCTTTGGACAAGGGCTCCCGCACAAATCTTGTACATTTTGACCTATTGGACAAGGTATGATGAGGCAGAATCCTGTCAAATTGATAGCAGTAAAGATATTTGCATCTATATCATTGGACGACATTGGCAATTCTGGATGCCCCGGCTTATGATTCGACCTGAGTCCAAAGAAAGTCGCTTTGGACAAGGGCTACCGCACAAATCTTGTACATTTGAACCTCCGGAACTAGGTATGGTGAGGCAGAATCTTATCACATTGATAGGAGTAAAGATATTTGCATCTATATCATTGGTCGACATTGGCAATTCTGGATGCTCGGCATATGATTCGACCTGAGTTCAAAGAGTTTCGCTTTTGTGTAGAGCTACCGCACAAATCTTGTACACTTGAACCTCCTGGACAAGACACGATGATGCGGAATCCTGTCAAACTGATAGGAGTAAAGATGTTTGCATCTATATCATTGGGCTACATTGGCAATTCTGGATGCCCCGTCTTATGATTCGACCTGAGTCCAAGGAGAGTCGCTTTGGACAAGGGCTACCGCACAAATCTTGTACATTTGAACCTCCTGTACAAGGTATGATGAGGCAGAATCCTATCACATTCATAGGAGTGATGATATTTGCATCTGTATCATTGGACGACTTTGGCAATTCTGGATGCCCCGTTTTATGATTCGACCTGAGTCCAAGGAGAGTCGCTTTGGACAAGGGCTACCGCACAAATCTTGTACATTTGAACCTCCTGTACAAGGTATGATGAGGCAGAATCCTATCACATTCATAGGAGTGTTGATATTTGCATCAGTATCATTGGACGACATGGCAATTCTGGATGATTCGGCATATGAATCGACCTGAGTCCAAAGAGATTCGCTTTTGTGAAGTGCTAACGCACAAATCTTGTCCATTTTGACCTATTGGACAAGATATGATGAGGCAGAATCCTGTCAAATTGATAGGAGTGATGATATTTGCATCTGTATCATTGGACGACATGGCAATTCTGGATGCTTCGGCATATGAATCGACCTGAGTCCAAAGAGATTCGCTTTTGTGAAGTGCTAACGCACAAATCTTGTACATTTTGACCCCCTGGACAAGATATGATAGAGGCAGAATCCTGTCAAATTGATAGGAGAAAAGATATTTGCATCTGTATCATTGGACGACATTGGCAATTCTGGATGCTCCGGCTTATGATTCTACCTGAATCCAAAGAGAGTCGGTTTGGGCAAATGCTGCCGCCCAAAACATGTGCATTTGGACCTCCTGGAAAAGGTATGATGAGGCAGAATCCTGTCAAATTAATAGGAGTAAAGATATTTGCATCTATATCATTGGTCAACATCGGCAATTCTGGATGGTCCGGCTTATGGTTCGACATGAGTCCAAATAATGTCGCTTTGGACAAGTGGTACCGCAACAAATCTTGTACATTTTGACCTACTGGACAAGGTATCATGAGGCAGAATCCTATCACATTGAAGGGAGTAAAGATATTTGAATCTATATCACTGGACGACATTGGCAATTCTGGATGCTCCGGCATATGATTCGACCGGTGGCCAAAGAGAGTCGCTTTGGACACGTGCTACCGCACAAATCTTGTACATTTGGACCCCCTGGTCAAGATACGATGAGGCAGAATCCTGTCAAAATGGTAGCAGTAAAGATATTTGCATCTATATCATTGCACGACATTGGCAATTCTGGATGGTTCGGCTTATGGATCGACCTGAGTCCAAAAAGTTTCGCTTTTGTCTAGTGCTACCGCACAAATCTTGTACATTTTGACCTACTGGACAAGGTATGATGAGGCAGAATCCTGTCAAATTGATAGCAGTAAAGATATTTGCATCTATATCATTGGACGACATTGGCAATTCTGAATGATCGGCATATCATTCGACCTGAG
The DNA here is from genome assembly GCA_963942575.1 of Priocnemis perturbator. NCBI lineage: Eukaryota > Metazoa > Arthropoda > Insecta > Hymenoptera > Pompilidae > Priocnemis > Priocnemis perturbator. Next base: position 399,523 of record CAWWDK010000174.1, read on the forward strand.
TCAAAGAGATTGACTTTTGTCAAGTGCTACTGCACAAGTCTTGTACATTTTGACCCCCTGGACAAGATATGATAGAGGCAGAATCCTGCCACATTGATAGGAGAAAAGATATTTGCATCTGTATCATTGGACGACATTGGCAATTCTGGATGCTCTGGCTTATGATTCGACCTGAGTCCAAAGAGAGTCGCTTCGGACAAGTGCCACCGCAACAAGTCTTGTACATTTGGACCTCCTGTACAAGGTATGACGAGGCAGAATCCTGTCAAATTAATAGGAGTAAAGATATTTGCATCTATATCATTCCGATAAGATCGGCAATTTTTGTTACTTCGGCATATGGATCGACCTGAGTCCAACGAGTTTCGGTTTGGACAAATGCTGCTTCACAAAACTTGTGCATTAGGACCTCCTGGAAAAGGTATGCTGAGGCCGAATACTGTCACTATTATAGGAGTGAAGATATTTGCATCTATATCATTGGACGACATTGGCAATTCTGGATGCACCGGCTTATCCTTCGACCTGAATCCAAAGAGAATCGGTTTGGGCAAATGCTGCCGTCCAAAACATGTGCAGTTGGACCTCCTGGAAAAGGTATGACGAGGCAGAATCCTGTCAAATTAATAGGAGTAAAGATATTTGCATCTATATCATTGGTCAACATCGGCAATTCTGGATGGTCCGGCTTATGGTTCGACATGAGTCCAAATAATGTCACTTTGGACAAGTGGTACCGCAACAAATCGTGTACATTTGGACCCCCTGGACAAGATACGATGAGGCAGAATCCTGTCAAATTGGTAGCAGTAAAGATATTTGCATCTATATCATTGGACGACAATGGCAATTCTGGATGCTCCGGCTTATGATTCGACCTGAATCCAAAGACAGTCGCTTTGGACAAGGGCTACCGCGCAAATCTTGTACATTTGAACCTCCTGTACAAGGTATAATGAGGCAGAATCCTGTCAAATTGATAGCAGTAAAGATATTTGCATCTGTATCATTGGACGACATGGCAATTCTGGATGCTTCGGCATATGAATCGACCTGAGTCCAAAGAGATTCGCTTTTGTGAAGTGCTAACGCACAAATCTTGTACACTTGATCCTCCTGGACAAGACACGATGAGCCAGAATCCTGTCGAATTAATAGGAGTGAAGATATTTGCATCTCTATCATTGGACGCCATGGCAATGCTGGATGCTCCGGTTTATGATTCGACCTGAGTCCAAGGAGAGTCGCTTTGGACAAGTGCTACCACCCAAACCTTGTACATTTGAACATCCGGAACAGGGTATGATGAGACAGAATCCTGTCAAATTGATAGGAGTGAAGATGTTTGCATCTATATCATTGGATGACATTGGCAATTCTGGATGCTCCGGCATATGATTCGACCGGTGGCCAAAGAGAGTCGCTTTGGACACGTGCTACCGCACAAATCTTGTACATTTGGACCCCCTGGTCAAGATACGATGAGGCAGAATCCTGTCAAATTGATAGCAGTAAAGATATTTGCATCTATATCATTGGACGACATTGGCAATTCTGGATGCCCCGTCTTATGATTCGACCTGAGTCCAAAGAGAGTCGCTTTGGACAAGGGCTACCGCACAAATCTTGTACATTTGAATCTCCGGAACAAGGTATGATGAGGCAGAATCCTATCACATTGATAGGAGTAAAGATATTTGCATCTATATAATTGGACGACATTGGCAATTCTGGATGATCGGCATATGATTCGACCTGAGTCAAAGAGATTGACCTTTGTCAAGTGCTACCGCACAAGTCTTGTACATTTTGACCCCCTGGACAAGATATGATAGAGGCAGAATCCTGTCAAATTGATAGGAGAAAAGATATTTGCATCTATATCATTGGACGACATTGGCAATTCTTGATGCTTTGGCTTACGATTCGACCTGAGTCCAAAGAGAGTCGCTTCGGACAAGTGCTACCGCCCAAACCTTGTACATTTGAACATCCGGAACAGGGTATGATGAGGCAGAATCCTGTCAAATTGATAGCAGTGAAGATGTTTGCATCTATATCATTGGACGACATTGGCAATTCTGGATGCTCCGGCTTATGATTCGACCGGAGTCAAAGAGAGTCGCTTTGGACAAGGGCTACCGCACAAATCTTGTACATTTGAACCTCCGGAACAAGGTATGTTGAGGCAGAATCCTATCACATTGATAGGAGTGATGATATTTGCATCTATATTGTAGTATTATTAAGAGTATGGACGACTGAGTGTGGTGTGCGTGTATGTGTGTGTCCGAGGCAAGGTGTGTATGGGCATGTATGAAGAGTATGAACAACTGACTGTGGCGCATGTGTGTTTGTGTCCGGGGCAAGGTGTTGGGTGCAGGTATGACAGGTGTGAATGTGACTTACAATTAGCGGATCGCGATCGTCTATTAAACAATGGAAGATGATCGTGGGGGCATCGGGGAGAGCGAGAAAGAAATGCAAGAGCACTTGGTAACAGCGACTGAGCGTCGACAGATGTAAAAGTGTTTTTCCCTAAAATATATTATCCTTTCGCTTTCGTAATTTATATCGCGTCACCATCACTCCACCCGACCTTAATCCCTTAAATATCATTGGACGACATTGGCAATTCTGGATGCTTCGGCATATGAATCGACCTGAGTCCAAAGAGATTCGCTTTTGTGAAGTGCTAACGCACAAATCTTGTACATTTTGACCTACTGGACAAGGTATGATTAGGCAGAATCCTATCACATTGATAGGAGTAAAGATATTTGAATCTATATCACTGGACGACATTGGCAATTCTGGACGCTCCGGTTTATGATTCGACCTGAGTCCAAGGAGAGTCGTTTTGGACAAGTGCTACCGCCCAAACCTTGTACATTTGAACATCCGGAACAGGGTATGATGAGACAGAATCCTGTCAAATTGATAGGAGTGAAGATGTTTGCATCTATATCATTGGACGACATTGGCAATTCTGGATGCTCCGGCTTATGATTCGAACTGAGCCAAAGAGAGTCGCTTCGGACAAGGGCTACCGCACAAATCTTGTACATTTTGACCTACTGGACAAGGTATGATGAGGCAGAATCCTGTCAAATTGATAGCAGTAAAGATATTTGCATCTATATCATTGGACGACATTGGCAATTCTGGATGCCCCGTCTTATGATTCGACCTGAGTCCAAAGAGAGTCGCTTTGGACAAGGGCTACCGCACAAATCTTGTACATTTGAATCTCCGGAACAAGGTATGATGAGGCAGAATCCTATCACATTGATAGGAGTAAAGATATTTGCATCTATATAATTGGACGACATTGGCAATTCTGGATGATCGGCATATGATTCGACCTGAGTCAAAGAGATTGACCTTTGTCAAGTGCTACCGCACAAGTCTTGTACATTTTGACCCCCTGGACAAGATATGATAGAGGCAGAATCCTGTCAAATTGATAGGAGAAAAGATATTTGCATCTATATAATTGGACGACATTGGCAATTCTGGATGCTCCGGCTTATGATTCGAACTGAGCCAAAGAGAGTCGCTTCGGACAAGGGCTACCGCACAAATCTTGTACATTTTGACCTACTGGACAAGGTATGATGAGGCAGAATCCTGTCAAATTGATAGCAGTGAAGATGTTTGCATCTATATCATTGGACGACATTGGCAATTCTGGATGCTCCGGCTTATGATTCGACCTGAGTCAAAGAGAGTCGCTTTGGACAAGGGCTACCGCACAAATCTTGTACATTTGAACCTCTGGAACAAGGTATGTTGAGGCAGAATCCTATCACATTGATAGGAGTAAAGATATTTGCATCTATATAATTGGACGACATTGGCAATTCTGGATGATCGGCATATGATTCGACCTGAGTCAAAGAGATTGACCTTTGTCAAGTGCTACCGCACAAGTCTTATACATTTTGACCCCCTTGACAAGATATGATAGAGGCAGAATCCTGTCAAATTGATAGGAGAAAAGATATTTGCATCTATATCATTGGACGACATTGGCAATTCTGGATGCTTTGGCTTACGATTCGACCTGAGTCCAAAGAGAGTCGCTTCGGACAAGTGCTACCGCAACAAGTCTTGTACATTTGGACCTCCTGTACAAGGTATGATGAGGCAGAATCCTATCACATTCATAGGAGTGATGATGTTTGCATCTATATCATTGGACGACATTGGCAATTCTGGATGCTCCGGCTTATGATTCGACCTGAGTCAAAGAGAGTCGCTTTGGACAAGGGCTACCGCACAAATCTTGTACATTTGAACCTCCGGAACAAGGTATGTTGAGGCAGAATCCTATCACATTGATAGGAGTAAAGATATTTGCATCTATATAATTGGACGACATTGGCAATTCTGGATGATCGGCATATGATTCGACCTGAGTCAAAGAGATTGACCTTTGTCAAGTGCTACCGCACAAGTCTTGTACATTTTGACCCCCTGGACAAGATATGATAGAGGCAGAATCCTGTCAAATTGATAGGAGAAAAGATATTTGCATCTATATAATTGAACGACATTGGCAATTCTGGATGATCGGCATATGATTCGACCTGAGTCAAAGAGATTGACCTTTGTCAAGTGCTACCGCACAAGTCTTGTACATTTTGACCCCCTGGACAAGATATGATAGAGGCAGAATCCTGTCAAACTGATAGCAGTGAAGATGTTTGCATCTATATCATTGGACGACATTGGCAATTCTGGATGCTCCGGCTTATGATTCGACCTGAGTCAAAGAGAGTCGCTTTAGACAAGGGCTACCGCACAAATATTGTACATTTGAACATCCGGAACAGGGTATGATGAGACAGAATCCTGTCAAATTGATAGCAGTGAAGATGTTTGCATCTATATCATTGGACGACATTAGCAATTCTGGATGCTCCGGCTTACGATTCGACCTGGGTCAAAGAGAGTCGCTTTGGACAAGGGCTACCGCACAAATCTTGTACATTTTGACCTACTGGACAAGGTATGATTAGGCAGAATCCTATCACATTGGTAGCAGTAAAGATATTTGCATCTATATCATTGCACTACATTGGCAATTCTGGATGCCCCGACTTATGATTCGACCTGAGTCCAAAGAGAGTCGCTTTGGACAAGGGCTACCGCACAAATCTTGTACATTTGAACCTCCGGAACAAGGTATGATGAGGCAGAATCCTATCACATTGATAGGAGTAAAGATATTTGCATCTATATAATTGAACGACATTGGCAATTCTGGATGATCGGCATATGATTCGACCTGAGTCAAAGAGATTGACCTTTGTCAAGTGCTACCGCACAAGTCTTGTACATTTTGACCCCCTGGACAAGATATGATAGAGGCAGAATCCTGTCAAACTGATAGCAGTGAAGATGTTTGCATCTATATCATTGGACGACATTGGCAATTCTGGATGCTCCGGCTTATGATTCGACTTGAATCAAAGAGAGTCGGTTTGGGCAAATGCTGCCGCCCAAAACATGTGCATTTGGACCTCCTGGAAAAGGTATGATGAGGCAGAATCCTGTCAAATTAATAGGAGTAAAGATATTTGCATCTATATCATTGGTCAACATCGGCAATTGTGGATGGTCCGGCTTATGGTTCGACATAAGTCCAAAGAATGTCGCTCTGGACAAGTGGTACCGCAACAAATCGTGTACATTTGGACCCCTTGGACAAGATACGATGAGGCAGAATCCTGTCAAATTGATAGGAGTAAAGATATTTGAATCTATATCGCTGGACGACATTGGCAATTCTGGATGCTCCGTCATATGATTCAACCGGGGGCCAAAGAGAGTCGCTTTGGACACGTGCTGCCGCACAAATCTTGTACATTTGGACCTCCTGGTCAAGATACGATGAGGCAGAATCCTGTCAAATTGGTAGCAGTAAAGATATTTGCATCTATATCATTGCACGACATTGGCAATTCTGGATGCCCCGTCTTATGATTCGACCGGTGGCCAAAGAGAGTCGCTTTGGACACGTGCTACCGCACAAATCTTGTACATTTGGACCCCCTGGTCAAGATACGATGAGGCAGAATCCTGTCAAATTGATAGCAGTAAAGATATTTGCATCTATATCATTGGACGACATTGGCAATTCTGGATGCTCCGGCTTACGATTCGACCTGGGTCAAAGAGAGTCGCTTTGGACAAGGGCTACCGCACAAATCTTGTACATTTTGACCTACTGGACAAGGTATGATAGAGGCAGAATCTTGCCACATTGATAGGAGAAAAGATATTTGCATCTGTATCATTGGACGACATTGGCAATTCTGGATGCTCCGGCTTACGATTCGACCTGGGTCAAAGAGAGTCGCTTTGGACAAGGGCTACCGCACAAATCCTGTACATTTTGACCTACTGGACAAGGTATGATTAGGCAGAATCCTATCACATTGGTAGCAGTAAAGATATTTGCATCTATATCATTGCACTACATTGGCAATTCTGGATGCCCCGACTTATGATTCGACCTGAGTCCAAAGAGAGTCGCTTTGGACAAGGGCTACCGCACAAATCTTGTACATTTGAACCTCCGGAACAAGGTACGATGAGGCAGAATCCTATCACATTGATAGGAGTAAAGATATTTGCATCTATATAATTGAACGACATTGGCAATTCTGGATGATCGGCATATGATTCGACCTGAGTCAAAGAGATTGACCTTTGTCAAGTGCTACCGCACAAGTCTTGTACATTTTGACCCCCTGGACAAGATATGATAGAGGCAGAATCCTGTCAAACTGATAGCAGTGAAGATGTTTGCATCTATATCATTGGACGACATTGGCAATTCTGGATGCTCCGGCTTATGATTCGACCTGAGTCAAAGAGAGTCGCTTTGGACAAGGGCTACCGCACAAATCTTGTACATTTGAACCTCCGGAACAAGGTATGTTGAGGCAGAATCCTATTACATTGATAGGAGTAAAGATATTTGCATCTATATAATTGGACGACATTGGCAATTCTGGATGATCGGCATATGATTCGACGTGAGTCAAAGAGATTGACCTTTGTCAAGTGCTAACGCACAAGTCTTGTACATTTTGACCCCCTTGACAAGATATGATAGAGGCAGAATCCTGTCAAATTGATAGGAGAAAAGATATTTGCATCTATATCATTGGACGACATTGGCAATTCTGGATGCTTTGGCTTACGATTCGACCTGAGTCCAAAGAGAGTCGCTTCGGACAAGTGCTACCGCAACAAGTCTTGTACATTTGGACCTCCTGTACAAGGTATGATGAGGCAGAATCCTATCACATTCATAGGAGTGATGATATTTGCATCTGTATCATTGGACGACATTGGCAATTCTGGATGCTCCGTCTTATGATTCGACCTGAGTCCAAAGAGAGTCGCTTTGGACAAGGGCTACCGCACAAATATTGTACATTTGAACATACGGATCAGGGTATGATGAGACAGAATCCTATCACATTCATAGGAGTGATGATATTTGCATCTGTATCATTGGACGACATTGGCAATTCTGGATGCCCCGTCCTATGATTCGACCTGAGTCCAAAGAGAGTCGCTTTGGACAAGGGCTACCGCACAAATCTTGTACATTTGGACCCCCTGGTCAAGATACGATTAGGCGGAATCCTGTCAAATTGATAGCAGTAAAGATATTTGCATCTATATCATTCCACGACATTGGCAATTCTGGATGGTTCGGCTTATGGGTCGACCTGAGGCCAAAGAGTTTCGCTTTTGTCTAGTCCTACCACACAAATCTTGTACACGTGATCCTCCTGGACAAGACACGATGAGCCAGAATCCTGTCGAATTGATAGGAGTGAAGATATTTGCATCCATATCATTGGGCTACATTGGCAATTCTGGATGCCCCGGCTTATGATTCGACCTGAGTCCAAGGAGAGTCGCTTTGGAGAAGGGCTACCGCGCAAATCTTGTACATTTGAACCTCCTGTACAAGGTATGATGACGCAGAATCCTATCACATTGATAGGAGTAAAGATATTTGCATCTATATCATTGGACGACATTGGCAATTCTGGATGATCGGAATATGATTCGACCTTAGTCAAAGAGATTGGCTTTTGTCAAGTGCTGCCGCACAAATCTTGTACACTTGACCTTCCTGGACAAGACACGATGAGGCAGAATCCTGTCAAACTGATAGGAGTAAAGATGTTTGCATCCATATCATTGGGCTACATTGGCAATTCTGGATGCCCCGGCTTATGATTCGACCTGAGTCCAAGGAGAGTCGCTTTGGACAAGGGCTACCGCATAAATATTGTACATTTGAACCTCCGGAACAAGGTATGATGAGGCAGAATCCTATCACATTGATGGGAGTAAAGATATTTGCATCTATATCATTGGACGACATTGGCAATTCTGGATTCTCAGCATATGATTCGACCTGAGTCCAACGAGAGTCGGTTTGGGCAAATGCTGCCGCCCAAAACATGTGCATTTGGACCTCCTGGAAAAGGTATGATGAGGCAGAATCCTGTCAAATTAATAGGAGAAAAGATACTTGCATCTGTATCATTGGACGACATGGCACTTCTGGATTCTTCGGCTTGTAATTCGACCTGAATCCAAAGAGAGTCGCTTTGGACAAGGGCTACCGTACAAATCTTTTACATTTGAACCTCCGGAACAAGGTATGATGAGGCAGAATCCTATCACATTGATAGGAGTAAAGATATTTGAATCTATATCACTGGACGAAATTGGCAATTCTGGATGCTCCGGCATATGATTCGACCGGGGGCCAAAGAGAGTCGCTTTGGACACGTAATACCACACAAATCTTGTACATTTGGACCCCCTGGTCAAGATACGATGAGGCAGAATCCTGTCAAATTGGTAGCAGTAAAGATATTTGCATCTATATCATTGGACGACAATGGCAATTCTGGATGCTCCGGCTTATGATTCGACCTGAATCCAAAGACAGTCGCTTTGGACAAGGGCTACCGCACAAATCTTGTACACTTGATCCTCCTGGACAAGACACGATGAGCCAGAATCCTGTCGAATTAATAGGAGTGAAGATATTTGCATCTCTATCATTGGACGCCATGGCAATGCTGGATGCTCCGGTATATGATTCGACCTGAGTCCAAGGAGAGTCGCTTTGGACAAGTGCTACCACCCAAACCTTGTACATTTGAACATCCGGAACAGGGTATGATGAGACAGAATCCTGTCAAATTGATAGGACTGAAGATGTTTGCATCTATATCTTTGGACGACATTGGCAATTCTGGATGCTCGGCATATGATTCGACCTGAGTCCAAAGAGAGTCGCTTTGGACAAGGGCTACCGCACAAATATTGTACATTTGAACCTCCGGAACAAGGTATGATGAGGCAGAATCCTATCACATTGATGGGAGTAAAGATATTTGCATCTATATCATTGGACGACATTGGCAATTCTGGTTTCTCAGCATATGATTCGACCTGAGTCCAACGAGAGTCGGTTTGGACAAATGCTGCGGCACAAAACTTGTGCATTTGGACCTCCTGGAAAAGGTATGCTGAGGCAGAATCCTATCACATTGATAGGAGTAAAGATATTTGCATCTATATCATTGGACGACATTGGCAATTCTGGATGATCGGAATATGATTCGACCTGAGTCAAAGAGATTGGCTTTTGTCAAGTGCTGCCGCACAAATCTTGTACACTTGATCCTCCTGGACAAGGTATGATGAAGCAGAATCCTGTCAAATTGATAGGAGTGAAGATATTTGCATCTCTATCATTGGACGCCATGGCAATGCAGGATGCTCCGGCTTATGATTCGACCTGAGTATGAGGGTCGCTTTGGACAAGGGCTCCCGCACAAATCTTGTACATTTTGACCTATTGGACAAGGTATGATGAGGCAGAATCCTGTCAAATTGATAGCAGTAAAGATATTTGCATCTATATCATTGGACGACATTGGCAATTCTGGATGCCCCGGCTTATGATTCGACCTGAGTCCAAAGAAAGTCGCTTTGGACAAGGGCTACCGCACAAATCTTGTACATTTGAACCTCCTGTACAAGGTATGATGAGGCAGAATCCTATCACATTCATAGGAGTGTTGATATTTGCATCAGTATCATTGGACGACATGGCAATTCTGGATGATTCGGCATATGAATCGACCTGAGTCCAAAGAGATTCGCTTTTGTGAAGTGCTAACGCACAAATCTTGTCCATTTTGACCTATTGGACAAGATATGATGAGGCAGAATCCTGTCAAATTGATAGGAGTGATGATATTTGCATCTGTATCATTGGACGACATGGCAATTCTGGATGCTTCGGCATATGAATCGACCTGAGTCCAAAGAGATTCGTTTTTGTGAAGTGCTAACGCACAAATCTTGTACATTTTGACCCCCTGGACAAGATATGATAGAGGCAGAATCCTGTCAAATTGATAGGAGAAAAGATATTTGCATCTGTATCATTGGACGACATTGGCAATTCTGGATGCTCCGGCTTATGATTCTACCTGAATCCAAAGAGAGTCGGTTTGGGCAAATGCTGCCGCCCAAAACATGTGCATTTGGACCTCCTGGAAAAGGTATGATGAGGCAGAATCCTGTCAAATTAATAGGAGTAAAGATATTTGCATCTATATCATTGGTCAACATCGGCAATTCTGGATGGTCCGGCTTATGGTTCGACATGAGGCCAAATAATGTCGCTTTGGACAAGTGGTACCGCAACAAATCTTGTACATTTTGCCCTACTGGACAAGGTATGATGAGGCAGAATCCTATCACATTGAAGGGAGTAAAGATATTTGAATCTATATCACTGGACGACATTGGCAATTCTGGATGCTCCGGCATATGATTCGACCGGTGGCCAAAGAGAGTCGCTTTGGACACGTGCTACCGCACAAATCTTGTACATTTGGACCCCCTGGTCAAGATACGATGAGGCAGAATCCTGTCAAATTGGTAGCAGTAAAGATATTTGCATCTATATCATTGCACGACATTGGCAATTCTGGATGGTTCGGCTTATGGATCGACCTGAGTCCAAAGAGTTTCGCTTTTGTCTAGTGCTACCGCACAAATCTTGTACATTTTGACCTACTGGACAAGGTATGATGAGGCAGAATCCTGTCAAATTGATAGCAGTAAAGATATTTGCATCTATATCATTGGGCTACATTGGCAATTCTGGATGCCCCGGCTTATGATTCGACCTGAGTCCAAGGAGAGTCGCTTTGGACAAGGGCTACCGCGCAAATCTTGTACATTTGAACCTCCTGTACAAGGTATGATGAGGCAGAATCCTATCACATTCATAGGAGTGATGATATTTGCATCTGTATCATTGGACGACATGGCACTTCTGGATTCTTCGGCTTGTAATTCGACCTGAATCCAAAGAGAGTCGCTTTGGACAAGGGCTACCGTACAAATCTTTTACATTTGAACCTCCGGAACAAGGTATGATGAGGCAGAATCCTATCACATTGATAGGAGTAAAGATATTTGAATCTATATCACTGGACGAAATTGGCAATTCTGGATGCTCCGGCATATGATTCGACCGGGGGCCAAAGAGAGTCGCTTTGGACACGTAATACCACACAAATCTTGTACATTTGGACCCCCTGGTCAAGATACGATGAGGCAGAATCCTGTCAAATTGGTAGCAGTAAAGATATTTGCATCTATATCATTGGACGACAATGGCAATTCTGGATGCTCCGGCTTATGATTCGACCTGAATCCAAAGACAGTCGCTTTGGACAAGGGCTACCGCACAAATCTTGTACACTTGATCCTCCTGGACAAGACACGATGAGCCAGAATCCTGTCGAATTAATAGGAGTGAAGATATTTGCATCTCTATCATTGGACGCCATGGCAATGCTGGATGCTCCGGTATATGATTCGACCTGAGTCCAAGGAGAGTCGCTTTGGACAAGTGCTACCACCCAAACCTTGTACATTTGAACATCCGGAACAGGGTATGATGAGACAGAATCCTGTCAAATTGATAGGACTGAAGATGTTTGCATCTATATCTTTGGACGACATTGGCAATTCTGGATGCTCGGCATATGATTCGACCTGAGTCCAAAGAGAGTCGCTTTGGACAAGGGCTACCGCACAAATATTGTACATTTGAACCTCCGGAACAAGGTATGATGAGGCAGAATCCTATCACATTGATGGGAGTAAAGATATTTGCATCTATATCATTGGACGACATTGGCAATTCTGGTTTCTCAGCATATGATTCGACCTGAGTCCAACGAGAGTCGGTTTGGACAAATGCTGCGGCACAAAACTTGTGCATTTGGACCTCCTGGAAAAGGTATGCTGAGGCAGAATCCTATCACATTGATAGGAGTAAAGATATTTGCATCTATATCATTGGACGACATTGGCAATTCTGGATGATCGGAATATGATTCGACCTGAGTCAAAGAGATTGGCTTTTGTCAAGTGCTGCCGCACAAATCTTGTACACTTGATCCTCCTGGACAAGGTATGATGAAGCAGAATCCTGTCAAATTGATAGGAGTGAAGATATTTGCATCTCTATCATTGGACGCCATGGCAATGCAGGATGCTCCGGCTTATGATTCGACCTGAGTATGAGGGTCGCTTTGGACAAGGGCTCCCGCACAAATCTTGTACATTTTGACCTATTGGACAAGGTATGATGAGGCAGAATCCTGTCAAATTGATAGCAGTAAAGATATTTGCATCTATATCATTGGACGACATTGGCAATTCTGGATGCCCCGGCTTATGATTCGACCTGAGTCCAAAGAAAGTCGCTTTGGACAAGGGCTACCGCACAAATCTTGTACATTTGAACCTCCGGAACTAGGTATGGTGAGGCAGAATCTTATCACATTGATAGGAGTAAAGATATTTGCATCTATATCATTGGTCGACATTGGCAATTCTGGATGCTCGGCATATGATTCGACCTGAGTTCAAAGAGTTTCGCTTTTGTGTAGAGCTACCGCACAAATCTTGTACACTTGAACCTCCTGGACAAGACACGATGATGCGGAATCCTGTCAAACTGATAGGAGTAAAGATGTTTGCATCTATATCATTGGGCTACATTGGCAATTCTGGATGCCCCGTCTTATGATTCGACCTGAGTCCAAGGAGAGTCGCTTTGGACAAGGGCTACCGCACAAATCTTGTACATTTGAACCTCCTGTACAAGGTATGATGAGGCAGAATCCTATCACATTCATAGGAGTGATGATATTTGCATCTGTATCATTGGACGACTTTGGCAATTCTGGATGCCCCGTTTTATGATTCGACCTGAGTCCAAGGAGAGTCGCTTTGGACAAGGGCTACCGCACAAATCTTGTACATTTGAACCTCCTGTACAAGGTATGATGAGGCAGAATCCTATCACATTCATAGGAGTGTTGATATTTGCATCAGTATCATTGGACGACATGGCAATTCTGGATGATTCGGCATATGAATCGACCTGAGTCCAAAGAGATTCGCTTTTGTGAAGTGCTAACGCACAAATCTTGTCCATTTTGACCTATTGGACAAGATATGATGAGGCAGAATCCTGTCAAATTGATAGGAGTGATGATATTTGCATCTGTATCATTGGACGACATGGCAATTCTGGATGCTTCGGCATATGAATCGACCTGAGTCCAAAGAGATTCGTTTTTGTGAAGTGCTAACGCACAAATCTTGTACATTTTGACCCCCTGGACAAGATATGATAGAGGCAGAATCCTGTCAAATTGATAGGAGAAAAGATATTTGCATCTGTATCATTGGACGACATTGGCAATTCTGGATGCTCCGGCTTATGATTCTACCTGAATCCAAAGAGAGTCGGTTTGGGCAAATGCTGCCGCCCAAAACATGTGCATTTGGACCTCCTGGAAAAGGTATGATGAGGCAGAATCCTGTCAAATTAATAGGAGTAAAGATATTTGCATCTATATCATTGGTCAACATCGGCAATTCTGGATGGTCCGGCTTATGGTTCGACATGAGTCCAAATAATGTCGCTTTGGACAAGTGGTACCGCAACAAATCTTGTACATTTTGACCTACTGGACAAGGTATCATGAGGCAGAATCCTATCACATTGAAGGGAGTAAAGATATTTGAATCTATATCACTGGACGACATTGGCAATTCTGGATGCTCCGGCATATGATTCGACCGGTGGCCAAAGAGAGTCGCTTTGGACACGTGCTACCGCACAAATCTTGTACATTTGGACCCCCTGGTCAAGATACGATGAGGCAGAATCCTGTCAAAATGGTAGCAGTAAAGATATTTGCATCTATATCATTGCACGACATTGGCAATTCTGGATGGTTCGGCTTATGGATCGACCTGAGTCCAAAAAGTTTCGCTTTTGTCTAGTGCTACCGCACAAATCTTGTACATTTTGACCTACTGGACAAGGTATGATGAGGCAGAATCCTGTCAAATTGATAGCAGTAAAGATATTTGCATCTATATCATTGGACGACATTGGCAATTCTGAATGATCGGCATATCATTCGACCTGAGTCAAAGAGATTGACTTTTGTCAAGTGCTACTGCACAAGTCTTGTACATTTTGACCCCCTGGACAAGATATGATAGAGGCAGAATCCTGCCACATTGATAGGAGAAAAGATATTTGCATCTGTATCATTGGACGACATTGGCAATTCTGGATGCTCTGGCTTATGATTCGACCTGAGTCCAAAGAGAGTCGCTTCGGACAAGTGCCACCGCAACAAGTCTTGTACATTTGGACCTCCTGTACAAGGTATGACGAGGCAGAATCCTGTCAAATTAATAGGAGTAAAGATATTTGCATCTATATCATTCCGATAAGATCGGCAATTTTTGTTACTTCGGCATATGGATCGACCTGAGTCCAACGAGTTTCGGTTTGGACAAATGCTGCTTCACAAAACTTGTGCATTAGGACCTCCTGGAAAAGGTATGCTGAGGCCGAATACTGTCACTATTATAGGAGTGAAGATATTTGCATCTATATCATTGGACGACATTGGCAATTCTGGATGCACCGGCTTATCCTTCGACCTGAATCCAAAGAGAATCGGTTTGGGCAAATGCTGCCGTCCAAAACATGTGCAGTTGGACCTCCTGGAAAAGGTATGACGAGGCAGAATCCTGTCAAATTAATAGGAGTAAAGATATTTGCATCTATATCATTGGTCAACATCGGCAATTCTGGATGGTCCGGCTTATGGTTCGACATGAGTCCAAATAATGTCACTTTGGACAAGTGGTACCGCAACAAATCGTGTACATTTGGACCCCCTGGACAAGATACGATGAGGCAGAATCCTGTCAAATTGGTAGCAGTAAAGATATTTGCATCTATATCATTGGACGACAATGGCAATTCTGGATGCTCCGGCTTATGATTCGACCTGAATCCAAAGACAGTCGCTTTGGACAAGGGCTACCGCGCAAATCTTGTACATTTGAACCTCCTGTACAAGGTATAATGAGGCAGAATCCTGTCAAATTGATAGCAGTAAAGATATTTGCATCTGTATCATTGGACGACATGGCAATTCTGGATGCTTCGGCATATGAATCGACCTGAGTCCAAAGAGATTCGCTTTTGTGAAGTGCTAACGCACAAATCTTGTACACTTGATCCTCCTGGACAAGACACGATGAGCCAGAATCCTGTCGAATTAATAGGAGTGAAGATATTTGCATCTCTATCATTGGACGCCATGGCAATGCTGGATGCTCCGGTTTATGATTCGACCTGAGTCCAAGGAGAGTCGCTTTGGACAAGTGCTACCACCCAAACCTTGTACATTTGAACATCCGGAACAGGGTATGATGAGACAGAATCCTGTCAAATTGATAGGAGTGAAGATGTTTGCATCTATATCATTGGACGACATTGGCAATTCTGGATGCTCCGGCATATGATTCGACCGGTGGCCAAAGAGAGTCGCTTTGGACACGTGCTACCGCACAAATCTTGTACATTTGGACCCCCTGGTCAAGATACGATGAGGCAGAATCCTGTCAAATTGATAGCAGTAAAGATATTTGCATCTATATCATTGGACGACATTGGCAATTCTGGATGCCCCGTCTTATGATTCGACCTGAGTCCAAAGAGAGTCGCTTTGGACAAGGGCTACCGCACAAATCTTGTACATTTGAATCTCCGGAACAAGGTATGATGAGGCAGAATCCTATCACATTGATAGGAGTAAAGATATTTGCATCTATATAATTGGACGACATTGGCAATTCTGGATGATCGGCATATGATTCGACCTGAGTCAAAGAGATTGACCTTTGTCAAGTGCTACCGCACAAGTCTTGTACATTTTGACCCCCTGGACAAGATATGATAGAGGCAGAATCCTGTCAAATTGATAGGAGAAAAGATATTTGCATCTATATCATTGGACGACATTGGCAATTCTTGATGCTTTGGCTTACGATTCGACCTGAGTCCAAAGAGAGTCGCTTCGGACAAGTGCTACCGCCCAAACCTTGTACATTTGAACATCCGGAACAGGGTATGATGAGGCAGAATCCTGTCAAATTGATAGCAGTGAAGATGTTTGCATCTATATCATTGGACGACATTGGCAATTCTGGATGCTCCGGCTTATGATTCGACCGGAGTCAAAGAGAGTCGCTTTGGACAAGGGCTACCGCACAAATCTTGTACATTTGAACCTCCGGAACAAGGTATGTTGAGGCAGAATCCTATCACATTGATAGGAGTGATGATATTTGCATCTATATTGTAGTATTATTAAGAGTATGGACGACTGAGTGTGGTGTGCGTGTATGTGTGTGTCCGAGGCAAGGTGTGTATGGGCATGTATGAAGAGTATGAACAACTGACTGTGGCGCATGTGTGTGTGTGTCCGGGGCAAGGTGTTGGGTGCAGGTATGACAGGTGTGAATGTGACTTACAATTAGCGGATCGCGATCGTCTATTAAACAATGGAAGATGATCGTGGGGGCATCGGGGAGAGCGAGAAAGAAATGCAAGAGCACTTGGTAACAGCGACTGAGCGTCGACAGATGTAAAAGTGTTTTTCCCTAAAATATATTATCCTTTCGCTTTCGTAATTTATATCGCGTCACCATCACTCCACCCGACCTTAATCCCTAAAATATCATTGGACGACATTGGCAATTCTGGATGCTTCGGCATATGAATCGACCTGAGTCCAAAGAGATTCGCTTTTGTGAAGTGCTAACGCACAAATCTTGTACATTTTGACCTACTGGACAAGGTATGATTAGGCAGAATCCTATCACATTGATAGGAGTAAAGATATTTGAATCTATATCACTGGACGACATTGGCAATTCTGGACGCTCCGGTTTATGATTCGACCTGAGTCCAAGGAGAGTCGTTTTGGACAAGTGCTACCGCCCAAACCTTGTACATTTGAACATCCGGAACAGGGTATGATGAGACAGAATCCTGTCAAATTGATAGGAGTGAAGATGTTTGCATCTATATCATTGGACGACATTGGCAATTCTGGATGCTCCGGCTTATGATTCGAACTGAGCCAAAGAGAGTCGCTTCGGACAAGGGCTACCGCACAAATCTTGTACATTTTGACCTACTGGACAAGGTATGATGAGGCAGAATCCTGTCAAATTGATAGCAGTAAAGATATTTGCATCTATATCATTGGACGACATTGGCAATTCTGGATGCCCCGTCTTATGATTCGACCTGAGTCCAAAGAGAGTCGCTTTGGACAAGGGCTACCGCACAAATCTTGTACATTTGAATCTCCGGAACAAGGTATGATGAGGCAGAATCCTATCACATTGATAGGAGTAAAGATATTTGCATCTATATAATTGGACGACATTGGCAATTCTGGAAGATCGGCATATGATTCGACCTGAGTCAAAGAGATTGACCTTTGTCAAGTGCTACCGCACAAGTCTTGTACATTTTGACCCCCTGGACAAGATATGATAGAGGCAGAATCCTGTCAAATTGATAGGAGAAAAGATATTTGCATCTATATAATTGGACGACATTGGCAATTCTGGATGCTCCGGCTTATGATTCGAACTGAGCCAAAGAGAGTCGCTTCGGACAAGGGCTACCGCACAAATCTTGTACATTTTGACCTACTGGACAAGGTATGATGAGGCAGAATCCTGTCAAATTGATAGCAGTGAAGATGTTTGCATCTATATCATTGGACGACATTGGCAATTCTGGATGCTCCGGCTTATGATTCGACCTGAGTCAAAGAGAGTCGCTTTAGACAAGGGCTACCGCACAAATATTGTACATTTGAACATCCGGAACAGGGTATGATGAGACAGAATCCTGTCAAATTGATAGCAGTGAAGATGTTTGCATCTATATCATTGGACGACATTAGCAATTCTGGATGCTCCGGCTTACGATTCGACCTGGGTCAAAGAGAGTCGCTTTGGACAAGGGCTACCGCACAAATCTTGTACATTTTGACCTACTGGACAAGGTATGATTAGGCAGAATCCTATCACATTGGTAGCAGTAAAGATATTTGCATCTATATCATTGCACTACATTGGCAATTCTGGATGCCCCGACTTATGATTCGACCTGAGTCCAAAGAGAGTCGCTTTGGACAAGGGCTACCGCACAAATCTTGTACATTTGAACCTCCGGAACAAGGTATGATGAGGCAGAATCCTATCACATTGATAGGAGTAAAGATATTTGCATCTATATAATTGAACGACATTGGCAATTCTGGATGATCGGCATATGATTCGACCTGAGTCAAAGAGATTGACCTTTGTCAAGTGCTACCGCACAAGTCTTGTACATTTTGACCCCCTGGACAAGATATGATAGAGGCAGAATCCTGTCAAACTGATAGCAGTGAAGATGTTTGCATCTATATCATTGGACGACATTGGCAATTCTGGATGCTCCGGCTTATGATTCGACTTGAATCAAAGAGAGTCGGTTTGGGCAAATGCTGCCGCCCAAAACATGTGCATTTGGACCTCCTGGAAAAGGTATGATGAGGCAGAATCCTGTCAAATTAATAGGAGTAAAGATATTTGCATCTATATCATTGGTCAACATCGGCAATTGTGGATGGTCCGGCTTATGGTTCGACATAAGTCCAAAGAATGTCGCTCTGGACAAGTGGTACCGCAACAAATCGTGTACATTTGGACCCCTTGGACAAGATACGATGAGGCAGAATCCTGTCAAATTGATAGGAGTAAAGATATTTGAATCTATATCGCTGGACGACATTGGCAATTCTGGATGCTCCGTCATATGATTCAACCGGGGGCCAAAGAGAGTCGCTTTGGACACGTGCTGCCGCACAAATCTTGTACATTTGGACCTCCTGGTCAAGATACGATGAGGCAGAATCCTGTCAAATTGGTAGCAGTAAAGATATTTGCATCTATATCATTGCACGACGTTGGCAATTCTGGATGCCCCGTCTTATGATTCGACCGGTGGCCAAAGAGAGTCGCTTTGGACACGTGCTACCGCACAAATCTTGTACATTTGGACCCCCTGGTCAAGATACGATGAGGCAGAATCCTGTCAAATTGATAGCAGTAAAGATATTTGCATCTATATCATTGGACGACATTGGCAATTCTGGATGCTCCGGCTTACGATTCGACCTGGGTCAAAGAGAGTCGCTTTGGACAAGGGCTACCGCACAAATCTTGTACATTTTGACCTACTGGACAAGGTATGATAGAGGCAGAATCTTGCCACATTGATAGGAGAAAAGATATTTGCATCTGTATCATTGGACGACATTGGCAATTCTGGATGCTCCGGCTTACGATTCGACCTGGGTCAAAGAGAGTCGCTTTGGACAAGGGCTACCGCACAAATCCTGTACATTTTGACCTACTGGACAAGGTATGATTAGGCAGAATCCTATCACATTGGTAGCAGTAAAGATATTTGCATCTATATCATTGCACTACATTGGCAATTCTGGATGCCCCGACTTATGATTCGACCTGAGTCCAAAGAGAGTCGCTTTGGACAAGGGCTACCGCACAAATCTTGTACATTTGAACCTCCGGAACAAGGTATGATGAGGCAGAATCCTATCACATTGATAGGAGTAAAGATATTTGCATCTATATAATTGAACGACATTGGCAATTCTGGATGATCGGCATATGATTCGACCTGAGTCAAAGAGATTGACCTTTGTCAAGTGCTACCGCACAAGTCTTGTACATTTTGACCCCCTGGACAAGATATGATAGAGGCAGAATCCTGTCAAACTGATAGCAGTGAAGATGTTTGCATCTATATCATTGGACGACATTGGCAATTCTGGATGCTCCGGCTTATGATTCGACCTGAGTCAAAGAGAGTCGCTTTGGACAAGGGCTACCGCACAAATCTTGTACATTTGAACCTCCGGAACAAGGTATGTTGAGGCAGAATCCTATTACATTGATAGGAGTAAAGATATTTGCATCTATATAATTGGACGACATTGGCAATTCTGGATGATCGGCATATGATTCGACGTGAGTCAAAGAGATTGACCTTTGTCAAGTGCTAACGCACAAGTCTTGTACATTTTGACCCCCTTGACAAGATATGATAGAGGCAGAATCCTGTCAAATTGATAGGAGAAAAGATATTTGCATCTATATCATTGGACGACATTGGCAATTCTGGATGCTTTGGCTTACGATTCGACCTGAGTCCAAAGAGAGTCGCTTCGGACAAGTGCTACCGCAACAAGTCTTGTACATTTGGACCTCCTGTACAAGGTATGATGAGGCAGAATCCTATCACATTCATAGGAGTGATGATATTTGCATCTGTATCATTGGACGACATTGGCAATTCTGGATGCTCCGTCTTATGATTCGACCTGAGTCCAAAGAGAGTCGCTTTGGACAAGGGCTACCGCACAAATATTGTACATTTGAACATACGGATCAGGGTATGATGAGACAGAATCCTATCACATTCATAGGAGTGATGATATTTGCATCTGTATCATTGGACGACATTGGCAATTCTGGATGCCCCGTCCTATGATTCGACCTGAGTCCAAAGAGAGTCGCTTTGGACAAGGGCTACCGCACAAATCTTGTACATGTGGACCCCCTGGTCAAGATACGATTAGGCGGAATCCTGTCAAATTGATAGCAGTAAAGATATTTGCATCTATATCATTCCACGACATTGGCAATTCTGGATGGTTCGGCTTATGGGTCGACCTGAGGCCAAAGAGTTTCGCTTTTGTCTAGTCCTACCACACAAATCTTGTACACGTGATCCTCCTGGACAAGACACGATGAGCCAGAATCCTGTCGAATTGATAGGAGTGAAGATATTTGCATCCATATCATTGGGCTACATTGGCAATTCTGGATGCCCCGGCTTATGATTCGACCTGAGTCCAAGGAGAGTCGCTTTGGAGAAGGGCTACCGCGCAAATCTTGTACATTTGAACCTCCTGTACAAGGTATGATGACGCAGAATCCTATCACATTGATAGGAGTAAAGATATTTGCATCTATATCATTGGACGACATTGGCAATTCTGGATGATCGGAATATGATTCGACCTTAGTCAAAGAGATTGGCTTTTGTCAAGTGCTGCCGCACAAATCTTGTACACTTGACCTTCCTGGACAAGACACGATGAGGCAGAATCCTGTCAAACTGATAGGAGTAAAGATGTTTGCATCCATATCATTGGGCTACATTGGCAATTCTGGATGCCCCGGCTTATGATTCGACCTGAGTCCAAGGAGAGTCGCTTTGGACAAGGGCTACCGCATAAATATTGTACATTTGAACCTCCGGAACAAGGTATGATGAGGCAGAATCCTATCACATTGATGGGAGTAAAGATATTTGCATCTATATCATTGGACGACATTGGCAATTCTGGATTCTCAGCATATGATTCGACCTGAGTCCAACGAGAGTCGGTTTGGGCAAATGCTGCCGCCCAAAACATGTGCATTTGGACCTCCTGGAAAAGGTATGATGAGGCAGAATCCTGTCAAATTAATAGGAGAAAAGATACTTGCATCTGTATCATTGGACGACATTGGCAATTCTGGATGCTCGGGCTTATGATTCGACCTGAGTCCAAAGAGAGTCGCTTCGGACAAGTGCCACCGCAACAAGTCTTGTACATTTGGACCCCCTGGTTAAGATACGATGAGGCAGAATCCTGGCAAATTGATAGGATTAAAGATATTTGCATCTATATCATTCCGATAAGATCGGCAATTTTTGTTACTTCGGCATATGGATCGACCTGAGTCCAACGAGAGTCGGTTTGGACAAGGGCTACCGCACAAATCTTGTACATTTGAACCTCCTGTACAAGGTATGATGAGGATGAATCCTATCACATTCATAGGAGTGATGATATTCGCATCTGTATCATTGGACGCCATGGCAATGCTGAATGCTCCGGCATATGATTCGACCTGGATCCAAAGACAGTCGCTTTGGACAAGGGCTACCGCACAAATCTTGTACATTTGAACCTCCTGTACAAGGTATGATGAGGATGAATCCTATCACATTCATAGGAGTGATGATATTCGCATCTGTATCATTGGACGCCATGGCAATGCTGAATGCTCCGGCATATGATTCGACCTGGATCCAAAGACAGTCGCTTTGGACAAGGGCTACCGCACAAATCTTGTTCATTTGAACCTCCTGTACAAGGTATGATGAGGCAGAATCCTATCACATTCATAGGAGTGTTGATATTTGCATCTGTATCATTGGACGACATGGCAATTCTGGATGCTTCGGCATATGAATCGACCTGAGTCCAAAGAGATTCGCTTTTGTGAAGTGCTAACGCACAAATCTTGTACATTTTGACCCCCTGGACAAGATATGATAGAGGCAGAATCCTGTCAAATTGATAGGAGAAAAGATATTTGCATCTGTATCATTGGACGACATTGGCAATTCTGGAAGCTCCGGCTTATGATTCGACCTGAATCCAAAGAGAGTCGGTTTGGGCAAATGCTGCCGCCCAAAACATGTGCATTTGGACCAACTGGAAAAGGTATGATGAGGCGGAATCCTGTCAAATTAATAGGAGTAAAGATATTTGCATCTATATCATTGGTCAACATCGGCAATTCTGGATGGTCCGGCTTATGGTTCGACATGAGGCCAAATAATGTCGCTTTGGACAAGTGGTACCGCAACAAATCTTGTACATTTTGCCCTACTGGACAAGGTATGATGAGGCAGAATCCTATCACATTGAAGGGAGTAAAGATATTTGAATCTATATCACTGGACGACATTGGCAATTCTGGATGCTCCGGCATATGATTCGACCGGTGGCCAAAGAGAGTCGCTTTGGACACGTGCTACCGCACAAATCTTGTACATTTGGACCCCCTGGTCAAGATACGATGAGGCAGAATCCTGTCAAATTGGTAGCAGTAAAGATATTTGCATCTATATCATTGCACGACATTGGCAATTCTGGATGGTTCGGCTTATGGATCGACCTGAGTCCAAAGAGTTTCGCTTTTGTCTAGTGCTACCGCACAAATCTTGTACATTTTGACCTACTGGACAAGGTATGATGAGGCAGAATCCTGTCAAATTGATAGCAGTAAAGATATTTGCATCTATATCATTGGGCTACATTGGCAATTCTGGATGCCCCGGCTTATGATTCGACCTGAGTCCAAGGAGAGTCGCTTTGGACAAGGGCTACCGCGCAAATCTTGTACATTTGAACCTCCTGTACAAGGTATGATGAGGCAGAATCCTATCACATTCATAGGAGTGATGATATTTGCATCTGTATCATTGGACGACATGGCACTTCTGGATTCTTCGGCTTGTAATTCGACCTGAATCCAAAGAGAGTCGCTTTGGACAAGGGCTACCGTACAAATCTTTTACATTTGAACCTCCGGAATAAGGTATGATGAGGCAGAATCCTATCACATTGATAGGAGTAAAGATATTTGAATCTATATCACTGGACGAAATTGGCAATTCTGGATGCTCCGGCATATGATTCGACCGGGGGCCAAAGAGAGTCGCTTTGGACACGTAATACCACACAAATCTTGTACATTTGGACCCCCTGGTCAAGATACGATGAGGCAGAATCCTGTCAAATTGGTAGCAGTAAAGATATTTGCATCTATATCATTGGACGACAATGGCAATTCTGGATGCTCCGGCTTATGATTCGACCTGAATCCAAAGACAGTCGCTTTGGACAAGGGCTACCGCACAAATCTTGTACACTTGATCCTCCTGGACAAGACACGATGAGCCAGAATCCTGTCGAATTAATAGGAGTGAAGATATTTGCATCTCTATCATTGGACGCCATGGCAATGCTGGATGCTCCGGCTTATGATTCGACCTGAGTCTGAGGGTCGCTTTGGACAAGGGCTCCCGCACAAATCTTGTACATTTTGACCTATTGGACAAGGTATGATGAGGCAGAATCCTGTCAAATTGATAGCAGTAAAGATATTTGCATCTATATCATTGGACGACATTGGCAATTCTGGATGCCCCGGCTTATGATTCGACCTGAGTCCAAAGAAAGTCGCTTTGGACAAGGGCTACCGCACAAATCTTGTACATTTGAACCTCCGGAACTAGGTATGGTGAGGCAGAATCTTATCACATTGATAGGAGTAAAGATATTTGCATCTATATCATTGGTCGACATTGGCAATTCTGGATGCTCGGCATATGATTCGACCTGAGTTCAAAGAGTTTCGCTTTTGTCTAGTGCTACCGCACAAATCTTGTACACTTGAACCTCCTGGACAAGACACGATGATGCGGAATCCTGTCAAACTGATAGGAGTAAAGATGTTTGCATCTATATCATTGGGCTACATTGGCAATTCTGGATGCCCCGTCTTATGATTCGACCTGAGTCCAAGGAGAGTCGCTTTGGACAAGGGCTACCGCACAAATCTTGTACATTTGAACCTCCTGTACAAGGTATGATGAGGCAGAATCCTATCACATTCATAGGAGTGATGATATTTGCATCTGTATCATTGGACGACTTTGGCAATTCTGGATGCCCCGTTTTATGATTCGACCTGAGTCCAAGGAGAGTCGCTTTGGACAATGGCTACCGCACAAATCTTATACATTTGAACCTCCTGTACAAGGTATGATGAGGCAGAATCCTATCACATTCATAGGAGTGATGATATTTGCATCTGTATCATTGGACGACATGGCAATTCTGGATGCTTCGGCATATGAATCGACCTGAGTCCAAAGAGATTCGGTTTTGTGAAGTTCTAACGCACAAATCTTGTACATTTTGACCTATTGGACAAGATATGATGAGACAGAATCCTGTCAAATTGATAGAAGTAAAGATATTTGCATCTATATCATTGGACGACATTGGCAATTCTGGATGCCCCGGCTTATGAATCGACCTGAGTCCAAGGAGAGTCGCTTTGGACAAGGGCTACCGCACAAATCTTGTACATTTGAACCTCCTGTACAAGGTATGATGAGGATGAATCCTATCACATTCATAGGAGTGATGATATTCGCATCTGTATCATTGGACGCCATGGCAATGCTGGATGCTCCGGCATATGATTCGACCTGGATCCAAAGACAGTCGCTTTGGACAAGGGCTACCGCACAAATCTTGTACATTTGAACCTCCTGTACAAGGTATGATGAGGCAGAATCCTATCACATTCATAGGAGTGTTGATAATTGCATCAGTTGCATTGGACGACATGGCAATTCTGGATGCTTCGGCATATGAATCGACCTGAGTCCAAAGAGATTCGGTTTTGTGAAGTTCTAACGCACAAATCTTGTACATTTTGACCTATTGGACAAGATATGATGAGACAGAATCCTGTCAAATTGATAGAAGTAAAGATATTTGCATCTATATCATTGGACGACATTGGCAATTCTGGATGCCCCGGCTTATGAATCGACCTGAGTCCAAGGAGAGTCGCTTTGGACAAAGGCTACCGCACAAATCTTGTACATTTGAACCTCCTGTACAAGGTATGATGAGGCTGAATCCTATCACATTCATAGGAGTGATGATATTCGCATCTGTATCATTGGACGCCATGGCAATGCTGGATGCTCCGGCATATGATTCGACCTGGATCCAAAGACAGTCGCTTTGGACAAGGGCTACCGCACAAATCTTGTACATTTGAACCTCCTGTACAAGGTATGATGAGGCAGAATCCTATCACATTCATAGGAGTGTTGATATTTGCATCAGTATCATTGGACGACATGGCAATTCTGGATGATTCGGCATATGAATCGACCCGAGTCCAAAGAGATTCGCTTTTGTGAAGTGCTAACGCACAAATCTTGTACATTTTGACCTATTGGACAAGATATGATGAGGCAGAATCCTGTCAAATTGATAGGAGTGATGATATTTGCATCTGTATCATTGGACGACATGGCAATTCTGGATGCTTCGGCATATGATTCGACCGGTGGCCAAAGAGAGTCGCTTTGGACACGTGCTACCGCACAAATCTTGTACATTTTGACCTACTGGACAAGGTATCATGAGGCAGAATCCTATCACATTGAAGGGAGTAAAGATATTTGAATCTATATCACTGGACGACATTGGCAATTCTGGATGCTCCGGCATATGATTCGACCGGTGGCCAAAGAGAGTCGCTTTGGACACGTGCTACCGCACAAATCTTGTACATTTGAACCTCCTGTACAAGGTATGATGAGGCTGAATCCTATCACATTCATAGGAGTGATGATATTCGCATCTGTATCATTGGACGCCATGGCAATGCTGGATGCTCCGGCATATGATTCGACCTGGATCCAAAGACAGTCGCTTTGGACAAGGGCTACCGCACAAATCTTGTACATTTGAACCTCCTGTACAAGGTATGATGAGGCAGAATCCTATCACATTCATAGGAGTGTTGATATTTGCATCAGTATCATTGGACGACATGGCAATTCTGGATGATTCGGCATATGAATCGACCTGAGTCCAAAGAGATTCGCTTTTGTGAAGTGCTAACGCACAAACCTTGTACATTTTGACCTATTGGACAAGATATGATGAGGCAGAATCCTGTCAAATTGATAGGAGTGATGATATTTGCATCTGTATCATTGGACGACATGGCAATTCTGGATGCTTCGGCATATGAATGGACCTGAGTCCAAAGAGATTCGCTTTTGTGAAGTGCTAACGCACAAATCTTGTACATTTTGACCCCCTGGACAAGATATGATAGAGGCAGAATCCTGTCAAATTGATAGGAGAAAAGATATTTGCATCTGTATCATTGGACGACATTGGCAATTCTGGATGCTCCGGCTTATGATTCGACCTGAATCCAAAGAGAGTCGGTTTGGGCAAATGCTGCCGCCCAAAACATGTGCATTTGGACCTCCTGGAAAAGGTATGATGAGGCAGAATCCTGTCAAATTAATAGGAGTAAAGATATTTGCATCTATATCATTGGTCAACATCGGCAATTCTGGATGGTCCGGCTTATGGTTCGACATGAGTCCAAATAATGTCGCTTTGGACAAGTGGTACCGCAACAAATCTTGTACATTTTGACCTACTGGACAAGGTATGATGAGGCAGAATCCTATCACATTGATAGGAGTAAAGATATTTGAATCTATATCACTGGACGACATTGGCAATTCTGGATGCTCCGGCATATGATTCGACCGGGGGCCAAAGAGAGTCGCTTTGGACACGTGCTACCGCACAAATCTTGTACATTTGGACCCTCTGGTCAAGATACGATGAGGCAGAATCCTGTCATATTGATAGCAGTAAAGATAATTGCATCTGTATCATTGGACGACATGGCAATTCTGGATGCTTCGGCATATGAATCGACCTGAGTCCAA
This sequence comes from Priocnemis perturbator, assembly GCA_963942575.1. Lineage (NCBI taxonomy): Eukaryota > Metazoa > Arthropoda > Insecta > Hymenoptera > Pompilidae > Priocnemis > Priocnemis perturbator. The sequence goes on from CAWWDK010000174.1 coordinate 427,505, forward strand.
ACAGATTCGCTTTTGTGAAGTGCTAACGCACAAATCTTGTACACTTGATCCTCCTGGACAAGACACGATGAGCCAGAATCCTGTCGAATTAATAGGAGTGAAGATATTTGCATCTCTATCATTGGACGCCATGGCAATGCTGGATGCTCCGGTTTATGATTCGACCTGAGTCCAAGGAGAGTCGCTTTGGACAAGTGCTACCACCCAAACCTTGTACATTTGAACATCCGGAACAGGGTATGATGAGACAGAATCCTGTCAAATTGATAGGAGTGAAGATGTTTGCATCTATATCTTTGGACGACATTGGCAATTCTGGATGCTCGGCATATGATTCGACCTGAGTCCAAAGAGAGTCGCTTTGGACAAGGGCTACCGCACAAATATTGTACATTTGAACCTCCGGAACAAGGTATGATGAGGCAGAATCCTATCACATTGATGGGAGTAAAGATATTTGCATCTATATCATTGGACGACATTGGCAATTCTGGATTCTCAGCATATGATTCGACCTGAGTCCAACGAGAGTCGGTTTGGACAAATGCTGCGGCACAAAACTTGTGCATTTGGACCTCCTGGAAAAGGTATGCTGAGGCAGAATCCTATCACATTGATAGGAGTAAAGATATTTGCATCTATATCATTGGACGACATTGGCAATTCTGGATGATCGGAATATGATTCGACCTGAGTCAAAGAGATTGGCTTTTGTCAAGTGCTGCCGCACAAATCTTGTACACTTGATCCTCCTGGACAAGGTATGATGAAGCAGAATCCTGTCAAATTGATAGGAGTGAAGATATTTGCTTCTCTATCATTGGACGCCATGGCAATGCTGGATGCTCCGGCTTATGATTCGACCTGAGTCTGAGGGTCGCTTTGGACAAGGGCTCCCGCACAAATCTTGTACATTTTGACCTATTGGACAAGGTATGATGAGGCAGAATCCTGTCAAATTGATAGCAGTAAAGATATTTGCATCTATATCATTGGACGACATTGGCAATTCTGGATGCCCCGGCTTATGATTCGACCTGAGTCCAAAGAAAGTCGCTTTGGACAAGGGCTACCGCACAAATCTTGTACATTTGAACCTCCGGAACTAGGTATGGTGAGGCAGAATCTTATCACATTGATAGGAGTAAAGATATTTGCATCTATATCATTGGTCGACATTGGCAATTCTGGATGCTCGGCATATGATTCGACCTGAGTTCAAAGAGTTTCGCTTTTGTCTAGTGCTACCGCACAAATCTTGTACACTTGAACCTCCTGGACAAGACACGATGATGCGGAATCCTGTCAAACTGATAGGAGTAAAGATGTTTGCATCTATATCATTGGGCTACATTGGCAATTCTGGATGCCCCGTCTTATGATTCGACCTGAGTCCAAGGAGAGTCGCTTTGGACAAGGGCTACCGCACAAATCTTGTACATTTGAACCTCCTGTACAAGGTATGATGAGGCAGAATCCTATCACATTCATAGGAGTGATGATATTTGCATCTGTATCATTGGACGACTTTGGCAATTCTGGATGCCCCGTTTTATGATTCGACCTGAGTCCAAGGAGAGTCGCTTTGGACAAGGGCTACCGCACAAATCTTGTACATTTGAACCTCCTGTACAAGGTATGATGAGGCAGAATCCTATCACATTCATAGGAGTGTTGATATTTGCATCAGTATCATTGGACGACATGGCAATTCTGGATGATTCGGCATATGAATCGACCTGAGTCCAAAGAGATTCGCTTTTGTGAAGTGCTAACGCACAAATCTTGTACATTTTGACCTATTGGACAAGATATGATGAGGCAGAATCCTGTCAAATTGATAGGAGTGATGATATTTGCATCTGTATCATTGGACGACATGGCAATTCTGGATGCTTCGGCATATGAATCGACCTGAGTCCAAAGAGATTCGCTTTTGTGAAGTGCTAACGCACAAATCTTGTACATTTTGACCTATTGGACAAGATATGATGAGGCAGAATCCTGTCAAATTAATAGGAGTAAAGATATTTGCATCTATATCATTGGTCAACATCGGCAATTCTGGATGGTCCGGCTTATGGATCGACCTGAGTCCAAAGAGTTTCGCTTTTGTCTAGTGCTACCGCACAAATCTTGTACATTTTGACCTACTGGACAAGGTATGATGAGGCAGAATCCTGTCAAATTGATAGCAGTAAAGATATTTGCATCTATATCATTGGACGACATTGGCAATTCTGAATGATCGGCATATCATTCGACCTGAGTCAAAGAGATTGACTTTTGTCAAGTGCTACTGCACAAGTCTTGTACATTTTGACCCCCTGGACAAGATATGATAGAGGCAGAATCCTGCCACATTGATAGGAGAAAAGATATTTGCATCTGTATCATTGGACGACATTGGCAATTCTGGATGCTCTGGCTTATGATTCGACCTGAGTCCAAAGAGAGTCGCTTCGGACAAGTGCCACCGCAACAAGTCTTGTACATTTGGACCTCCTGTACAAGATATGATAGAGGCAGAATCCTGTCAAATTGATAGGAGAAAAGATATTTGCATCTGTATCATTGGACGACATTGGCAATTCTGGATGCTCCGGCTTATGATTCTACCTGAATCCAACGAGAGTCGGTTTGGACAAATGCTGCTTCACAAAACTTGTGCATTTGGACCTCCTGGAAAAGGTATGCTGAGGCCGAATACTGTCACTATTATAGGAGTGAAGATATTTGCATCTATATCATTGGACGACATTGGCAATTCTGGATGCACCGGCTTATCCTTCGACCTGAATCCAAAGAGAATCGGTTTGGGCAAATGCTGCCGTCCAAAACATGTGCAGTTGGACCTCCTGGAAAAGGTATGACGAGGCAGAATCCTGTCAAATTAATAGGAGTAAAGATATTTGCATCTATATCATTGGTCAACATCGGCAATTCTGGATGGTCCGGCTTATGGTTCGACATGAGTCCAAATAATGTCGCTTTGGACAAGTGGTACCGCAACAAATCGTGTACATTTGGACCCCCTGGACAAGATACGATGAGGCAGAATCCTGTCAAATTGGTAGCAGTAAAGATATTTGCATCTATATCATTGGACGACAATGGCAATTCTGGATGCTCCGGCTTATGATTCGACCTGAATCCAAAGACAGTCGCTTTGGACAAGGGCTACCGCGCAAATCTTGTACATTTGAACCTCCTGTACAAGGTATGATGAGGCAGAATCCTGTCAAATTGATAGCAGTAAAGATATTTGCATCTGTATCATTGGACGACATGGCAATTCTGGATGCTTCGGCATATGAATCGACCTGAGTCCAAAGAGATTCGCTTTTGTGAAGTGCTAACGCACAAATCTTGTACACTTGATCCTCCTGGACAAGACACGATGAGCCAGAATCCTGTCGAATTAATAGGAGTGAAGATATTTGCATCTCTATCATTGGACGCCATGGCAATGCTGGATGCTCCGGTTTATGATTCGACCTGAGTCCAAGGAGAGTCGCTTTGGACAAGTGCTACCACCCAAACCTTGTACATTTGAACATCCGGAACAGGGTATGATGAGACAGAATCCTGTCAAATTGATAGGAGTGAAGATGTTTGCATCTATATCATTGGACGACATTGGCAATTCTGGATGCTCCGGCATATGATTCGACCGGTGGCCAAAGAGAGTCGCTTTGGACACGTGCTACCGCACAAATCTTGTACATTTGGACCCCCTGGTCAAGATACGATGAGGCAGAATCCTGTCAAATTGGTAGCAGTAAAGATATTTGCATCTATATCATTGCATGACATTGGCAATTCTGGATGGTTCGGCTTATGGATCGACCTGAGTCCAAAGAGTTTCGCTTTTGTCTAGTGCTACCGCACTAATCTTGTACATTTCGACCTACTGGACAAGGTATGATGAGGCAGAATCCTGTCAAATTGATAGCAGTAAAGATATTTGCATCTATATCATTGGACGACATAGGCAATTCTGGATGCCCCGGCTTATGATTCGATCTGAGTCCAAAGAGAGTCGCTTTGGACAAGGGCGACCGCACAAATCTTGTACATTTGAACCTCCGGAATAAGGCATGATGAGGCAGAATCCTATCATATTGATAGGAGTAAAGATATTTGCATCTATATCATTGGACGACATTGGCAATTCTGAATGATCGGCATATGATTCGACCTGAGTCAAAGAGATTGAGTTTTGTCAAGTGCTACCGCACAAGTCTTGTACATTTTGACCCCCTGGACAAGATATGATAGAGGCAGAATCCTGCCACATTGATAGGAGAAAAGATATTTGCATCTGTATCATTGGACGACATTGGCAATTCTGGATGCTCTGGCTTATGATTCGACCTGAGTCCAAAGAGAGTCGCTTCGGACAAGTGCCACCGCAACAAGTCTTGTACATTTGGACCTCCTGTACAAGGTATGACGAGGCAGAATCCTATCACATTCTTAGGAGTGATGATATTTGCATCAGTATCATTGGACGACATGGCAATTCTGGATGCTTTGGCGTATGAATCGACCTGAGTCCAAAGAGATTCGCTTTTGTGAAGTGCTAACGCACAAATCTTGTACATTTTGACCTATTGGACAAGATGCGATGAGGCAGAATCCTGTCAAATTGGTAGCAGTAAAGATATTTGCATCTATATCATTGCACGACATTGGCAATTCTGGATGGTTCGGCTTATGGATCGACCTGAGTCCAAAGAGTTTCGCTTTTGTCTAGTGCTACCGCACAAATCTTGTACATTTTGACCTACTGGACAAGGTATGATGGGGCAAAATCCTGTCAAATTGATAGCAGTAAAGATATTTGCATCTATATCATTGGACGACATTGGCAATTCTGAATGATCGGCATATGATTCGACCTGAGTCAAAGAGATTGACTTTTGTCAAGTGCTACTGCACAAGTCTTGTACATTTTGACCCCCTGGACAAGATATGATAGAGGCAGAATCCTGCCACATTGATAGGAGAAAAGATATTTGCATCTGTATCATTGGACGACATTGGCAATTCTGGATACTCGGGCTTATGATTCGACCTGAGTCCAAAGAGAATCGCTTCGGACAAGTGCCACCGCAACAAGTCTTGTACATTTGGACCCCCTGGTTAAGATACGATGAGGCAGAATCCTGGCAAATTGATAGGATTAAAGATATTTGCATCTATATCATTCCGATTAGATCGGAAATTTTTGTTACTTCGGCATATGGATCGACCTGAGTCCAACGAGAGTCGGTTTGGACAAATGCTGCTTCACAAAACTTGTGCATTTGGACCTCCTGGAAAAGGTATGCTGAGGCAGAATACTGTCACAATGATAGGAGTGAAGATATTTGCATCTATATCATTGGACGACATTGGCAATTCTGGATGCACCGGCTTATGATTCGACCTGAGTCCAAAGAGAGTCGCTTTGGACAAGTGCTACCGCACAAATCTTGTACATTTGGACCTCCTGTACAAGGAATGATGAGGCAGAATCCTATCACATTGATAGGAGAAAAGATATTTGCATCTATATCATTGTACGACATTGGCAATTCTGGATGCTCTGGCTTATGATTCGACCTGAGTCCAAAGAGATTCGGTTTGGGCAAATGCTGCCGCCCAAAACATGTGCATTTTGACCTACTGGAAAAGGTATGATGAGGAAAAATCCTGTCACATTGATAGGAGTGCAGATATTTGCATTTATATCATTGGACGACATAGGCAATGCTGGATGCTCCGGTTTATGATTCGACCTGAATCCAAAGACAATCGCTTTGGACAAGGGCTACCGCACAAATCTTGTACATTTGAACCTCCTGTACAAGGTATGGTGAGGCAGGATCCTATCACATTCATAGGAGTCATGATATTTGCATCTGTTTCATTGGACGACATGGCAATTCTGGATGGTTCGGCATATGAATCGACCTCAGGCCAAAGAGATTCGCTTTTGTGTAGTGCTAACGCACAAATCTTGTACATTTGGACCCCCTGAACAAGATACGATGAGGCAGAATCCTGTCAAATTGATAGCAGTAAATATATTTGCATCTATATCATTGGACGATAATGGCAATTCTGGATGCTCCGGCTTATGATTCGACCTGAATCCAAAGACAGTCGCTTTGGACAAGTGCTACCGCCCAAACCTTGTACATTTGAACATCCGGAACAGGGTATGATGAGACAGAATCCTGTCAAATTGAAAGTAGTGAAGATGTTTGCATCTATATCATTGGACGACATTGGCAATTCTGGATGCTCCGGCTTATGATTCGAACTGAATCCAAAGAGTTTCACTTTTGTCTAGTGCTACCGCACAAATCTTGTACACTTGATCCTCCTGGACAAGGTATGATGAGGCAGAATCCTATCACATTCATAGGAGTGATGATATTTGCATCTGTATCATTGGACGACATGGCAATTCTGGATGCTTCGGCATATGAATCGACTTGAGTCCAAAGAGATTCGGTTTTGTGAAGTGCTAACGCACAAATCTTGTACATTTTGACCTATTGGACAAGATATGATGAGACAGAATCCTGTCAAAATGATAGCAGTAAAGATATTTGCATCTATATCATTGCACGACATTGGCAATTCTGGATGGTTCGGCTTATGTATCGACTTGAGTCCAAAGAGTTCCGCTTTTGTCTTGTGCTACCACACAAATCTTGTACACTTGATCCTCCTGGACAAGACACGATGAGGCAGAATCCTATCACATTGATAGAAGTAAAGATATTTGCATCTATATCACTGGACGACATCGGCAATTCTGGATGCTTCGGCATATGATTCCACCGGGGGCCTAAGAGAGTCGCTTTGGACACGTGCCACCGCACAAATCTTGTACATTTGGACCCCCTGGACAAGATACGACGAGGCAGAATCCTGTCAAATTGATAGCAGTAAAGATATTTGCATCTATATCATTGCACGACATTGGCAATTGTGGAAGGTTCTGCTTATGTATCGACTTGAGTCCAAAGAGTTTCGCTTTTGTCTAGTGCTACCACACAAATCTTGTACACTTGATCCTCCTGGACAAGACACGATGAGGCAGAATCCTATCACATTGATAGGAGTAAAGATATTTGCATCTATATCACTGGACGACATTGGCAATTCTGGATGCTTCGGCATATGATTCCACCGGGGGCCAAAGAGAGTCGCTTTGGACACGTGCCACCGCACAAATCTTGTACATTTGGACCCCCTGGACAAGACACGATGAGGCAGAATCCTGTCAAATTGGTAGGAGTAAAGATATTTGCATCTATATCATTGGACGACATTGGCAATTCTGGATGATCGGCATATGATTCGACCTGAGTCCAAAGAGAGTCGCTTTGGACAAGTGCTACCGCACAAATCTTGTACATTTGGACCTCCTGTACAAGGTATGATGAGGCAGAATCTTATCACATTGATAGGAGTAAAGATATTTGCATCTATACCATTGCACGACATTGGCAATTCTTGATGCTTCGGCATATGGATCGACCTGAGTCCAAAGAGTTTCGCTTTGGACAAGTGCTACCGCACAACTCTTGTACATTTGGACCTCCTGTACAAGGTATGATGAGGCAGAATCCTATCACATATGATTCGAGCGGGGGCGCAAGAAAGTCGCTTTGGACACGTGCTACCGCACAAATCTTGTACATTTGGACCCCCTGGACAAGATACGATGAGGCAGAATCCTGTCAAATTGATAGCAGTAAAGATATTTGCATCTATATCATTGGACGACATTGGCAATTCTGGATGTTCGGCATATGATTCGACCTGAGTCAAAGAGATTGACTTTTGTCAAGTGCTATCGCACAAGTCTTGTACATTTGGACCCCCCGGACAAGATATGATGAGGCAGAATCCTGTCAAATTGATAGAAGTAAAGATATTTGATTCTATATCATTGGACGACATTGGCAATTCTGGATGATCGGCATATGATTCGACCTGAGTCCAAAGAGATTCGGTTTGGGCAAATGCTGCCGCCCAAAACATGTGCATTTGGACCTCCTGGAAAAGGTATGATGAGGAAAAATCCTGTCACATTGATAGGAGTGCAGATATTTGCATCTATATCATTAGACGGCATTGGCAATTCTGGATGCTCAGGCTTATGATTCGACCTGAGTCCAAAGAGAGTCGCTTTGGACAAGGGCTACCGCACAAATCTTGTACATTTGGACCCCCTGGACAAGATACGATGAGGCAGAATCTTGTCAAATTGATAGCAGTAAAGATATTTGCATGTATATCATTGGAAGACATTGGCAATTCTGGATGCTCAGGCTTATGATTCGACCTGAGTCAAAAGAGATTCGCTTTTGTGAAGTGCTAACGCACAAATCTTGTACATTTTGACCTCCTGTACAAGATATGATGAGGCAGAATCCTATCACATTCATAGGAGTGATGATATTTGCATCTCTATCATTGGACGACATTGGCAATTCTGGATGCCCCGTCTTATGATTCGACCTGAGTCCAAGGAGAGTCGCTTTGGACAAGTGCTACCGCCCAAACCTTGTACATTTGAACATCCGGAACAGGGTATGATGAGACAGAATCCTGTCAAATTGAAAGTAGTGAAGATGTTTGCATCCATATCATTGGACGACATTGGCAATTCTGGATGCTCCGGCTTATGATTCGACCTGAGTCCAAAGAGAGTCGCTTTGGACAAGGGCTACCGCACAAATCTTATACATTTGAATCTCCGGAACAAGATATGACGAGGCAGAATCCTATCACATTGATAGGAGTAAAGATATTTGCATTTATTTCATTGGATGACATTGGCAATTCTGGATGCTCGGCATATGATTCGACCTGAGTTCAAAGAGTTTCGCTTTTGTCTAGAGCTACCGCACAAATCTTGTACACTTGATCCTCCTGGACAAGACACGATGAGGCAGAATCCTATCACATTGATAGGAGTAAAGATATTTGCATCTATATCATTGGACGACATTGGCAATTCTGGATGCTCTGGCTTATGATTCGACCTGAGTCCAAAGAGAGTCGCTTCGGACAAGTACTACCGCAACAAGTCTTGTACATTTGAACCTCCTGTACAAGGTATGATGAGGCAGAATCCTATCACATTCATAGGAGTGATGATATTTGCATCTCTATCATTGGACGACATTGGCAATTCTGGATGCCCCGTCTTATGATTCGACCTGAGTCCAAGGAGAGTCGCTTTGGACAAGTGCTACCGCCCAAACCTTGTACATTTGAACATCCGGAACAGGGTATGATGAGACAGAATCCTGTCAAATTGAAAGTAGTGAAGATGTTTGCATCTATATCATTGGACGACATTGGCAATTCTGGATGCTCCGGCTTATGATTCGACCTGAGTCCAAGGAGAGTCGCTTTGGACAAGTGCTACCGCCCAAACCTTGTACATTTGAACATCCGGAACAGGGTATGATGAGACAGAATCCTGTCAAATTGAAAGTAGTGAAGATGTTTGCATCTATATCATTGGACGACATTGGCAATTCTGGATGCTCCGGCTTATGATTCGACCTGAGTCCAAAGAGAGTCGCTTTAGACAAGGGCTACCGCACAAATCTTATACATTTGAATCTCCGGAACAAGATATGATGAGGCAGAATCCTATCACATTCATAGGAGTGATGATATTTGCATCTGTATCATTGGACGACATGGCAATTCTGGATGCTTCGGCATATGAATCGATCTGAGTCCAAAGAGATTCGCTTTTGTGAAGTGCTAACGCACAAATCTTGTGCATTTTGACCTCCTGTACAAGGTATGATGAGGCAGAATCCTATCACATTCATAGGAGTGATGATATTTGCATCTCTATCATTGGACGACATTGGCAATTCTGGATGCCCCGTCTTATGATTCGACCTGAGTCCAAGGAGAGTCGCTTTGGACAAGTGCTACCGCCCAAACCTTGTACATTTGAACATCCGGAACAGGGTATGATGAGACAGAATCCTGTCAAATTGATAGCAGTAAAGATATTTGCATCTATATCATTCCACGACATTGGCAATTCTGAATGGTTCGGCTTATGGATCGACCTGAATCCAAAGAGTTTCGCTTTTGTCTAGTGCTACCGCACAAATCTTGTACACTTGATCCTCCTGGACAAGACACGATGAGCCAGAATCCTGTCGAATTGATAGGAGTGAAGATATTTGCATCTCTATCATTGGACGCCATGGCAATGCTGGATGCTCCGGTTTTTGATTCGACCTGAGTCCAAGGAGAGTCGCTTTGGACAAGTGCTACCGCCTAAACCTTGCACATTTGAACATCCGGAACAGGGTATGATGAGACAGAATCCTGTCGAGTTGATAGGAGTGATGATATTTGCATCTGTATCATTGGACGACATGGCAATTCTGGATGCTTCGGCATATGAATCGACCTGAGTCCAAAGAGATTCGCTTTTGTGTAGTGCTAACGCACAAATCTTGTACATTTGGACCCCCTGAACAAGATACGATGAGGCAGAATCCTGTCAAATTGATAGCAGTAAATATATTTGCATCTATATCATTGGACGATAATGGCAATTCTGGATGCTCCGGCTTATGATTCGACCTGAATCCAAAGACAGTCACTTTGGACAAGGGCTACCGCACAAATCTTGTACATTTGAACCTCCTGTACACGGTATGATGAGGCAGAATCCTATCACATTCATAGGAGTGATGATATTTGCATCTGTATCATTGGACGACATGGCAATTCTGGATGCTTCGGCATATGAATCGACCTGAGTCAAAAAAGATTCGCTTTTGTGAAGTGCTAACGCACAAATCTTGTACATTTTGACCTCCTGTACAAGATATGATGAGGCAGAATCCTATCACATTCATAGGAGTGATGATATTTGCATCTCTATCAATGGACGACATTGGCAATTCTGGATGCCCCGTCTTATGATTCGACCTGAGTCCAAGGAGAGTCGCTTTGGACAAGTGCTACCGCCCAAACCTTGTACATTTGAACATCCGGAACAGGGTATGATGAGACAGAATCCAGTCAAATTGAAAGTAGTGAAGATGTTTGCATCCATATCATTGGACGACATTGGCAATTCTGGATGCTCCGGTTTATGATTCGACCTGAGTCCAAAGAGAGTCGCTTTGACAAGGGCTACCGCACAAATCTTATACATTTGAATCTCCGGAACAAGATATGACGAGGCAGAATCCTATCACATTGATAGGAGTAAAGATATTTGCATTTATTTCATTGGACGACATTGGCAATTCTGGATGCTCGGCATATGATTCGACCTGAGTTCAAAGAGTTTCGCTTTTGTCTAGAGCTACCGCACAAATCTTGTACACTTGATCCTCCTGGACAAGACACGATGAGGCAGAATCCTATCACATTGATAGGAGTAAAGATATTTGCATCTATATCATTGGACGACATTGGCAATTCTGGATGATCGGCATATGATTCGACCTGAGTCAAAGAGATTGACTTTTGTCAAGTGCTACCGCACAAGTCTTGTACATTTGGACCCCCTGGACAAGATATGGTGAGGCAGAATCCTGTCAAATTGATAGGAGAAAAGATATTTGCATCTATATCATTGGACGACATTGGCAATTCTGGATGCTCTGGCTTATGATTCGACCTGAGTCCAAAGAGATTCGGTTTGGGCAAATGCTGCCGCCCAAAACATGTGCATTTGGACCTCCTGGAAAAGGTATGATGAGGCAGAATTCTGTCACATTGATAGGAGTGGAAATATTTGCATCAATATCATTAGACGGCATTGGCAATTCTGGATGCTCAGGCTTATGATTCGACATGAGTCCAAAGATAGTCGCTTTGGACAAGTGCTACCCTACAAATCTTGTACATTTTGACCTACTGGAAAAGGTATGATGAGGCAGAATCCTGTCAAATTGATAGCAGTAAAGATATTTGCTTCTATATCATTGGACGACATTGGCAATTCTTGATGCCCCGGCTTATGATTCGACCTGAGTCAAAGAGATTGACTTTTGTCAAGTGCTACCGCACATGTCTTGTACATTTTGACCCCCTGGACAAGATATGATAGAGGCAGAATCCTGTCAAATTGATAGGAGAAAAGATATTTGCATCTATATCATTGGACGACATTGGCAATTCTGGATGGTTCGGCTTATGGATCGACCTGAGTCCAAAGAGTTTCGCTTTTGTCTAGTGCTACCGCACAAATCTTGTACACTTGATCCTCCTGGACAAGACACGATGAGCCAGGATCCTGTCGAATTTTTAGGAGTGAAGATATTTGCATCTCTATTATTTGACGCCATGGCAATGCTGGATGCTCCGGTTTATGATTCGACCTGAGTCCAAGGAGAGTCGGTATGGACAAGTACTACCGCACCAAGTCTTGTATATTTGGACCTCCTGTACAAGGTATGACGAGGCAGAATCCTATCACATTCATAGGAGTGATGATATTTGCATCTGTATCATTGGACGACATTGGCAATTCTGGATGCCCCGTCTTATGATTCGTCCTGAGTCCAAAGAGAGTCGCTTTGGAAAAGGGCTACCGCACAAATCTTGTACATTTGAACCTCCGGAACAAGGTATGATCAGGCAGAATCCTATCACATTGATAGGAGTAAAGATATTTGCATCTATATCATTGGACGACATTGGCAATTCTGGATGATCGGCATATGATTCGACCTGAGTCCAAAGAGAATCGCTTCGGACAAGGGCTACCGCACAAATCTTGTACATTTTGACCTACTGGACAAGGTATGATGAGGCAGAATCCTGTCAAATTGATAGCAGTAAAGATATTTGCATCTATATCATTGGACGACATTGGCAATTCTGGATGATCGGCATATGATTCGACCTGAGTCAAAGAGATTGACTTTTGTCAAGTGCTACCGCACAAGTCTTGTACATTTTGACCCCCTGGACAAGATATGATAGAGGCAGAATCCTGTCACATTTGATAGGAGTAAAGATATTTGCATCTATATCATTGGACGATATTGGCAATGCTGGATGCACCGGTTTATGATTCGACCTGAGTCCAAGGAGAGTGGCTTTGGACAAGTTCTACCGCGCAAACCTTGTACATTGGAACATCCGGAACAAGGTATGATGAGGCAGAATCCTGTCAAATTGATAGCAGTAAAGATATTTGCATCTATATCATTGGACGACATTGGCAATTCTGGATGCCCCGGCTTATGATTCGACCTGAATCCAAAGAGAGTCGGTTTGGACAAATGCTGCCGCCCAAAACGTGTGCATTTGGACCTCCTGGAAAAGGTATGATGAGGCAGAATCCTGTCAAATTAATAGGAGTAAAGATATTTGCATCTATATCATTGGTCAACATCGGCAATTCTGGATGGTCCGGCTTATGGTTCGACATAAGTCCAAAGAATGTCGCTTTGGACAAGTGGTACCGCAACAAATCGTGTACATTTGGACCCCCTGGACAAGATACGATGAGGCAGAATCCTGTCAAATTGATAGGAGTAAATATATTTGCATCTATATCATAGGACGACAATGGCAATTCTGGATGCTCCGGCTTATGATTCGACCTGAATCCAAAGACAGTCGCTTTGGACAGGGGTTACCGCACAAATCTTGTACATTTGAACCTCCTGTACAAGGTATGATGAGGCATAATCCTATCACATTCATAGGAGTGATGATATTTGCATCTGTATCATTGGACGACATGGCAATTCTGGATGCTTCGGCATATGAATCGACCTGAGTCCAAAGAGATTCGCTTTTGTGAAGTACTAACGCACAAATCTTGTACATTTGAACCTCCGCAACAAAGTATGATGAGGCAGAATCCTGTCAAATTGATAGCAGTAAAGATATTTGCATCTATATCATTCCACGACATTGGCAATTCTGGATGGTTCGGCTTATGATTCGACCTGAGTCAAAGAGATTGAATTTTGTCAAGCGCTACCGCACAAGTCTTGTACATTTGAACCTCAGGAACAAGGTATGTCGAGGCAGAATCCTGTCAAATTGATAGCAGTAAAGATATTTGCTTCTATATCATTGGACGACATTGGCAATTCTTGATGCCCCGGCTTATGATTCGACCTGAGTCAAAGAGATTGACATTTGTCAAGTGCTACCGCACAAGTCTTGTACATTTTGACCCCCTGGACAAGATATGATAGAGGCAGAATCCTGGCAAATTGATAGGAGTGAAGATATTTGCATCTATATCATTGGACGACATTGGCAATCCTGGGGATCCGTCATATATTTAGATCTGAATCCAAAGAGAGTCGGCCTGGACAAGTGCTACCGCACAAATCTTGTACATTTGAACTTCCTGGAAAATATACGATGAGGCAGAATGCTGTCAAATTGATAAGAATCAGGATATCTGCCTCTATATCATTGGACGACATTGGCAATTCTGGATGCTTCGGCTTATGGATCGACCTGAGTCCAAAGAGATTCGCTTTGGACAAGTGCTACCGTACAAACCTTGCACATTTGCACCTCTGGAACAAGTATGATGAGGCAGAATCCTATCACATTGATAGCAGTAATTATATTTGCATCTATATCATTGGACGACATTAGCAATTCTGGATGATCGGCATATGATTCGACCTGAGTCAAAGAGATTGACTTTTGTCAAGTGCTAGCGCACAAGTCTTGTACATTTTGACCCCCTGGACAAGATATGATAGCGGCAGAATCCTGTCAAATTGATAGGAGAAAAGATATTTGCATCTATATCATTGGACGAGATTGGCAATTCTGGATGCTCTGGCTTATGATTCGACCTGAGGCCAAAGAGAGTCGCTTCGGACAAGTGCTACCGCAACAAGTCTTGTACATTTGGACCTCCTGTACAAGGTATGATGAGGCAGAATCCTATCACATTCATAGGAGTGATGATATTTGCATCTGTATCATTGGACGACATTGGCAATTCTGGATGCCCCGTCTTATGATTAGACCTGAGTCCAAGGAGAGTGGCTATGGACAAGTGCTACCGCGCAAACCTTGTACATTTGAACATCCGGAACAAGGTATGATGAGGCAGAATCCTGTCAAATTGATAGCAGTAAAGATATTTGCATCTATATCATTGTACGACATTGGCAATTCTGGATGCCCCGGCTTATGATTCTACCTGAGTCCAAAGAGAGTCGCTTTGGACAAGGGCGACCGGACAAATCTTGTACATTTGGACCTCCGGAACAAGGCATGATGAGGCAGAATCCTATCACATTGATAGGAGTAAAGATATTTGCATCTATATCATTGGACGCCATCGCAATACTGGATGCTCCGGTTTATGATTCGACCTGAGTCCAAGGAGAGTCGCTTTGGACAAGTGCTACCGCCCAAACCTTGTACATTTGAACATCCGGAACAGGGTATGATGAGACAGAATCCTGTCAAATTGATAGGAGTGAAGATGTTTGCATCTATATCATTGGACGACATTGGCAATTCTGGATGCACCGGCTTATGATTCGACCTGAGTCCAAAGAGAGTCGCTTTGGACAAGGGCTACCGCACAAATCTTGTACACTTGATCCTCCTGGACAAGACACGATGAGGCAGAATCCTATCACATTGATAGGAGTAAAGATATTTGCATCTATATCATTGGACGACATTGGCAATTCTGGATGATCGGCATATGATTCGACCTGAGTCAAAGAGATTGACTTTTCTCATGTGCTACCGCACAAGTCTTGTACATTTGGACCCCCTGGACAAGATATGATGAGGCAGAATCCTGTCAAATTGATAGGAGAAAAGATATTTGCATCTATATCATTGGACGACATTGGCAATTCTGGATGCTCCGGCTTATGATTCGACCTGAGTCCAAAGAGAGTCGCTTTGGACAAGGGCTACCGCACAAATCTTGTACATTTTGACCTACTGGACAAGGTATGATGAGGCAGAATCCTGTCAAATTAATAGGAGTAAAGATATTTGCATCTCTATCATTGGACGCCATGGCAATGCTGGATGCTCCGGTATATGATTCGACCTGAGTCCAAGGAGAGTCGCTTTGGACAAGTGCTACCGCCCAAACCTTGTACATTTGAACATCCGGAACAGGGTATGATGAGACAGAATCCTGTCAAATTGATAGGAGTGAAGATGTTTGCATCTATATCATTGGACGACATTGGCAATTCTGGATGCTCCGGCTTATTATTCGACCTGAGTCCAAGGAGAGTCGCTTTGGACAAGTGCTACCGCCCAAACCTTGTACATTTGAACATCCGGAACAGGGTATGATGAGACAGAATCCTGTCAAATTGATAGGAGTGAAGATGTTTGCATCTATATCATTGGACGACATTGGCAATTCTGGATGCTCCGGCTTATGATTCGACCTGAGTCCAAAGAGAGTCGCTTTGGACAAGGGCTACCGCACAAATCTTGTACATTTTGACCTACTGGACAAGGTATGATGAGGCAGAATCCTGTCAAATTAATAGGAGTAAAGATATTTGCATCTCTATCATTGGACGCCATGGCAATGCTGGATGCTCCGGTTTATGATTCGACCTGAGTCCAAGGAGAGTGGCTTTGGACAAGTGCTACCGCGCAAACCTTGTACATTTGAACATCCGGAAGAAGGTATGATGAGGCAGAATCCTGTCAAATTGATAGCAGTAAAGATATTTGCATCTATATCATTGTACGACATTGGCAATGCTGGATGCCCCGGCTTATGATTCTACCTGAGTCCAAAGAGAGTCGCTTTGGACAAGGGCGACCGCACAAATCTTGTACATTTGAACCTCCGGAACAAGGCATGATGAGGCAGAATGCTGTCAAATTGATAGGAGAAAAGATATTTGAATCTATATCACTAGACGACATAGGCAATTCAGGATGCTCCGGCTTACGATTCGACCTGAGTCCAAAGAGAGTCGCTTCGGACAAGTGCTACCGCACAAATCTTGTACATTTTGACCTACTGGACAAGGTATGATGAGGCAGAATCCTGTCAAATTGATAGCAGTAAAGATATTTGCATCTATATCATTGGACGACATTGGCAATTCTGGATGATCGGCATATGATTCGACCTGAATCAAAGAGATTGACTTTTGTCAAGTGCTACCGCACAAGTCTTGTACATTTTGACCCCCTGGACAAGATATGATAGAGGCAGAATCCTGTCAAATTGATAGCAGAAAAGATATTTGCATCTATATCATTGGACGACATTGGCAATTCTGGATGCTCTGGCATATAATTCGACCTGAGTCCAAAGAGAGTCGCTTCGGACAAGTGCTACCGCACAAATCTTGTACATTTTGACCTACTGGACAAGGTATGATGAGGCAGAATCCTGTCAAATTGATAGCAGTAAAGATATTTGCATCTATATCATTGGACGACATTGGCAATTCTGGATGATCGGCATATGATTCGACCTGAGTCAAAGAGATTGACTTTTGTCAAGTGCTACCGCACAAGTCTTGTACATTGTGACCCCCTGGACAAGATATGATAGAGGCAGAATCCTGTCAAATTGATAGGAGAAAAGATATTTGCATCTATATCATTGGACGACATTGGCAATTCTGGATGCTCTGGCATATGATTCGACCTGAGTCCAAAGAGAGTCGCTTCGGACAAGTGCTACCGCACAAATCTTGTACATTTGAACCTCCGGAACAAGGTATGATGAGGCAGAATCCTATCACATTGATAGGAGTAAAGGTATTTGCATCTATATCATTGGACGACATTGGCAATTCTGGATGCTCTGGCTTATGATTCGACCTGAGTCCAAAGAGAGTCGCTTCGGACAAGTGCTACCGCAACAAGTCTTGTACATTTGGACCTGCTGTACAATGTATGATGAGGCAGAAACCTATCACATTCATAGGAGTGATGATATTTGCATCTGTATCATTGGACGACATTGGAAATTCTGGATGCCCCGTCTTATGATTCGACCTGAGTCCAAAGAGAGTCGCTTTGGACAAGGGTTACCGCACAAATCTTGTACATTTGAACCTCCGGAACAAGGTATGGTGAGGCAGAATCCTGTCAAATTAATAGGAGAAAAGATATTTGAATCTATATCACTGGACGACATAGGCAATTCTGGATGCTCCGGCATATGATTCGACCGGGGGCCAAAGAGAGTCGCTTTGGACACGTGCTACCGCACAAATCTTGTACATTTGGACCCCCTGGTCAAGATACGATGAGGCGGAATCCTGTCAAATTGATAGCAGTAAAGATATTTGCATCAATATCATTCCACGACATTGGCAATTCTGAATGCTCCGGCTTATGATTCGACCTGAATCCAAAGACAGTCGCTTTGGACAAGGGCTACCGCAACAAATCGTGTACATTTGGACCCCCTGGACAAGATACGATGAGGCAGAATCCTGTCAAATTGATAGCTGTAAATATATTTGCATTTATATCATTGGACGACATTGGCAATTCTGAATGCCCCGTCTTATGATTCGATCTGAGTCCAAAGAGAGTCGCTTTGGACAAGGGCTACCGCACAAATCTTGTACATTTGAACCTCCGGAACAAGGTATGATGAGGCAGAATCCTATCACATTGATGGGAGTAAAGATATTTGCATCTAATCATTCCAAAACATTGGCAATTCTGGATGGTTCGGCTTATGGATCGACTTGAGTCCAAAGGGTTTCGCTTTTGTCCAGGGCTACCGCACAAATCTTGTACACTTGATCCTCCTGGACAAGACACGATGAGCCAGAAACCTGTCGAATTGATAGGAGTGAAGATATTTGCATCTCTATCATTGGACGCTATGGCAATGCTGGATGCTCCGGTTTATGATTCGACCTGAGTCCAAGGAGAGTCGCTTTGGACAAGTGCTACCGCCCAAACCTTGTACATTTGAACATCCGGAACAGGGTATGATGAGACAGAATCCTGTCAAATTGATAGGAGTGAAGATGTTTGCATCTATATCATTGGACGATATTGGCAATGCTGGATGCACCGGTTTATGATTCGACCTGAGTCCAAGGAGAGTGGCTTTGGACAAGTGCTACCGCGCAAACCTTGTACATTTGAACATCCGGAACCAGGTATGATGGGGCAGAATCCTGTCAAATTGATAGCAGTAAAGGTATTTGCATCTATATCATTGGACGACATTGGCAATTCTGGATGCCCCGGCTTATGATTCGACCTGAGTTCAAAGATATTTGCATCTATATCATTGGACGACACTGGCAATTCTGGATGGTCCGGCTTATGGTTCCACCTGAGTCCAAAGAGAGTCGCTTTGGACAAGGGCTACCGCACAAATCTTGTACATTTTGACCTCCTGGAAAGGGTATGATGAGACAGAATCCTGTCAAATTGATAGCAGTAAAGATATTTGCATCTATATCATTGGTCAACATCGGCAATTCTGGATGGTCCGGCTTATGGTTCGACATATGTCCAAAGAATGTCGCTTTGGACAAGTGGTACCGTAACAAATCGTGTACATTTGGACCCCCTGGACAAGATACGATGAGGCAGAATCATGTCAAATTAATAGCAGTAAATATATTTGCATCTATATCATTGCGCGACATTGGCAATTCTGGATGGTTCGGCTTATGGATCGACCTGAGTCCAAAGAGTTTCGCTTTTGTCTAGTGCTACCGCACAAATCTTGTACATTTCGACCTACTGGACAAGTTATGATGAGGCAGAATCCTGTCAAATTGAGAGCATTAAACATATTTGCATCTATATCATTGGACGACATTGACAATTCTGGATGATCGGCATATGATTCGACTTGAGTCAAAGAGATTGACTTTTGTCAAGTGCTACCACCCAAACCTTGTACATTTGAACATCCGGAACAGGGTATGATGAGACAGAATCCTTTCAAATTGATAGCAGTAAAGATATTTGCATCTATATCATTGGTCAACATCGGCAATTCTGGATGGTCCGGCTTATGAATCGACCTGAGTCCAAAGAGATTCGCTTTTGTGAAGTGCTAACGCACAAATCTTGTACATTTTGACCTATTGGACAAGATATGATGAGGCAGAATCCTGTCAAATTGATAGCAGTAAAGATATTTGCATCTATATCATTGGTCGACTTTGGCAATTCTGAGTGCCCCGTCTTATGATTCGACCTGAGTCCAAAGAGAGTCGCTTTGGACAAGGGCTACCACAACAAGTCCTGTACATTTGAACCTCCGGAACAAGGTATGATGAGGCAGAATCCTGTCAAATTGATAGCAGTAAAGATATTTGCATCTATATCAGTGGTCAACATCGGCAATTCTGGATGCCCCGTCTTATGATTCGACCTGAGTCCAAAGAGAGTCCCTTTGGACAAGGGCTGCCGCACAAATCTTGTACATTTGAACCTCCGGAACAGGGTATGATGAGACAGAATCCTGTCAAATTGATAGGAGTGAATATGTTTGCATCTATATCATTGGACGACATTGGCAATTCTGAATGCCCCGGCTTATGATTCGACCTGAGTCCAAAGAGAGTCGCTTTGGACAAGGGCTACCGCACAAATCTTATTCATTTGAATCTCCGGAACAAGATATGACGAGGCAGAATCCTATCACATTGATAGGAGTAAAGATATTTGTATCTATATCATTGGACGACATTGGCAATTCTGGATGCTCGGCATATGATTCGACCTGAGTTCAAAGATATTTGCATCTATATCATTGGACGACACTGGCAATTCTGGATGGTCCGGCTTATGGTTCCACCTGAGTCCAAAGAGAGTCGCTTTGGACAAGGGCTACCGCACAAATCTTGTACATTTTGACCTCCTGGAAAGGGTATGATGAGACAGAATCCTGTCAAATTGATAGCAGTAAAGATATTTGCATCTATATCATTGGTCAACATCGGCAATTCTGGATGGTCCGGCTTATGGTTCGACATATGTCCAAAGAATGTCGCTTTGGACAAGTGGTACCGTAACAAATCGTGTACATTTGGACCCCCTGGACAAGATACGATGAGGCAGAATCATGTCAAATTGATAGCAGTAAAGATATTTGCATCTATATCATTGGACGACTTTGGCAATTCTGAGTGCCCCGTCTTATGATTCGACCTGAGTCCAAAGAGAGTCGCTTTGGACAAGGGCTACCACAACAAGTCCTGTACATTTGAACCTCCGGAACAAGGTATGATGAGACAGAATCCTTTCAAATTGATAGCAGTAAAGATATTTGCATCTATATCATTGGTCAACATCGGCAATTCTGGATGGTCCGGCTTATGAATCGACCTGAGTCCAAAGAGATTCGCTTTTGTGAAGTGCTAACGCACAAATCTTGTACATTTTGACCTATTGGACAAGATATGATGAGGCAGAATCCTGTCAAATTGATAGCAGTAAAGATATTTGCATCTATATCATTGGACGACTTTGGCAATTCTGAGTGCCCCGTCTTATGATTCGACCTGAGTCCAAAGAGAGTCGCTTTGGACAAGGGCTACCACAACAAGTCCTGTACATTTGAACCTCCGGAACAAGGTATGACGAAGCAGAATCCTATCACATTGATAGGAGTAAAGATATTTGTATCTATATCATTGGACGACATTGGCAATTCTGGATGCTCGGCATATGATTCGACCTGAGTTCAAAGAGTTTCGCTTTGGACACGTGCTACCGCACAAATCTTGTACATTTGGACCTCCTGGTCAAGATACGATGAGGCAGAATCCTGTCAAATTGATAGCAGTAAAGATATTTGCATCTATATCATTGCACGACATTGGCAATTCTGGATGGTTCGGCTTATGGATCGACCTGATTCCAAAGAGTTTCGCTTCTGTATAATGCTACCGCACAAATCTTGTACACTTGATCCTCCTGGACAAGACACGATGAGCCAGAATCCTGTCGAATTGATAGGAGTGAAGATATTTGCATCTATATCATTGGACGACATTGGCAATTCTGGATGCCCCGGCTTATGATTCGACATAAGTCCAAAGAATGTCGCTTTGGACAAGTGGTACCGCAACAAATCGTATACACTTGATCCTCCTGGACAAGACACGATGAGACAGAATCCTGCCAAATTGATAGGAGTCAGGATATTTGCATCTATATCATTGGACGACATTGGCAATTCTGGATGCGTCGGCTTATGGGTCGACCTGAGTCCAAAGAGATTCGCTTCGAACAAGTGCTACAGCACAAACCTTGTACATTTGCACCTCTGGGACAAGTTTGATGAGGCAGAATCCTGGCAAAGTGATTGGCGGCCAGATAATAGCATCTATATCTTTGGACGACATTGGCAATTCTGGATGCTACGGCATATGAATCGACCTGAGTCCAAAGAGATTTGCATTTGTCGAGTGCTACCGCACATATCTTGTACATTTAAACCTCCTGGACAAGGTATGATGAGGCAGAATCCTGTCACATTGATAGGAGTAAAGATATTTGCATCTATATCATTGCGCGACAATGGCAATCCTGGGATCCGGCTTATGATTCGACCTGAATCCAAAGAGATTCGGTCTGGACTAGTGCTACCACACAAATCGTGTACAGTTGATCCTCCTGGACAAGATACGATGAGGCAGAATCCTATCAAATTAATAGGAGTAAAGTTATTTGCATCTATATCATTGGACGACATTGGCAATTCTGGATGCCCCGGCTTATGATTCGACCTGAGTCCAAAGAGAGTCGCTTCGGACAAGTGCACCCGCAACAAGTCTTGTACATTTGGACCTCCTGTACAAGGTATGATGAGGCAGAATCCTGTCAAATTGATAGCAGTAAAGATATTTGCATCTATATCATTGGTCAACATCGGCAATTCTGGATGGTCCGGCTTATGGTTCGACATATGTCCAAAGAATGTCGCTTTGGACAAGTGGTACCGTAACAAATCGTGTACATTTGGACCCCCTGGACAAGATACGATGAGGCAGAATCATGTCAAATTGATAGCAGTAAAGATATTTGCATCTATATCATTGGACGACTTTGGCAATTCTGAGTGCCCCGTCTTATGATTCGACCTGAGTCCAAAGAGAGTCGCTTTGGACAAGGGCTACCACAACAAGTCCTGTACATTTGAACCTCCGGAACAAGGTATGATGAGACAGAATCCTTTCAAATTGATAGCAGTAAAGATATTTGCATCTATATCATTGGTCAACATCGGCAATTCTGGATGGTCCGGCTTATGAATCGACCTGAGTCCAAAGAGATTCGCTTTTGTGAAGTGCTAACGCACAAATCTTGTACATTTTGACCTATTGGACAAGATATGATGAGGCAGAATCCTGTCAAATTGATAGCAGTAAAGATATTTGCATCTATATCATTGGACGACTTTGGCAATTCTGAGTGCCCCGTCTTATGATTCGACCTGAGTCCAAAGAGAGTCGCTTTGGACAAGGGCTACCACAACAAGTCCTGTACATTTGAACCTCCGGAACAAGGTATGACGAAGCAGAATCCTATCACATTGATAGGAGTAAAGATATTTGTATCTATATCATTGGACGACATTGGCAATTCTGGATGCTCGGCATATGATTCGACCTGAGTTCAAAGAGTTTCGCTTTGGACACGTGCTACCGCACAAATCTTGTACATTTGGACCTCCTGGTCAAGATACGATGAGGCAGAATCCTGTCAAATTGATAGCAGTAAAGATATTTGCATCTATATCATTGCACGACATTGGCAATTCTGGATGGTTCGGCTTATGGATCGACCTGATTCCAAAGAGTTTCGCTTCTGTATAATGCTACCGCACAAATCTTGTACACTTGATCCTCCTGGACAAGACACGATGAGCCAGAATCCTGTCGAATTGATAGGAGTGAAGATATTTGCATCTATATCATTGGACGACATTGGCAATTCTGGATGCCCCGGCTTATGATTCGACATAAGTCCAAAGAATGTCGCTTTGGACAAGTGGTACCGCAACAAATCGTATACACTTGATCCTCCTGGACAAGACACGATGAGACAGAATCCTGCCAAATTGATAGGAGTCAGGATATTTGCATCTATATCATTGGACGACATTGGCAATTCTGGATGCGTCGGCTTATGGGTCGACCTGAGTCCAAAGAGATTCGCTTCGAACAAGTGCTACAGCACAAACCTTGTACATTTGCACCTCTGGGACAAGTTTGATGAGGCAGAATCCTGGCAAATTGATTGGCGGCCAGATAATAGCATCTATATCTTTGGACGACATTGGCAATTCTGGATGCTACGGCATATGAATCGACCTGAGTCCAAAGAGATTTGCATTTGTCGAGTGCTACCGCACATATCTTGTACATTTAAACCTCCTGGACAAGGTATGATGAGGCAGAATCCTGTCACATTGATAGGAGTAAAGATATTTGCATCTATATCATTGCGCGACAATGGCAATCCTGGGATCCGGCTTATGATTCGACCTGAATCCAAAGAGATTCGGTCTGGACTAGTGCTACCACACAAATCGTGTACAGTTGATCCTCCTGGACAAGATACGATGAGGCAGAATCCTATCAAATTAATAGGAGTAAAGTTATTTGCATCTATATCATTGGACGACATTGGCAATTCTGGATGCCCCGGCTTATGATTCGACCTGAGTCCAAAGAGAGTCGCTTCGGACAAGTGCACCCGCAACAAGTCTTGTACATTTGGACCTCCTGTACAAGGTATGATGAGGCAGAATCCTGTCACATTCATAGGAGTAATGATATTTGCATCTGTATCATTGGACGACATGGCAATCCTGGATGCTTCGGCATATGAATCGACCTGACTCCAAACAGATTCGCTTTTGTGAAGTGCTAACGCGCAAATCTTGTACATTTTGACCTACTGGACAAGGTATGATGAGGCAGAATCCTGTCAAATTGATAGCAGTAAAGATACTTGCATCTATATCATTGGACGACATAGGCAATTCTGGATGCTCGGCATATGATTCGACCTGAGTCAAAGAGATTGGCTTTTATCAAGTGCTACCGCACAAATCTTGTCCATTTGTACCTCCTGGACAAGATATGAGGAGGCAGATTCCTGTCAAATTGATAGGAGTGAAGATATTTGCATCTATATCATTGGACGACATTGTATGTGTGGACGTCCTGTACAAGGTATGATGAGGCAGAATCCTATCACATTGATAGGGGTAAAGATATTTGCATTTATATCATTGGACGACATTGGCAATTCGGGAAGTTCGGCATATGATTCGAACTGAGTTCAAAGAGAGTCGCTTTGGACAAATACTGCCGCACAAATCTTGTACATTTGGACCCCCTGGACAAGATATGATGAGGCAGAATCCTGGCAAATTGATAGGAGGAGAGATATTTGCATCTATATCATTGGACGACATTGGCAACTCTGGATGCTTCGGCTTATGGATCGATCTGAGTCCAAAGAGAGTCGCTTTGGACAAGTGCTACCGCACAAATCTTGTACATTTGGACCCCCTGGACAAGATACGATGAGGCAGAATCCTGGCAAATTGATAGGAGCAGAGATATTTGCATCTATATAATTGGACGACATGGCAATTCTGGATGCTTCGGCATGTGGATCGACCTGAGTCCAAAGAGATTCGCTTTTGTCAAGTGCTACCGCACAAATCTTGTACATTTGAACCTCCTAGACAGGATAAGATGAGGCAGGATCCTGTCAAATTGATAGCAGTGAAGATATTTGCATCTATACCATTGCAGGACATTAGCAATTCTTGATGCTTCGGCATATGGATCGACCTGAGTCCAAAGAAATTCGCTTTTTTCAAGTGCTACCACACAAATCTTGAC
The DNA here is from genome assembly GCA_963942575.1 of Priocnemis perturbator. Taxonomy (NCBI): domain Eukaryota; kingdom Metazoa; phylum Arthropoda; class Insecta; order Hymenoptera; family Pompilidae; genus Priocnemis; species Priocnemis perturbator. Next base: position 453,379 of record CAWWDK010000174.1, read on the forward strand.
CATTTGAACCTCCGGAACAAGGTATCATGAGGCAGAATCCTATCACATTGATAGGAGTAAAGATATTTGCATCTATATCATTGGACGACATTGGCAATCCTGGGGATCCGGCTTATGGATCGACCTGAGTCCAAAGAGTTTCGCTTTGGACAAGTGCTACCGCACAAATCTTGTACATTTGCACCTCCTGGACCAGGTATGATGAGGCAGAATCCTGTCAAATTGATAGCAGTAAAGATATTTGCATCTATATCATTGGACGACATTGGCAATTCTGGATGCTCAGGCTTATGATTCGACCTGAGTCCAAAGAGAGTCGCTTCGGACAAGTGCTACAGCACAAACCTTGTACATTTGCACCTCTGGGACAAGTTTGATGAGGCAGAATCCTGGCAAATTGATTGGCGGCCAGATAATAGCATCTATATCTTTGGACGACATTGGCAATTCTGGATGCTACGGCATATGAATCGACCTGAGTCCAAAGAGATTTGCATTTGTCGAGTGCTACCGCACATATCTTGTACATTTAAACCTCCTGGACAAGGTATGATGAGGCAGAATCCTGTCACATTGATAGGAGTAAAGATATTTGCATCTATATCATTGCGCGACAATGGCAATCCTGGGATCCGGCTTATGATTCGACCTGAATCCAAAGAGATTCGGTCTGGACTAGTGCTACCACACAAATCGTGTACAGTTGATCCTCCTGGACAAGATACGATGAGGCAGAATCCTATCAAATTAATAGGAGTAAAGTTATTTGCATCTATATCATTGGACGACATTGGCAATTCTGGATGCCCCGGCTTATGATTCGACCTGAGTCCAAAGAGAGTCGCTTCGGACAAGTGCACCCGCAACAAGTCTTGTACATTTGGACCTCCTGTACAAGGTATGATGAGGCAGAATCCTGTCACATTCATAGGAGTAATGATATTTGCATCTGTATCATTGGACGACATGGCAATCCTGGATGCTTCGGCATATGAATCGACCTGACTCCAAACAGATTCGCTTTTGTGAAGTGCTAACGCGCAAATCTTGTACATTTTGACCTACTGGACAAGGTATGATGAGGCAGAATCCTGTCAAATTGATAGCAGTAAAGATACTTGCATCTATATCATTGGACGACATAGGCAATTCTGGATGCTCGGCATATGATTCGACCTGAGTCAAAGAGATTGGCTTTTATCAAGTGCTACCGCACAAATCTTGTCCATTTGTACCTCCTGGACAAGATATGAGGAGGCAGATTCCTGTCAAATTGATAGGAGTGAAGATATTTGCATCTATATCATTGGACGACATTGTATGTGTGGACGTCCTGTACAAGGTATGATGAGGCAGAATCCTATCACATTGATAGGGGTAAAGATATTTGCATTTATATCATTGGACGACATTGGCAATTCGGGAAGTTCGGCATATGATTCGAACTGAGTTCAAAGAGAGTCGCTTTGGACAAATACTGCCGCACAAATCTTGTACATTTGGACCCCCTGGACAAGATATGATGAGGCAGAATCCTGGCAAATTGATAGGAGGAGAGATATTTGCATCTATATCATTGGACGACATTGGCAACTCTGGATGCTTCGGCTTATGGATCGATCTGAGTCCAAAGAGAGTCGCTTTGGACAAGTGCTACCGCACAAATCTTGTACATTTGGACCCCCTGGACAAGATACGATGAGGCAGAATCCTGGCAAATTGATAGGAGCAGAGATATTTGCATCTATATAATTGGACGACATGGCAATTCTGGATGCTTCGGCATGTGGATCGACCTGAGTCCAAAGAGATTCGCTTTTGTCAAGTGCTACCGCACAAATCTTGTACATTTGAACCTCCTAGACAGGATAAGATGAGGCAGGATCCTGTCAAATTGATAGCAGTGAAGATATTTGCATCTATACCATTGCAGGACATTAGCAATTCTTGATGCTTCGGCATATGGATCGACCTGAGTCCAAAGAAATTCGCTTTTTTCAAGTGCTACCACACAAATCTTGACCATTTGAACCTCCGGAACAAGGTATCATGAGGCAGAATCCTATCACATTGATAGGAGTAAAGATATTTGCATCTATATCATTGGACGACATTGGCAATCCTGGGGATCCGGCTTATGGATCGACCTGAGTCCAAAGAGTTTCGCTTTGGACAAGTGCTACCGCACAAATCTTGTACATTTGCACCTCCTGGACCAGGTATGATGAGGCAGAATCCTGTCAAATTGATAGCAGTAAAGATATTTGCATCTATATCATTGGACGACATTGGCAATTCTGGATGCTCAGGCTTTTGATTCGACCTGAGTCCAAAGAGGGTCGCTTCGGACAAGTGCTACCGCAACAAGTCTTGTACATTTGGACCTCCTGTACAAGGTATGATGAGGCAGAATCCTATCACATTCATAGGAGTGATGATATTTGCATCTATATCATTGCGCGACAATGGCAATCCTGGGATCCGGCTTATGATTCGACCTGAATCCAAAGAGATTCGGTCTGGACTAGTGCTACCGCACAAATCGTGTACAGTTGATCCTCCTGGACAAGATACGATGAGGCAGAATCCTATCAAATTAATAGGAGTAAAGTTATTTGCATCTATTTCATTGGACGACATTGGCAATTCTGGATGCTCAGGCTTATGATTCGAACTGAGTCCAAAGAGAGTCGCTTCGGACAAGTGCTACCGCAACAAGTCTTGTACATTTGGACCTCCTGTACAAGGTATGATGAGGCAGAATCCTATCACATTCATAGGAGTGATGATATTTGCATCTGTATCATTGGACGACATGGCAATTCTGGATGCTTCGGCATATGAATCGACCTGAGTCAAATAGATAGGCTTTTGTCAAGTGCTACCACACAAATCTTGTCCACTTGGACCTCCTGGACAAGATATGATGAGGCAGAATACTGTCAAATTGATAGGAGTAAAGATATTTGCATCTATATCATTGGACGACATTTGCAATTCTGGATGCCCCGTCTTATGATTCGACCTGAGTCCAAAGAGAGTCGCTTCGGACAAGTGCTACCGCAACAAGTCCTGTACATTTGAACCTCCGGAACAAGGTATGATGAGGCAGAATCCTGTCAAATTGTAAGCAGTAAAGATATTTGCATCTATATCATTGGTCAACATCGGCAATTCTGGATGCCCCGTCTTATGATTCGACCTGAGTCCAAAGAGAGTCCCTTTGGACAAGGGCTGCCGCACAAATCTTGTACATTTGAACCTCCGGAACAGGGTATGATGAGACAGAATCCTGTCAAATTGATAGGAGTGAATATGTTTGCATCTATATCATTGGACGAAATTGGCAATTCTGGATGCTCCGGCTTATGATTCGACCTGAGTCCAAAGAGAGTCGCTTTGGACAAGGGCTACCGCAAAAATCTTGTACATTTGAACCTCCGGAACAAGGTATGATGAGGCAGAATCCTGTCAAATTGATAGCAGTAAAGATATTTGCATCTATATCATTGGTCAACATCGGCAATTCTGGATGCTCTGGCTTATGATTCGACCTGAGTCCAAAGAGAGTCGCTTCGGACAAGTACTACCGCAACAAGTCTGTGTGTACATTTGGACCTGCTGTACAAGGTATGATGAGGCAGAATCCTGTCAAATTGATAGCAGTAAAGATATTTGCATCTATATCATTTTACGCAATGGCAATGCTGGATGCTCCGGTTTATGATTCGACCTGAGTCCAAGGAGAGTCGCTTTGGACAAGTGCTACCGCCCAAACCTTGTACATTTGAACATCCGGAACAGGGTATGATGAGACAGAATCCTGTCAAATTGATAGGAGTGAAGATGTTTGCATCTATATCATTGGACGACATTGGCAATTCTGGATGCTCGGCATATGATTCGACCTGAGTTCAAAGAGTTTCGCTTTTGTCTAGTGCTACCGCACAAATCTTGTACACTTGATCCTCCTGGACAAGACACGATGAGGCAGAATCCTGCCAAATTGATAGGAGTCAGGATATTTGCATCTATATCATTGGACGACATTGGCAATTCTGGATGCGTCGGCTTATGGATCGACCTGAGTCCAAAGAGATTCGCTTCGGACAAGTTCTACAGCACAAACCTTGTACATTTGCACCTTTGGAACAAGTATGATGAGGCAGAATCCTGGCAAATTGATTGGAGGCCAGATAATAGCATCTATATCATTGGACGACATTGGCCATTCTGGATGCTACGGTATATGAATCGACCTGAGTCCAAAGAGATTTGCATTTGTCGAGTGCTACCGCACATATCTTGTACATTTGAACCTCCTGGACAAGGTATGATGAGGCAGAATCCTGGCAAATTGATAGGAGTGAAGATATTTGCATCTATATCACTGGACGACATTGGCAATTCTGGATGCTCCGGCATATGATTCGACCGGAAGCCAAAGAGAGTCGCTTTGGAAACGTGCTGCCGCACAAATCTTGTACATTTGGACCCCCTGGACAAGCTGCGATGAGGCAGAATCCTGTCAAATTGATAGCAGTAAAGATATTTGCATCTATATCATTGGACGACATTGGCAATTCTGGATGCTTCGGCTTATGGATCGACCTGAGTCCAAAGAGACTCGCTTCGGACAAGTTCTACAGCACAAACCTTGTACATTTGCACCTCTGGAACAAGTATGATGAGGCAGAATCCTGTCACATTGATAGGAGTGAATATATTTGCACCAATATCATTGGACGACATTGGCAATCCTGGGGATCCGTCTTATAATTAGATCTGAATCCAAAGAGTCGGCCTGGACAAGTGCTACCGCACAAATCTTGTACATTTAAACTTCCTGGAAAAGATACGATGAGGCAGAATGCTGTCAAATTGATAAGAATCAGGATATCTGCCTCTATATCATTGGACGACATTGGCAATTCTGGATGCTCCGGCTTATGATTCGACCTGAGTCCAAAGAGAGTCGCTTTGGACAAGGGCTGCCGCACAAATCGTGTACATTTGAACCTCCGGAACAAGGTATGATGAGGCAGAATCCTATCACGTTGATAGGAGTAAAGATATTTGCATCTATATCATTGGACGACATTGGCAATTGTGGATGCTCCGGCTTATGATTCGACCTGAGTCCAAAGAGAGTCGCTTTGGACAAGGGCTGCCGCACAAATCTTGTACATTTGAACCTCCGGAACAAGGTATGATGAGGCAGAATCCTATCACGTTGATAGGAGTAAAGATATTTGCATCTACATCATTGGACGACATTGGCAATTCTGGATGCTCGGCATATGATTCGACCTGAGTTCAAAGAGTTTCGCTTTTGTCTAGTGCTACCGCACAAATCTTGTACACTTGATCCTCCTGGACAAGACACGATGAGGCAGAATCCTGTCAAATTGATAGGAGTAATGATGTTTCCATCTATATCATTGGACGACATTGGCAATTCTGGATGCTCCGGCTTATGATTCGACCTGAATCCAAAGAGAGTCGCTTTGGACAAGGGATACCGCACAAATCTTATACATTTGAATATCCGGAACAAGATATGACGAGGCAGAATCCTTTCACATTGATAGGAGTAAAGATATTTGTATCTATATCATTGGACGACATTGGCAATTCTGGATGCTCGGCATATGATTCGACCTAAGTTCAAAGAGTTTCGCTTTTGTCTAGTGCTACCGCACAAATCTTGTACACTTGATCCTCCTGGACAAGACACGATGAGGCAGAATCCTGTCAAATTGGTAGGAGTAAAGATATTTGCATCTATATCATTGGACGACATTGGCAATTCTGGATGATCGGCATATGATTCGACCTGAGTCAAAGAGCTTGACTTTTGTCAAGTGCTACCGCACAAGTCTTGTACATTTGGACCCCCTGGACAAGATATGATGAGGCAGAATCCTGTCAAATTGATAGGAGTAAAGATATTTGCATCTATATCATTGGACGACATGGGCAATTCTGGATGAACGGCATATGATTCGACCTGAGTCAAAGAGATTGACTTTTATCAAGTGCTACCACACAAGTCTTGTACATTTGGACCCCCTGGACAAGATATGATGAGGCAGAATCCTGTCAAATTGATAGCAGTAAAGATATTTGCATCTATATTATTGCACGACATTGGCAATTCTGGATGGTGCGGCTTATGGATCGACCTGAGTCCAAAGAGTTTCGCTTTGGACAAGTGCTACCGCACAAATCTTGTACATTTTGACCTCCTGTACAAGGTATGATGAGGCAGAATCCTGGCAAATTGATAGGAGTAAAGATATTTGCATCTATATCATTAGACGATATTGGCAATTCTGGATGAACGGCATATGATTCGACCTGAGTCAAAGAGATTGACTTTTATCAAGTGCTACCACACAAGTCTTGTACATTTGGACCCCCTGGACAAGATATGATGAGGCAGAATCCTGTCAAATTGATAGCAGTAAAGATATTTGCATCTATATCATTGCACGACATTGGCAATTCTGGATGGTTCGGCTTATGGATCGACCTGAGTTCAAAGAGTTTCGGTTTTGTCTAGTGCTAACGCACAAATCTTGTACACTTGATCCTCCTGGACAAGACACGATAAGCCAGAATCCTGTCAAGTTGATAGGAGTGAAGATATTTGCATCTATATCATAAGACTGCATTGGCAATTCTGGATGCTCAGGCTTATGATTCGACCTGAGTCCAAATAGAGTCGCTTTGGACAAGTGCTACCGCACAAATCTTGTACATTTGGACCCCCTGGACAAGATACGATGAGGCAGAATGCTGGCAAATTGATAGGAGGAGAGATATTTGCATGTATATCATTGGACGACATTGGCAACTCTGGATGCTTCGGCTTATGGATCGATCTGAGTCCAAAGAGATTCGTTTTGTCTAGTGCTACCGCACAAATCTTGTACACCTGAACCTCCAGAACAAGATACGATGAGCCAGAATCCTGTCAAAATGATAACAGTGAAGATAAATGCATCTATATCATTGTACGTCTTTGGCAATTCTGGATGCTCAGGCTTATCAGTCGACCTGAGTCCAAAGAGAGTCGTTTTGGACAAGTGCTACCGCACAAATCTTGTAGATTTGAACCCCCTGGACAAGATACGATGAGGCAGAATCCTGGCAAATTGATAGGAGCAGAGATATTTGCATCTATATAATTGGACGACATGGCAATTCTGGATGCTTCGGCATGTGGATCGACCTGAGTCCAAAGAGATTCGCTTTTGTCAAGTGCTACCGCACAAATCTTGTACATTTGAACCTCCTAGATAAGATAAGATGAGGCAGGATCCTGTCAAATTGATAGGAGTGAAGAAATCTGCATCTATACCATTGCAGGACATTGGCAATTCTTGATGCTTCGGCTTTTGATTCGACCTGAGTCCAAAAAGAGTCGCTTCGGACAAGTGCTACCGCAACAAGTCTTGTACATTTGGACCTCCTGTACAAGGTATGATGAGGCAGAATCCTATCACATTCATAGGAGTGATGATATTTGGATCTGGATCATTGGACGACATTGGCAATCCTGGGGATCCGGCTTATGGATCGACCTGAGTCCAAAGAGTTTCGCTTTGGACAAGTGCTACCGCACAAATCTTGTACATTTGCACCTCCTGGCAAGGTATGATGAGGCAGAATCCTGTCAAATTGATAGCAGTAAAGATATTTGCATCTATATCATTGGACGACATTGGCAATTCTGGATGCCCCGGCTTATGATTCGACCTGAGTCCAAAGAGAGTCGCTTTGGACAAGTGCTACCGCACAAATCTTGTACACTTGATCCTCCTGGACAAGACACGATAAGCCAGAATCCTGTCAAGTTGATAGGAGTGAAGATATTTGCATCTATATCATAAGACGGCATTGGCAATTCTGGATGCTCAGGCTTATGATTCGACCTGAGTCCAAATAGAGTCGCTTTGGGCCAGTGCTACCACACAAATCTTGTACATTTGGACATCCTGGACAAGATACGATGAGGCAGGATCCTGTCAAATTGATAGGATTGAAGATATTTGCATCTATACCATTGCAGGATATTGGCAATTCTTGATGCTTCGGTATATGAATCGACCTGAGTCCAAAGTGATGCGCATTTGTGAAGTGCTAACGCACAAATCTTGTACACCTAAACCTCCTGAACAAGATACGATGAGCCAGAATCCTGTCAAAATGATAACAGTGAAGATATTTGCATCTATATCATTGTACGTCTTTGGCATTTCTGGATGCTCAGGCTTATCAGTCGACCTGAGTCCGAAGAGATTCGCTTTTGTCAAGTGCTACCACACAAATCTTGTACATTTGAACCTCCGGAACAAGGTATCATGAGGCAGAATCCTATCACATTGATAGGAGTAAAGATATTTGCATCTATATCATTGGACGACATTGGCAATCCTGGGGATCCGGCTTATGGATCGACCTGAGTCCAAAGAGTTTCGCTTTGGACAAGTGCTACCACACAAGTCTTGTACATTTGGACCCCCTGGACAAGATATGATGAGGCAGAATCCTGTCAAATTGATAGCAGTAAAGATATTTGCATCTATATCATTGCACGACATTGGCAATTCTGGATGGTTCGGCTTATGGATCGACCTGAGTCCAAAGAGTTTCGCTTTTGTCTAGTGCTACCGCACAAATCTTGTACATTTGATCCTCCTGGACAGGACACGATGAGCCAGAATCCTGTCAAATTGATAGCAGTAAAGATATTTGCATTTATATCATTGGACGACATTGGCAATTCTGGATGCCCCGGCTTACGATTCGACCTGAGTCCAATGAGAGTCGCTTTGGATAAGTGCTACCGCAAAAATCTTGTACATTTGAACCTCCGGAACAAGGTATGATGAGGCAGAATGCTGACAAATTGATAGCAGTAAATATATTTGCATCTATATCATTGGACGACATTGGCAATTCTGGATGCTCCGGCTTATGATTCGACCTGAATCCAAAGAGAGTCGGTTTGGGCAAATGCTGCCGCGCAAAACATGTGCATTTGGACCTCCTGGAAAAGGTATGATGAGGCAGAATCCTGTCAAAATGATAGCAGTAAAGATATTTGCATCTATATCATTGCACGGCATTGGCAATTCTGGATGGTTTGGCTTATGGATCGACCTGAGTCCAAAGAGTTTCGTTTTTGTCTAGTGCTACCGCACAAATCTTGTACACTTGATCCTCCTGGACAAGACACGATGAGAGTCGCTTTGGACAAGGGCTACCGCACTAATCATGTACATTTGGACCTCCTGTACAAGGTATATTGAGGCAGAATCCTATGACATTTATAGGAGTAAAGATATTTGCATCTATATCACTGGACGACATTGGCAATTCTGGATGCTCCGGCTTATGATTCGACCTGAGTCCAAAGAGAGTCGCTTCGGACAAGTGCTACCGCAAAAAGTCTTGTACATTTGGACCTCCTGTACAAGATATGATGAGGCAGAATCCTATCACATTGATAGGAGTAAAGATATTTCATATATTTCATTGGACGACATTGGCAATTCTGGATGCTCGGCATATGATTCGAACTGAGTTCAAAGAGTTTCGGTTTTGTCTAGTGCTAACGCACAAATCTTGTACACTTGATCCTCCTGGACAAGACACGATAAGCCAGAATCCTGTCAAGTTGATAGGAGTGAAGATATTTGCATCTATATCATAAGACTGCATTGGCAATTCTGGATGCTCAGGCTTATGATTCGACCTGAGTCCAAATAGAGTCGCTTTGGACCAGTGCTACCACACAAATCTTGTACATTTGGACATCCTGGACAAGATACGATGAGGCAGGATCCTGTCAAATTGATAGGATTGAAGATATTTGCATCTATACCATTGCAGGACATAGGCAATTCTTGATGCTTCGGTATATGAATCGACCTGAGTCCAAAGTGATGCGCATTTGTGAAGTGCTAACGCACAAATCTGGTACATTTTGACCTACTGGACAAGGTATGATGAGGCAGAATCCTGTCAAATTGATAGCAGTAAAGATATTTGCATCTATATCATTGGACGACATTGGCAATCCTGGATGCCCCGGCTTATGATTCGACCTGAGTCCAAAGAGAGTCGCTTCGGACAAGTGCTACCGCAACAAGTCTTGTACATTTGGACCTCCTGTACAAGGTATGATGAGGCAGAATCCTATCACATTGATAGGAGTAAAGATATTTCATCTATTTCATTGGACGACATTGGCAATTCTGGATGCTCGGCATATGATTCGACCTGAGTTCAAAGAGTTTCGGTTTTATCTAGTGCTACCGCACAAATCGTGTACACTTGATCCTCCTGGACAAGACACGATAAGCCAGAATCCTGTCAAGTTGATAGGAGTGAAGATATTTGCATCTATATCATAAGACGGCATTGGCAATTCTGGATGCTCAGGCTTATGATTCGACCTGAGTCCAAATAGAGTCGCTTTGGACAAGTCCTAACGCACAAATCTTGTACATTTGGACCCCCTGGACAAGGTACGATGAGGCAGAATCCTGGCAAATTGATAGGAGTAAAGATGTTTGCATCTATATCATTGGACGGCATTGGCAATGCTGGATGCTCGGCATATGATTCGACCTGAGTTCAAAGAGTTTCGCTTTTGTCTAGTGCTACCGCACAAATCTTGTACATTTGATCCTCCTGGAAAAGACACGATGAGGCAGAATCCTGTCAAATTGATAGGAGTAAAGTTATTTGCATCTATATCATTGGACGATATTGGCAATTCTGGATGCCCCGGCTTATGAATCGACCTGAGTCCAAAGAGAGTCGCTTTGAACAAATGCTGCCGCCCGATTCTTGTCCATTTGGACCTCCTGTACAAGATATGATGAGGCAGAATCCTGTCAAATTGAGAGCAGTAAAGATATTTGCATCTATATCATTGGACGACATTGGCAATTCTGGAAGTTCGGCATATGATTCGACCTGAGTTCAAAGAGAGTCGCTTTGGACAAATACTGCCGCCTAAATCTTGTACATTTGAACCTCCGGAACAAGATATGATGAGGCAGATTCCTATCACATTGATTGGAGTGAAGATGTTTGCATCTATATCATTGGATGACGTTGTATGTGTGGACGTCCTGTACAAGGTATGATGAGGCAGAATCCTATCACATTGATAGGGGAAAGATATTTGCATTTATATCATTGGACGACATTGGCAATTTTGGAAGTTCGGCATATGATTCGACCTGAGATCAAAGAGAGTCGCTTTGGACAAATACTGCCGCCTAAATCTTGTACATTTGGACCCCCTGGACAAGATACGATGAGGCAGAATCCTGTCAAATTTATAGCAGTAAAGATATTTGCATCTATACCATTGCACGACATTGGCAATTCTGGATGCTCAGGCTTTTGATCCGACCTGAGTCCAAAGAGAGTCGCTTCGGACAAGTGCTACCGCAACAAGTCTTGTACATTTGGACCTCCTGTACAAGGTATGATGAGGCAGAATCCTATCACATTCATAGGAGTGATGATATTTGCATCTGTATCATTGGACGACATTGGCAATTCTGGATGTCAGGCAAATGAATCGACCTGAGTCCAAAGAGTTTCGCTTTGGACAAGTGCTACCGCACAAATCTTGTACATTTGGACCTCCTGTACAAGATATGATGAGGCAGAATCCTGTCAAATTGAGAGCAGTAAAGATATTTGCATCTATATCATTGGACGACATTGGCAATTCTGGATGCTCGGCATATGATTCGACCTGAGTCCAAAGAGAGTCGCTTTGGACAAGGGCTACCGCTCAAATCTTGTACACTTGATCCTCCTGGACAAGACACGATGAGGCAGAATCCTATCACATTGATAGGAGTAAAGATATTTGCATCTATATCATTGGACGACATTGGCAATTCTGGATGCTCGGCATATGATTCGACCTGAGTCAAAGAGATTGGCTTTTGTCAAGTGCTACCGCACAAATCTTGTCCATTTCGACCTCGTGGACAAGATATGATGAGGCAGATTCCTGTCAAATTGATAGGTGTGAAGATATTTGCATCTATATCATTGGAAGACATTGGCAATTCTGGATGCTCAGGCTTTTGATTCGACCTGAGTCCAAAGAGAGTCGCTTCGGACAAGTGCTACCGCAACAAGTCTTGTACATTTGGACCTCCTGTACAAGGTATGATGAGGCAGAATCCTATCACATTGATAGGAGTAAAGATATTTCATCTATTTCTTTGGACGACATTGGCAATTCTGGATGCTCGGCATATGATTCGACCTGAGTTCAAAGAGTTTCGGTTTTGTCTAGTGCTACCGCACAAATCTTGTACATTTGGACCCCCTCGACAAGATACGATGAGGCAGAATCCTGGCAAATTGATAGGAGGAGAGATATTTGCATCTATATCATTGGACGACATTGGCAACTCTGGATGCTTCGGCTTATAGATCGATCTGAGTCCAAAGAGATTCGTTTTGTCTAGTGCTACCGCACAAATCTTGTACACCTAAACCTCCTGAACAAGATACGATGAGCCAGAATCCTGTCAAAATGATAACAGTGAAGATATTTGCATCTATATCATTGTACGTCTTTGGCATTTCTGGATGCTCAGGCTTATCAGTCGACCTGAGTCCGAAGAGATTCGCTTTTGTCAAGTGCTACCGCAACAAGTCTTGTACATTTGGACCTCCTGTACAAGGTATGATGAGGCAGAATCCTATCACATTCATAGGAGTGATGATATTTGCATCTGTATCATTGGACGACATGGCAATTCTGGATGCTTCGGCTTTTGATTCGACCTGAGTCCAAAGAGAGTCTCTTTGGACAAGGGCTTCCGCACAAATCTTGTACATTTGGACCTCCTAGATAAGATAAGATGAGGCAGGATCCTGTCAAATTGATAGGAGTGAAGATATTTGCATCTATACCATTGCAGGACATTGGCAATCCTTGATGCTTAGGCTTATGGATCGACCTGAGTCCAAAGTGATTCGCTTTTGTCAAGTGCTACCGCACAAATCTTGTACACTTGATCCTCCTGGACAAGACACGATGAGCCAGAATCCTGTCGAATTGATAGGAGTGACGGTATTTGCATCTATATCATTGGACGACATTGGCAATGCTGGATGCTCCGGTTTGTGATTCGACCTGAGTCCAAGGAGAGTCGCTTTGGACAAGTGCTACCGCACAAATCTTGCACATTTGCACCTCCTGTACAGGGTATGATGAGGCAGAATCCTATCACATTGATAGGAGAAAATATATTTGCATCTATATCATTGGACGACATTGGCAATGCTGGATGCTCCGGTTTGTGATTCGACCTGAGTCCAAGGAGAGTCGCTTTGGACAAGTGCTACCGCACAAATCTTGCACATTTGCACCTCCTGTACAGGGTATGATGAGGCAGAATCCTATCACATTGATAGGAGAAAATATATTTGCATCTATATCATTGGACGACATTGGCAATTCTGGATGCCCCGGCTTATGATTCGACCTGAGTCCAAAGAGAGTCGCTTTGGACAAAGGCTACCGCACAAATATTGTACATTTGAACCTCCGGAACAAGGTATGATGAGGCAGAATCCTATCACATTGATAGGAGTAAAGATATTTGCATCTATATCATTGGACGACATAGGCAATTCTGGATGCTCGGCATATGATTCGACCTGAGTCAAAGAGATTGGCTTTTATCAAGTGCTACCGCACAAATCTTGACCATTTGGACCTCCTGGACAAGATATGAGGAGGCAGATTCCTGTCAAATTGATAGGAGTGAAGATATTTGCATCTATATCATTGGACGACATTGTATGTGTGGACGTCCTGTACAAGGTATGATGCGGCAGAATCCTATCACATTGATAGGGGTAAAGATATTTGCATTTATATCATTGGACGACATTGGCAATTCGGGAAGTTCGTCATGTGATTCGACCTGAGTTCAAAGAGAGTCGCTTTGGACAAATACTGCCGCCCAAATCTTGTACATTTGGACCCCCTGGACAAGATAAGATGAGGCAGAATCCTGTCAAATTGATAGCAGTAAAGATATTTGCATCTATACCATTGCACGACATTGGCAATTCTGGATGCTTCGGCTTATGGATCGACCTGAGTCCAAAGTGTTTCCCTTTGGACAAGTGCTACCGCACAAATCTTGTACATTTGGACCTCCTGTACAAGGTATGATGAGGCAGAATCCTTGCAAATTGATAGGAGTGAAGAAGTTTGCATCTATATCATTGGACGACATTGGCAATGCTGGATGCTCCGGTTTATGATTCGACCTGAATCCAAAGAGATTCGGTCTGGACTAGTGCTACCACACAAATCGTGTACAGTTGATCCTCCTGGACAAGATACGATGAGGCAGAATCCTATCAAATTAATAGGAGTAAAGTTATTTGCATCTATATCATTGGACGACATTGGCAATTCTGGATGCCCCGGCTTATGATTCGACCTGAGTCCAAAGAGAGTCGCTTTTGTCTAGTGCTACCGCACAAATCTTGTACACTTGATCCTCCTGGACAAGACACGATGAGGCAGAATCCTGTCAAATTGGTAGGAGTAAAGATATTTGCATCTATATCATTGGACGACATTGGCAATTCTGGATGCCCCGGCTTATGATTCGACCTGAGTCCAAAGAGAGTAGCTTTGGCCAAGGGCTACCGCACAAATCTTGTACATTGTGACCTACTGGACAAGGTATGATGAGGCAGAATCCTGTCAAATTGATAGCAGTAAAGATACTTGCATCTATATCATTGGACGACATAGGCAATTCTGGATGCTCCGCATATGATTCGACCTGAGTCAAAGAGATTGGCTTTTATCAAGTGCTACCGCACAAATCTTGTCCATTTGTACCTCCTGGACAAGATATGAGGAGGCAGATTCCTGTCAAATTGATAGGAGTGAAGATATTTGCATCTATATCATTGGACGACATTGTATGTGTGGACGTCCTGTACAAGGTATGATGAGGCAGAATCCTATCACATTGATAGGGGTAAAGATATTTGCATTTATATCATTGGACGACATTGGCAATTCGGGAAGTTCGGCATATGATTCGAACTGAGTTCAAAGAGAGTCGCTTTGGACAAATACTGCCGCACAAATCTTGTACCTTTGGACCCCCTGGACAAGATACGATGAGGCAGAATCCTGGCAAATTGATAGGAGGAGAGATATTTGCATCTATATCATTGGACGACATTGGCAACTCTGGATGCTTCGGCTTATGGATCGATCTGAGTCCAAAGAGAGTCGCTTTGGACAAGTGCTACCGCACAAATCTTGTACATTTGGACCCCCTGGACAAGATACGATGAGGCAGAATCCTGGCAAATTGATAGGAGCAGAGATATTTGCATCTATATAATTGGACGACATGGCAATTCTGGATGCTTCGGCATGTGGATCGACCTGAGTCCAAAGAGATTCGCTTTTGTCAAGTGCTACCGCACAAATCTTGTACATTTGAACCTCCTAGACAGGATAAGATGAGGCAGGATCCTGTCAAATTGATAGCAGTGAAGATATTTGCATCTATACCATTGCAGGACATTAGCAATTCTTGATGCTTCGGCTTATGGATCGACCTGAGTCCAAAGAAATTCGCTTTTTTCAAGTGCTACCACACAAATCTTGACCATTTGAACCTCCGGAACAAGGTATCATGAGGCAGAATCCTATCACATTGATAGGAGTAAAGATATTTGCATCTATATCATTGGACGACATTGGCAATCCTGGGGATCCGGCTTATGGATCGACCTGAGTCCAAAGAGTTTCGCTTTGGACAAGTGCTACCGCACAAATCTTGTACATTTGCACCTCCTGGACAAGGTATGATGAGGCAGAATCCTGTCAAATTGATAGCAGTAAAGATATTTGCATCTATATCATTGGACGACATTGGCAATTCTGGATGCTCAGGCTTTTGAATCGACCTGAGTCCAAAGAGGGTCGCTTCGGACAAGTGCTACCGCAACAAGTCTTGTACATTTGGACCTCCTGTACAAGGTATGATGAGGCAGAATCCTATCACATTCATAGGAGTGATGATATTTGCATCTATATCATTGCGCGACAATGGCAATCCTGGGATCCGGCTTATGATTCGACCTGAATCCAAAGAGATTCGGTCTGGACTAGTGCTACCGCACAAATCGTGTACAGTTGATCCTCCTGGACAAGATACGATGAGGCAGAATCCTATCAAATTAATAGGAGTAAAGTTATTTGCATCTATTTCATTGGACGACATTGGCAATTCTGGATGCTCAGGCTTATGATTCGAACTGAGTCCAAAGAGAGTCGCTTCGGACAAGTGCTACCGCAACAAGTCTTGTACATTTGGACCTCCTGTACAAGGTATGATGAGGCAGAATCCTATCACATTCATAGGAGTGATGATATTTGCATCTGTATCATTGGACGACATGGCAATTCTGGATGCTTCGGCATATGAATCGACCTGAGTCAAAGAGATTGACTTTTGTCAAGTGCTACCGCACAAGTCTTGTACACTTGATCCTCCTGGACAAGACACGATGAGGCAGAATCCTGTCAAATTGATAGGAGTAAAGATGTTTGCATCTATATCATTGGACGACATTGGCAATGCTGGGTGCTCCGGTTTATGATTCGACCTGAGTCCAAAGAGAGTCGCTTTGGACAAGGGCTACCGCTCAAATCTTGTACACTTGATCCTCCTGGACAAGACACGATGAGGCAGAATCCTATCACATTGGTAGGAGTAAAGATACTTGCATCTATTTCATTGGACGAGATTGGCAATTCTGGATGCTCGGCATATGATTCGACCTGAGTTCAAAGAGTTTCGCTTTTGTCTAGTGCTACCGCACAAATCTTGTACACTTGATCCTCCTGGACAAGACACGATGAGGCAGAATCCTGTGAAATTGATAGGAGTAAAGATACTTGCATCTATATCATTGGACGACATTGGCAATTCTTGATGCTTCGACTTATGGATCGACCTGAGTCCAAAGAGAGTCGCTTTGGACAAGGGCTACCGCTCAAATCTTGTACACTTGATCCTCCTGGACAAGACACGATGAGGCAAAATCCTATCACATTGGTAGGAGTAAAGATACTTGCATCTATTTCATTGGACGACATTGGCAATTCTGGATGCTCGGCATATGATTCGACCTGAGTTCAAAGAGTTTCGCTTTTGTCTAGTGCTACCACACAAATCTTGTACACTTGATCCTCCTGGACAAGACACGATGAGGCAGAATCCTGTCAAATTGATAGGAGTAAAGATATTTGCATCTATATCATTGGACGACATTGGCAATTCTGGAAGTTCGGCATATGATTCGACCTGAGTTCAAAGAGAGTCGCTTTGGACAAATACTGCCGCCCAAATCTTGTACATTTGGACCCCCTGGACAAGATACGATGAGGCAGAATCCTGTCAAATTGATAGCAGTAAAGATATTTGCATCCATACCATTGCACGACATTGGCAATTCTGGATGCGTCGGCTTATGGATCGACCTGAGTCCAAAGAGAGTCGCTTCGGACAAGTGCTACCGCAACAAGTCTTGTACATTTGGACCTCCTGTACAAGGTATGATGAGGCAGAATCCTTTCACATTCATAGGAGTGATGATATTTGCATCTATATCATTGGACGACATTGGCAATTCTGGATGCCCCGGCTTATTATTCGACCTGAGTTCAAAGAGTTTCGCTTTTGTCTAGTGCTACCACACAAATCTTGTACACTTGATCCTCCTGGACAAGACACGATGAGGAAGAATCCTGTCAAATTGATAGGAGAAAAGATATTTGCATCTATATCACTGTACGACATTGGCAATTCTGGATGCTCCGGTTTATGATTCGACCTGGGTCCAAGGAGAGTCGCTTGGACAAGTGCTACCGCCCAAACCTTGTACATTTGAACATCCGGAACAGGGTATGGTGAGACCGAATCCTGTCAAATTGATAGGAGTGAAGATGTTTGCATCTATATCATTGGTCAACATCGGCAATTCTGGGGATCCGTCATATAATTAGACCTGAATCAACAGGGAGTCGGCCTGGACAAGTGCTACCGCACAAATATTGTACATTTGATCTTCCTGGACAAGGTATGATGAGGCAGAATCCTGTCACATTGATAGGAGTAAAGATATTTGCATCTATATCATTGCGCGACAATGGTAATCCTGGGATCCGGCTTATGATTCGACCTGAATCTAAAGAGATTCGGTCTGGACTAGTACTACCGCACAAATCGTGTACAGTTGATCCTCCTGGACAAGATACGATGAGGCAGAATCCTATCAAATTAATAGGAGTAAAGATATTTGCATCTATATCATTGGACGGCATTGGCAATTCTGGATGCTTCGGCTTATGGATCGACCTGAGTCCAAAGAGATTCGCTTTGGACAAGTGCTACCGTACAAACCTCGTACATTTGCACCTCTGGAACTAGTATGATGAGGCAGAATCCTATCACATTGATAGGAGTGAAGATATTTGCATCTATATCACTGGATGACATTGGCAATTCTGGATGCTCCGGCATATGATTCGACCGGAGGCCAAAGAGAGTCGCTTTGGAAACGTGCTGCCGCACAAATCTTGTACATTTGGACCCCCTGGACAAGATGCGATGAGGCAGAATCCTGTCAAATTGATAGCAGTAAAGATATTTTCATCTATACCTTTGGACGACATTGGCAATTCTAGATGCTTCGGCCTATGGATCGACCTGAGTCCAAAAAGATTCGCTTCGGACAAGTGCTACAGCACAAACCTTGTACATTTGAACCTCCGGAACAAGGTATGATGAGGCAGAATCCTATCACATTGATAGGAGTAAAGATATTTGCATCTATATCATTGGACGACATTGGCAATTCTGGATGATCGGCAAATGATTCGACCTGAGTCAAAGAGATTGACTTTTGTCAAGTGCTACCGCACAAGTCTTGTACATTTGGACCCCCTGGACAAGATACGATGACGCAGAATCCTGTCAAATTGATAGCAGTAAAGATATTTGCATCTATACCATTGCACGACATTGGCAATTCTGGATGCTCAGGCTTTTGATTCGACCTGAGTCCAAAGAGAGTCGCTTCGGACAAGTGCTACCGCAACAAGTCTTGTACATTTGGACCTCCTGTATAAGGTATGATGAGGCAGAATCCTATCACATTCATAGGAGTGATGATATTTGCATCTGTATCATTGGACGACATGGCAATTCTGGATGCTTCGGCTTTTGATTCGACCTGAGTCCAAAGAGAGTCTCTTTGGACAAGGGCTACCGCACAAATCTTGTACATTTGGACCCCCTGGACAAGATAAGATGAGGCAGAATCCTGTCAAATTGATAGCAGTAAAGATATTTGCATCTATACCATTGCACGACATTGGCAATTCTGGATGCTTCGGCTTATGGATCGACCTGAGTCCAAAGAGTTTCCCTTTGGACAAGTGCTACCGCACAAATCTTGTACATTTGGACCTCCTGTACAAGGTATGATGAGGCAGAATCCTTGCAAATTGATAGGAGTGAAGAAGTTTGCATCTATATCATTGGACGACATTGGCAATGCTGGATGCTCCGGTTTATGATTCGACCTGAATCCAAAGGGAGTCGCTTCGGACAAGTGCTGCGGCCCAAATCTTATCCAGTTTGACCCCCTGGACAAGATATGATGAGGCAGAATCCTGCCAAATTGATAGGAGTGTAGATATTTGCATATACATCATAGGACGACATTGGCCGTTCTGCGTGCTCCGGCATATGATTCGACCTGAGTCCAAAGAGATTCGGTTGGGGCAAATGCTGCCGCCAAAAACATGTGCATTTTGACCTACTGGAAAAGGTATGATGAGGCAGAATCCTGTCACATTGATAGGAGTGAAGATATTTGCATTTATATCATTGGACGACATTGGTAATGCTGGATGCTCCGGTATATGATTCGACCTGGGTCCAAGGAGAGTCGCTTGGACAAGTGCTACCGCCCAAACCTTGTACATTTGAACATCCGGAACAGGGTATGGTGAGACCGAATCCTGTCAAATTGATAGGAGTGAAGATGTTTGCATCTATATCATTGGTCAACATCGGCAATTCTGGATGCCCCGGCTTATGATTCGACCTAAGTCCAAAGAAAGTCGCTTTGGACAGGGCTACCGCACAAATCTTGTACATTTGAACCTCAGGAACAAGGTGTGATGAGGCAGAATCCTATCACATTGATAGGAGTAAAGATATTTGCATCTATTTCATTGGACGACATTGGCAATTCTGAATGCTCTGGCTTATGATTAGACCTGAGTCCAAAGAGAGTCGCTTCGGACAAGTGCACCCGCAACAAGTCTTGTACATTTGGACCTCCTGTACAAGGTATGATGAGGCAGAATCCTATCACATTCATAGGAGTGATGATATTTGCATCTGTATCATTGGACGACATGGCAATCCTGGATGCTTCGGCATATGAATCGGCCTGAGTCCAAAGAGATTCGCTTTTGTGAAGTGCTAACGCGCAAATCTTGTACATTTTGACCTACTGGACAAGGTATGATGAGGCAGAATCCTGTCAAATTGAAAGGAGTGAACATGTTTGCATCTATATCATTGGACGACATTGGCAATTCTGTATGCTCCGGCTTATGATTCGACCTGAGTCCAACGAGAGTCGCTTTGGACAAGGGCTACCGCACAAATCTTATACATTTGAATCTCCGGAACAAGATATGACGAAGCAGAATCCTATCACATTGATAGGAGTAAAGATATTTGTATCTATATCATTGGACGACATTGGCAATTCTGGATACTCGGCATATGATTCGACCTGAGTTCAAAGAGTTTCGCTTTGGACACGTGCTACCGCACAAATCTTGTACATTTGGACCTCCTGGTCAAGATACGATTTGGCAGAATCCTGTCAAATTGATAGCAGTAAAGATATTTGCATCTATATCATTGCACGACATTGGCAATTCTGGATGGTTCGGCTTATGGATCGACCTGATTCCAAAGAGTTTCGCTTCTGTATAATGCTACCGCACAAATCTTGTACACTTGATCCTCCTGGACAAGACACGATGAGCCAGAATCCTGTCGAATTGATAGGAGTGAAGATATTTGCATCTATATCATTGGACGACATTGGCAATTCTGGATGCCCCGGCTTATGATTCGACATAAGTCCAAAGAATGTCGCTTTGGACAAGTGGTACCGCAACAAATCGTATACACTTGATCCTCCTGGACAAGACACGATGAGACAGAATCCTGCTAAATTGATAGGAGTCAGGATATTTGCATCTATATCATTGGACGACATTGGCAATTCTGGATGCGTCGGCTTATGGATCGACCTGAGTCCAAAGAGATTCGCTTCGAACAAGTGCTACAGCACAAACCTTGTACATTTGCACCTCTGGGACAAGTTTGATGAGGCAGAATCCTGGCAAATTGATTGGTGGCCAGATAATAGCATCTATATCTTTGGACGACATTGGCAATTCTGGATGCTACGGCATATGAATCGACCTGAGTCCAAAGAGATTTGCATTTGTCGAGTGCTACCGCACATATCTTGTACATTTAAACCTCCTGGACAAGGTATGATGAGGCAGAATCCTGTCACATTGATAGGAGTAAAGATATTTGCATCTATATCATTGCGCGACAATGGCTATCCTGGGATCCGGCTTATGATTCGACCTGAATCCAAAGAGATTCGGTCTGGACTAGTGCTACCGCACAAATCGTGTACAGTTGATCCTCCTGGACAAGATACGATGAGGCAGAATCCTATCAAATTAATAGGAGTAAAGTTATTTGCATCTATTTCATTGGACGACATTGGCAATTCTGGATGCTCAGGCTTATGATTCGAACTGAGTCCAAAGAGAGTCGCTTCGGACAAGTGCTACCGCAACAAGTCTTGTACATTTGGACCTCCTGTACAAGGTATGATGAGGCAGAATCCTATCACATTCATAGGAGTGATGATATTTGCATCTGTATCATTGGACGACATGGCAATTCTGGATGCTCGGCATATGATTCGACCTGAGTTCAAAGAGTTTCGCTTTTGTCTAGTGCTACCGCACAAATCTTGTACACTTGATCCTCCTGGACAAGACACGATGAGGCAGAATCCTGTGAAATTGATAGGAGTAAAGATACTTGCATCTATATCATTGGACGACATTGGCAATTCTTGATGCTTCGGCTTATGGATCGACCTGAGTCCAAAGAGAGTCGCTTTGGACAAGGGCTACCGCTCAAATCTTGTACACTTGATCCTCCTGGACAAGACACGATGAGGCAAAATCCTATCACATTGGTAGGAGTAAAGATACTTGCATCTATTTCATTGGACGACATTGGCAATTCTGGATGCTCGGCATATGATTCGACCTGAGTTCAAAGAGTTTCGCTTTTGTCTAGTGCTACCACACAAATCTTGTACACTTGATCCTCCTGGACAAGACACGATGAGGCAGAATCCTGTCAAATTGATAGGAGTAAAGATATTTGCATCTATATCATTGGACGACATTGGCAATTCTGGAAGTTCGGCATATGATTCGACCTGAGTTCAAAGAGAGTCGCTTTGGACAAATACTGCCGCCCAAATCTTGTACATTTGGACCCCCTGGACAAGATACGATGAGGCAGAATCCTGTCAAATTGATAGCAGTAAAGATATTTGCATCCATACCATTGCACGACATTGGCAATTCTGGATGCTCAGGCTTTTGATTCGACCTGAGTCCAAAGAGAGTCGCTTCGGACAAGTGCTACCGCAACAAGTCTTGTACATTTGGACCTCCTGTACAAGGTATGATGAGGCAGAATCCTGTCACATTGATTGGAGTGAAGATATTTGCATTTATATCATTGGACGACATTGGCAATGCTGGATGCTCCGGTTTATGATTCGACCTGGGTCCAAGGAGAGTCGCTTGGACAAGTGCTACCGCCCAAACCTTGTACATTTGAACATCCGGAACAGGGTATGGTGAGACCGAATCCTGTCAAATTGATAGGAGTGAAGATGTTTGCATCTATATCATTGGTCAACATCGGCAATTCTGGGGATCCGTCATATAATTAGACCTGAATCAACAGGGAGTCGGCCTGAACAAGTGCTACCGCACAAATATTGTACATTTGATCTTCCTGGACAAGATACGATGAGACAGAATCCTGCCAAATTGATAGGAGTCAGGATATTTGCATCTATATCATTGGACGACATTGGCAATTCCGGATGCGTCGGCTTATGGATCGACCTGAGTCCAAAGAGATTCGCTTCGAACAAGTGGTACAGCACAAACCTTGTACATTTGCACCTCTGAGACAAGTTTGATGAGGCAGAATCCTGGCAAATTGATTGGTGGCCAGATAATAGCATCTATATCTTTGGACGACATTGGCAATTCTGGATGCTACGGCATATGAATCGACCTGAGTCCAAAGAGATTTGCATTTGTCGAGTGCTACCGCACATATCTTGTACATTTAAACCTCCTGGACAAGGTATGATGAGGCAGAATCCTGTCACATTGATAGGAGTAAAGATATTTGCATCTATATCATTGCGCGACAATGGCAATCCTGGGATCCGGCTTATGATTCGACCTGAATCCAAAGAGATTCGGTCTGGACTAGTGCTACCGCACAAATCGTGTACAGTTGATCCTCCTGGACAAGATACGATGAGGCAGAATCCTATCAAATTAATAGGAGTAAAGATATTTGCATCTATATCATTGGACGGCATTGGCAATTCTGGATGCTTCGGCTTATGGATCGACCTGAGTCCAAAGAAATTCGCTTTGGACAAGTGCTACCGTACAAACCTCGTACATTTGCACCTCTGGAACTAGTATGATGAGGCAGAATCCTATCACATTGATAGGAGTGAAGATATTTGCATCTATATCACTGGATGACATTGGCAATTCTGGATGCTCCGGCATATGATTCGACCGGAGGCCAAAGAGAGTCGCTTTGGAAACGTGCTGCCGCACAAATCTTGTACATTTGGACCCCCTGGACAAGATGCGATGAGGCAGAATCCTGTCAAATTGATAGCAGTAAAGATATTTTCATCTATACCTTTGGACGACATTGGCAATTCTAGCTGCTTCGGCCTATGGATCGACCTGAGTCCAAAGAGATTCGCTTCGGACAAGTGCTACAGCACAAACCTTGTACATTTGAACCTCCGGAACAAGGTATGATGAGGCAGAATCCTATCACATTGATAGGAGTAAAGATATTTGCATCTATATCATTGGACGACATTGGCAATTCTGGATGATCGGCAAATGATTCGACCTGAGTCAAAGAGATTGACTTTTGTCAAGTGCTACCGCACAAGTCTTGTACATTTGGACCCCCTGGACAAGATATGATGAGGCAGAAACCTGTCAAATTAATAGGAGAAAAGATATTTGCATCTATATCATTGGACGACATTGGCAATTCTGGATGCTCTGGCTTATGATTCGACCTGAGTCCAAAGAGAGTCGCTTCGGACAAGTGCACCCGCAACAAGTGTTGTACATTTGGACCTCCTGTACAAGGTATGATGAGGCAGAATCCTATCACATTCATAGGAGTGATGATATTTGCATCTGTATCATTGGACGACATGGCAATCCTGGGTGCTTCGGCATATGAATCGACCTGAGTCCAAAGAGATTCGCTTTTGTGAAGTGCTAACGCGCAAATCTTGTACATTTTGACCTACTGGATAAGGTATGATGAGGCAGAATCCTGTCAAATTGAAAGGAGTGAATATGTTTGCATCTATATCATTGGACGAAATTGGCAATTCTGGATGCTCCGGCTTATGATTCGACCTGAGTCCAAAGAGAGTCGCTTTGGACAAGGGCTACCGCACAAATCTTGTACATTTGGACCTCCTGGTCAAGATACGATGAGGCAGAATCCTGTCAAATTGATAGCAGTAAAGATATTTGCATCGATATCATTGCGAGACATTGGCAATTCTGGATGGTTCGGCTTATGGATCGACCTGAGTCCAAAGAGTTTCGCTTCTGTCTAGTGCTACCGCACGAATCTTGTACACTTGATCCTCCTGGACAAGACACGATGAGCCAGAATCCTGTCGAATTGATAGGAGTGAAGATATTTGCATCTATATCATTGGACGACATTGGCAATTCTGGATGTCCCGGCTTATGATTCGACCTGAGTCCAAAGAGAGTAGGTTTGGCCAAGGGCTACCGCACAAATCTTGTACATTTTGACCTACTGGACAAGGTATGATGAGGCAGTATCCTGTCAAATTGATAGCAGTAAAGATATTTGCATCTATATCATTGGACGACATTGGCAATTCTGGATGCCCCGGCTTATGATTCGACCTGAGTCCAAAGAGAGTCGCTTTGGACAAGGGCTACCGCACAAATCTTGTACATTTGAACCTCCGGAACAAGGTATGAAGAGGCAGAATCCTGTCAAATTAATAGGAGTAAAGATATTTGCATCTATATCATTGGTCAACATCGGCAATTCTGGATGGTCCGGCTTATGGTTCGACATAAGTCCAAAGAATGTCGCTTTGGACAAGTGGTACCGCAACAAATCGTATACATTTGGACCCCCTGGACAAGATACGATGAGGCAGAATCCTGGCAAATTGATAAGAGTGAAGATATTTGCATCTATATCATTGGACGACATTGGCAATCCTGGGGATCCGTCATATAATTAGAACTGAATCAAAAGAGAGTCGGCCTGGACAAGTGCTACCGCACAAATCTTGTACACTTGATCCTCCTGGACAAGACACGATGGGCCGTATTCGCAGTCACGACTTGGATCGAAGTGCTGCTCAAGCATCTGCTAAGCATTTGTTGAGTCAGCGTGCGTATTCGCAGTCACGACTTAAGCAGGACCGAGCCAAGCATCTCCTTTGCAAAGTCGTTTCCAATTAAGTGAGACTTATTGTGACGTCAAAACGTGCACATAAGTCTCACTTTGCCAAGTGGTGTAAAATGACCACTTAAGTCGCTCTTATCCCCTCTCCGACAAGCTAATATGTCATATCTCGCTGCTTTTCCCGCGCAAAGCACATAACCGTGTTAAGGGGTTATCATACTGTGACCAACCTCAAAACAGGCTAAATGTCGAGATTTATAATTCCGAAAAAACTATTAATGCTATATTATTAATTTTTCAATATGTATTTGTACACACACCTTAGGGAGCATGAATAACAAATTTTACAACAAAATGTTTACATTAGAACGGGATATGTGACTTCGTGTTCAATGGTGCTCTTCGTGCACAGTTCGACGGCCTACATTGTGTATGAGGAAAGACTGCAAGAATGAATCAATTACCAATTGGACAATTTCACAAGTAATATTACCTTCATTTTAACCATGTTTATATTTGCTTGCATCATTGTGATTGAACATTATAGATATTTTACTGTCCTTGTGCGGTTTTCGTTTGGACACAGAGAGTACTTCTTGAAAAGGAGGTACGCATTTATTACAAGGTAGAATTCTTTCTGTCCTTTTAATTACTCATTTTCACGCACAAAATGTTATCCTTTTTGAAACAAAATGATAATAATTATACCACGATCCTACAGTTTTAATTGACACACTACACACTCATTTCATTGTATCTTGTTTAGTGTAGCTCGATGTTACTATTCAGATTTTTTTCATAATCACATTTTTATTTTGTCTTTTTGTTTCTGTAAATATAAATTATAGTCATAAAAAGGTATAATATGTAATATTATTCTTGTTTAACTAACATTCGTCTTGTTTGATGTTTTGCAAGGGTTACAATTCTAATTTTGCTTTGTGTTATCATGAAATTCTGATAGTAAGGGTCATGATGTTGGTCATATGCTGTAAACTCTTAACAATTCCATGGTCGTAGTTGTCAACCATGTTATACTTTATTGCGGTGGAGAGTATAAGATTTTTCTTCGGATAGTAAAGATATCGTGTTGCATATTGAAAATTGCATGTTGCTTCTAAACACCCTGTATTTTCACTGTAGCAATGATTGCTTCCAATATTCTCTGTATGAAAGAAAAAAGGAATGTAGCTGTGGTCTAACTTTTTGTGTATAGTTTTATTTGATTTGTAAACAAAATAAAATATTCTGCGGATATTTCAATGATCTGATTTATGTAATCTTTCAAAAAACTAAGCTGTCAAATAAAAAAATGTAGCCACCTTGCATATGTTATCTTCTAATAATAATTTCATTGACAGATGCCAAAACCAAGATAATTGCCAACATGGGAGCAGCATTTTTGGAGGTACATTTAAATTTTTCTAAACTTATTGAAATTTGATGATTAATAGTGAACCTAACGTCCTTCATATTTTATAGAATTATCTCAAACGGAGGCACGTACAGAATGCACCTGTTGTGGTAAATATGTTTTATTTTACTCTTTGTGTATATAATGCAAAAATCTCTGAAGAGATTTGTGCGAAGAATTGAATAATAAATATAAAGATTTGGTTTTTGTTGTCTAGAGAAATGTGCACTGGCTACTTTGCAGTTCAGACAAAAAGTTGAAAAAAAGTTAGATTGGTTGATCCATTACGTTCAAAATTGAACTGGCGGAGTTGTAAACGATATTTTTCCAGAACAAAATATTTTGCCCGATTTCCCGATAAACAACCGTCGCAATTTCCAGGAATTTGAGAATACATTTCTGGAAGAAGGCGTCCGGCAACAATTTGTACGTATTACATGTACAAATTATAAAGCATGTAATTTATAATCATAGAGAACAAATTGAACTAATATTGCACTTAAATTTTACATACCATTCATTCCCTTTCATGTACATTTGTTACAGATTGGAGTAATATCGAAACTGGGGGGCCCAAATGTAAGCAAAACTGTCAGGAACATTTTAAATTATACAATGTCCAACGAAGTGGCCATAGAATACAGTTGGACGGGGCAAAAGCAAAACTTGCCGTTTAAAAACACTCGAGTCTGCCGCAGTGATAGGTATTTATTTTATTAACATCCTACAGCTTTACGTATATTTAAATGCTTACTATTCTTATGTTTGCAGATACTGTTTTGAAGCAGTGGATGGAAAGCACCAAAAACGAAATAGAAAGTGTTATTAAGGAATGGTTGAGGCGGGCCAGTGATAGGAAAAGGCAATTTGTACGAAAATAAAAATATTTGACAAAACACCTTTATTTTATATATTATCCACCCCGTCTGATGATTAAATTTGACATTTTTCAAAAACTTGACCGGTTTAATTGTAGTATTCTTTACTTTTATCCACATATATATGTAAGAACAATGTCAAACAATTAAAGAATAATACAATTAAATCGATAAAGTTTTTGAGGAATGTTAATATTACAATAAAAATTGAGTATAATATATACATGTCTAAAAATAGACTTACAGCCAGACGACGGAATGTAGACTCAACGGTAACTAACGTAAGTCGACGTAAAGACATGACAAAATAATCTCAAAATAATAGCGAGACCGACGCAAGCGGAACGTAGAGGAGCGGCGCTAAATTGTAAAAACTGCTCTTTTATATGTCAATCCCGTGCCGCCAAAATATCCACAAAAGATACTCTGATATTGCTGAAATATGACGTCAGCAAACTGGCGCGTTTACACGGAGTACAACGGAATAATTGGCCGAATCCTTCTGCCATTGGTTGTCTAACAGAATTATTCCGAAGAATGCCGAATCCCAATAAGCATTCACTCAACTTCGGCCTTTGCAAAGTGTAGCTTATGCTGATGCTGAGCATTTGCTTGATCAGAGCAACTACTTAAGTCATGACTGTGAATGCAGGAAGTAATTGAGTTGAACTTAATGCACTAAGTGAGACTTCGCAAAGCGTCACTTTAGCATTCACTTGAGTCGTGACTGCGAATACGGCCCGATGAGGCAGAATCCTGCCAAATTGATAGGAGTCAGGATATTAGCATCTATATCATTGGACGACATTGGCAATTCGGGATGCGTCGGCTTATGGATCGACCTGAGTCCAAAGAGATTCGCTTCGGACAAGTGCTACAGCACAAACCTTGTACATTTGCACCTATGGAACAAGTATGATGAGGCAGAATCCTGGCAAATTGATTGGAGGCCAGATAATAGCATCTATATCATTGGACGACATTGGCAATTCTGGATGCTACGGCATATGAATCGACCTGAGTCCAAAGAGATTTGCATTTGTCGAGTGCTACCGCACATATCTTGTACCTTTGAACCTCCTCGACAAGGAATGATGAGGCAGAATCCTGTCACATTGATAGGAGTAAAGATATTTGCATCTATATCATTGCGCGACAATGGCAATCCTGGGATCCGGCTTATGATTCGACCTGAATCCAAGGAGATTCGGTCTGGACTAGTGCTACCGCACAAATCTTGTACAGTTGATCCTCCTGGACAAGATACGATGAGGCAGAATCCTATCAAATTAATAGGAGTAAAGATATTTGCATCTATATCATTGCACGACATTGGCAATTCTGGATGACCCGGCTTATGATTCGACCTGAGTCCAAAGAGATTGGCTTTTGTCAAGTGCTACCGTACAAATCTTGTACATTTGAACCTCCTGGACAAGATACGTTGAGGCAGAATCCTGTCAAATTGATAGGAGTGAAGATATTTGCATCTATATCATTGGACGTCATTGGCAATTCTGGATGCTCCGGCTTATGATTCGACCTGAGTCCAAAGAGAGTCGCTTTGGACAAATGCTGCCGCCCAAATCTTGTCCATTTGGACCTCCTGGACAAGATATGATGAAGCAGAATCCTGTCAAATTGATAGGAGTGAAGATATTTGCATCTATATCATTGGACGTCATTGACAATTCTGGATGCTCCGGCTTATGATTCGACCTGAGTCCAAAGAGAGTCGCTTTGGACAAATGCTGCCGCCCAAATCTTGTCCATTTGGACCTCCTGGACAAGATATGATGAGGCAGAATCCTGTCAAATTGATAGGAGTGAAGATATTTGCATCTATATCATTGGACGACATTGGCAATTCTGGATGCTCAGGCTTATGATTCGACCTGAGTCCAAAGAGAGTCCCGTCGGACAAGTGCTACCGCAACAAGTCTTGTACATTTGGACCTCCTGTACAAGGTATGATGAGGCAGAATTCTATCACATTCATAGGAGTGATGATATTTGCATCTGTATCATTGGACGACATGGCAAATCTGGATGCTTCGGCATATGAATCGACCTGAGATTAAAGAGTTTCGCTTTTGTCTAGTGCTACCGCACAAATCTTGTACATTTGGACCCCCTGGACAAGATACGATGACGGAGAATCCTGGCAAATTGATAGGAGTAAAGATATTTGCATCTATATCATTGGACGACATTGGCAATTATGAAAGCTCCGACATATGATTATACCTGCAACCAAAGGGAGTCGCTTTTGTCAAGTGCTACCGTACAAATTCTGTACATTTGAACCTCCTGGACAAGGTACGTTGAGGCTGAATCCTGTCAAATTGATAGGAGTAAAGATATTTGCATCTATATCATTGGACGACATTGGCAATTCTGGATGCTCGGCCTGCCTCATCGTATCTTATCAAGGGGGTTCAAATCTACACGATTTGTGCGGTAGCACTAGTCCAAATCGGCATTTGTTGGACTTAGGTCGAACCATAAGTCGGACCATCCAGAACTGCCGATGTTGACCAATGATATAGCTGCAAATATCTTTACTCCTATTAATTTGATAGGATTCTGCCCGATCATATCTTGTCCAGGAGGTTCAAATGTACACGATTTGTGAGGTAGCACTTGTCCAAAGCGACTCTCTTTGGATTCAGGTCGATCCATATGCCGAAGTAACAAAAATTGCCGAACTTATCCGAATGATATAGATGCAAACATCTTAACTCCTATCAATTTGCCAGGATTCTGCCTGATCATACCTTGTTCCGGAGGTTCAAATGTACAAGATTTGTGCGGGAGCCCTTGTCCAGAGCAACTCTCTTGGGATTCAGGTCGAATCATACGCCGGAGCATCCAGAATTGCCAATGATGTCCATTGATATAGATGCAAATATCTTTACTGCTGTCAATTTGACAGGATTCTGCCTCATCATATCTTGTCCAGGAGGTTCATATGTACACGATTTGTGCGGTAGCACTTGACAAAAGCGAATCTCTTTGGAGTCAGGTCGATCGGTAAGCCGAAGTATACAGAATTGCCAATGTCGTCCAATGGTGTAGATGCAAATATCTTCACTCCTATCAATGTGATAGGATTCTGCCTCATCATGCCTTGTCCAGTAGGTCCAAATGTACAAGATTTGTTGCGGTAGCACTTGTCCAAAGTGACTCTCCTTGGACTCAGGTCGAATCATAAGCCTGAGCATCCAGAATTGCCAATGCCGTCTAATGATATAGATGCAAATATCTTCACTCCTACCAATGTGACAGGATTCTGCCTCATCATGCCTTTTCGAGGACACCCAAATGCACAAGTTTTGGGCGGCAGCATTTGCCCAAACCGACTCTCGTTGGACTCAG
The DNA here is from genome assembly GCA_963942575.1 of Priocnemis perturbator. NCBI lineage: Eukaryota > Metazoa > Arthropoda > Insecta > Hymenoptera > Pompilidae > Priocnemis > Priocnemis perturbator. Next base: position 485,061 of record CAWWDK010000174.1, read on the forward strand.
GTCGATCCATATGCCGAAGTAACAAAAATTGCCGATCGTGTCGGAATGATATAGATGCAAATATCTTCACTCCTTCAATTTGACAGGATTCTGGCTCATCGTGTCTTGTCCAGGAGGATCAAGTGTACAAGATTTGTGTGGTAGCACTTGTCCAAAGCGACTCTCTTTTGCCTCCGGTCGAACCATACGCCGGAGCATCCAAAATTGCCAATGTCGTCCAATGATATAGATGCAAATATCTTCATTCCTATCAATTTGACAGGATTGTGCCTCATCGTGTCTTGTCCAGGAGGTTCAAATGTACCAGATTTGTGCGGTAGCACTAGTCCAAAGCGGCATTTGTTGGACTTAGGTCGAACCATAAGTCGGACCATCCAGAACTGCCGATGTTGACAAATGATATAGCTGCAAATATCTTTACTCCTATTAATTTGACAGGATTCTGCCCGATCATATCTTGTCCAGGAGGTTCAAATGTACACGATTTGTGAGGTAGCACTTGTCCAAAGCAACTCTCTTTGGATTCAGGTCGATCCATATGCCGAAGTAACAAAAATTGCCGAACTTATCCGAATGATATAGATGCAAACATCTTAACTCCTATCAATTTGCCAGGATTCTGCCTCATCATACCTTGTTCCGGCGGTTCAAATGTACAGGATTTGTGCTGTAGTACTTGTCCAAAGCGACTGTCTTTGGATTCAGGTCGAATCATAAGCCGGAGCATCCAGAATAGCCAATGTCGTCCAATGATATAGATGCAAATATCTTTACTGCTATCAATTTGACAGGATTCTGCCTCATCATACCTTGTTCCGGAGTTTCAAATGTACAGGATTTGTGCTGTAGTACTTGTCCAGAGCAACTCTCTTGGGATTCAGGTCCAATCATATGCCGGAGCATCCAGAATTGCCAATGATGTCCATTGATATAGATGCAAATATCTATACTCCTATCAATTTGACAGGATTCTGCCTCACCGCATCTTGTCCAGGAGGTTCAAATGTACACGATTTGTGCGGTAGCACTTGTCCAAAGCGACTCTCCTTGGACTCAGGTCGAATCATAAGCCGGAGCATCCAGAATTGCCAATGTCGTCCAATGATATAGATGCAAATATCTTTACTGCTGTCAATTTGACAGGATTCTGCCTCATCATATCTTGTCCAGGAGGTTCATATGTACACGATTTGTGCGGTAGCACTTGACAAAAGCGAATCTCTTTGGAGTCAGGTCGATCGGTAATCCGAAGTATACAGAATTGCCAATGTCGTCCAATGGTGTAGATGCAAATATCTTCACTCCTATCAATGTGATAGGATTCTGCCTCATCATGCCTTGTCCAGTAGGTCCAAATGTACAAGATCTGTTGCGGTAGCACTTGTCCAAAGCGACTCTCCTTGGACTCAGGTCGAATCATAAGCCTGAGCATCCAGAATTGCCAATGCCGTCTAATGATATAGATGCAAATATCTTCACTCCTATCAATGTGACAGGATTCTGCCTCATCATACCTTTTCGAGGACACCCAAATGCACAAGTTTTTGGCGGCAGCATTTGCCCAAACCGACTCTCGTTGGACTCAGGTCGATCCATATGCCGAAGTAACAAAAATTGCCGATCGTGTCGGAATGATATAGATGCAAATATCTTCACTCCTTCAATTTGACAGGATTCTGGCTCATCGTGTATTGTCCAGGAGGATCAAGTGTACAAGATTTGTGTGGTAGCACTTGTCCAAAGCGACTCTCTTTTGCCTCCGGTCGAACCATACGCCGGAGCATCCAAAATTGCCAATGTCGTCCAATGATATAGATGCAAATATCTTCATTCCTATCAATTTGACAGGATTGTGCCTCATCGTGTCTTGTCCAGGAGGTTCAAATGTACCAGAATTGTGCGGTAGCACTAGTCCAAAGCGGCATTTGTTGGACTTAGGTCGAACCATAAGTCGGACCATCCAGAACTGCCGATGTTGACGAATGATATAGCTGCAAATATCTTTACTCCTATTAATTTGACAGGATTCTGCCCGATCATATCTTGTCCAGGAGGTTCAAATGTACACGATTTGTGAGGTAGCACTTGTCCAAAGCGACTCTCTTTGGATTCAGGTCGATCCATATGCCGAAGTAACAAAAATTGCCGAACTTATCCGAATGATATAGATGCAAACATCTTAACTCCTATCAATTTGCCAGGATTCTGCCTCATCATACCTTGTTCCGGCGGTTCAAATGTACAGGATTTGTGCTGTAGTACTTGTCCAAAGCGACTGTCTTTGGATTCAGGTCGAATCATAAGCCGGAGCATCCAGAATAGCCAATGTCGTCCAATGATATAGATGCAAATATCTTTACTGCTATCAATTTGACAGGATTCTGCCTCATCATACCTTGTTCCGGAGGTTCAAATGTACAGGATTTGTGCTGTAGTACTTGTCCAGAGCGACTCTCTTGGGATTCAGGTCGAATCATATGCCGGAGCATCTAGAATTGCCAATGATGTCCGTTGATATAGATGCACATATCTTTACTCCTATCAACTTGACAGGATTCTGCGTCACCGCATCTTGTCTAGGAGGTTCAAATGTACACGATTTGTGGGGTAGCACTTGTCCAAAGCGACTCTCTTTGGACTCAGATCGAATCATAAGCCGGAGCATCCAGAATTGCCAAAGTTGTCCAATGGTATAGATGCAAACATCTTCACTCCTATCAATGTGATAGGATTCTGCCTCATCATGCCTTGTCCAGGAGGTCCAAATGTACAAGATTTGTGCGGTAGCACTTGTCCAAAGCGACTCTCTTTGGACTCAGATCGAATCATAAGCCGGAGCATCCAAAATTGCCAATGTCGTCCAATGATATAGATGCAAATATCTTCAATCCTATCAATTTGACAGGATTGTGCCTCATCGTGTCTTGTCCAGGAGGATCAAGTGTACACGATTTGTGCGGTAGCACTAGACAAAAGCAAAACTCTTTGGACTCAGGTCGATCCATATGCCGAAGCATCCAGAATTGCCAATGTCGTCCAATGATATAGAGGCAAATATCTTTACTGCTATCAATGTGACAGGATTCTGCCTCATCGTATATTGTCCAGAGGGTCCAAATGTACAAGATTTGTGCGGTAGCACTTGTCCAAAGCGACTTTCTTTGGCCTCCGGTCGAATCATACGCCCGAGCATCCAGAATTGCCAATGTCGTCCAATGATATAGATGCAAATATCTTCACTCCTATCAATTTGACAGGATTATGTCTGATCATACCCTTTTCCGGATTCTCAAATGTACAAGATTTGTGCGGTAGCACTTGTCGAAAGCGACATTCTTTGGACTTAGGTCGATCCATAAGCCGAAGCATCCAGAATTGCCAATGTCGTCCAATGGTATAGATGCAAACATCTTCACTCCTATCAATGTGATAGGATTCTGCCTCATCATGCCTTGTCCAGGAGGTCCAAATGTACAAGATTTGTTGCGGTAGCACTTGTCCAAAGCCACTCTCCTTGGACTCAGGTCGAATCATAAACCTGAGCATCCAGAATTGCCAATGCCGTCTAATGATATAGATGAAAATATCTTCACTCCTATCAATGTGACAGGATTCTGCCTCATCATACCTTTTCGAGGACGCCCAAATGCACAAGTTTTGGGCGGTAGCACTTGACAAAAGCGAATCTGTTTGGACTCAGGTCGATCCGTAAGCCGAAGTATACAGAATTGCCAATGTCGTCCAATGGTATAGATGCAAATATCTTCACTCCTATCAATGTGATAGGATTCTGCCTCATGATGCCTTGTCCAGGAGGTCCAAATGTACAAGATTTGTGCGGTAGCACTTGTCCAAAGCGACTCTCTTTGGACTCAGATCGAATCATAAGCCGGAGCATCCAAAATTGCCAATGTCGTCCAATGATATAGATGCAAATATCTTCAATCCTATCAATTTGACAGGATTGTGCCTCATCGTGTCTTGTCCAGGAGGATCAAGTGTACACGATTTGTGCGGTAGCACTAGACAAAAGCAAAACTCTTTGGACTCAGGTCGATCCATATGCCGACGCATCCAGAATTGCCAATGTCGTCCAATGATATAGAGGCAAATATCTTTACTGCTATCAATTTGACAGGATTCTGCCTCATCGTATATTGTCCAGAGGGTCCAAATGTACAAGATTTGTGCGGTAGCACTTGTCCAAAGCGACTTTCTTTGGCCTCCGGTCGAATCATACGCCCGAGCATCCAGAATTGCCAATGTCGTCCAATGATATAGATGCAAATATCTTCACTCCTATCAATTTGACAGGATTATGTCTGATCATACCCTTTTCCGGATGTTCAAATGTACAAGATTTGTGCGGTAGCACTTGTCGAAAGCGACATTCTTTCGACTTAGGTCGATCCATAAGCCGAAGCATCCAGAATTGCCAATGTCGTCCAATGGTATAGATGCAAACATCTTCACTCCTATCAATGTGATAGGATTCTGCCTCATCATGCCTTGTCCAGGAGGTCCAAATGTACAAGATTTGTTGCGGTAGCACTTGTCCAAAGCGACTCTCCTTGGACTCAGGTCGAATCATAAGCCTGAGCATCCAGAATTGCCAATGCAGTCTAATGATATAGATGCAAATATCTTCACTCCTATCAATGTGACAGGATACTGCCTCATCATACCTTTTCGAGGACGCCCAAATGCACAAGTTTTGGGCGGCAGCATTTGCGCAAACCGACTCTCGTTGGACTCAGGTCGATCCATATGCCGAAGTAACAAAAATTGCCGATCGTGTCCGAATGATATAGATGCAAATATCTTCACTCCTTCAATTTGACAGGATTCTGGCTTAGCGTGTCTTGTCCAAGAGGATCAAGTGTACAAGATTTGTGTGGTAGCACTTGTCCAAAGCGACTCTCTTTTGCCTCCGGTCGAATCATACGCCGGAGCATCCAGAATTGCCAATGTCGTCCAATGATATAGATGCAAATATCTTTACTGCTATCAATTTGACAGGATTCTGCCTCATCATACCTTGTTCCGGAGGTTCAAATGAACAGGATTTGTGCTGTAGTACTTGTCCAGAGCGACTCTCTTGGGATTCAGGTCGAATCATATGCCGGAGCATCTAGAATTGCCAATGATGTCCGTTGATATAGATGCACATATCTTTACTCCTATCAACTTGACAGGATTCTGCGTCACCGCATCTTGTCTAGGAGGTTCAAATGTACACGATTTGTGGGGTAGCACTTGTCCAAAGCAAAACTCTTTGGACTCAGGTCGATCCATATGCCGACGCATCCAGAATTGCCAATGTCGTCCAATGATATAGAGGCAAATATCTTTACTGCTATCAATTTGACAGGATTCTGCCTCATCGTATATTGTCCAGAGGGTCCAAATGTACAAGATTTGTGCGGTAGCACTTGTCCAAAGCGACTTTCTTTGGCCTCCGGTCGAATCATACGCCCGAGCATCCAGAATTGCCAATGTCGTCCAATGATATAGATGCAAATATCTTCACTCCTATCAATTTGACAGGATTATGTCTGATCATACCCTTTTCCGGATGTTCAAATGTACAAGATTTGTGCGGTAGCACTTGTCGAAAGCGACATTCTTTCGACTTAGGTCGATCCATAAGCCGAAGCATCCAGAATTGCCAATGTCGTCCAATGGTATAGATGCAAACATCTTCACTCCTATCAATGTGACAGGATACTGCCTCATCATACCTTTTCGAGGACGCCCAAATGCACAAGTTTTGGGCGGCAGCATTTGCGCAAACCGACTCTCGTTGGACTCAGGTCGATCCATATGCCGAAGTAACAAAAATTGCCGATCGTGTCAGAATGATATAGATGCAAATATCTTCACTCCTTCAATTTGACAGGATTCTGGCTTATCGTGTCTTGTCCAAGAGGATCAAGTGTACAAGATTTGTGTGGTAGCACTTGTCCAAAGCGACTCTCTTTTGCCTCCGGTCGAATCATACGCCGGAGCATCCAGAATTGCCAATGTCGTCCAATGATATAGATGCAAATATCTTTACTCCTATCAATGTGATAGGGTTCTGCCTCATCATACCTTGTACAGGACGTCCACACATACAAGATTTGTGCTGTAGCACTTGTCCAAAGCGACTCGGTTTGGACTCAGGTCGATCCGTAAGCCGAAGTATACAGAATTGCCAATGTCGTCCAATGGTATAGATGCAAATATCTTCACTCCTATCAATGTGATAGGATTCTGCCTCATCATGCCTTGTCCAGGAGGTCCAAATGTACAAGATTTGTGCGGTAGCACTCGTCCAAAGCGACTCTCTTTGGACTCAGATCGAATCATAAGCCGGAGCATCCAAAATTGCCAATGTCGTCCAATGATATAGATGCAAATATCTTCAATCCTATCAATTTGACAGGATTGTGCCTCATCGTGTCTTGTCCAGGAGGATCAAGTGTACACGATTTGTGCGGTAGCACTAGACAAAAGCGAAACTCTTTGGACTCAGGTCGATCCATATGCCGAAGCATCCAGAATTGCCAATGTCGTCCAATGATATAGAGGCAAATATCTTTACTGCTATCAATTTGACAGGATTCTGCCTCATCGTATATTGTCCAGAGGGTCCAAATGTACAAGATTTGTGCGGTAGCACTTGTCTAAAGCGACTTTCTTTGGCCTCCGGTCGAATCATACGCCCGAGCATCCAGAATTGCCAATGTCGTCCAATGATATAGATGCAAATATCTTCACTCATATCAATTTGACAGGATTATGTCTGATCATACCCTTTTCCGGATGTTCAAATGTACAAGATTTGTGCGGTAGCACTTGTCGAAAGCGACATTCTTTGGACTTAGGTCGATCCATAAGCCGAAGCATCCAGAATTGCCAATGTCGTCCAATGGTATAGATGCAAACATCTTCACTCCTATCAATGTGATAGGATTCTGCCTCATCATGCCTTGTCCAGGAGGTCCAAATGTACAAGATTTGTTGCGGTAGCACTTGTCCAAAGCGACTCTCCTTGGACTCAGGTCGAATCATAAGCCTGAGCATCCAGAATTGCCAATGCCGTCTAATGATACAGATGCAAATATCTTCACTCCTGTCAATGTGACAGGATTCTGCCTCATCATACCTTTTCGAGGACGCCCAAATGCACAAGTTTTGGGCGGCAGCATTTGCGCAAACCGACTCTCGTTGGACTCAGGTCGATCCATATGCCGAAGTAACAAAAATTGCCGATCGTGTCGGAATGATATAGATGCAAATATCTTCACTCCTTCAATTTGACAGGATTCTGGCTCATCGTGTCTTGTCCAGGAGGATCAAGTGTACAAGATTTGTGTGGTAGCACTTGTCCAAAGCGACTCTCTTTTGCCTCCGGTCGAATCATACGCCGGAGCATCCAGAATTGCCAATGTCGTCCAATGATATAGATGCAAATATCTTTACTCCTATCAATGTGATAGGGTTCTGCCTCATCATACCTTGTACAGGACGTCCACGCATACAAGATTTGTGCGGTAGCACTTGTCCAAAGCGACTCGGTTTGGACTCAGGTCGAATCATAAGCCGGTGCATCCAGAATTGCCAATGTCGTTCAATGATATAGAAGCAAATATCTTCACTCCTATCATTGTGACAGGATTCTGCCTCATCATTCCTTTTCCAGGAGGTGCAAATGCACAAGTTTTGTGCCGCAGCATTTGTCCAAACCGACTCTCGTTGGACTCAGTTCGATCCATATGCCGAAGTAACAAAAATTGCCGATCGTATCGGAATGATATAGATGCAAATATCTTCACTCCTTCAATTTGAAAGGATTCTGGCTCATCGTGTCTTGTCCAGGAGGATCAAGTGTACAAGATTTGTGCGGTAGCATTAGATAAAAGCGAAACTCTTTGGACTCAGGTCGATCCATAAGCCGGAGCATCTAGAATTGCCAATGATGTCCGTTGATATAGATGCACATATCTTTACTCCTATCAATTTGACGGGATTCTGCCTCATCGTATCTTGTCCAAGAAGGTTCAAATGTACAAGATTTGTGCGGCAGCACTAGTCCAAAGCGGCATTTGTTGGACTTAGGTCGAACCATAAGTCGGACCATCCAGAACTGCCGATGTTGACCAATGATATAGCTGCAAATATCTTTCTTCCTATTAATTTGACAGGATTCTGCCTGATCATATCTTGTCCAGGAGGTTCAAATGTACACGATTTGTGAGGTAGCACTTGTCCAAAGCGGCTCTCTTTGGATTCAGGTCGATCCATATGCCGAAGTAACAAAAATTGCCGAACTTATCCGAATGATATAGATGTAAACATCTTAACTCCTATCAATGTGCCAGGATTCTGCCTCATCATACCTTGTTCCGGAGGTTTAAATGTACCAAATTTGTGCGGGAGCCCTTGTCCAAAGCGACTCTCTTTGGACTCAGGTCGAATCATAAGCCGGGGCATCCAGAATTGCCAATGTCGTCCAATGATATAGATGCAAACATCTTTACTCCTATCAATTTGACAGGATTCTGCGTCACCGCCTCTTGTCTAGGAGGTTCAAATGTACACGATTTGTGCGGTAGCACTTGTCCAAAGCGACTCTCTTTGGACTCAGATCGAATCATAAGCCGGAGCATCCAGAATTGCCAAAGTCGTCCAATGATATAGATGCAAATATCTTTACTGCTATCAATTTGACAGGATTCTGCGACATCATATCTTGTCCAGGAGGTTCAAATGTACACGATTTGTGCGGTAGCACTTGACAAAAGCGAAACTCTTTGGACTCAGGTCGATCCATATGCCGAAGCATCCAGAATTGCCAATGTCGTCCAATGATATAGAGGCAAATATCTTTACTGCTATCGATTTGACAGGATTCTGCCTCATCGTATATTGTCCAGAGGGTCCAAACGTACAAGATTTGTGCGGTAGCACTTGTCCAAGGCGACTTTCTTTGAACTCAGGTCGAATCGTAAGCCGAGCATCCAGAATTTCCAATATCGTCCAATGATATAGATGCAAATATCTTTACTCCTATCAATGTGATTCGATTCTGCCTCATCGTGTCTTGTCCAGGAGGATCAAGTGTACAAGATTTGTGTGGTAGCAATTCTCCAAAGCGACTCTCTTTTGCCTCCGGTCGAATCATACGCCGGAGCATACAGAATTGCCAATGTTGTCCAATGATATAGATGCAAATATCTTTACTCCTATCAATGTGATACGATTCTGCCTCATCATACCTTGTACAGGACGTCCACACATACAAGATTTGTGTGGTAGCACTTGTCCAAAGCGACTCTCTTTGGACTCAGGTCGAATCATAAGCCGGTGCATCCAGAATTGCCAATGTCGTCCAATGATATAGAACCTATTATCTTCACTCCTATCATTGTGACAGGATTCTGCCTCATCATTCCTTTTCCAGGAGGTGCAAATGCACAAGTTCTGTGCCGCAGCATTTGTCCAAACCGACTCTCGTTGGACTCAGGTCGATCCATATGCCGAAGTAACAAAAATTGCCGATCTTATCGGAATGATATAGATGCAAATACCTTCACTCCTATCAATTTAACAGGATTCTGCCTCATCGTATCTTGTCCAGGAGGTCCAAATGTACAAGATTAGTGCGGTAGCATTTGTCCACACCGACTCTCTTAGGACTCAGGTCGATCCATATGCCGATGTAACAAATATTTCCGATCTTATCCGAATGATATAGATGTAAATATCTTTACTCCTATTAATTTGACAGGATTCTGCCTCATCGTATCCTGTCCAGGGGGTCCAAGTGTACAAGATGTGTGCGGTAGCACTAGATAAAACCGAAACTCTTTGGACTTAGGTCGAACCATATGCCGGACCACACAGAATTGCCGATGTCCTCCAATGATATAGATGCAAATACCTTTACTCCTATCAATGTGATAGGATTCTCCCTCATCATACCTTGTATAGGAGGTCCAAATGTACATGATTTGTGCGGTAGCACTTGTCCAAAGCGAAACTCTTTGGACTTAGGTCGATCCATAAGCCGAAGCATCAAGTATTGCCAATGTCGTGCAATGGTATAGATGCAAATATCATCACTCCTATCAATTTGACAGGATTCTGCCTCATCGTATCTTGTCCAGGAGGTCCACATGTACAAAATTAGTGCGGTAGCATTTGTCTACACCGACTCTCTTAGGACTCAGGTCGATCCATATACCGATGTAACAAATATTTCCAATCTTATCCGAATGATATAGATGTAAATATCTTTACTCCTATTAATATGACAGGATTCTGCCTCATCGTATCCTGTCCAGGGGGTCCAAGTGTACAAGATTTGTGCGGTAGCACTAGATAAAACCGAAACTCTTTGGACTTAGGTCGAACCATATGCCGGACCACACAGAATTGCCGATGTCCTCCAATGATATAGATGCAAATACCTTTACTCCTATCAATGTGATAGGATTCTCCCTCATCATACCTTGTACAGGAGGTCCAAATGTACATGATTTGTGCGGTAGCACTTGTCCAAAGCGAAACTCTTTGGACTTAGGTCGATCCATAAGCCGAAGCATCAAGTATTGCCAATGTCGTGCAATGGTATAGATGCAAATATCTTCACTCCTATCAATGTGATAGGATTCTGCCTCATCATATCTTGTCCAGGAGGTCCAAATGAACAAGATTTGGGCGGCAGCATTTGTCCAAAGCGACTCTCTTTGAACTCAGGTCGAATCATATGCCGAGCATCCAGAATTGCCAATGTCGTGCAATGGTATAGATGCAAATATCTTCACTCCTATCAATGTGATAGGATTCTGCCTCATCATATCTTGTCCAGGAGGTCCAAATGAACAAGATTTGGGCGGCAGCATTTGTCCAAAGCGACTCTCTTTGAACTTAGGTCGAATCATATGCCGAGCATCCAGAATTGCCTATGTCGTCCAATGATATAGATGCAAATATATTCACTCCTATCAATGTGACAGGATTCTGCCTCATCATACCTTTTCCAGGACGTCCAAATGCATAAGTTTTGGGCAGCAGCATTTGCCCAAACCGACTCTCTTTGGATTCAGGTCGAATCATAAGCCGGAGCATCCAGAATTGCCATTGTCGTCCAATGATGTACATGCAAATATCTTTACTCCTATCAATTTGACAGGATGCTACCTCATCATATCTTGTCCAGGACGTTCAAATGTACGCGATTTGTGAGGTAGCACTTGTCCAAATCGACTCTCATTGGATTCAAGTCGATCCATATGCCGAAGTAACAAAAATTGCCGATCTTATCCGATTGATATAGATGCAAACATATTAACTCCTATCAATTTGCCAGGATTCTGCCTCATCATATCGGGTCCGGGAGGTCCAAATGGACAAGGTTTGGGCGGCAGAATTTGTCCAAGACGACTCTCTTTGGACTCAGGTCGATCCATATGCCGAATTAACAAAAATTGCCGATCTTATCCGAATGATATAGTTGCAAACATATTAACTCCTATCAATTTGCCAGGATTCTGCCTCATCATATCGGGTCTAGGAGGTCCAAATGTACATGATTTGTGCGGTAGCACTTGTCCTAAGCGAAACTCTTTGGACTTAGGTCGATCCATAAGCCGAAGCATCAAGAATTGCCAATGTCGTGCAATGGTATATATGCAAATAACTTTACTGCTATTAATTTGACAGGATTCTGCCTCACCGTATCTTGTACACGAGGTCGCAATGTACAATATTTGTGCTGTAGCACTTGCCCAAAGCGACTCCATTTGGCCTCAGGTCGTTCCACATGCCGAAGTAACAAAAATTGCCGATCTTATCGGAATGATATAGACGCAAATATCTTAACTCCTATCAATTTGACAGGATTCTGCCTCATCGTATCTTCTCCAGGAGGTTCAAATGTACAAGATTTGTGCGGTCGCACCTATCCAAAGCGATTCTCTTTGGGCGCAGGTCGAATCATATACCGGAGCATCCAGAATTGCCAATGTCGTCCAATGATATAGATGCAAATATCTTCACTCCTATTAATTTGACAGGATTCTGCCTTACCGTATCTTGTCCGGTGGGTCCAAATGTACAAGATTTGTGGGGTAGCACTTGGCCAAAGCGACATTCTTTGGACTTAGGTCGAACCATAAGCCGGACCATCCAGAACTACCGATGTTGACCAATGATATAGATACAAATATCTTAACTCCTATCAATTTGCCAGGATTCTGCCTAATCATACCTTGCCCAGGAGGATCAAATGTACAAGATTTGTGCGGTAGCATTTATCCAAAACGACTCTCTTTGGACTCAGGTCGATCCATATGCCGAAGCAACGAAAATTGCCGATGTTATCCGAATGATATAGATGCAAATATCTTTACTCCTATCATTTTTACAGGATTCTGCCTCATCATACCTTTTGCAGAAGTTCCAAATGCACAAGATTTGGGCGGCAGCATTTGTCCAAAACGACTCTCTTTGGACTCAGGTCGATCCATATGCCGAAGCAACGAAAATTGCCGATGTTATCCGAATGATACAGATGCAAATATCTGTACTCCTATCAATGTGATAGGATTCTGCCTCATCATACCTTGTCCAGGAGGTTCAAATGTACAGGATTCGTGCGGTAGCACTTGACAAAAGCGAATTTCTTTGGACACAGGTCGATCCATAAGCCGAAGCATCCAGAATTGCCAATGTCGTCGAATGGTATAGATGAAAATATCTTTACTCCTATCAATTTGACAGGATTCTACCTCATCGTTTATTGTCCAGGAGTTCCAAATGTACAAGATTTGTGCGGTAGCACTTGTCCAAAGCGATTCTCTTTGGACTCAGGTCGAATCATAAGGCGAGCATCCAGAATTGCCAATGTCGTCCAACGATATAGAGGCGAATGTCCTCACTCCTATCAATCTTACAGCATTCTGCCTCATCATACCTTGCCCAAAGTGTCAATAGCTGGACAAGACACGATGGGCGAGAATCCTGTCAAATTGATAGGAGTGAAGATATTTGCATCTATATCAATAGACGGCATTGGCAATTCTGGATGCTCAGGCTTATGATTCGACCTGAGTCCAAGGAGCGTCGCTTTGGACAAGTGCTACCGTAACAAATCTTGTACATTTCGACCCCCTGGACAAGATACGATGAGGCAGAATCCTGTCAAATTGATAGGAGTAGAGGTATTTGCATCTATATCACTGGACGACATTGGCAATACTGGATGCTCCGGCGTATGAGTCGACCGGAGGCCAAAGAGAGTCGCTTTGGACAAGTGCTACCGCACAAAACTTATACATTTGGAACCCCTGGACAATATACGATGAGGCAGAATCCTGTCAAATTGATGGGAGTGAAGATATTTGCATCTATATCATTGGACGACATTGGCAATTCTGGATGCTCAGGCATATGATTCGACCTGAGTCCAAAGAGTGTCGTTTCGGGCAAGTGCTACCGCAACAAGTCTTGTACATTTGGACCTCCTGGACCAGGCATGATGAGGCAGAATCCTATTACATTGGTAGGAGTAAAGATATTTGCATCTATATCATTGGACGACATTGGCAACTGTGGATGCTCAGCATATCATTCGACCTGAGTCCAAAGAGAGTCGTTTTGGACAAATTCTGCCGCCCAAACCTTGTCCATTTGGACCTCCTGGACCCGATATGTTGAGGCAGAATCCTGTCAAATTGATGGGAGTGGAGATATTTGCATCTATATCATTGGACAACATAGGCAGTGCTGGATGCTCCGGTATATGATTCGACCTGAGTCCAAGGAGAGTCGCTTTGGACAAGTGCTACCGCCCAAACCTTGTACATTTGAACATCCGGAACAGGGTATGATGAGGCAGAATCCTATCACATTGATAGGAGTAAAGATATTTGCATCTATACCATTGCACGACATTGGCAATTCTGGATGCTCCGGCTTATGATTCGACCTGAATCCAAAGAGAGTCGGTTTGGGCAAATGCTGCCGCCCAAAACTTGTGCATTTGGACGTCCTGGAAAAGGTATGATGAGGCAGAATCCTGTCACATTGATAGGAGTCAATATATTTGCATCTATATCATTGGACGACTTTGGCAATTCTGGATGCTCGGCATATGATTCGACCTGAGTTCAAAGAGAGTCGCTTTGGACAAATGCTGCCGCCCAAATCTTGTTCATTTGGACCTCCTGGACAAGATACGATGAGGCAGAATTCTGTCAAATTGATAGCAGTAAAGATATTTGCATCTATACCATTGCACGACATTGGCAATTCTTGATGCTTCGGCTTATGGATCGACCTGAGTCCAAAGAGTTTCGCTTTGGTCAAGTGCTACCACCCAAATCTTGTACACTTGAACCTCCTGGACAAGATAAGATGAGGCAGAAGGCTGTAAAATTGATAGGAGTGAGTATATGTGTCTCTATATCATTGGACAATATCGGCAATTTTGGGTTCTTTGCCTTATGATTCGACCTGCCACCAAAGGGAGTCGTTCTGGACAAGTGCTACCGCACAAATCTTATACATTTGACAGGATTCTGGCTCATCGTGTCTTGTCCAGGAGGATCAAGTGTACAAGATTTGTGCGGTAGCACTAGACAAAAGAGAAACTCTTTGGATTCAGGTCGAATCATAAGCGGGAGCATCCAGAATTGCCAATGTCGTCCAATGATATAGATGCAAATATCTTTACTCCTATCAATTTGACAGGATTCTGCCTCATCGTATATTGTCCAGGGGGTCCAAATGTACAAGACTTGTGCGGCAGCACTTGACAAAAGCCAATCTCTTTGACTCAGGTCGAATCATATGCCGATCATCCAGAACTGCCAATGTCGTCTAAAGATATAGATGCAAATATCTTTACTCCTATCAATGTGATAGGATTCTGCCCCATCCTGCCTTGTTCCGGAGGTTCAAATGTACAAGCTTTGTGCGGTAGCCCTTGTCCAAAGCGACTCTCTTTGGACTCAGGTCGAATCATAAGGCGGGGCATCCAGAATTGCCAATGTCGTCCAATGATATAGATGCAAATATCTTTCTCCTATCAATTTGACAGGATTCTGCCTCTATCATATCTTGTCCAGGGGGTCAAAATGTACAAGACTTGTGCGGTAGCACGTGACAAAAGTAAATCTCTTTGACTCAGGTCGAATCATATGCCGATCATTCAGAATTGCCAATGTCGTCCAATGACACAGATGCAAATATCTTTACTGCTATCAATTTGACAGGATTCTGCCTCATCATACCTTGTACAGGAGGTTCAAATGTACAAGATTTGTGCGGTAGCCCTTGTCCAAAGCGACTGTCTTTGGATTCAGGTCGAATCATAAGCCGCAGCATCCAGAATTGCCATTGTCGTCCAATGATATAGATGCAAATATCTTTACTGCTGTCAATTTGACAGGATTCTGCCTCATCATACCTTGTCCAGTAGGTCAGAATGTACAAGATTTGTGCGGCCGCCCTTGTCCAAAGCGACTCTCTTTGGATTCAGGTCGAATCATATGCCGGAGCATCCAGAATTGCCAATGCTGTCCAATGATATAGATGCAAATATCTTCACTCCTATCAATTTGACAGGAATTTGCCTCATCATATCTTGTCCAGGAGGTCCACATGGACAAGATTTGTGTTGTAGCACTTGACAAATGCCAATCCCTTTGACTCAGGTCGAATCATAAGCCGGAGCATCCAAAATTGCCAATGTCGTCCAATGATATAGATGCAAACATCTTCACTCCTATCAATGTGATATGATTCTGCCTCATCATACCTTGTTCCGGAGTTCAAATGTACAATATTTGTGCGGTAGCTCTTGTCCAAAGCGACTGTCTTTGGATTCAGGTCGAATCATAAGCCAGAGCATCCAGAATTGCCATTGTCGTCCAATGATATAGATGCAAATATATTTACTGCAATCAATTTGACAGGATTCTGCCTCATCATTCCTTGTCGAGTAGGTCAGAATGTACAAGATTTGTGCGGTCGCCCTTGTCCAAAGCGACTCTCTTTGGACTCAGGTCGAATCATAAGCCAGAG
Organism: Priocnemis perturbator; assembly: GCA_963942575.1. NCBI lineage: Eukaryota > Metazoa > Arthropoda > Insecta > Hymenoptera > Pompilidae > Priocnemis > Priocnemis perturbator. The sequence continues at coordinate 501,138 of CAWWDK010000174.1, forward strand.
CATCCAGAATTGCCAATGTCGTCCAATGATATAGATGCAAATATCTTCACTCCTATCAATTTGACAGGAATCTGCCTCATCATATCTTGTCCAGGAGGTCCAAATGGACAAGATTTGTGTTGTAGCACTTGACAAATGCCAATCCCTTTGACTCAGGTCGAATCAAAAGCCGGAGCATCCAGAATTGCCAATGTCGTCCAATGATATAGATGCAAACATCTTCACTCCTATCAATGTGATATGATTCTGCCTCATCATACCTTGTTCCGGAGGTTCAAATGTACAATATTTGTGCGGTAGCTCTTGTCCAAAGCGACTCTCTTTGGACTCAGGTCGAATCATAAGATGGGGCATCCAGAATTGCCAATGCCGAACAATGATGCAGATGCAAATATCATCACTCCTATGTATGTGATAGGATTCTGCCTCATCATACCTTGTACAGGAGGTCCAAATGTACAAGACTTGTTGGGGTAGCACTTGTCCGAAGCGACTCTCTTTGGACTCAGGTCGAATCATAAGCCAGAGCATCCAGAATTGCCAATGTCGTCCAATGATATAGATGCAAATATCTTTTCTCCTATCAATGTGATAGGATTCTGCCTCATCATACCTTGTTCCGGAGGTTCAAATGTACAAGATTTGTACGGTAGCCCTTGTCGAAAGCGACTCTCTTTGGACTCAGGTCGAATCATAAGCCGGTGCATCCAGAATTGCCAATGTCGTCCAATGATATAGATGCAAATATCTTTACTGCTATCAATTTGACAGGATTCTGCCTCATCATATCTTGTCCAATAGGTCAAAATGTACAAGATTTGTGCGTTAGCACTTCACAAAAGTGAATCTCTTTGGACTCAGGTCGATTCATATGCCGAATCATCCAGAATTGCCATGTCGTCCAATGATACAGATACAAATATCATCACTCCTATGAATGTGATAAGGTTCTGCCTCATCATACCTTGTACAGGAGGTTCAAATGTACAAGATTTGTGCGGTAACCCTTGTGCAAAGCGACTGTCTTTGGATTCAGGTCGAATCATAAGCCAGAGCATCCAGAATTGCCATTGTCGTCCAATGATATCGATGCAAATATATTTACTCCTATCAATTTGACAGGATTCTGTCTCATCATACCCTGTTCCGGATGTTCAAATGTACAAGGTTTGGGTGGTAGCACTTGTCCAAAGCGACTCTCCTTGGACTCAGGTCGAATCATAAACCGGAGCATCCAGAATTGCCAATGTCGTGCAATGATATAGATGCAAATATATTTACTGCTATTAATTTGACAGGATTCTGCCTCATCGTATCTTGACCAGGGGGTCCAAATGTACACGATTTGTTGCGGTACCACTTGTCCAAAGCGACATTCTTTGGACTCAGGTCGAATCATAAACCGGAGCATCCAGAATTGCCGATGTTGACCAATGATATAGATGCAAATATCTTTAATCCTATCAATGTGATAGGATTCTGCCTCATCATACCTTGTTCCGGAGGTTCAAATGTACAAGATTTGTGCGGTAGCCCTTGTCCAAAGCGACTGTCTTTGGATTCAAGTCGAATCATAAGCCGGAGCATCCAGAATTGCCATTGTCGTCCAATGATATAGATGCAAATATATTTACTGCTATCAATTTGACAGGATTCTGCCTCATCGTATCTTGTCCAGAGGGTCCAAATGTACACGATTTGTTGCGGTACCACTTGTCCAAAGCGACATTCTTTGGACTTATGTCGAACCATAAGCCGAACCATCAATAATTGCCGATGTTGACCAATGGTATAGATGCAAATATCTTTACTCCTATCAATGTGATAGGATTCTGCCTCATAATGCCTTGTTCCGGAGGTTCAAATGTACAAGATTTGTACGGTAGCCCTTGTCGAAAGCGACTCTCTTTGGACTCAGGTCGAATCATAAGCCGGTGCATCCAGAATTGCCAATGTCGTCCAATGATATAGATGCAAATATCTTTACTGCTATCAATTTGACAGGATTCTGTCTCATCATACCCTGTTCCGGATGTCCAAATGTACAAGGTTTGGGTGGTAGCACTTGTCCAAAGCGACTCTCCTTGGACTCAGGTCGAATCATAAACCGGAGCATCCAGAATTGCCAATGTCGTGCAATGATATAGATGCAAATATATTTACTGCTATTAATTTGACAGGATTCTGCCTCATCGTATCTTGACCAGGGGGTCCAAATGTACACGATTTGTTGCTGTACCACTTGTCCAAAGCGACATTCTTTGGATTTATGTCGAACCATAAGCCGGACCATCCAGAATTGCCGATGTTGACCAATGATATAGATGCAAATATCTTTACTGCTATCAATTTGACAGGATTCTGTCTCATCATACCCTGTTCCGGATGTTCAAATGTACAAGGTTTGGGTGGTAGCACTTGTCCAAAGCGACTCTCCTTGGACTCAGGTCGAATCATAAACCGGAGCATCCAGCATTGCCATGGCGTCCAATGATAGAGATGCAAATATCTTCATTCCTATCAATTCGACAGGATTCTCGCTCATCGTGTCTTGTCCAGGAGGATCAAGTGTACAAGATTTGTGCGTTAGCACTTCACAAAAGCGAATCTCTTTGGGCTCAGGTCGATTCATATGCCGAAGCATCCAGAATTGCCATGTCGTCCAATGACACAGATGCAAATATCTTTACTGCTATCAATTTGACAGGATTCTGCCTCATCATACCTTGTACAGGAGTTTCAGATGTACAAGATTTGTGCGGTAGCCCTTGTCCAAAGCGACTGTCTTTGGATTCAGGTCGAATCATATGCCGATCATCCAGAATTGCCAATATCGCCCAATGATATAGATGCTAATATCTTTACTCCTATCAATGTGATAGGATTCTGCCTCATCATACCTTGTTCCGGAGGTTCAAATGTACAAGATTTGTGCGGTAGCCCTTGTCCAAAGCGACTCTTTTTGGACTCAGGTCGAATCATAAGACGGGGCATCCAGAATTGCCAATGTCGTCCAATGATACAGATGCAAATATCATCACTCCTATGAATGTGATAGGATTCTGCCTCATCATACCATGTACAGGAGGTCCAAATGTACAAGACTTGTTGCGGTGGCACTTGTCCGAAGCGACTCTCTTTGGACTCAGGTCGAATCATAAGCCAGAGCACCCAGAATTGCCAATGTCGTCCAATGATATAGATGCAAATATCTTTTCTCCTATCAATGTGATAGGATTCTGCCACAACATACCTTGTACCGGAGGATCAAATGTACAAGATTTGTCCGGTAGCCCTTGTCGAAAGCGACTCTCTTTGGACTCAGGTCGAATCATAAGCCGGTGCATCCAGAATTGCCAATGTCGTCCAATGATATAGCTGCAAATATCTTTACTGCTATCAATTTGACAGGATTCTGTCTCATCATACCCTGTTCCGGATGTTCAAATGTACAAGGTTTGGGTGGTAGCACTTGTCCAAAGCGACTCTCCTTGGACTCAGGTCGAATCATAAACCGGAGCATCCAGCATTGCCATGGCGTCCAATGATAGAGATGCAAATATCTTCACTCCTATCAATTCGACAGGATTCTCGCTCATCGTGTCTTGTCCAGGAGGATCAAGTGTACAAGATTTGTGCGTTAGCACTTCACAAAAGCGAATCTCTTTGGGCTCAGGTCGATTCATATGCCGAAGCATCCAGAATTGCCATGTCGTCCAATGACACAGATGCAAATATCTTTACTGCTATCAATTTGACAGGATTCTGCCTCATCATACCTTGTACAGGAGTTTCAGATGTACAAGATTTGTGCGGTAGCCCTTGTCCAAAGCGACTGTCTTTGGATTCAGGTCGAATCATATGCCGATCATCCAGAATTGCCAATATCGTCCAATGATATAGATGCTAATATCTTTACTCCTATCAATGTGATAGGATTCTGCCTCATCATACCTTGTTCCGGAGGTTCAAATGTACAAGATTTGTGCGGTAGCCCTTGTCCAAAGCGACTCTTTTTGGACTCAGGTCGAATCATAAGACGGGGCATCCAGAATTGCCAATGTCGTCCAATGATACAGATGCAAATATCATCACTCCTATGAATGTGATAGGATTCTGCCTCATCATACCTTGTACAGGAGGTCCAAATGTACAAGACTTGTTGCGGTGGCACTTGTCCGAAGCGACTCTCTTTGGACTCAGGTCGAATCATAAGCCAGAGCACCCAGAATTGCCAATGTCGTCCAATGATATAGATGCAAATATCTTTTCTCCTATCAATGTGATAGGATTCTGCCACAACATACCTTGTACCGGAGGATCAAATGTACAAGATTTGTCCGGTAGCCCTTGTCGAAAGCGACTCTCTTTGGACTCAGGTCGAATCATAAGCCGGTGCATCCAGAATTGCCAATGTCGTCCAATGATATAGCTGCAAATATCTTTACTGCTATCAATTTGACAGGATTCTGCCTCATCATATCTTGTCCAATAGGTCAAAATGTACAAGATTTGTGCGTTAGCACTTCACAAAAGTGAATCTCTTTGGACTCAGGTCGATTCATATGCCGAATCATCCAGAATTGCCATGTCGTCCAATGATACAGATGCAAATGTCATCACTCCTATGAATGTGATAAGGTTCTGCCTCATCATACCTTGTACAGGAGGTTCAAATGTACAAGATTTGTGCGGTAACCCTTGTCCAAAGCGACTGTCTTTGGATTCAAGTCGAATCATAAGCCAGAGCATCCAGAATTGCCATTGTCGTCCAATGATATAGATGCAAATATATTTACTTCTATCAATTTGACAGGATTCTGCCTCATCATTCCTTGTCGAGTAGGTCAGAATGTACAAGATTTGTGCGGTCGCCCTTGTCCAAAGCGACTCTCTTTGGACTCAGGTCGAATCATAAGCCAGAGCATCCAGAATTGCCAATGTCGTCCAATGATATAGATGCAAATATCTTCACTCTTATCAATTTGACAGGAATCTGCCTCATCATATCTTGTCCAGGAGGTCCAAATGGACAAGATTTGTGTTGTAGCACTTGACAAATGCCAATCCCTTTGACTCAGGTCGAATCATAAGCCGGAGCATCCAGAATTGCCAATGTCGTCCAATGATATAGATGCAAACATCTTCACTCCTATCAATGTGATATGATTCTGCCTCATCATACCTTGTTCCGGAGGTTCAAATGTACAATATTTGTGCGGTAGCTCTTGTCCAAAGCGACTCTCTTTGGACTCAGGGCGAATCATAAGACGGGGCATCCAGAATTGCCAATGTCGTCCAATGATACAGATGCAAATATCATCACTCCTATGTATGTGATAGGATTCTGCCTCAGCATACCTTTTCCAGGAGGATCAAGTGTACAAGATTTGTACGGTAGCACTAGACAAAAGCGAAACTGTTTGCACTCAGGTCGAATCATATGCCGATCATCCAGAATTGCCAATGTCGTCCAATGATATAGATGCTAATATCTTTACTCCTATCAATGTGATAGGATTCTGGCTCACATACCTTGTTCCGGAGGTTCAAATGTACAAGATTTGTACGGTAGCCCTTGTCGAAAGCGACTCTCTTTGGACTCAGGTCGAATCATAAGCCGGTGCATCTAGAATTGCCAATGTCGTCCAATGATATAGATGCAAACATCTTCACTCCTATCAATGTGATATGATTCTGCCTCATCATACCTTGTTCCGGAGGTTCAAATGTACAATATTTGTGCGGTAGCTCTTGTCCAAAGCGACTCTCTTTGGACTCAGGTCGAATCATAAGACGGGGCATCCAGAATTGCCAATGTCGTCCAATGATACAGATGCAAATATCATCACTCCTATGTATGTGATAGGATTCTGCCTCAGCATACCTTTTCCAGGAGGATCAAGTGTACAAGATTTGTACGGTAGCACTAGACAAAAGCGAAACTGTTTGCACTCAGGTCGAATCATATGCCGATCATCCAGAATTGCCAATGTCGTCCAATGATATAGATGCTAATATCTTTACTCCTATCAATGTGATAGGATTCTGGCTCACACACCTTGTTCCGGAGGTTCAAATGTACAAGATTTGTACGGTAGCCCTTGTCGAAAGCGACTCTCTTTGGACTCAGGTCGAATCATAAGCCGGTGCATCTAGAATTGCCAATGTCGTCCAATGATATAGATGCAAATATCTTTACTGCTATCAATTTGACAGGATTCTGCCTCATCATATCTTGTCCAATAGGTCAAAATGTACAAGATTTGTGCGTTAGCACTTCACAAAAGTGAATCTCTTTGGACTCAGGTCGATTCATATGCCGAATCATCCAGAATTGCCATGTCGTCCAATGATACAGATGCAAATATCATCACTCCTATGAATGTGATAAGGTTCTGCCTCATCATACCTTGTACAGGAGGTTCAAATGTACAAGATTTGTGCGGTAGCCCTTGTCCAAAGCGACTGTCTTTGGATTCAGTTCGAATCATAAAACGGAGCATCCAGAATTGCCAATGTCGTGCAATGATATAGATGCAAATATATTTACTGCTATCAATTTGACAGGATTCTGCCTCATCGTATCTTGTCCAGGGGGTCCAAATGTACACGATTTGTTGCGGTACCACTAGTCCAAAGCGACATTCTTTGGACTTATGTCGAACCATAAGCCGGACCATCCAGAATTGCCGATGATGACCAATGATACAGATGCAAATATCTTTACTCCTATCAATGTGATAGGATTCTGCCTCATCATATCTTGTCCAGGAGGTCCAAATGGACAAGATTTGTGTTGTAGCACTTGACAAATGCCAATCTCTTTGACTCAGATCGAATCATAAGCCGGAGCATCCAGAATTGCCAATGTCGTCCAATGATATAGATGCAAACATCTTCACTCCTATCAATGTGATATGATTCTGCCTCATCATACCTTGTTCCGGAGGTTCAAATGTACAATATTTGTGCGGTAGCCCTTGTCCAAAGCGACTCTCTTTGGACTCAGGTCGAATCATAAGCCAGAGCATCCAGAATTGCCAATGTCGTCCAATGATATAGATGCTAATATCTTTACTCCTATCAATGTGATAGGATTCTGCCTCATCATACCTTGTTCCGGAGGTTCAAATGTACAAGATTTGTACGGTAGCCCTTGTCGAAAGCGACTTTCTTTGGACTCAGGTCGAATCATAAGCCGGTGCATCCAGAATTGCCAATGTCGTCCAATGATATAGATGCAAATATCTTTACTGCTATCAATTTGACAGGATTCTGCCTCATCAAATCTTGTCCAATAGGTCAAAATGTACAAGACTTGTGCGGTAGCACTTGACAAAAGTCAATCTCTTTGACTCAGGTCGAATCATAAGCCGGAGCATCCAGAATTGCCAATGTCGTGCAATGATATAGATGCAAATATCATCACTCCTATGAATGTGATAGGATTCTGCCTCATCATACCTTGTACAGGAGGTTCAAATGTACAAGATTTGTGTGATAGCACTTGTCCAAAGCGACTCTCTTGTGCCTCCGGTCGAATCATACGCCGGAGCATCCAGAATTGCCAATGTCGTCCAATGATATTGATGCAAATATTTTACTCCTATCAATGTGATAGGGTTCTGCCTCATCATACCTTGTACAGGAGATCCACACATACAAGATTTGTGCGGTAGCACTTGTCCAAAGCGACTTTGTTTGGACTTATGTCGAACCATAAGCCGGACCATCCAGAATTGCCGATGATGACCAATGATATAGATGCAAATATCTTTACTCCTATCAATGTGATAGGATTCTGCCTCATCATATCTTGTCCAGGAGGTCCAAATGGACAAGATTTGTGTTGTAGCACTTGACAAATGCCAATCTCTTTGACTCAGATCGAATCATAATCCGGAGCATCCAGAATTGCCAATGTCGTCCAATGATACAGATGCAAACATCTTCACTCCTATGAATGTGATAGGATTCTGCCTCATCATACCTTGTACAGGAGGTTCAAATGTACAAGATTTGTGCGGTAGCCCTTGTCCAAAGCGACTGTCTTTGGATTCAGTTCGAATCATAAGCCGGAGCATCCTGAATTGCCAATGTCGTCCAATGATATAGATGCAAATATATTTACTGCTATCAATGTGATAGGATTCTGCCTCGTCATATCTTGTTCCGGAGATTCAAATGTACAAGATTTGTGCGGTAGCCCTTGTCCAAAGCGACTCTCTTTCGACTCAGGTCGAATCATAAGCCGGAGCATCCAGAATTGGCAATGTCGTCCAATGATATAGATGCAAGCATCTTCACTCCTTTCAATTTGACAGGATTCTGTCTCATCATACCCTGTTCCGGATGTTCAAATGTACAAGGTTTGGGCGGTAGCACTCGTCCAAAGCGACTTTCCTTGGACTCAGGTCGAATCATAAACCGGAGCATCCAGCATTGCCATGCCGTCCAATGATATAGATGCAAATATCTTCACTCCTATCAATTCGACAGGATTCTGGCTCATCGTGTCTTATCCAGGGGGTCCAAATGTACAAGATTTGTGCGGTAGCACGTGTCCAAAGCGACTCTCTTTGGCCCCCGGTCGAATCATATGCCGAAGAATCCAGAATTGCCAATGTCGTCCAATGATATAGATGCAAATATCTTTACTCCAATCAATGTGATAGGATTCTGCCTCATCATACCTTGTTCCGGAGGTTCAAATGTACAAGATTTGTGCGGTAGCCCTTGCCCAAAGCAACTCTCTTTGGACTCAGGTCGAATCATAAGCCGGGGCATCCAGAATTGCCAATGTCGTCCAATGATATAGATCCAAATATCTTTTCTCCTATGAATGTGATAGGATTCTGCCTCATAATGCCTTGTTCCGGAGGTTCAAATGTACAAGATTTGTACGGTAGCCCTTGTCGAAAGCGACTCTCTTTGGACTCAGGTCGAATCATAAGCCGGTGCATCCAGAATTGCCAATGTCGTCCAATGATATAGATGCAAATATCTTTACTGCTATCAATTTGACAGGATTCTGCCTCATCATATCTTGTCCAATAGGTCAAAATGTACAAGATTTGTGCGTTAGCACTTCACAAAAGTAAATCTCTTTGGACTCAGGTCGATTCATATGCCGAATCATCCAGAATTGCCATGTCGTCCAATGATACAGATACAAATATCATCACTCCTATGAATGTGATAAGGTTCTGCCTCATTATACCTTGTACAGGAGGTTCAAATGTACAAGATTTGTGCGGTAACCCTTGTGCAAAGCGACTGTCTTTGGATTCAGGTCGAATCATAAGCCAGAGCATCCAGAATTGCCATTGTCGTCCAATGATATAGATGCAAATATATTTACTCCTATCAATTTGACAGGATTCTGCCTCATCATACCTTGTCGAGTAGGTCAGAATGTACAAGATTTGTGCGGTCGCCCTTGTCCAAAGCGACTCTCTTTGGACTCAGGTCGAATCATAAGCCAGAGCATCCAGAATTGCCAATGTCGTCCAATGATATAGATGCAAATATCTTAACTGCTATCAATTTGACAGGATTCTGTCTCATCATACCCTGTTCCGGATGTTCAAATGTACAAGGTTTGGGTGGTAGCACTTGTCCAAAGCGACTCTCCTTGGACTCAGGTCGAATCATAAACCGGAGCATCCAGAATTTCCAATGTCGTCCAATGATATAGATGCAAACATCTTCACTCCTATCAATGTGATATGATTCTGCCTCATCATACCTTGTTCCGGAGGTTCAAATGTACAATACTTGTGCGGTAGCCCTTGTCCAAAGCGACTCTCTTTGGACTCAGGTCGAATCATAAGCCGGTGCATCCAGAATTGCCAATGTCGTCCAATGATATAGATGCAAATATCTTTACTGCTATCAATTTGACAGGATTCTGCCTCATCATATCTTGTCCAATAGGTCAAAATGTACAAGATTTGTGCGTTAGCACTTCACAAAAGTGAATCTCTTTGGACTCAGGTCGATTCATATGCCGAATCATCCAGAATTGCCATGTCGTCCAATGATACAGATGCAAATATCATCACTCCTATGAATGTGATAAGGTTCTGCCTCATCATACCTTGTACAGGAGGTTCAAATTTACAAGATTTGTGCGGTAACCCTTGTGCAAAGCGACTGTCTTTGGATTCAGGTCGAATCATAAGCCAGAGCATCCAGAATTGCCAATGTCGTCCAATGATATAGATGCAAATATCTTTTCTCCTATCAATTTGACAGGATTCTGCCGCTATCATATCTTGTCCAGGGGGTCAAAATGTACAAGACTTGTGCGGTAGCACTTGACAAAAGTCAATCTCTTTGACTCAGGTCGAATCATATGCCGATCATCCAGAATTGCCAATGTCGTCCAATGATATAGATGCAAATATCTTTACTGCTATCAATTTTACAGGATTCTGTGTCATCATACCCTGTTCCGGATGTTCAAATGTACAAGGTTTGGGTGGTAGCACTTGTCCAAAGCAACTCTCCTTGGACTCAGGTCGAATCATAAACGGGAGCATCCAGAATTGCCAATGTCGTGCAATGATATAGATGCAAATATATTTACTGCTATTAATTTGACAGGATTCTGCCTCATCGTATCTTGACCGGGGGGTCCAAATGTACACGATTTGTTGCGGTACCACTTGTCCAAAGCGACATTCTTTGGATTTATGTCGAACCATAAGCCGGACCATCCAGAATTGTCGATGTTGACCAATGATATAGATGCAAATATCTTTACTGCTATCAATTTGACAGGATTCTGTCTCATCATACCCTGTTCCGGATGTTCAAATGTACAAGGTTTGGGTGGTAGCACTTGTCCAATGCGACTCTCCTTGGACTCAGGTCGAATCATAAACCGGAGCATCCAGATTTGCCAATGTCGTCCAATGATATAGATGCAAATATATTTCTCCTATCAATTTGACAGGATTCTGACTCTATCATATCTTGTCCAGGGGGTCAAAATGTACAAGACTTGTGCGGTAGCACTTGACAAATGTAAATCTCTTTGACTCAGGTCGAATCATTTGCCGATCATTCAGAATTGCCAATGTCGTCCAATGATATAGATGCAAATATCATCACTCCTATGAATGTGATAGGATTCTGCCTCATCATACCTTGTACAGGAGGTTCAAATGTACAAGATTTGTGCGGTAGCCCTTGTCCAAAGCGACTGTTTTGGATTCAGTTCGAATCATAAACCGGAGCATCCAGAATTGCCAATGTCGTCCAATGATATAGATGCAAATATATTTACTGCTATCAATTTGACAGGTATCTGCCTCATCGTATCTTGTCCAGGGGGTCCAAATGTACACGATTTGTTGCGGTACCACTTGTCCAAAGCGACATTCTTTGGACTTATGTCGAACCATCCAGAATTGCCGATGATGACCAATGATATAGATGCAAATATCTTTACTCCTATCAATGTGATAGGATTCTGCCTCATCATATCTTGTCCAGGAGGTCCAAATGGACAAGATTTGTGTTCTAGCACTTGACAAATGCCAATCTCTTTGACTCAGATCGAATCATAAGCCGGAGCATCCAGAATTTCCAATGTCGTCCAATGATATAGATGCAAACATCTTCACTCCTATCAATGTGATATGATTCTGCCTCATCATACCTTGTTCCGGAGGTTCAAATGTACAATATTTGTGCGGTAGCCCTTGTCCAAAGCGACTCTCTTTGGACTCAGGTCGAATCATAAGCCGGTGCATCCAGAATTGCCAATATCGTCCAATGATATAGATGCAAATATCTTTACTGCTATCAATTTGACAGGATTCTGCCTCATCAAATCTTGTCCAATAGGTCAAAATGTACAAGATTTGTGCGTTAGCACTTCACAAAAGTGAATCTCTTTGGACTCAGGTCGATTCATATGCCGAATCATCCAGAATTGCCATGTCGTCCAATGATACAGATGCAAATATCATCACTCCTATGAATGTGATAAGGTTCTGCCTCATCATACCTTGTACAGGAGGTTCAAATTTACAAGATTTGTGCGGTAACCCTTGTGCAAAGCGACTGTCTTTGGATTCAGGTCGAATCATAAGCCAGAGCATCCAGAATTGCCAATGTCGTCCAATGATATAGATGCAAATATCTTTTCTCCTATCAATTTGACAGGATTCTGCCGCTATCATATCTTGTCCAGGGGGTCAAAATGTACAAGACTTGTGCGGTAGCACTTGACAAAAGTCAATCTCTTTGACTCAGGTCGAATCATATGCCGATCATCCAGAATTGCCAATGTCGTCCAATGATATAGATGCAAATATCTTTACTGCTATCAATTTTACAGGATTCTGTGTCATCATACCCTGTTCCGGATGTTCAAATGTACAAGGTTTGGGTGGTAGCACTTGTCCAAAGCAACTCTCCTTGGACTCAGGTCGAATCATAAACGGGAGCATCCAGAATTGCCAATGTCGTGCAATGATATAGATGCAAATATATTTACTGCTATTAATTTGACAGGATTCTGCCTCATCGTATCTTGACCGGGGGGTCCAAATGTACACGATTTGTTGCGGTACCACTTGTCCAAAGCGACATTCTTTGGATTTATGTCGAACCATAAGCCGGACCATCCAGAATTGTCGATGTTGACCAATGATATAGATGCAAATATCTTTACTGCTATCAATTTGACAGGATTCTGTCTCATCATACCCTGTTCCGGATGTTCAAATGTACAAGGTTTGGGTGGTAGCACTTGTCCAATGCGACTCTCCTTGGACTCAGGTCGAATCATAAACCGGAGCATCCAGATTTGCCAATGTCGTCCAATGATATAGATGCAAATATATTTCTCCTATCAATTTGACAGGATTCTGACTCTATCATATCTTGTCCAGGGGGTCAAAATGTACAAGACTTGTGCGGTAGCACTTGACAAATGTAAATCTCTTTGACTCAGGTCGAATCATTTGCCGATCATTCAGAATTGCCAATGTCGTCCAATGATATAGATGCAAATATCATCACTCCTATGAATGTGATATGATTCTGCCTCATCATACCTTGTACAGGAGGTTCAAATGTACAAGATTTGTGCGGTAGCCCTTGTCCAAAGCGACTGTTTTGGATTCAGTTCGAATCATAAACCGGAGCATCCAGAATTGCCAATGTCGTCCAATGATATAGATGCAAATATATTTACTGCTATCAATTTGACAGGTATCTGCCTCATCGTATCTTGTCCAGGGGGTCCAAATGTACACGATTTGTTGCGGTACCACTTGTCCAAAGCGACATTCTTTGGACTTATGTCGAACCATCCAGAATTGCCGATGATGACCAATGATATAGATGCAAATATCTTTACTCCTATCAATGTGATAGGATTCTGCCTCATCATATCTTGTCCAGGAGGTCCAAATGGACAAGATTTGTGTTCTAGCACTTGACAAATGCCAATCTCTTTGACTCAGATCGAATCATAAGCCGGAGCATCCAGAATTTCCAATGTCGTCCAATGATATAGATGCAAACATCTTCACTCCTATCAATGTGATATGATTCTGCCTCATCATACCTTGTTCCGGAGGTTCAAATGTACAATATTTGTGCGGTAGCCCTTGTCCAAAGCGACTCTCTTTGGACTCAGGTCGAATCATAAGCCGGTGCATCCAGAATTGCCAATATCGTCCAATGATATAGATGCAAATATCTTTACTGCTATCAATTTGACAGGATTCTGCCTCATCAAATCTTGTCCAATAGGTCAAAATGTACAAGATTTGTGCGTTAGCACTTCACAAAAGTGAATCTCTTTGGACTCAGGTCGATTCATATGCCGAATCATCCAGAATTGCCATGTCGTCCAATGATACAGATGCAAATATCATCACTCCTATGAATGTGATAAGGTTCTGCCTCATCATACCTTGTACAGGAGGTTCAAATTTACAAGATTTGTGCGGTAACCCTTGTGCAAAGCGACTGTCTTTGGATTCAGGTCGAATCATAAGCCAGAGCATCCAGAATTGCCAATGTCGTCCAATGATATAGATGCAAATATCTTTTCTCCTATCAATTTGACAGGATTCTGCCGCTATCATATCTTGTCCAGGGGGTCAAAATGTACAAGACTTGTGCGGTAGCACTTGACAAAAGTCAATCTCTTTGACTCAGGTCGAATCATATGCCGATCATCCAGAATTGCCAATGTCGTCCAATGATATAGATGCAAATATCTTTACTGCTATCAATTTTACAGGATTCTGTGTCATCATACCCTGTTCCGGATGTTCAAATGTACAAGGTTTGGGTGGTAGCACTTGTCCAAAGCAACTCTCCTTGGACTCAGGTCGAATCATAAACGGGAGCATCCAGAATTGCCAATGTCGTGCAATGATATAGATGCAAATATATTTACTGCTATTAATTTGACAGGATTCTGCCTCATCGTATCTTGACCGGGGGGTCCAAATGTACACGATTTGTTGCGGTACCACTTGTCCAAAGCGACATTCTTTGGATTTATGTCGAACCATAAGCCGGACCATCCAGAATTGTCGATGTTGACCAATGATATAGATGCAAATATCTTTACTGCTATCAATTTGACAGGATTCTGTCTCATCATACCCTGTTCCGGATGTTCAAATGTACAAGGTTTGGGTGGTAGCACTTGTCCAATGCGACTCTCCTTGGACTCAGGTCGAATCATAAACCGGAGCATCCAGATTTGCCAATGTCGTCCAATGATATAGATGCAAATATATTTCTCCTATCAATTTGACAGGATTCTGACTCTATCATATCTTGTCCAGGGGGTCAAAATGTACAAGACTTGTGCGGTAGCACTTGACAAATGTAAATCTCTTTGACTCAGGTCGAATCATTTGCCGATCATTCAGAATTGCCAATGTCGTCCAATGATATAGATGCAAATATCATCACTCCTATGAATGTGATATGATTCTGCCTCATCATACCTTGTACAGGAGGTTCAAATGTACAAGATTTGTGCGGTAGCCCTTGTCCAAAGCGACTGTTTTGGATTCAGTTCGAATCATAAACCGGAGCATCCAGAATTGCCAATGTCGTCCAATGATATAGATGCAAATATATTTACTGCTATCAATTTGACAGGTATCTGCCTCATCGTATCTTGTCCAGGGGGTCCAAATGTACACGATTTGTTGCGGTACCACTTGTCCAAAGCGACATTCTTTGGACTTATGTCGAACCATCCAGAATTGCCGATGATGACCAATGATATAGATGCAAATATCTTTACTCCTATCAATGTGATAGGATTCTGCCTCATCATATCTTGTCCAGGAGGTCCAAATGGACAAGATTTGTGTTCTAGCACTTGACAAATGCCAATCTCTTTGACTCAGATCGAATCATAAGCCGGAGCATCCAGAATTTCCAATGTCGTCCAATGATATAGATGCAAACATCTTCACTCCTATCAATGTGATATGATTCTGCCTCATCATACCTTGTTCCGGAGGTTCAAATGTACAATATTTGTGCGGTAGCCCTTGTTCAAAGCGACTCTCTTTGGACTCAGGTCGAATCATAAGCCGGTGCATCCAGAATTGCCAATATCGTCCAATGATATAGATGCAAATATCTTTACTGCTATCAATTTGACAGGATTCTGCCTCATCAAATCTTGTCCAATAGGTCAAAATGTACAAGATTTGTGCGTTAGCACTTCACAAAAGTGAATTTCTTTGGACTCAGGTCGATTCATATGCCGAATCATCCAGAATTGCCATGTCGTCCAATGATACAGATGCAAATATCATCACTCCTATGAATGTGATAAGGTTCTGCCTCATCATACCTTGTACAGGAGGTTCAAATTTACAAGATTTGTGCGGTAACCCTTGTGCAAAGCGACTGTCTTTGGATTCAGGTCGAATCATAAGCCAGAGCATCCAGAATTGCCAATGTCGTCCAATGATATAGATGCAAATATCTTTTCTCCTATCAATTTGACAGGATTCTGCCGCTATCATATCTTGTCCAGGGGGTCAAAATGTACAAGACTTGTGCGGTAGCACTTGACAAAAGTCAATCTCTTTGACTCAGGTCGAATCATATGCCGATCATCCAGAATTGCCAATGTCGTCCAATGATATAGATGCAAATATCTTTACTGCTATCAATTTTACAGGATTCTGTGTCATCATACCCTGTTCCGGATGTTCAAATGTACAAGGTTTGGGTGGTAGCACTTGTCCAAAGCAACTCTCCTTGGACTCAGGTCGAATCATAAACGGGAGCATCCAGAATTGCCAATGTCGTGCAATGATATAGATGCAAATATATTTACTGCTATTAATTTGACAGGATTCTGCCTCATCGTATCTTGACCGGGGGGTCCAAATGTACACGATTTGTTGCGGTACCACTTGTCCAAAGCGACATTCTTTGGATTTATGTCGAACCATAAGCCGGACCATCCAGAATTGTCGATGTTGACCAATGATATAGATGCAAATATCTTTACTGCTATCAATTTGACAGGATTCTGTCTCATCATACCCTGTTCCGGATGTTCAAATGTACAAGGTTTGGGTGGTAGCACTTGTCCAATGCGACTCTCCTTGGACTCAGGTCGAATCATAAACCGGAGCATCCAGATTTGCCAATGTCGTCCAATGATATAGATGCAAATATATTTCTCCTATCAATTTGACAGGATTCTGACTCTATCATATCTTGTCCAGGGGGTCAAAATGTACAAGACTTGTGCGGTAGCACTTGACAAATGTAAATCTCTTTGACTCAGGTCGAATCATTTGCCGATCATTCAGAATTGCCAATGTCGTCCAATGATATAGATGCAAATATCATCACTCCTATGAATGTGATATGATTCTGCCTCATCATACCTTGTACAGGAGGTTCAAATGTACAAGATTTGTGCGGTAGCCCTTGTCCAAAGCGACTGTTTTGGATTCAGTTCGAATCATAAACCGGAGCATCCAGAATTGCCAATGTCGTCCAATGATATAGATGCAAATATATTTACTGCTATCAATTTGACAGGTATCTGCCTCATCGTATCTTGTCCAGGGGGTCCAAATGTACACGATTTGTTGCGGTACCACTTGTCCAAAGCGACATTCTTTGGACTTATGTCGAACCATCCAGAATTGCCGATGATGACCAATGATATAGATGCAAATATCTTTACTCCTATCAATGTGATAGGATTCTGCCTCATCATATCTTGTCCAGGAGGTCCAAATGGACAAGATTTGTGTTGTAGCACTTGACAAATGCCAATCTCTTTGACTCAGATCGAATCATAAGCCGAATCATCCAGAATTGCCATGTCGTCCAATGATACAGATGCAAATATCATCACTCCTATGAATGTGATAAGGTTCTGCCTCATCATACCTTGTACAGGAGGTTCAAATGTACAAGATTTGTGCGGTAACCCTTGTGCAAAGCGACTGTCTTTGGATTCAGGTCGAATCATAGGCCAGAGCATCCAGAATTGCCAATGTCGTCCAATGATATAGATGCAAATATCTTTTCTCCTATCAATTTGACAGGATTCTGCCGCTATCATATCTTGTCCAGGGGGTCAAAATGTACAAGACTTGTGCGGTAGCACTTGACAAAAGTCAATCTCTTTGACTCAGGTCGAATCATATGCCGATCATCCAGAATTGCCAATGTCGTCCAATGATATAGATGCAAATATCTTTACTGCTATCAATTTTACAGGATTCTGTGTCATCATACCCTGTTCCGGATGTTCAAATGTACAAGGTTTGGGTGGTAGCACTTGTCCAAAGCGACTCTCCTTGGTCTCAGGTCGAATCATAAACCGGAGCATCCAGAATTGCCAATGTCGTGCAATGATATAGATGCAAATATATTTACTGCTATTAATTTGACAGGATTCTGCCTCATCGTATCTTGACCAGGGGGTCCAAATGTACACGATTTGTTGCGGTACCACTTGTCCAAAGCGACATTCTTTGGATTTATGTCGAACCATAAGCCGGAGCATCCAGAATTGCCAATGTCGTGCAATGATATAGATGCAAATATCATCACTCCTATGAATGTGATAGGATTCTGCCTCATCATACCTTGTACAGGAGGTTCAAATGTACAAGATTTGTGTGATAGCACTTGTCCAAAGCGACTCTCTTGTGCCTCCGGTCGA
The DNA here is from genome assembly GCA_963942575.1 of Priocnemis perturbator. Taxonomy (NCBI): domain Eukaryota; kingdom Metazoa; phylum Arthropoda; class Insecta; order Hymenoptera; family Pompilidae; genus Priocnemis; species Priocnemis perturbator. Next base: position 519,349 of record CAWWDK010000174.1, read on the forward strand.
ATCATACGCCGGAGCATCCAGAATTGCCAATGTCGTCCAATGATATTGATGCAAATATTTTACTCCTATCAATGTGATAGGGTTCTGCCTCATCATACCTTGTACAGGAGGTCCACACATACAAGATTTGTGCGGTAGCACTTGTCCAAAGCGACTTTGTTTGGACTTATGTCGAACCATAAGCCGGACCATCCAGAATTGCCGATGATGACCAATGATATAGATGCAAATAGCTTTACTCCTATCAATGTGATAGGATTCTGCCTCATCATATCTTGTCCAGGAGGTCCAAATGGACAAGATTTGTGTTGTAGCACTTGACAAATGCCAATCTCTTTGACTCAGATCGAATCATAATCCGGAGCATCCAGAATTGCCAATGTCGTCCAATGATATAGATGCAAACATCTTCACTCCTATGAATGTGATAGGATTCTGCCTCATCATACCTTGTACAGGAGGTTCAAATGTACAAGATTTGTGCGGTAGCCCTTGTCCAAAGCGACTGTCTTTGGATTCAGTTCGAATCATAAGCCGGAGCATCCTGAATTGCCAATGTCGTCCAATGATATAGATGCAAATATATTTACTGCTATCAATGTGATAGGATTCTGCCTCGTCATATCTTGTTCCGGAGATTCAAATGTACAAGATTTGTGCGGTAGCCCTTGTCCAAAGCGACTCTCTTTCGACTCAGGTCGAATCATAAGCCGGAGCATCCAGAATTGGCAATGTCGTCCAATGATATAGATGCAAGCATCTTCACTCCTTTCAATTTGACAGGATTCTGTCTCATCATACCCTGTTCCGGATGTTCAAATGTACAAGGTTTGGGCGGTAGCACTCGTCCAAAGCGACTTTCCTTGGACTCAGGTCGAATCATAAACCGGAGCATCCAGCATTGCCATGCCGTCCAATGATATAGATGCAAATATCTTCACTCCTATCAATTCGACAGGATTCTGGCTCATCGTGTCTTATCCAGGGGGTCCAAATGTACAAGATTTGTGCGGTAGCACGTGTCCAAAGCGACTCTCTTTGGCCCCCGGTCGAATCATATGCCGAAGAATCCAGAATTGCCAATGTCGTCCAATGATATAGATGCAAATATCTTTAGTCCTATCAATGTGATAGGATTCTGCCTCATCATGCCTTGTTCCGGAGGTTCAAATGTACAAGATTTGTGTGGTAGCCCTTGTCCGAGGCGACTCTCTTTGGACTCAGGTCGATCCATATGCCGAAGTAACAAATATTGCCGATCGTATCGGAATGATGTAGATGCAAATATCTTCACACCTTCAATTTGACAGGATTCTGGCTCATCGTGTTTTGTCCAGGTGGATCAAGTGTACAAGATTTGTGTGGTAGCACTTGTCCAAAGCGACTCTCTTTTGCCTCCGGTCGAATCATACGCCGGAGCATCCATAATTGCCAATGTCGTCCAATGATATTGATGCAAATATCTTTACTCCTATCAATGTGATAGGGTTCTGCCTCATCATACCTTGTACAGGAGGTCCACACATACAAGATTTGTGCGGTAGCACTTGTCCAAAGCGACTCTGGACTCAGGTCGATCCATAAGCCGAAGCATCCAGAATTGCCAATGTCGCGCAATGATATAGATGCAAATATCTTTACTGCTATCAATTTGACAGGATTCTGCCTCATCGTATCTTGTCCAGGGGGTCCAAATGTACAAGATTTGTGCGGTAGCACGTGTCCAAAGCGACTCTCTTTGGCCTCCGGTCGAATCATATGCCGGAGCATCCTGAATTGCCAATGTCGTCCAATGATATAGATGCAAATATCTTTACTGCTATCAATTTGACAGGATTCGGCCTCATCATACCTTGTCCGGAGGTTTAAATGTACAGGATTTGTGCTGTAGTACTCGTCCAGAGTGACTCTCTTGGGATTCAGGTCGAATCATATGCCGGAGCATCCAGAATTGCCAATGATGTCCATTGATATAGATGCAAATATCTTTACTGCTATCAATCTGACAGGATTCTGCCTCATCATGCCTTGTTCCGGAGGTTCAAATGTACAAGATGTTTGCGGTAGCCCTTGTCCAAAGCGACTCTCTTTGGACTCAGGTCGAATCGTAAGCCGGGGCATCCAGAATTGCCAATGTCGTCCAATGATATAGATGCAAATATTTTTACTCCTACCAATGTGATAGGATTCTGCCTCATTATACCTTGTTCCGGAGGTTCAAATGTACAAGATTTGTGCGGTAGCCCTTGCCCAAAGCAACTCTCTTTGGACTCAGGTCGAATCATATGCCGGGGCATCCAGAATTGCCAATGTCGTCCAATGATATAGATCCAAATATCTTTTCTCCTATCAATTTGACAGGATTCTGCCTCTATCATATCTTGTCCAGGGGGTACAAATGTACAAGACTTGTGCGGTAGCACTTGACAAAAGTCAATCTCTTTGTCTCAGGTGGAATCATAAGCCGATCATCCAGAATTGCCAATGTCGTCCAATGATATAGATGCAAATATCTTTCCTCCTATCAATGTGATTGGATTCTGCCTCATCATACCTTGTTCCGGAGGTTCAAATGTACAAGATTTGTGTGGTAGCCCTTGTCCGAAGCGACTCTCTTTGGACTCAGGTCGAATCATAAGCCAGAGCATCCAGAATTGCCAATTTCGTCCAATGATATAGATGCTAATATCTTTTCTCCTATCAATTTGACAGGATTCTGCCTCTATCATATCTTGTCCAGGGGGTACAAATGTACAAGACTTGTGCGGTAGCACTTGACAAAAGTCAATCTCTTTGACTCAGGTCGAATCATATGCCGATCATCCAGAATTGCCATTGTCGTCCAATGATATAGATGCAAATATCTTTACTCCTATCAATGTGATAGGATTCTGCCTCATCATACCTTGTTCCGGAGGTTCAAATGTACAAGTCTTGTTGTGGTAGTACTTGTCCGAAGCGAATCTCTTTGGACTCAGGTCGAATCATAAGCCAGAGCATCCAGGATTACCAATGTCGTCCAATGATATAGATGCAAATATCTTTTCTCCTATCAATTTGACAGGATTCTGCCTCTATCATATCTTGTCCAGGGGGTCAAAATGTACAAGACTTGTGCGGTAGCACTTGACAAAAGTCAATCTCTTTGACTCAGGTCGAATCATATGCCGATCATCCAGAATCGCCAATGTCGTGCAATGATATAGATGCAAATATCTTTTCTCCTATCAATTTGACAGGATTCTGCCTCAATCATATCTTGTCCAGGGGGTCAAAATGTACAAGATTTGTGCGTTAGCACTTCACAAAAGCGAATCACTTCGGACTCAGGTCGATTCATATGCCGGAGCATCCAGAATTGCCATTGTCGTCCAAAGATATAGATGCAAATATATTTACTGCTTTCAATTTGACAGGATTCTGCCTCATCATACCTTTTCCTGGAGGTCCAAATGCACATGTTTTGGGCGGCAGCATTTGCCCAGACCGACTCTCTTTGGATTCAGGTCGAATCATAAGCCGGAGCATCCAGAATTGCCAATGTCGTCCAATGATATAGATGCAAATATCTTTACTCCTATCAATTTGACAGGATTCTCCCTCATCGTATCTTGTCCAGGGGGTCCAAATGTACAAGATTTGTCGCGGTAGCATTTGTCCAAAACATCTCTCTTTGGCCCCCGGTCAAATCATACGCCGGAGCATCCAGATTTGCCAACGTGGTCCAATGATATAGATGCAAATATCTTCACTCCTATCAATGTGACAGGATTCTGCCTCATCATACCTTTTCCAGGACGCCCAAATGCACAAGTTTTGGGCGGCAGCATTTGCCCAAACCGACTCTCGTTGGACTGAGGTCGATCCATATGCCGAAGTAACAAAAATTGCCGATCGTATCGGAATGATATAGATGCAAATATCTTCACTCCTTCAATTTGACAGGATTCTGGCTCATCGTGTCTTGTCCTGGAGGATCAAGTGTACAAGATTTGTCGCGGTAGCACTTGTCCAAAACAACTCTCTTTGGCCCCCGGTCGAATCATACGCCGGAGCATCCAGATTTGCCAACGTGGTCCAATGATATAGATACAAATATCCTCACTCCTATCAATTTGACGGGATTCTGTCTCAGCATACCCTGTTCCGGAGGTTCAAATGTACAAGGTTTGTGCGGTAGCACTTGTCCAAAGCGACTCTCTTTGGACTCAGGTCGAATCACAAACACGAGCATCCAGAATTGCCAATGTCGTCCAATGATATTGATGCAAATATTTTACTCCTATCAATGTGATAAGGTTCTGCCTCATCATATCTTGTCCAGGAGGTTCAAATGTACACGATTTGTGCGGTAGCACTTGTCCAAAGCGACTCTCTTTGGACTCAGGTCGATCCATATGCCGAAGTAACAAAAATTGCCAATGATGTCCATTGATATAGATGCAAATATCTTTACTCTTATCAATTTGACAGGATTCTGCCTCATCGTGTCTTGTCCAGGAGGTTCAAATGTACAAGATTTGTGCGGTAGCACTTGTCCAAAGCGACTCTCTTTGGATTCAGGTCGAATCATAAACCGGAGCATCCAGAATTGCCAATGTCGTGCAATGATATAGATGAAAATATCTTTACTGCTATCAATTTGATAGGATTCTGCCTCATCGTAACTTGTCCAGGGGGTCCATATGTACAAGATTTGTGCGGTAGCACGTGTGCCAAGCGTATCTCTTTGGACTCAGGTCGATCCGTAAGCCGAAGTATACAGAATTGCCAATGTCGTCCAGTGGTATAGATGCAAATATCTTTACTCCTATCAATTTGACAGGATTCTGCCTCATCATATCTTGTCCAGGAGGTTCAAATGTACACGATTTGTGCGGTAGCACTTGACAAAAGCGAATCTCTTTGGACTCAGGTCGATCCGTAAGCCGAAGTATACAGAATTGCCAATGTCGTCCAGTGGTATAGATGCAAATATCTTTACTCCTATTAATTTGACAGGATTCTCCCTAATCGTATCTTGTCCAGGGGGTCCAAATGTACAAGATTTGTCGCGGTAGCATTTGTCCAAAACAACTCTCTTTGGCCCCCGGTCAAATCATACGCCGGAGCATCCAGATTTGCCAACGTGGTCCAATGATATAGATGCAAATATCCTCACTCCTATCAATTTGACGGGATTCTGTCTCAGAATACCCTGTTCCGGAGGTTCAAATGTACAAGGTTTGTGCGGTAGCATTTGTCCAAGGCGACTCTCTTTGGATTCAGGTCGAATAATAAACCGGAGCATCCAGAATTGCCAATGTCGTCCAATGATATTGATGCAAATATTTTACTCCTATCAATGTGATAAGGTTCTGCCTCACCATATCTTGTCCAGGAGGTTCAAATGTACACGATTTGTGCGGTAGCACTTGTCCAAAGCGACTCTCTTTAGACTCAGGTCGATCCATATGCCGAAGTAACAAAAATTGCCAATGATGTCCATTGATATAGATGCAAATATCTTTACTCTTATCAATTTGACAGGATTCTGCCTCATCGTGTCTTGTCCAGGAGGATCAAGTGTACAAGATTTGTGTGGTAGCACTTGTCCAAAGCGACTCTCTTTTGCCTCCGGTCGAATCATACGCCAGAGCATCCAGAATTGCCAATGTCGTCCAATGATATTGATGCAAATATTTTACTCCTATCAATGTGATAGGGTTCTGCCTCATCATATCTTGTCCAGGAGGTTCAAATGTACACGATTTGTGCGGTAGCACTTGTCCAAAGCGACTCTCTTTGGACTCAGGTCGATCCATAAGCCGAAGCATCCAGAATTGCCAATGTCGTGCAATGATATAGATGCAAATATCTTTACTGTTATCAATTTGACAGGATTCTGCCTCATCGTGTCTTGTCCAGGAGGATCAAGTGTACAAGATTTGTGCGGTAGCACTTGTCCAAAGCGACTCTTCTTAGACTCAGGTCGAATCATAAGCCTGAGCATCCAGAATTGCCAATGCCGCCTAATGATATAGATGCAAATATCTTCACTCCTATCAATTTGACAGGATTCTGGGTCATCGTGTCTTGTCCAGGAGGATCAAGTGTACAAGATTTGTGTGGTAACACTTGTTCAAAGCGACTCTGTTTGGACTCAGGTCAAATAATAAGCCGGTGCATCCAGAATTGCCAATGTCGTCCAATGATATAGATGCAAATATCTTTACTCCTATCAATTTGACAGGATTCGGCCTCATCATACCTTGTCCGGAGGTTCAATTGTACAGGATTTGTGCTGTAGTACTTGTCCAGAGCGTCTCTCTTGGGATTCAGGTCGAATCATATGCCGGAGCATCCAGAATTGCCAATGTCGTCCAATGATATAGAAGCAAATATCTTCACTCCTATCAATATGCCAGGATTCTGCCTCATCATACCTTGTTCCGGCGGTTCAAATGTACAGGACTTGTGCTGTAGTACTTGTCCAAAGCGACTGTCTTTGGATTCAGGTCGAATCATAAGCCGGAGCATCCAGAATTGCCAAAGACGTCCATTGATATAGATGCAAATATCTTTACTCCTAACAATTTGACAGGATTCTGCCTCATCATACCTTGTCCAGGAGGTTCATATGTACAAGATATGTGCGGTAGCACTTGACAAAAGCAAATCTCTTTGGACTCAGGTCGATCCATATGCTGTAGCATCCAGACTGCCATCGTCGTCCAATGATATAGATGCAAATATCTTCACTCCTATCAATTTGATAGGATTCTGCCTCATGGTATCTTGTCCAGGGGGTCCAAATGTACAAGATTTGTGCCGCAGCATTTGTCCAAACCGTCTCTCGTTGGACTCAGGTCGATCCATATGCCGAAGTAACAAAAATTGCCGATCGTATCGGAATGATATAGATGCAAATATCTTCACTCCTTCAATTTGACAGGATTCTGCCTCATCATACCTTGTTCCGGAGGTTCAAATGTACAAGATTTGTGTGGTAGCCCTTGTCCGAAGCGACTCTCTTTGGACTCAGGTCGAATCATAAGCCAGAGCATCCAGAATTGCCAATGTCGTCCAATGATATAGATGCTAATATCTTTACTCCTATCAATTTGACAGGATTCTGCCTCTATCATATCTTGTCCAGGGGGTACAAATGTACAAGACTTGTGCGGTAGCACTTGACAAAAGTCAATCTCTGTGACTCAGGTCGAATCATATGCCGATCATCCAGAATTGCCAATGTCGTCCAATGATATAGATGCAAATATCTTTACTCCTATCAATGTGATAGGATTCTGCTTCATAGTATCTTGTCCAGGGGGTTCCAATGTACAAGATTTGTGCGGTAGCACTTGTCCAAAACGACTCCCTTTGTACTCAGGTCGAATCATAAGCCGGTGCATCCAGAATTGCCAATGTCGTCCAATGATATAGAAGCAAATATCTTTACTGCTATCAATTTGACAAGATTCTGCCTCATCGTATCTTGTCCAGGGGGTCCACATGTACAAGATTTGTGCCGCAGCATTTGTCCAAACCGACTCTCGTTGGACTCAGGTCGATCCATATGCCGAAGTAACAAAAATTGCCGATCGTATCGGAATGATATAGATGCAAATATCATCACTCCTTCAATTTGACAGGATTCTGGCTCATCGTGTCTTGTCCAGGAGGATCAAGTGTACAGGATTTGTGTGGTAGTACTTGTCCAAAGCGACTCTCTTTTGCCTCCGGTCGAATCATACGCCGGAGCATCCAGAATTGCCAATGTCGTCCAATGATATAGAAGCAAATATCTTCACTCCTATCATTGTGACAGGATTCTGCCTCATCATTCCTTTTCCAGGAGGTGCAAATGCACAAGATTTGTGCGGAAGCACTTGTCTAAAGCGACTGTTGTTGAACTCAGGTCGATCCGTAAGCCGAAGTATACAGAATTGCCAATGTCGTCCAATGGTATAGATGCAAATATCTTTACTCCTATCAATATGCCAGGATTCTGCCTCATCATACCTTGTTCCGGCGGTTCAAATGTACAGGATTTGTGCTGTAGTACTTGTCCAAAGCGACTGTCTTTGGATTCATGTCGAATCATAAGCCGGAGCATCCAGAATTGCCAATGTCGTCCAATGATATAGATGAAAATATCTTTACTGCTATCAATTTGACAGGATTCTGCCTCATCATACCTTGTTCCGGAGGTTTAAATGTACAAGATTTGTGCGGGAGCCCTTGTCCAAAGGGACTCTCTTTGGACTCAGGTCGATCCGTAAGCCGAAGTATACAGAATTGCCAATGTCGTTCAATGGTATAGATGCAAATATCTTTACTCCTATTAATGTGACAGGATTCTGCCTCATCGTATCTTGTCCAGGGGGTCCCAATGTACAAGATTTGTCGCGGTAGCACTTGTCCAAAGCAACTCTCTTTGGCCTCCGGTCGAATCATACGCCGGAGCATCCAGATTTGCCAATGTGGTCCAATGATATAGATGCAAATATCTTTACTCCTATCAATTTGACAAGATTCTGCCTCATCATACCTTGTTCCGGAGGTACAAATGTACAAGATTTGTGCGGTAGCACTTGTCCAAAGCGACTCTCTTTGGACTCAGGCCGAATCATAAGCCGGGGCATCCAGAATTGCCAATGTCGTCCAATGATATAGATGCAAACATCTTTACTCCTATCAATTTGACAGGATTCTGCCTCATCGTATATTGTCCATGAGGTTCAAATGTACAAGATTTGTGCGGTAGCACTTGTCCAAAGCGACTCTCCTTGAACTCAGGTCGAATCATATGCCGAAGCATTCAGAATTGCCAATGTCGTCCAATGATATAGTTGCAAATATCTTTACTCTTATCAAAATGCCAGGATTCTGCCTCTATCATATCTTGTCCAGGGGGTCAAAATGTACAAGACTTGTGCGGTAGCACTTGACAAAGGTCATTCTCTTTGACTCAGGTCGAATCATATGCCGATCATCCAGAATTGCCAATGTCGTCCAATTATATAGATGCAAATATCTTTACTCCTATCAATGTGATAGGATTCTGCCTCATCATACCTTGTTCCGGAGGTTCAAATGTACAAGATTTGTGCGGTAGCCCTTGTCCAAAGCGACTCTCTTTGGACTCAGGTCGAATCATAAGACGGGGCATCCAGAATTGCCAACGTCGTCTAATGATACAGATGCAAATATCATCACTCCTATGAATGTGATAGGATTCTGCCTCATCATACCTTGTCCCGGAGGTTCATATGTACAAGATTTGTGCGGTAGCCCTTGTCCGAAGCGACTCTCTTTGGACTCAGGTCGAATCATAAGCCGGAGCATCCAGAATTGCCAATGTCGTCCAATGATATAGATGCAAACATCTTCACTCCTATCAATTTGACAGGATTCTGTCTCATCATACCCTGTTCCGGATGTTCAAATGTACAAGGTTTGGTCGGTAGCACTTGTCCAAAGCGACTCTCTTTGGACTAAGGTCGAATCATAAGACGGGGCATCCAGAATTGCCAATGTCGTCCAATGATAAAGATGCAAATATCTTTACTGCTATCAATTTGACAGGATTCTGCCTCATCATACCTTGTCCAGTGGGTCAAAATGTACAAGATTCGTGCGGTAGCCCTTGTCCAAAGCGACTCTCTTTGGACTCAGGTCGAATCATATGCCGGGGCATCAAGAATTGCCAATGTCGTCCAATGATATAGATGCAAATATCTTTACTGCTATCAATTTGACAGGATTCTGCCTCATCATACCTTGTCCAGTGGGTCAAAATGTACAAGATTTGTGCGGTAGCCCTTGTCCAAAGCAACTCTCTTTGGACTCAGGTCGAATCATAAGCCAGGGCATCCAGAATTGCCAATGTCGTCCAATGATATAGATGCAAATATCATCACTCCTATCAATTCGACAGGATTCTGCCTCATCATACCTTGTACAGGAGGTCCAAATGTACAAGACTTGTTGCGGTAGCACTTGTCCGAAGCGAATCTCTTTGGACTCAGGTCGATCCATAAGCCGAAGCATCCAGAATTGCCAATGTCGTCCAATGATATAGATGCAAATATCTTTACTCCTATTAATTTGACAGGATTCTGCCTCATCATACCTTGTTCCGGAGGTTCAAATGTACAAGATTTGTGCGGTAGCCCTTGTCCAAAGCGACTCTCTTTGGACTCAGGTCGAATCATAAGCCGGGGCATTAAGAGTTGCCAATGTCGTCCAATGATATAGATGCAAATATCTTCACTCCTATCAATTTGCCAGGATTCTGCCTCATCGTATCTTGTCCAGGGGGTCCAAATGTATACGATTTGTTGCGGTACCACTTGTCCAAAGCGACATTCTTTGGACTTATGTCGAACCATAAGCCGGACCATCCAGAATTGCCGATGTTGACCAATGATATAGATGCAAATATCTTTACTCCTATTAATTTGACAGGATTCTGCCTCATCATACCTTGTTCCGGAGGTTCAAATGAACAAGATTTGTGCGGTAGCCCTTGTCCAAAGCGACTCTCTTTGGACTCAGGTCGAATCATAGGCCGGGGCATCCAGAATTGCCAATGTCGTCCAATGATATAGATGCAAATATCTTCACTCCTATAAATTCGACAGGATTCTGGCTCATCGTGTCTTGTCCAGGAGGACCAAGTGTACAAGATTTGTGCGGTAGCACTAGATAAAAGCGAAACTCTTTGAACTCAGGTCGATCCATAAGCCGAACCATCCAGAATTGCCAATGTCGTGCGACGATATAGATGCAAATATCTTTACTGCTATCAATTTGACAGGATTCCGCATCATTATACCTTTTCCAGGAGGTCAAAATGCACATGTTTTGGGCGACAGCATTTGCCCAAACCGACTCTCTTTGGATTCAGGTCGAATCATAAGCCGGAGCATCCAGAATTGCCAATGTCGTCCAAAGATATAGATAGAAATATCTTCACTGCTATCAATTTGACAGGATTCTGCCTCATCATACCATGTACAGGAGGTTCAAATGTACAAGACTTGTTGCGGTAGCACTTGTCCGAAGCGACTCTCTTTGGACTCAGGTCGAATCATAAGCCGAAGCATCCAGAATTGCCAATGTCGTCCAATGATATAGATTCAAATATCTTTACTCCTATCAATTTGGCAGGATTCTGCCTCATCGTATCTTGTCCAGTAGGTCAAAATGTACAAGATTTGTGCGTTAGCACTAGACAAAAGCGAAACTCTTTGGACTCAGGTCGATCCATAAGCCGAATCATCCAGAATTGCCAATGTCGTGCAATGATATAGATGCAAATATCTTTACTGCTATCAATTTGACAGGATTCTGCCTCATTATACCTTTTCCAGGAGGTCCAAATGCACATGTTTTGGGCGGCAGTATTTGCCCAAACCGACTCTCTTTGGATTCAGGTCGAATCATATGCCGAAGCATCCAGAATTGCCATGTCGTCCAATGATTCAGATGCAAATATCATCACTCCTATGAATGTGATAGGATTCTGCCTCATCATACCTTGTACAAGAGGTCCAAATGTACAAGACTTGTTGCGGTAGCACTTGTCCGAAGCGACTCTCTTTGGACTCAGGTCGAATCGTAAGCCAGAGCATCCAGAATTTCCAATGTCGTCCAATGATATAGATGCAAATATCTTTTCTCCTATCAATTTGACAGGATTCTGCCTCTATCATATCTTGTCCAGGGGGTCAAAATGTACAAGACTTGTACGGTAGCACTTGACAAAATTCAATCTCTTTGACTCAGGTCGAATCATATGCCGATCATCCAGAATTGCCAATGTCGTCCAATGATATAGATGCAAATATCACCACTCCTATCAATGTGATAGGATTCTGCCTCATCATACCTTGTTCCGGAGGTTCAAATGTACAAGATTTGTGCGGTAGCCCTTGTCCAAAGCGACTCTCTTTGACTCAGGTCGAATCAAAAGCCGGAGCATCCAGAATTGCCAATGTCGTCCAATGATATAGATGCAAACATCTTCACTGCTATCAATTTGACAGGGTTCTGCCTCATCATACCTTGTTCCGGAGGTTCAAATGTACAAGATTTGTGCGGTAGCCCTTGTCCAAAGCGACTCTCTTTGACTCAGGTCGAATCATAAGCCGGAGCATCCAGAATTGCCAATGTCGTCCAATGATATAGATGCAAACATCTTCACTGCTATCAATTTGACAGGGTTCTGTCTCATCATACCCTGTTCCGGATGTTCAAATGTACAAGGTTTGGGCGGTAGCACTTGTCCAAAGCGACTCTCCTTGGACTCAGGTCGAATCATAAGACGGGGCAACCAGAATTGCCAATGTCGTCCAATGATATAGATGCAAATATCTTTACTCCTATTAATTTGACAGGATTCTGCCTCATCATACCTTGTTCCGGAGGTTCAAATGTACAAGATTTGTGCGGTAGCCCTTGTCCAAAGCGACTCTCTTTGGACTCAGGTCGAATCATAAGCCGGGGCATTAAGAGTTGCCAATGTCGTCCAATGATATAGATGCAAATATCTTCACTCCTATCAATTTGCCAGGATTCTGCCTCATCGTATCTTGTCCAGGGGGTCCAAATGTATACGATTTGTTGCGGTACCACTTGTCCAAAGCGACATTCTTTGGACTTATGTCGAACCATAAGCCGGACCATCCAGAATTGCCGATGTTGACCAATGATATAGATGCAAATATCTTTACTCCTATTAATTTGACAGGATTCTGCCTCATCATACCTTGTTCCGGAGGTTCAAATGAACAAGATTTGTGCGGTAGCCCTTGTCCAAAGCGACTCTCTTTGGACTCAGGTCGAATCATAGGCCGGGGCATCCAGAATTGCCAATGTCGTCCAATGATATAGATGCAAATATCTTCACTCCTATAAATTCGACAGGATTCTGGCTCATCGTGTCTTGTCCAGGAGGACCAAGTGTACAAGATTTGTGCGGTAGCACTAGATAAAAGCGAAACTCTTTGAACTCAGGTCGATCCATAAGCCGAACCATCCAGAATTGCCAATGTCGTGCGACGATATAGATGCAAATATCTTTACTGCTATCAATTTGACAGGATTCCGCATCATTATACCTTTTCCAGGAGGTCAAAATGCACATGTTTTGGGCGACAGCATTTGCCCAAACCGACTCTCTTTGGATTCAGGTCGAATCATAAGCCGGAGCATCCAGAATTGCCAATGTCGTCCAAAGATATAGATAGAAATATCTTCACTGCTATCAATTTGACAGGATTCTGCCTCATCGTACCATGTACAGGAGGTTCAAATGTACAAGACTTGTTGCGGTAGCACTTGTCCGAAGCGACTCTCTTTGGACTCAGGTCGAATCATAAGCCGAAGCATCCAGAATTGCCAATGTCGTCCAATGATATAGATTCAAATATCTTTACTCCTATCAATTTGGCAGGATTCTGCCTCATCGTATCTTGTCCAGTAGGTCAAAATGTACAAGATTTGTGCGTTAGCACTAGACAAAAGCGAAACTCTTTGGACTCAGGTCGATCCATAAGCCGAATCATCCAGAATTGCCAATGTCGTGCAATGATATAGATGCAAATATCTTTACTGCTATCAATTTGACAGGATTCTGCCTCATTATACCTTTTCCAGGAGGTCCAAATGCACATGTTTTGGGCGGCAGTATTTGCCCAAACCGACTCTCTTTGGATTCAGGTCGAATCATATGCCGAAGCATCCAGAATTGCCATGTCGTCCAATGATTCAGATGCAAATATCATCACTCCTATGAATGTGATAGGATTCTGCCTCATCATACCTTGTACAAGAGGTCCAAATGTACAAGACTTGTTGCGGTAGCACTTGTCCGAAGCGACTCTCTTTGGACTCAGGTCGAATCGTAAGCCAGAGCATCCAGAATTTCCAATGTCGTCCAATGATATAGATGCAAATATCTTTTCTCCTATCAATTTGACAGGATTCTGCCTCTATCATATCTTGTCCAGGGGGTCAAAATGTACAAGACTTGTACGGTAGCACTTGACAAAATTCAATCTCTTTGACTCAGGTCGAATCATATGCCGATCATCCAGAATTGCCAATGTCGTCCAATGATATAGATGCAAATATCACCACTCCTATCAATGTGATAGGATTCTGCCTCATCATACCTTGTTCCGGAGGTTCAAATGTACAAGATTTGTGCGGTAGCCCTTGTCCAAAGCGACTCTCTTTGACTCAGGTCGAATCAAAAGCCGGAGCATCCAGAATTGCCAATGTCGTCCAATGATATAGATGCAAACATCTTCACTGCTATCAATTTGACAGGGTTCTGCCTCATCATACCTTGTTCCGGAGGTTCAAATGTACAAGATTTGTGCGGTAGCCCTTGTCCAAAGCGACTCTCTTTGACTCAGGTCGAATCATAAGCCGGAGCATCCAGAATTGCCAATGTCGTCCAATGATATAGATGCAAACATCTTCACTGCTATCAATTTGACAGGGTTCTGTCTCATCATACCCTGTTCCGGATGTTCAAATGTACAAGGTTTGGGCGGTAGCACTTGTCCAAAGCGACTCTCCTTGGACTCAGGTCGAATCATAAGACGGGGCAACCAGAATTGCCAATGTCGTCCAATGATGCAGATGCAAATATCATCACTCCTATGAATGTGATAGGATTCTGCCTCATCATACCTTGTACAGGAGGTTCATATGTACAAGATTTGTGCGGTAGCCCTTGTCCAAAGCGACTCTCTTTGGACTCATGTCGAATCATAAGACGGGGGATCCAGAATTGCCAATGTCGTGCAATGATATAGATGCAAATATCATCACTCCTATGAATATGATAGGATTCTGCCTCATCATACCTTGTTCCGGAGGTTCAAATGTACAAGATTTGTGCGGTAGCCCTTGTCCAAAGCGACTCTCTTTGACTCAGGTCGAATCATAAGCCGGAGCATCCAGAATCGCCAATGTCGTCCAATGATATAGATGCAAACACCTTCACTGCTATCAATTTGACAGGATTCTGTCTCTTCATAAGCTGTTCCGGATGTTCAAATGTACAAGACTTGTTGCGGTAGCACAGGTCCGAAGCGACTCTCTTTGGACTCAGGTCGAATCATAAGCCAGAGTATCCAGAATCGCCAATGTCGTCCAATGATATAGATGCAAACACCTTCACTGCTATCAATTTGACAGGATTCTGTCTCATCATACCCTGTTCCGGATGTTCAAATGTACAAGGTTTGGGCGGTAGCACTTGTCCAAAGCGACTCTCCTTGGACTCAGGTCGAATCAAAAACCGGAGCATCCAGCATTGCCATGGCGTCCAATGATAGAGATGCAAATATCTTCACTCCCATCAATTCGACAGGATTCTGGCTCATCTTGTCTTGTCCAGGAGGATCAAGTGTACAAGATTTGTGCGGTAGCACTAGACAAAAGCGAAACTCTTTGGACTCAGGTCGATCCATAAGCCGAACCATCCAGAATTGCCAATGTCGTGGAATGATATAGATGCAAATATCTTTACTGCTATCAATTTGACAGGATTCTGCCTCTATCATATCTTGTCCAGGGGGTCAAAATGTACAAGACTTGTGCGGTAGCACTTGACGAAAGTCAATCTCTTTGACTCAGGTCAAATCATATGCCGATCATCCCGAATTGCCAATGTCGTCCAATGATACAGATGCAAATATCTTTACTCCTATCAATGTGATAGGATTCTGCCTCATCATACCTTGTTCCGGAGGTTCAAATGTACAAGATTTGTGCGGTAGCCCTTGTCCAAAGCGACTCTCTTTGGACTCAGGTCGAATCATAAGACGGGGCATCCAGACTTGCCAATGTCGTCCAATGATATAGATGCAAATATCACCACTCCTATCAATGTAATAGGATTCTGCCTCATCATACCTTGTTCCGGAGGTTCAAATGTACAAGATTTGTGCGGTAGACTTGTCCATAGCGAGTCTCTTTGACTCAGGTCGAATCATAAGCCGGAGCATCCAGAATTGCCAATATCGTCCAATGATATAGATGCAAACATCTTCACTGCTATCAATTTGACAGGATTCTGTCTCATCATACCCTGTTCCGGATGTTCAAATATACAAGGTTTGGGCGGTAGCACTTGTCCAAAGCGACTCTCCTTCGACTCAGGTCGAATCATAAACCGGAGCATCCAGCATTGCCATGGCGTCCAATATTAGAGATGCGAATATCTTCACTCCGATCAATTCGACAGGATTCTGGTTCATCGTTTCTTGTCCAGGAGGATCACGTGTACAAGATTTGTGCGGTAGCACTAGACAAAAGCGAAACTCTTTGGACTCAGGTCGATCCATAAGCCGAACCATCCAGAATTGGCAATGTCGTGGAATGATATAGATGCAAATATCTTTACTGCTATCAATTTGACAGGATTCCGCCTAATCGTATCTTGACCAGGGGGTCCAAATGAACAAGATTTGTGCGATAGCACGTGTCCAAAGCGACTCTCTTTGGCCTCCGGTCGAATCATATGCCGGAGCATTCAGAATTGCCTATGTCGTCCAGTGATATAGATTCAAATATCTTTTCTCCTATCAATTTGACAGGATTCTGCCTCTATCATATCTTGTCCAGGGGGTCAAAATGTACAAGACTTGTGCGGTAGCACTTGACAAAAGTCAATCTCTTTGACTCAGGTCGAATATCATCACTCCTATGAATGTGATAGGATTCTGCCTCATCATACCTTGTTCCGGAAGTTCAAATGTACAAGATTTGTGCGGTAGCCCTTGTCCGAAGCGACTCTCTTTGGACTCAGGTCGAATCATAAGCCAGAGCATCCAGAATTGCCAATGTCGTGCAATGATATAGATGCAAATATCTTTACTCCTATCAATGTGATAGGATTCTGCCTCATCATACCTTGTTCCTGAAACTCAAATGTACAAGATTTGTGCGGTAGCCCTTGTCCAAAGCGACTCTCTTTGACTCAGGTCGAATCATAAGCCGGAGCATCCAGCATTGCCATGGCGTCCAATGATAGAGATGCAAATATCTTCACTCCCATCAATTCGACAGGATTCTGGCTCATCGTGTCTTGTCCAGGAGGATCAAGTGTACAAGATTTGTGCGGTAGCACTAGACAAAAGCGAAACTCTTTGGACTCAGGTCGAATCATAAGACGGGGCATCCAGAATTGCCAATGTCGTCCAATGATACAGATGCAAATATCATCACTCCTATGAATGTGATAGGATTCTGCCTCATCATGCCTTATACAGGAGGTCCAAATGTACAAGACATGTTGCGGTAGCACTTGTCCGAAGCGACTCTCTTTGGACTCAGGTCGAATCATAATCCAGAGCATCCAGAATTGCCAATGTCGTGCAATGATATAGATGCAAATATCTAAACTCCTATCAATGTGATAGGATTCTGCCTCATTATACCCTGTTCCGGATGTTCAAATGTACAAGGTTTGGGCGGTAGCACTTGTCCAAAGTGACTCTCCTTGGACTCAGGTCGAATCATAAACCGGAGCATCCAGCATTGCCATGGCGTCCAATGATAGAGATGCAAATATCTTCACTCCTATCAATTCGACAGGATTCTGGCTCATCGTGTCTTGTCCAGGAGGATCACGTGTACAAGATTTGTGCGGTAGCACTAGACAAAAGCGAAACTCTTTGGACTCAGGTCGATCCATAAGCCGAACCATCCAGAATTGCCAATGTCGTGGAATGATATAGATGCAAATATCTTTACTGCTATCAATTTGGCAGGATTCCGCCTAATCGTATCTTGACCAGGGGGTCCAAATGTGCAAGATTTGTGCGGTAGCACGTGTCCAAAGCGACTCTCTTTGGCCCCCGGTCGAATCATATGCCGGAGCATCCAGAATTGCCAATGTCGTCCAGTGATATAGATTCAAATATCTTTACTCCTATTAATGTGTTAGGATTCTGCCTCATCATACCTTGTTCCGGATGTTCAAATGTACAAGACTTGTTGCGGTAGCACATGTCCGAAGCGACTCTCTTTGGACTCAGGTCGTATCATAAGCCAGAGCATTCAGAATCGCCAATGTCGTCCAATGATATAGATGCAAACACCTTCACTGCTATCAATTTGACAGGATTCTGTCTCATCATACCCTGTTCCGGATGTTCAAATGTACAAGGTTTGGGCGGTAGCACTTGACGAAAGTCAATCTCTTTGACTCAGGTCAAATCATATGCCGATCATCCCGAATTGCCAATGTCGTCCAATGATACAGATGCAAATATCTTTACTCCTATCAATGTGATAGGATTCTGCCTCATCATACCTTGTTCCGGAGGTTCAAATGTACAAGATTTGTGCGGTAGCCCTTGTCCAAAGCGACTCTCTTTGGACTCAGGTCGAATCATAAGACGGGGCATCCAGACTTGCCAATGTCGTCCAATGATATAGATGCAAATATCACCACTCCTATCAATGTAATAGGATTCTGCCTCATCATACCTTGTTCCGGAGGTTCAAATGTACAAGATTTGTGCGGTAGACTTGTCCAAAGCGAGTCTCTTTGACTCAGGTCGAATCATAAGCCGGAGCATCCAGAATTGCCAATGTCGTCCAATGATATAGATTCAAACATCTTCACTGCTATCAATTTGACAGGATTCTGTCTCATCATACCCTGTTCCGGATGTTCAAATGTACAAGGTTTGGGCGGTAGCACTTGTCCAAAGCGACTCTCCTTCGACTCAGGTCGAATCATAAACCGGAGCATCCAGCATTGCCATGGCGTCCAATATTAGAGATGCGAATATCTTCACTCCGATCAATTCGACAGGATTCTGGTTCATCGTGTCTTGTCCAGGAGGATCACGTGTACAAGATTTGTGCGGTAGCACTAGACAAAAGCGAAACTCTTTGGACTCAGGTCGATCCATAAGCCGAACCATCCAGAATTGCCAATGTCGTGGAATGATATAGATGCAAATATCTTTACTGCTATCAATTTGACAGGATTCCGCCTAATCGTATCTTGACCAGGGGGTCCAAATGTACAAGATTTGTGCGATAGCACGTGTCCAAAGCGACTCTCTTTGGCCTCCGGTCGAATCATATGCCGGAGCATTCAGAATTGCCTATGTCGTCCAGTGATATAGATTCAAATATCTTTTCTCCTATCAATTTGACAGGATTCTGCCTCTATCATATCTTGTCCAGGGGGTCAAAATGTACAAGACTTGTGCGGTAGCACTTGACAAAAGTCAATCTCTTTGACTCAGGTCGAATATCATCACTCCTATGAATGTGATAGGATTCTGCCTCATCATACCTTGTTCCGGAAGTTCAAATGTACAAGATTTGTGCGGTAGCCCTTGTCCGAAGCGACTCTTTTTGGACTCAGGTCGAATCATAAGCCAGAGCATCCAGAATTGCCAATGTCGTGCAATGATATAGATGCAAATATCTTTACTCCTATCAATGTGATAGGATTCTGCCTCATCATACCTTGTTCCTGAAACTCAAATGTACAAGATTTGTGCGGTAGCCCTTGTCCAAAGCGACTCTCTTTGACTCAGGTCGAATCATAAGCCGGAGCATCCAGCATTGCCATGGCGTCCAATGATAGAGATGCAAATATCTTCACTCCCATCAATTCGACAGGATTCTGGCTCATCGTGTCTTGTCCAGGAGGATCAAGTGTACAAGATTTGTGCGGTAGCACTAGACAAAAGCGAAACTCTTTGGACTCAGGTCGAATCATAAGACGGGGCATCCAGAATTGCCAATGTCGTCCAATGATACAGATGCAAATATCATCACTCCTATGAATGTGATAGGATTCTGCCTCATCATGCCTTGTACAGGAGGTCCAAATGTACAAGACATGTTGCGGTAGCACTTGTCCGAAGCGACTCTCTTTGGACTCAGGTCGAATCATAATCCAGAGCATCCAGAATTGCCAATGTCGTGCAATGATATAGATGCAAATATCTAAACTCCTATCAATGTGATAGGATTCTGCCTCATTATACCCTGTTCCGGATGTTCAAATGTACAAGGTTTGGGCGGTAGCACTTGTCCAAAGTGACTCTCCTTGGACTCAGGTCGAATCATAAACCGGAGCATCCAGCATTGCCATGGCGTCCAATGATAGAGATGCAAATATCTTCACTCCTATCAATTCGACAGGATTCTGGCTCATCGTGTCTTGTCCAGGAGGATCACGTGTACAAGATTTGTGCGGTAGCACTAGACAAAAGCGAAACTCTTTGGACTCAGGTCGATCCATAAGCCGAACCATCCAGAATTGCCAATGTTGTTTAATGATATAGATGCAAATATCTTTACTGCTATCAATTTGACAGGATTCTGCCTCTATCATATCTTGTCCAGGGGGTGAAAATGTACAAGACTTGTGCGGTAGCCCTTGTCCGAAGCGACTCTCTTTGGACTCAGGTCGAATCATAAGCCAGAGCATCCAGAATTGCCAATGTCGTGCAATGATATAGATGCAAATATCTTTACTCCTATCAATGTGATAGGATTCTGCCTCATCATACCTTGTTCCGGAGGTTCATATGTACAAGATTTGTGCGGTAGCCCTTGTCCAAAGCGACTCTCTTTGACTCAGGTCGAATCATAAGCCGGAGCATCCAGAATCGCCAATGTCGTCCAATGATATAGATGCAAACACCTTCACTGCTATCAATTTGACAGGATTCTGTCTCTTCATAAGCTGTTCCGGATGTTCAAATGTACAAGACTTGTTGCGGTAGCACTTGTCCGAAGCGACTCTCTTTGGACTCAGGTCGAATCATAAGCCAGAGCATCCAGAATCGCCAATGTCGTCCAATGATATAGATGCAAACACCTTCACTGCTATCAATTTGACAGGATTCTGTCTCATCATACCCTGTTCCGGATGTTCAAATGTACAAGGTTTGGGCGGTAGCACTTGTCCAAAGCGACTCTCCTTGGACTCAGGTCGAATCAAAAACCGGAGCATCCAGCATTGCCATAGCGTCCAATGATAGAGATGCAAATATCTTCACTCCCATCAATTCGACAGGATTCTGGCTCATCTTGTCTTGTCCAGGAGGATCAAGTGTACAAGATTTGTGCGGTAGCACTAGACAAAAGCGAAACTCTTTGGACTCAGGTCGATCCATAAGCCGAACCATCCAGAATTGCCAATGTCGTGGAATGATATAGATGCAAATATCTTTACTGCTATCAATTTGACAGGATTCTGCCTCTATCATATCTTGTCCAGGGGGTCAAAATGTACAAGACTTGTGCGGTAGCACTTGACGAAAGTCAATCTCTTTGACTCAGGTCAAATCATATGCCGATCATCCCGAATTGCCAATGTCGTCCAATGATACAGATGCAAATATCTTTACTCCTATCAATGTGATAGGATTCTGCCTCATCATACCTTGTTCCGGAGGTTCAAATGTACAAGATTTGTGCGGTAGCCCTTGTCCAAAGCGACTCTCTTTGGACTCAGGTCGAATCATAAGACGGGGCATCCAGACTTGCCAATGTCGTCCAATGATATAGATGCAAATATCACCACTCCTATCAATGTAATAGGATTCTGCCTCATCATACCTTGTTCCGGAGGTTCAAATGTACAAGATTTGTGCGGTAGACTTGTCCAAAGCGAGTCTCTTTGACTCAGGTCGAATCATAAGCCGGAGCATCCAGAATTGCCAATGTCGTCCAATGATATAGATTCAAACATCTTCACTGCTATCAATTTGACAGGATTCTGTCTCATCATACCCTGTTCCGGATGTTCAAATGTACAAGGTTTGGGCGGTAGCACTTGTCCAAAGCGACTCTCCTTCGACTCAGGTCGAATCATAAACCGGAGCATCCAGCATTGCCATGGCGTCCAATATTAGAGATGCGAATATCTTCACTCCGATCAATTCGACAGGATTCTGGTTCATCGTGTCTTGTCCAGGAGGATCACGTGTACAAGATTTGTGCGGTAGCACTAGACAAAAGCGAAACTCTTTGGACTCAGGTCGATCCATAAGCCGAACCATCCAGAATTGCCAATGTCGTGGAATGATATAGATGCAAATATCTTTACTGCTATCAATTTGACAGGATTCCGCCTAATCGTATCTTGACCAGGGGGTCCAAATGTACAAGATTTGTGCGATAGCACGTGTCCAAAGCGACTCTCTTTGGCCTCCGGTCGAATCATATGCCGGAGCATTCAGAATTGCCTATGTCGTCCAGTGATATAGATTCAAATATCTTTTCTCCTATCAATTTGACAGGATTCTGCCTCTATCATATCTTGTCCAGGGGGTCAAAATGTACAAGACTTGTGCGGTAGCACTTGACAAAAGTCAATCTCTTTGACTCAGGTCGAATATCATCACTCCTATGAATGTGATAGGATTCTGCCTCATCATACCTTGTTCCGGAAGTTCAAATGTACAAGATTTGTGCGGTAGCCCTTGTCCGAAGCGACTCTTTTTGGACTCAGGTCGAATCATAAGCCAGAGCATCCAGAATTGCCAATGTCGTGCAATGATATAGATGCAAATATCTTTACTCCTATCAATGTGATAGGATTCTGCCTCATCATACCTTGTTCCTGAAACTCAAATGTACAAGATTTGTGCGGTAGCCCTTGTCCAAAGCGACTCTCTTTGACTCAGGTCGAATCATAAGCCGGAGCATCCAGCATTGCCATGGCGTCCAATGATAGAGATGCAAATATCTTCACTCCCATCAATTCGACAGGATTCTGGCTCATCGTGTCTTGTCCAGGAGGATCAAGTGTACAAGATTTGTGCGGTAGCACTAGACAAAAGCGAAACTCTTTGGATTCAGGTCGATCCATAAGCCGAACCATCCAGAATTGCCAATGTCGTCCAATGATACAGATGCAAATATCATCACTCCTATGAATGTGATAGGATTCTGCCTCTATCATATCTTGTCCAGGGGGTCAAAATGTACAAGACTTGTGCGGTAGCACTTGACGAAAGTCAATCTCTTTGACTCAGGTCAAATCATATGCCGATCATCCAGAATTGCCAATGTCGGCCAATGATGCAGATGCAAATATCTTTACTCCTATCAATGTGATAGGATTCTGCCTCATCATACCTTGTTCCGGAGGTTCAAATGTACAAGATTTGTGCGGTAGCCCTTGTCCAAAGCGACTCTCTTTGGACTCAGGTCGAATCATAAGACGGGGCATCCAGACTTGCCAATGTCGTCCAATGATATAGATGCAAATATCACCACTCCTATCAATGTGATAGGATTCTGCCTCATCATACCTTGTTCCGGATGTTCAAATGTACAAGGTTTGGGCGGTAGCACTTGTCCAAAGCGACTCTCCTTCGACTCAGGTCGAATCATAAACCGGAGCATCCAGCATTGCCATGGCGTCCAATATTAGAGATGCGAATATCTTCACTCCGATCAATTCGACAGGATTCTGGTTCATCGTGTCTTGTCCAGGAGGATCACGTGTACAAGATTTGTCCGGTAGCACTAGACAAAAGCGAAACTCTTTGGACTCAGGTCGATCCATAAGCCGAACCATCCAGAATTGCCAATGTCGTGGAATGATATAGATGCAAATATCTTTACTGCTATCAATTTGACAGGATTCCGCCTAATCGTATCTTGACCAGGGGGTCCAAATGTACAAGATTTGTGCGGCAGCCCTTGTCCAAAGCGACTCTCTTTGGACTCAGGTCGAATCATAGGCCGGGGCATCCAGATTGCCAATGTCGTCCAATGATATAGATGCAAATATCTTCACTCCTATCAATTAGACAGGATTCTGGCTCATCGTGTCTTGTCCAGGAGGACCAAGTGTACAAGATTTGTGCGGTAGCACTAGATAAAAGCGAAACTCTTTGAACTCAGGTCGATCCATAAGCCGAACCATCCAGAATTGCCAATGTCGTGCGACGATATAGATGCAAATATCTTTACTGCTATCAATTTGACAGGATTCCCCATCATTATACCTTTTCCAGGAGGTCCAAATGCACATGTTTTGGGCGGCAGCATTTGCCCAAACCGACTCTCTTTGGATTCAGGTCGAATCATAAGCCGAAGCATCCAGAATTGCCAATGTCGTCCAATGATATAGATTCAAATATCTTTACTCCTATCAATTTGGCAGGATTCTGCCTCATCGTATCTTGTCCAGTAGGTCAAAATGTACAAGATTTGTGCGTTAGCACTAGACAAAAGCGAAACTCTTTGGACTTAGGTCGATCCATAAGCCGAATCATCCAGAATTTCCAATGTCGTGCAATGATATAGATGCAAATATCTTTACTGCTATCAATTTGACAGGATTCTGCCTCATTATACCTTTTCCAGGAGGTCCAAATGCACATGTTTTGGGCGGCAGTATTTGCCCAAACCGACTCTCTTTGGATTCAGGTCGAATCATATGCCGAAGCATCCAGAATTGCCAATGTCGTCCAATGATATAGATGCAAATATCTTTACTGCTATCAATGTGATAGGATTCTGCCTCATCATACCTTGTTCCGGAGGTTCAAATGTACAAGGTTTGGGCGGTAGCACTTGTCCAAAGCGACTCTCTTTGGACTCAGGTCGAATCATAAGACGGGGCATCCAGAATTGCCAACGTCGTCCAATGATACACATGCAAATATCATCACTCCTATGAATGTGATAGGATTCTGCCTCATCATACCTTGTACAGGAGGCCACAAATGTACAAGACTTGTTGCGGTAGCACTTGTCCGAAGCGACTCTCCTTGGACTCAGGTCGAATCGTAAGCCAAAGCATCCAGAATTGCCAATGTGGTCCAATGATATAGATGCAAATATCTTTTCTCCTATCAATTTGACAGGATTCTGCCTCTATCATATCGTGTCCAGGGGGTCAAAATGTACAAGACTTGTGCGGTAGCACTTGACAAAGGTCAATCTCTTTGACTCAGGTCGAATCATATGCCGATCATCTAGAATTGCCAATGTCGTCCAATTATATAGATGCAAATATCTTTACTCCTATCAATGTGATAGGATTCTGCCTCATCATACCTTGTTCCGGAGGTTCAAATGTACAAGATTTGTGCGGTAGCCCTTGTCCAAAGCGACTCTCTTTGGACTCAGGTCGAATCATAAGACGGGGCATCCAGAATTGCCAACGTCGTCCAATGATACAGATGCAAATATCATCACTCCTATGAATGTGATAGGATTCTGCCTCATCATACCTTGTCCCGGAGGTTCATATGTACAAGATTTGTGCGGTAGCCCTTGTCCGAAGCGACTCTCTTTGGACTCAGGTCGAATCATAAACCGGAGCATCCAGCATTGCCATGGCGTCCAATATTAGAGATGCGAATATCTTCACTCCGATCAATTCGACAGGATTCTGGTTCATCGTGTCTTGTCCAGGAGGATCACGTGTACAAGATTTGTGCGGTAGCACTAGACAAAAGCGAAACTCTTTGGACTCAGGTCGATCCATAAGCCGAACCATCCAGAATTGCCAATGTCGTGGAATGATATAGATGCAAATATCTTTACTGCTATCAATTTGACAGGATTCCGCCTAATCGTATCTTGACCAGGGGGTCCAAATGTGACAGATTTGTGCGGTAGCACGTGTCCAAAGCGATTCTCTTTGGCCCCCGGTCGAATCATATACCGGAGCATCCAGAATTGCCAATGTCGTCCAGTGATATAGATTCAAATATCTTTACTCCTATCAATGTGATAGGATTCTGCCGCATCATACCTTGTTCCCGAGGTTCATATGTACAAGATTTGTGCGGTAGCCCTTGTCCAAAGCGACTCTCTTTGGACACACGTCGAATCATAAGACGGGGCATCCAGAATTGCCAATGTCGTCCAATGATATAGATGCAAATATCACCACTCCTATCAATGTGATAGGATTCTGCCTCATCATACCTTGTTCCGGAGGTTCAAATGTACAAGAAGTGTGCGGTAGCCCTTGTCCAAAGCGACTCTCTTTGACTCAGGTCGAATCATAAGCCGGAGCATCCAGAATCGCCAATGTCGTCCAATGATATAAATGCAAACACTTTCACTGCTATCAATTTGTCAGGATTCTGTCTCATCATACCCTGTTCCGGATGTTCAAATGTACAAGACTTGTTGCGGTAGCACTTGTCAGAAGCGACTCTCTTTGGACTCAGGTCGAATCATAAGCCAGAGCATCCAGAATTGCCAATTTCGTCCAATGATGTAGATGCAAATATCACCACTCCTATCAATGTGATAGGATTCTGCCTCATCATACCTTGTTCCGGAGGTTCAGATGTACAAGATTTGTGCGGTAGCCCTTGTCCAAAGCGACTCTCTTTGACCCAGGTCGAAACATAAGCCGGAGCATCCAGAATTGCCAATGTCGTCCAATGATATAGATGCAAACATCTTCACTGCTATCAATTTGACAGGATTCTGTCTCATCATACCCTGTTCCGGATGTTCAAATGTACAAGGTTTGGGCGGTAGCACTTGTCCAAAGCGACTCTCCTTGGACTCAGGTCGAATCATAAACCGGAGCATCCAGCATTGCCATGGCGTCCAATGATATAGATGCAAATATCTTTACTGCTGTCAATTTGACAGGATTCTGCCTCATCATATCTTGTCCAATAGGTCAAAATGTACAAAATTTGTGCGTTAGCACTTCACAAAAGCGAATCTCTTTGACTCAGGTCGAATCATATGCCGATCATCCAGAATTGCCAATGTCGTCCAATGATATAGAAGCAAATATCTTTACTCCTATCAATGTGATAGGATTCTGCCTCATCATACCTTGTTCCGGAGGATCAAATGTACAAGATTTGTGCGGTAGCCCTTGTCCAAAGCGACTCTCTTTGGACTCAGGTCGAATCATAAGCCGGAGCATCCAGAATTGCCAATGTCGCCCAATGATATAGATGCAAACATCTTCACTCCTATCAATTTGACAGGATTCTGTCTCATCATACCCTGTTCCGGATGTTCAAATGTACAAGGTTTGGGCGGTAGCACTTGTCCAAAGCGACTCTCCTTGGGCTCAGGTCGAATCATAAACCGGAGCATCCAGCATTGCCATGGCGTCCAATGATATAGATGCAAATATCTTTACTGCTATCAATGTTACAGGATTCTGCCTCACCATATCTTGTCCAATAGGTCAAAATGTACAAGATTTGTGCGTTAGCACTTCACAAAAGCGAATCTCTTTGACTCAGGTCGAATCATATGCCGATCATCCAGAATTGCCAATGTCGTCCAATGATATAGATGCAAATATCTTTTCTCCTATCAATGTGATAGGATTCTGGCTCATCGTGTCTTGTCCAGGAGGATCACGTGTACAAGATTTGTGCGGTAGCACAAGACAAAAGCGACTCTCTTTGGACACAGGTCGAATCATAAGACGGGGCATCCAGAATTGCCAATGTCGTCCAATGATATAGATGCAAATATCACTACTCCTATCAATGTGATAGGATTCTGCCTCATCACACATTGTTCCGGAGGTTCAAATGTACAAGATTTGTGCGGGAGCACTTGTGCGAAGCGACTCTCTTTCGACTCAGGTCGAATCATAAGCCGGAGCATCCAGAATTGCCAATGTCGTCCAATGATATAGATGCAAACATCTTCACTGCTATCAATTTGACAGGATTCTGTCTCATCATACCCTGTTCCGGATGTTCAAATGTACAAGGTTTGGGCGGTAGCACTTGTCCAAAGCGACTCTCCTTGGACTCAGGTCGAATCATAAGCCGGAGCATCCAGAATCGCCAATGTCGTCCAATGATATAGATGCAAATATCTTTACTCCTATCAATGTGATAGGATTCTGCCTCATCATACCTGGTTCCGGAGGTTCATATGTACAAGATTTGTGCGGTAGCTCTTGTCCAAAGCGACTCTCTTTGGACTCAGGTCGAATCATAAGACGGGGCAACCAAAATTGCCAATGTCGTCCAATGATATAGATGCAAATATCATCACTCCTATCAATGTGATAGTATTCTGCCTCATCATACCTTGTTCCGGAGGTTCAAATCTACAAGATTTGTGCGGTAGCCCTTGTCCAAAGCGACTCTCTTTGGACTCAGGTCGAATCATAAGCGGGAGCATCCAGAATTGCCAATGTCGTCCAATGATATAGATGCAAACATCTTCACTCCTATCAATTTGACAGGATTCTGTCTCATCATACCCTGTTCCGGATGTTCAAATGTACAAGGTTTGGGCGGTAGCACTTGTCCAAAGCGACTCTCCTTGGACTCAGGTCGAATCATAAACCGGAGCATCCAGCATTGCCATGGCGTCCAATGATAGAGATGCAAATATCTTCACTCCTATCAATTCGACAGGATTCTGGCTCATCGTGTCTTGTCCAGGAGGATCACGTGTACAAGATTTGTGCGGTAGCACTAGACAAAAGCGAAACTCTTTGGACTCAGGTCGATCCATAAGCCGAACCATCCAGAATTGCCAATGTCGTGGAATGATATAGATGCAAATATCTTTACTGCTATCAATTTGACAGGATTCCGCCTAATCGTATCTTGACCAGGGGGTCCAAATGTGACAGATTTGTGTGGTAGCACGTGTCCAAAGCGACTCTCTTTGGCCCCCGGTCGAATCATATACCGGAGCATCCAGAATTGCCAATGTCGTCCAGTGATATAGATTCAAATATCTTTACTCCTATCAATGTGATAGGATTCTGCCTCATCATACCTTGTTCCGGAGGTTCATATGTACAAGATTTGTGCGGTAGCCCTTGTCCAAAGCGACTCTCTTTGGACACAGGTCGAATCATAAGACGGGGCATCCAGAATTGACAATGTCGTCCAATGATATAGATGCAAATATCACCACTCCTATCAATGTGATAGGATTCTGCCTCATCATACCTTGTTCCGGAGGTTCAAATATACAAGATTTGTGCGGTAGCCCTTGTCCAAAGCGACTCTCTTTGACTCAGGTCGAATCATAAGCCGGAGCATCCAGAATCGCCAATGTCGTCCAATGATATAGATGCAAACACCTTCACTGCTATCAATTTGTCAGGATTCTGTCTCATCATACCCTGTTCCGGATGTTCAAATGTACTAGACTTGTTGCGGTAGCACTTGTCCGAAGCGACTCTCTTTGGACTCAGGTCGAATCATAAGCCAGAGCATCCAGAATTGCCAATGTCGTGCAATGATATAGATGCAAATATCTTTACTCCTATCAATGTGATAGGATTCTGCCTCATCATACCTCGTTCCGGAGGTTCATATGTACAAGATTTGTGCGGTAGCCCTTGTCCAAAGCGACTCTCCTTGGACTCGCGTCGAATCATAAACCGGAGCATCCAGCATTGCCATGGCGTCCAATGATAGAGATGCAAATATCTTCACTCCTATCAATTCGACAGGATTCTGGCTCATCGTGTCTTGTCCAGGAGGATCACGTGTACAAGATTTGTGCGGTAGCACTAGACAAAAGCGAAACTCTTTGGACTCAGGTCGATCCATAAGCCGAACCATCCAGAATTGCCAATGTCGTGGAATGATATAGATGCAAATATCTTTACTGCTATCAATTTGACAGGATTCCGCCTAATCGTATCTTGACCAGGGGGTCCAAATGTACAAGATTTGTGCGATAGCACGTGTCCAAAGCGACTCTCTTTGGCCTCCGGTCGAATCATATGCCGGAGCATTCAGAATTGCCTATGTCGTCCAGTGATATAGATTCAAATATCTTTTCTCCTATCAATTTGACAGGATTCTGCCTCTATCATATCTTGTCCAGGGGGTCAAAATGTACAAGACTTGTGCGGTAGCACTTGACAAAAGTCAATCTCTTTGACTCAGGTCGAATATCATCACTCCTATGAATGTGATAGGATTCTGCCTCATCATACCTTGTTCCGGAAGTTCAAATGTACAAGATTTGTGCGGTAGCCCTTGTCCGAAGCGACTCTTTTTGGACTCAGGTCGAATCATAAGCCAGAGCATCCAGAATTGCCAATGTCGTGCAATGATATAGATGCAAATATCTTTACTCCTATCAATGTGATAGGATTCTGCCTCATCATACCTTGTTCCTGAAACTCAAATGTACAAGATTTGTCCGGTAGCCCTTGTCCAAAGCGACTCTCTTTGACTCAGGTCGAATCATAAGCCGGAGCATCCAGCATTGCCATGGCGTCCAATGATAGAGATGCAAATATCTTCACTCCCATCAATTCGACAGGATTCTGGCTCATCGTGTCTTGTCCAGGAGGATCAAGTGTACAAGATTTGTGCGGTAGCACTAGACAAAAGCGAAACTCTTTGGACTCAGGTCGAATCATAAGACGGGGCATCCAGAATTGCCAATGTCGTCCAATGATACAGATGCAAATATCATCACTCCTATGAATGTGATAGGATTCTGCCTCATCATGCCTTGTACAGGAGGTCCAAATGTACAAGACATGTTGCGGTAGCACTTGTCCGAAGCGACTCTCTTTGGACTCAGGTCGAATCATAATCCAGAGCATCCAGAATTGCCAATGTCGTGCAATGATATAGATGCAAATATCTAAACTCCTATCAATGTGATAGGATTCTGCCTCATTATACCCTGTTCCGGATGTTCAAATGTACAAGGTTTGGGCGGTAGCACTTGTCCAAAGTGACTCTCCTTGGACTCAGGTCGAATCATAAACCGGAGCATCCAGCATTGCCATGGCGTCCAATGATAGAGATGCAAATATCTTCACTCCTATCAATTCGACAGGATTCTGGCTCATCGTGTCTTGTCCAGGAGGATCACGTGTACAAGATTTGTGCGGTAGCACTAGACAAAAGCGAAACTCTTTGGACTCAGGTCGATCCATAAGCCGAACCATCCAGAATTGCCAATGTTGTTTAATGATATAGATGCAAATATCTTTACTGCTATCAATTTGACAGGATTCTGCCTCTATCATATCTTGTCCAGGGGGTGAAAATGTACAAGACTTGTGCGGTAGCCCTTGTCCGAAGCGACTCTCTTTGGACTCAGGTCGAATCATAAGCCAGAGCATCCAGAATTGCCAATGTCGTGCAATGATATAGATGCAAATATCTTTACTCCTATCAATGTGATAGGATTCTGCCTCATCATACCTTGTTCCGGAGGTTCATATGTACAAGATTTGTGCGGTAGCCCTTGTCCAAAGCGACTCTCTTTGACTCAGGTCGAATCATAAGCCGGAGCATCCAGAATCGCCAATGTCGTCCAATGATATAGATGCAAACACCTTCACTGCTATCAATTTGACAGGATTCTGTCTCTTCATAAGCTGTTCCGGATGTTCAAATGTACAAGACTTGTTGCGGTAGCACTTGTCCGAAGCGACTCTCTTTGGACTCAGGTCGAATCATAAGCCAGAGCATCCAGAATCGCCAATGTCGTCCAATGATATAGATGCAAACACCTTCACTGCTATCAATTTGACAGGATTCTGTCTCATCATACCCTGTTCCGGATGTTCAAATGTACAAGGTTTGGGCGGTAGCACTTGTCCAAAGCGACTCTCCTTGGACTCAGGTCGAATCAAAAACCGGAGCATCCAGCATTGCCATAGCGTCCAATGATAGAGATGCAAATATCTTCACTCCCATCAATTCGACAGGATTCTGGCTCATCTTGTCTTGTCCAGGAGGATCAAGTGTACAAGATTTGTGCGGTAGCACTAGACAAAAGCGAAACTCTTTGGACTCAGGTCGATCCATAAGCCGAACCATCCAGAATTGCCAATGTCGTGGAATGATATAGATGCAAATATCTTTACTGCTATCAATTTGACAGGATTCTGCCTCTATCATATCTTGTCCAGGGGGTCAAAATGTACAAGACTTGTGCGGTAGCACTTGACGAAAGTCAATCTCTTTGACTCAGGTCAAATCATATGCCGATCATCCCGAATTGCCAATGTCGTCCAATGATACAGATGCAAATATCTTTACTCCTATCAATGTGATAGGATTCTGCCTCATCATACCTTGTTCCGGAGGTTCAAATGTACAAGATTTGTGCGGTAGCCCTTGTCCAAAGCGACTCTCTTTGGACTCAGGTCGAATCATAAGACGGGGCATCCAGACTTGCCAATGTCGTCCAATGATATAGATGCAAATATCACCACTCCTATCAATGTAATAGGATTCTGCCTCATCATACCTTGTTCCGGAGGTTCAAATGTACAAGATTTGTGCGGTAGACTTGTCCAAAGCGAGTCTCTTTGACTCAGGTCGAATCATAAGCCGGAGCATCCAGAATTGCCAATGTCGTCCAATGATATAGATTCAAACATCTTCACTGCTATCAATTTGACAGGATTCTGTCTCATCATACCCTGTTCCGGATGTTCAAATGTACAAGGTTTGGGCGGTAGCACTTGTCCAAAGCGACTCTCCTTCGACTCAGGTCGAATCATAAACCGGAGCATCCAGCATTGCCATGGCGTCCAATATTAGAGATGCGAATATCTTCACTCCGATCAATTCGACAGGATTCTGGTTCATCGTGTCTTGTCCAGGAGGATCACGTGTACAAGATTTGTGCGGTAGCACTAGACAAAAGCGAAACTCTTTGGACTCAGGTCGATCCATAAGCCGAACCATCCAGAATTGCCAATGTCGTGGAATGATATAGATGCAAATATCTTTACTGCTATCAATTTGACAGGATTCCGCCTAATCGTATCTTGACCAGGGGGTCCAAATGTACAAGATTTGTGCGATAGCACGTGTCCAAAGCGACTCTCTTTGGCCTCCGGTCGAATCATATGCCGGAGCATTCAGAATTGCCTATGTCGTCCAGTGATATAGATTCAAATATCTTTTCTCCTATCAATTTGACAGGATTCTGCCTCTATCATATCTTGTCCAGGGGGTCAAAATGTACAAGACTTGTGCGGTAGCACTTGACAAAAGTCAATCTCTTTGACTCAGGTCGAATATCATCACTCCTATGAATGTGATAGGATTCTGCCTCATCATACCTTGTTCCGGAAGTTCAAATGTACAAGATTTGTGCGGTAGCCCTTGTCCGAAGCGACTCTTTTTGGACTCAGGTCGAATCATAAGCCAGAGCATCCAGAATTGCCAATGTCGTGCAATGATATAGATGCAAATATCTTTACTCCTATCAATGTGATAGGATTCTGCCTCATCATACCTTGTTCCTGAAACTCAAATGTACAAGATTTGTGCGGTAGCCCTTGTCCAAAGCGACTCTCTTTGACTCAGGTCGAATCATAAGCCGGAGCATCCAGCATTGCCATGGCGTCCAATGATAGAGATGCAAATATCTTCACTCCCATCAATTCGACAGGATTCTGGCTCATCGTGTCTTGTCCAGGAGGATCAAGTGTACAAGATTTGTGCGGTAGCACTAGACAAAAGCGAAACTCTTTGGATTCAGGTCGATCCATAAGCCGAACCATCCAGAATTGCCAATGTCGTCCAATGATACAGATGCAAATATCATCACTCCTATGAATGTGATAGGATTCTGCCTCTATCATATCTTGTCCAGGGGGTCAAAATGTACAAGACTTGTGCGGTAGCACTTGACGAAAGTCAATCTCTTTGACTCAGGTCAAATCATATGCCGATCATCCAGAATTGCCAATGTCGGCCAATGATGCAGATGCAAATATCTTTACTCCTATCAATGTGATAGGATTCTGCCTCATCATACCTTGTTCCGGAGGTTCAAATGTACAAGATTTGTGCGGTAGCCCTTGTCCAAAGCGACTCTCTTTGGACTCAGGTCGAATCATAAGACGGGGCATCCAGACTTGCCAATGTCGTCCAATGATATAGATGCAAATATCACCACTCCTATCAATGTGATAGGATTCTGCCTCATCATACCTTGTTCCGGATGTTCAAATGTACAAGGTTTGGGCGGTAGCACTTGTCCAAAGCGACTCTCCTTCGACTCAGGTCGAATCATAAACCGGAGCATCCAGCATTGCCATGGCGTCCAATATTAGAGATGCGAATATCTTCACTCCGATCAATTCGACAGGATTCTGGTTCATCGTGTCTTGTCCAGGAGGATCACGTGTACAAGATTTGTCCGGTAGCACTAGACAAAAGCGAAACTCTTTGGACTCAGGTCGATCCATAAGCCGAACCATCCAGAATTGCCAATGTCGTGGAATGATATAGATGCAAATATCTTTACTGCTATCAATTTGACAGGATTCCGCCTAATCGTATCTTGACCAGGGGGTCCAAATGTACAAGATTTGTGCGGCAGCCCTTGTCCAAAGCGACTCTCTTTGGACTCAGGTCGAATCATAGGCCGGGGCATCCAGATTGCCAATGTCGTCCAATGATATAGATGCAAATATCTTCACTCCTATCAATTAGACAGGATTCTGGCTCATCGTGTCTTGTCCAGGAGGACCAAGTGTACAAGATTTGTGCGGTAGCACTAGATAAAAGCGAAACTCTTTGAACTCAGGTCGATCCATAAGCCGAACCATCCAGAATTGCCAATGTCGTGCGACGATATAGATGCAAATATCTTTACTGCTATCAATTTGACAGGATTCCCCATCATTATACCTTTTCCAGGAGGTCCAAATGCACATGTTTTGGGCGGCAGCATTTGCCCAAACCGACTCTCTTTGGATTCAGGTCGAATCATAAGCCGAAGCATCCAGAATTGCCAATGTCGTCCAATGATATAGATTCAAATATCTTTACTCCTATCAATTTGGCAGGATTCTGCCTCATCGTATCTTGTCCAGTAGGTCAAAATGTACAAGATTTGTGCGTTAGCACTAGACAAAAGCGAAACTCTTTGGACTTAGGTCGATCCATAAGCCGAATCATCCAGAATTTCCAATGTCGTGCAATGATATAGATGCAAATATCTTTACTGCTATCAATTTGACAGGATTCTGCCTCATTATACCTTTTCCAGGAGGTCCAAATGCACATGTTTTGGGCGGCAGTATTTGCCCAAACCGACTCTCTTTGGATTCAGGTCGAATCATATGCCGAAGCATCCAGAATTGCCAATGTCGTCCAATGATATAGATGCAAATATCTTTACTGCTATCAATGTGATAGGATTCTGCCTCATCATACCTTGTTCCGGAGGTTCAAATGTACAAGGTTTGGGCGGTAGCACTTGTCCAAAGCGACTCTCTTTGGACTCAGGTCGAATCATAAGACGGGGCATCCAGAATTGCCAACGTCGTCCAATGATACACATGCAAATATCATCACTCCTATGAATGTGATAGGATTCTGCCTCATCATACCTTGTACAGGAGGCCACAAATGTACAAGACTTGTTGCGGTAGCACTTGTCCGAAGCGACTCTCCTTGGACTCAGGTCGAATCGTAAGCCAAAGCATCCAGAATTGCCAATGTGGTCCAATGATATAGATGCAAATATCTTTTCTCCTATCAATTTGACAGGATTCTGCCTCTATCATATCGTGTCCAGGGGGTCAAAATGTACAAGACTTGTGCGGTAGCACTTGACAAAGGTCAATCTCTTTGACTCAGGTCGAATCATATGCCGATCATCTAGAATTGCCAATGTCGTCCAATTATATAGATGCAAATATCTTTACTCCTATCAATGTGATAGGATTCTGCCTCATCATACCTTGTTCCGGAGGTTCAAATGTACAAGATTTGTGCGGTAGCCCTTGTCCAAAGCGACTCTCTTTGGACTCAGGTCGAATCATAAGACGGGGCATCCAGAATTGCCAACGTCGTCCAATGATACAGATGCAAATATCATCACTCCTATGAATGTGATAGGATTCTGCCTCATCATACCTTGTCCCGGAGGTTCATATGTACAAGATTTGTGCGGTAGCCCTTGTCCGAAGCGACTCTCTTTGGACTCAGGTCGAATCATAAACCGGAGCATCCAGCATTGCCATGGCGTCCAATATTAGAGATGCGAATATCTTCACTCCGATCAATTCGACAGGATTCTGGTTCATCGTGTCTTGTCCAGGAGGATCACGTGTACAAGATTTGTGCGGTAGCACTAGACAAAAGCGAAACTCTTTGGACTCAGGTCGATCCATAAGCCGAACCATCCAGAATTGCCAATGTCGTGGAATGATATAGATGCAAATATCTTTACTGCTATCAATTTGACAGGATTCCGCCTAATCGTATCTTGACCAGGGGGTCCAAATGTGACAGATTTGTGCGGTAGCACGTGTCCAAAGCGATTCTCTTTGGCCCCCGGTCGAATCATATACCGGAGCATCCAGAATTGCCAATGTCGTCCAGTGATATAGATTCAAATATCTTTACTCCTATCAATGTGATAGGATTCTGCCGCATCATACCTTGTTCCCGAGGTTCATATGTACAAGATTTGTGCGGTAGCCCTTGTCCAAAGCGACTCTCTTTGGACACACGTCGAATCATAAGACGGGGCATCCAGAATTGCCAATGTCGTCCAATGATATAGATGCAAATATCACCACTCCTATCAATGTGATAGGATTCTGCCTCATCATACCTTGTTCCGGAGGTTCAAATGTACAAGAAGTGTGCGGTAGCCCTTGTCCAAAGCGACTCTCTTTGACTCAGGTCGAATCATAAGCCGGAGCATCCAGAATCGCCAATGTCGTCCAATGATATAAATGCAAACACTTTCACTGCTATCAATTTGTCAGGATTCTGTCTCATCATACCCTGTTCCGGATGTTCAAATGTACAAGACTTGTTGCGGTAGCACTTGTCAGAAGCGACTCTCTTTGGACTCAGGTCGAATCATAAGCCAGAGCATCCAGAATTGCCAATTTCGTCCAATGATATAGATGCAAATATCACCACTCCTATCAATGTGATAGGATTCTGCCTCATCATACCTTGTTCCGGAGGTTCAGATGTACAAGATTTGTGCGGTAGCCCTTGTCCAAAGCGACTCTCTTTGACCCAGGTCGAAACATAAGCCGGAGCATCCAGAATTGCCAATGTCGTCCAATGATATAGATGCAAACATCTTCACTGCTATCAATTTGACAGGATTCTGTCTCATCATACCCTGTTCCGGATGTTCAAATGTACAAGGTTTGGGCGGTAGCACTTGTCCAAAGCGACTCTCCTTGGACTCAGGTCGAATCATAAACCGGAGCATCCAGCATTGCCATGGCGTCCAATGATATAGATGCAAATATCTTTACTGCTGTCAATTTGACAGGATTCTGCCTCATCATATCTTGTCCAATAGGTCAAAATGTACAAAATTTGTGCGTTAGCACTTCACAAAAGCGAATCTCTTTGACTCAGGTCGAATCATATGCCGATCATCCAGAATTGCCAATGTCGTCCAATGATATAGAAGCAAATATCTTTACTCCTATCAATGTGATAGGATTCTGCCTCATCATACCTTGTTCCGGAGGATCAAATGTACAAGATTTGTGCGGTAGCCCTTGTCCAAAGCGACTCTCTTTGGACTCAGGTCGAATCATAAGCCGGAGCATCCAGAATTGCCAATGTCGCCCAATGATATAGATGCAAACATCTTCACTCCTATCAATTTGACAGGATTCTGTCTCATCATACCCTGTTCCGGATGTTCAAATGTACAAGGTTTGGGCGGTAGCACTTGTCCAAAGCGACTCTCCTTGGGCTCAGGTCGAATCATAAACCGGAGCATCCAGCATTGCCATGGCGTCCAATGATATAGATGCAAATATCTTTACTGCTATCAATGTTACAGGATTCTGCCTCACCATATCTTGTCCAATAGGTCAAAATGTACAAGATTTGTGCGTTAGCACTTCACAAAAGCGAATCTCTTTGACTCAGGTCGAATCATATGCCGATCATCCAGAATTGCCAATGTCGTCCAATGATATAGATGCAAATATCTTTTCTCCTATCAATGTGATAGGATTCTGGCTCATCGTGTCTTGTCCAGGAGGATCACGTGTACAAGATTTGTGCGGTAGCACAAGACAAAAGCGACTCTCTTTGGACACAGGTCGAATCATAAGACGGGGCATCCAGAATTGCCAATGTCGTCCAATGATATAGATGCAAATATCACTACTCCTATCAATGTGATAGGATTCTGCCTCATCACACATTGTTCCGGAGGTTCAAATGTACAAGATTTGTGCGGGAGCACTTGTGCGAAGCGACTCTCTTTCGACTCAGGTCGAATCATAAGCCGGAGCATCCAGAATTGCCAATGTCGTCCAATGATATAGATGCAAACATCTTCACTGCTATCAATTTGACAGGATTCTGTCTCATCATACCCTGTTCCGGATGTTCAAATGTACAAGGTTTGGGCGGTAGCACTTGTCCAAAGCGACTCTCCTTGGACTCAGGTCGAATCATAAGCCGGAGCATCCAGAATCGCCAATGTCGTCCAATGATATAGATGCAAATATCTTTACTCCTATCAATGTGATAGGATTCTGCCTCATCATACCTGGTTCCGGAGGTTCATATGTACAAGATTTGTGCGGTAGCTCTTGTCCAAAGCGACTCTCTTTGGACTCAGGTCGAATCATAAGACGGGGCAACCAAAATTGCCAATGTCGTCCAATGATATAGATGCAAATATCATCACTCCTATCAATGTGATAGTATTCTGCCTCATCATACCTTGTTCCGGAGGTTCAAATCTACAAGATTTGTGCGGTAGCCCTTGTCCAAAGCGACTCTCTTTGGACTCAGGTCGAATCATAAGCGGGAGCATCCAGAATTGCCAATGTCGTCCAATGATATAGATGCAAACATCTTCACTCCTATCAATTTGACAGGATTCTGTCTCATCATACCCTGTTCCGGATGTTCAAATGTACAAGGTTTGGGCGGTAGCACTTGTCCAAAGCGACTCTCCTTGGACTCAGGTCGAATCATAAACCGGAGCATCCAGCATTGCCATGGCGTCCAATGATAGAGATGCAAATATCTTCACTCCTATCAATTCGACAGGATTCTGGCTCATCGTGTCTTGTCCAGGAGGATCACGTGTACAAGATTTGTGCGGTAGCACTAGACAAAAGCGAAACTCTTTGGACTCAGGTCGATCCATAAGCCGAACCATCCAGAATTGCCAATGTCGTGGAATGATATAGATGCAAATATCTTTACTGCTATCAATTTGACAGGATTCCGCCTAATCGTATCTTGACCAGGGGGTCCAAATGTGACAGATTTGTGTGGTAGCACGTGTCCAAAGCGACTCTCTTTGGCCCCCGGTCGAATCATATACCGGAGCATCCAGAATTGCCAATGTCGTCCAGTGATATAGATTCAAATATCTTTACTCCTATCAATGTGATAGGATTCTGCCTCATCATACCTTGTTCCGGAGGTTCATATGTACAAGATTTGTGCGGTAGCCCTTGTCCAAAGCGACTCTCTTTGGACACAGGTCGAATCATAAGACGGGGCATCCAGAATTGACAATGTCGTCCAATGATATAGATGCAAATATCACCACTCCTATCAATGTGATAGGATTCTGCCTCATCATACCTTGTTCCGGAGGTTCAAATATACAAGATTTGTGCGGTAGCCCTTGTCCAAAGCGACTCTCTTTGACTCAGGTCGAATCATAAGCCGGAGCATCCAGAATCGCCAATGTCGTCCAATGATATAGATGCAAACACCTTCACTGCTATCAATTTGTCAGGATTCTGTCTCATCATACCCTGTTCCGGATGTTCAAATGTACTAGACTTGTTGCGGTAGCACTTGTCCGAAGCGACTCTCTTTGGACTCAGGTCGAATCATAAGCCAGAGCATCCAGAATTGCCAATGTCGTGCAATGATATAGATGCAAATATCTTTACTCCTATCAATGTGATAGGATTCTGCCTCATCATACCTCGTTCCGGAGGTTCATATGTACAAGATTTGTGCGGTAGCCCTTGTCCAAAGCGACTCTCCTTGGACTCGCGTCGAATCATAAACCGGAGCATCCAGCATTGCCATGGCGTCCAATGATAGAGATGCAAATATCTTCACTCCTATCAATTCGACAGGATTCTGGCTCATCGTGTCTTGTCCAGGAGGATCACGTGTACAAGATTTGTGCGGTAGCACTAGACAAAAGCGAAACTCTTTGGACTCAGGTCGATCCATAAGCCGAACCATCCAGAATTGCCAATGTCGTGGAATGATATAGATGCAAATATCTTTACTGCTATCAATTTGACAGGATTCCGCCTAATCGTATCTTGACCAGGGGGTCCAAATGTACAAGATTTGTGCGATAGCACGTGTCCAAAGCGACTCTCTTTGGCCTCCGGTCGAATCATATGCCGGAGCATTCAGAATTGCCTATGTCGTCCAGTGATATAGATTCAAATATCTTTTCTCCTATCAATTTGACAGGATTCTGCCTCTATCATATCTTGTCCAGGGGGTCAAAATGTACAAGACTTGTGCGGTAGCACTTGACAAAAGTCAATCTCTTTGACTCAGGTCGAATATCATCACTCCTATGAATGTGATAGGATTCTGCCTCATCATACCTTGTTCCGGAAGTTCAAATGTACAAGATTTGTGCGGTAGCCCTTGTCCGAAGCGACTCTTTTTGGACTCAGGTCGAATCATAAGCCAGAGCATCCAGAATTGCCAATGTCGTGCAATGATATAGATGCAAATATCTTTACTCCTATCAATGTGATAGGATTCTGCCTCATCATACCTTGTTCCTGAAACTCAAATGTACAAGATTTGTCCGGTAGCCCTTGTCCAAAGCGACTCTCTTTGACTCAGGTCGAATCATAAGCCGGAGCATCCAGCATTGCCATGGCGTCCAATGATAGAGATGCAAATATCTTCACTCCCATCAATTCGACAGGATTCTGGCTCATCGTGTCTTGTCCAGGAGGATCAAGTGTACAAGATTTGTGCGGTAGCACTAGACAAAAGCGAAACTCTTTGGACTCAGGTCGAATCATAAGACGGGGCATCCAGAATTGCCAATGTCGTCCAATGATACAGATGCAAATATCATCACTCCTATGAATGTGATAGGATTCTGCCTCATCATGCCTTGTACAGGAGGTCCAAATGTACAAGACATGTTGCGGTAGCACTTGTCCGAAGCGACTCTCTTTGGACTCAGGTCGAATCATAATCCAGAGCATCCAGAATTGCCAATGTCGTGCAATGATATAGATGCAAATATCTAAACTCCTATCAATGTGATAGGATTCTGCCTCATTATACCCTGTTCCGGATGTTCAAATGTACAAGGTTTGGGCGGTAGCACTTGTCCAAAGTGACTCTCCTTGGACTCAGGTCGAATCATAAACCGGAGCATCCAGCATTGCCATGGCGTCCAATGATAGAGATGCAAATATCTTCACTCCACCAATTCGACAGGATTCTGGCTCATCGTGTCTTGTCCAGGAGGATCACGTGTACAAGATTTGTGCGGTAGCACTAGACAAAAGCGAAACTCTTTGGACTCAGGTCGATCCATAAGCCGAACCATCCAGAATTGCCAATGTCGTGGAATGATATAGATGCAAAAATCTTTACTGCTATCAATTTGGCAGGATTCCGCCTAATCGTATCTTGACCAGGGGGTCCAAATGTGCAAGATTTGTGCGGTAGCACGTGTCCAAAGCGACTCTCTTTGGCCCCCGGTCGAATCATATGCCGGAGCATCCAGTATTGCCAATGTCGTCCAGTGATATAGATTCAAATATCTTTACTCCTATCAATGTGATAGGATTCTGCCTCATCATACCTTGTTCCGGATGTTCAAATGTACAAGACTTG
The DNA here is from genome assembly GCA_963942575.1 of Priocnemis perturbator. Classification (NCBI taxonomy): domain Eukaryota; kingdom Metazoa; phylum Arthropoda; class Insecta; order Hymenoptera; family Pompilidae; genus Priocnemis; species Priocnemis perturbator. The sequence continues at coordinate 561,153 of CAWWDK010000174.1, forward strand.
TTGCGGTAGCACATGTCCGAAGCGACTCTCTTTGGACTCAGGTCGAATCGTAAGCCAGAGCATTCAGAATCGCCAATGTCGTCCAATGATATAGATGCAAACACCTTCACTGCTATCAATTTGACAGGATTCTGTCTCATCATACCCTGTTCCGGATGTTCAAATGTACAAGGTTTGGGCGGTAGCACTTGTCCAAAGCGACTCTCCTTGGACTCAGGTCGAATCATAAACCGGAGCATCCAGCATTGCCATGGCGTCCAATGATAGAGATGCAAATATCTTCACTCCCATCAATTCGACAGGATTCTGGCTCATCGTGGCTTGTCCAGGAGGATCAAGTGTACAAGATTTGTCCCCGCAGGGGGGTCCCTGTGGTGGGGACCTTTGGGGCTTAGCGTACCCACGTACCCGACAGACGCTCTGACTGCTCAATCGGTTTGCTCGGGCCGTGCAGTCACTCCACCGGAGGATAATCGGTAGACGGGGTTGAGGTGGGCCCGCCGGCGGTGGATGGTGTAACGTGTGGGAACGTCCCACCTGCGTTGCACTTTGCCACCGTCGGTCCCCCCAACATTGGGACGGCACCCTTAGGGGTTGCAATCGTCGTGGCAGTGGTGATAGCCAAATTTACGCTGGCGAGGGTGTGAAAACCCGGTGTGGGAGTTGCACTCAATCAGCTCGCCCTACCAAGAATTGGCAGAGTCTTGGGAGAGGTTTAGAAAGGCCTCGCTTCCACCAGTAAGATTCGGTGCCGGCAACCCGATAGACTGGGAGCAGTTTTATTGCGCGCTGATTGGACGTATTCCAAATCCGTGCTTCGTCTACGTTTGCGTTGCGCACTCGTAGCAGGGGGCCGTGTGGTTAGAGGCGTCATGCCAGTTGCTGCACGTTAAACAACACGACTTATGTACAAGATTTGTGCGGTAGCACTAGACAAAAGCGAAACTCTTTGGACTCAGGTCGATCCATAAGCCGAACCATCCAGAATTGCCAATGTTGTTTAATGATATAGATGCAAATATCTTTACTGCTATCAATTTGACAGGATTCTGCCTCTATCATATCTTGTCCAGGGGGTGAAAATGTACAAGACTTGTGCGGTAGCACCTGACGAAAGTCAATCTCTTTGACTCAGGTCAAATCATATGCCGATCATCCAGAATTGCCAATGTCGTCCAATGATACAGATGCAAATATCATCACTCCTATGAATGTGATAGGATTCTGCCTCATCATACCTTGTACAGGAGGTCCAAATGTACAAGACTTGTTGCGGTAGCACTTGTCCGAAGCGACTCTCTTTGGACTCAGGTCGAATCATAAGACGGGGCATCCAGACTTGCCAATGTCGTCCAATGATATAGATGCAAATATCACCACTCCTATCAATGTGATAGGATTCTGCCTCATCATAACTTGTTCCGGAGGTCCAAATGTACAAGACTTGTTGCGGAAACACTTGTCCGAAGCGACTCTCTTTGGACTCAGGTCGAATCATAAGACGGGGCATCCAGAATTGCCAATGTCGTCCAATGATATAGATGCAAATATCATCACTCCTATGAATGTGATAGGATTCTGCCTCATCATACCTTGTTCCGGAGGTTCAAATGTACAAGATTTGTGCGGTAGCCCTTGTCCGAAACGACTCTCTTTGGACTCAGGTCGAATCATAAGCCAGAGCATCCAGAATTGCCAATGTCGTGCAATGATATAGATGCAAATATCTTTACTCCTATCAATGTGATAGGATTCTGCCTCATCATACCTTGTTCCTGAAACTCAAATGTACAAGATTTGTGCGGTAGCCCTTGTCCAAAGCGACTCTCTTTGACTCAGGTCGAATCATAAGCCGGAGCATCCAGCATTGCCATGGCGTCCAATGATATAGATGCAAACACCTTCACTGCTATCAATTTGACAGGATTCTGTCTCATCATAAGCTGTTCCGGATGTTCAAATATACAAGACTTGTTGCGGTAGCACTTGTCCGAAGCGACTCTCTTTGGACTCAGGTCGAATCATAAGCCAGAGCATCCAGAATCGCCAATGTCGTCCAATGATAGAGATGCAAATATCTTCACTCCCATCAATTCGACAGGATTCTGGCTCATCGTGTCTTGTCCAGGAGGATCAAGTGTACAAGATTTGTGCGGTAGCACTAGACAAAAGCGAAACTCTTTGGATTCAGGTCGATCCATAAGCCGAACCATCCAGAATTGCCAATGTCGTGGAATGATATAGATGCAAATATCTTTACTGCTATCAATTTGACAGGATTCTGCCTCTATCATATCTTGTCCAGGGGGTCAAAATGTACAAGACTTGTGCGGTAGCACTTGACGAAAGTCAATCTCTTTGACTCAGGTCAAATCATATGCCGATCATCCAGAATTGCCAATGTCGGCCAATGATGCAGATGCAAATATCTTTACTCCTATCAATGTGATAGGATTCTGCCTCATCATACCTTGTTCCGGAGGTTCAAATGTACAAGATTTGTGCGGTAGCCCTTGTCCAAAGCGACTCTCTTTGGACTCAGGTCGAATCATAAGACGGGGCATCCAGACTTGCCAATGTCGTCCAATGATATAGATGCAAATATCACCACTCCTATCAATGTGATAGGATTCTGCCTCATCATACCTTGTTCCGGATGTTCAAATGTACAAGGTTTGGGCGGTAGCACTTGTCCAAAGCGACTCTCCTTCGACTCAGGTCGAATCATAAACCGGAGCATCCAGCATTGCCATGGCGTCCAATATTAGAGATGCGAATATCTTCACTCCGATCAATTCGACAGGATTCTGGTTCATCGTGTCTTGTCCAGGAGGATCACGTGTACAAGATTTGTCCGGTAGCACTAGACAAAAGCGAAACTCTTTGGACTCAGGTCGATCCATAAGCCGAACCATCCAGAATTGCCAATGTCGTGGAATGATATAGATGCAAATATCTTTACTGCTATCAATTTGACAGGATTCCGCCTAATCGTATCTTGACCAGGGGGTCCAAATGTACAAGATTTGTGCGGCAGCCCTTGTCCAAAGCGACTCTCTTTGGACTCAGGTCGAATCATAGGCCGGGGCATCCAGATTGCCAATGTCGTCCAATGATATAGATGCAAATATCTTCACTCCTATCAATTAGACAGGATTCTGGCTCATCGTGTCTTGTCCAGGAGGACCAAGTGTACAAGATTTGTGCGGTAGCACTAGATAAAAGCGAAACTCTTTGAACTCAGGTCGATCCATAAGCCGAACCATCCAGAATTGCCAATGTCGTGCGACGATATAGATGCAAATATCTTTACTGCTATCAATTTGACAGGATTCCCCATCATTATACCTTTTCCAGGAGGTCCAAATGCACATGTTTTGGGCGGCAGCATTTGCCCAAACCGACTCTCTTTGGATTCAGGTCGAATCATAAGCCGAAGCATCCAGAATTGCCAATGTCGTCCAATGATATAGATTCAAATATCTTTACTCCTATCAATTTGGCAGGATTCTGCCTCATCGTATCTTGTCCAGTAGGTCAAAATGTACAAGATTTGTGCGTTAGCACTAGACAAAAGCGAAACTCTTTGGACTTAGGTCGATCCATAAGCCGAATCATCCAGAATTTCCAATGTCGTGCAATGATATAGATGCAAATATCTTTACTGCTATCAATTTGACAGGATTCTGCCTCATTATACCTTTTCCAGGAGGTCCAAATGCACATGTTTTGGGCGGCAGTATTTGCCCAAGCCGACTCTCTTTGGATTCAGGTCGAATCATATGCCGAAGCATCCAGAATTGCCAATGTCGTCCTATGATATAGATGCAAATATCTTTACTGCTATCAATGTGATAGGATTCTGCCTCATCATACCTTGTTCCGGAGGTTCAAATGTACAAGGTTTGGGCGGTAGCACTTGTCCAAAGCGACTCTCTTTGGACTCAGGTCGAATCATAAGACGGGGCATCCAGAATTGCCAACGTCGTCCAATGATACACATGTAAATATCATCACTCCTATGAATGTGATAGGATTCTGCCTCATCATACCTTGTACAGGAGGCCACAAATGTACAAGACTTGTTGCGGTAGCACTTGTCCGAAGCGACTCTCCTTGGACTCAGGTCGAATCGTAAGCCAAAGCATCCAGAATTGCCAATGTGGTCCAATGATATAGATGCAAATATCTTTTCTCCTATCAATTTGACAGGATTCTGCCTCTATCATATCGTGTCCAGGGGGTCAAAATGTACAAGACTTGTGCGGTAGCACTTGACAAAGGTCAATCTCTTTGACTCAGGTCGAATCATATGCCGATCATCTAGAATTGCCAATGTCGTCCAATTATATAGATGCAAATATCTTTACTCCTATCAATGTGATAGGATTCTGCCTCATCATACCTTGTTCCGGAGGTTCAAATGTACAAGATTTGTGCGGTAGCCCTTGTCCAAAGCGACTCTCTTTGGACTCAGGTCGAATCATAAGACGGGGCATCCAGAATTGCCAACGTCGTCCAATGATACAGATGCAAATATCATCACTCCTATGAATGTGATAGGATTCTGCCTCATCATACCTTGTCCCGGAGGTTCATATGTACAAGATTTGTGCGGTAGCCCTTGTCCGAAGCGACTCTCTTTGGACTCAGGTCGAATCATAAACCGGAGCATCCAGCATTGCCATGGCGTCCAATATTAGAGATGCGAATATCTTCACTCCGATCAATTCGACAGGATTCTGGTTCATCGTGTCTTGTCCAGGAGGATCACGTGTACAAGATTTGTCCGGTAGCACTAGACAAAAGCGAAACTCTTTGGACTCAGGTCGATCCATAAGCCGAACCATCCAGAATTGCCAATGTCGTCCAATGATATAGATGCAAATATCTTTTCTCCTATCAATTTGACAGGATTCTGCCTGTATCATATCTTGTCCAGGGGGTCAAAATGTACAAGACTTGTGCGGTAGGACTTGACAAAGGTCAATCTCTTTGACTCAGGTCGAATCATATGCCGATCATCCAGAATTGCCAATGTCGGCCAATGATGCAGATGCAAATATCTTTACTCCTATCAATGTGATAGGATTCTGCCTCATCATACCTTGTTCCGGAGGTTCAAATGTACAAGATTTGTGCGGTAGCCCTTGTCCAAAGCGACTCTCTTTGGACTCAGGTCGAATCATAAGACGGAGCATCCAGACTTGCCAATGTCGTCCAATGATATAGATGCAAATATCACCACTCCTATCAATGTGATAGGATTCTGCCTCATCATACCTTGTTCCGGATGTTCAAATGTACAAGGTTTGGGCGGTAGCACTTGTCCAAAGCGACTCTCCTTCGACTCAGGTCGAATCATAAACCGGAGCATCCAGCATTGCCATGGCGTCCAATATTAGAGATGCGAATATCTTCACTCCGATCAATTCGACAGGATTCTGGTTCATCGTGTCTTGTCCAGGAGGATCACGTGTACAAGATTTGTCCGGTAGCACTAGACAAAAGCGAAACTCTTTGGACTCAGGTCGATCCATAAGCCGAACCATCCAGAATTGCCAATGTCGTGGAATGATATAGATGCAAATATCTTTACTGCTATCAATTTGACAGGATTCCCCATCATTATACCTTTTCCAGGAGGTCCAAATGCACATGTTTTGGGCGGCAGCATTTGCCCAAACCGACTCTCTTTGGATTCAGGTCGAATCATAAGCCGGAGCATCCAGAATTGCCAATGTCGTGCGACGATATAGATGCAAATATCTTTACTGCTATCAATTTGACAGGATTCCCCATCATTATACCTTTTCCAGGAGGTCCAAATGTACAAGATTTGTGCGGCAGCATTTGCCCAAACCGACTCTCTTTGGATTCAGGTCGAATCATAAGCCGGAGCATCCAGAATTGCCAATGTCGTCCAAAGATATAGATGCAAACACCTTCACTGCTATCAATTTGACAGGATTCTGTCTCATCATAAGCTGTTCCGGATGTTCAAATATACAAGACTTGTTGCGGTAGCACTTGTCCGAAGCGACTCTCTTTGGACTCAGGTCGAATCATAAGACGGGGCATCCAGAATTGCCAACGTCGTCCAATGATACACATGCAAATATCATCACTCCTATGAATGTGATAGGATTCTGCCTCATCATACCTTGTACAGGAGGCCCAAATGTACAAGACTTGTTGCGGTAGCACTTGTCCGAAGCGACTCTCCTTGGACTCAGGTCGAATCGTAAGCCAAAGCATCCAGAATTGCCAATGTCGTCCAATGATATAGATGCAAATATCTTTTCTCCTATCAATTTGACAGGATTCTGCCTCTATCATATCTTGTCCAGGGGGTCAAAATGTACAAGACTTGTGCGGTAGCACTTGACAAAGGTCAATCTCTTTGACTCAGGTCGAATCATATGCCGATCATCCAGAATTGCCAATGTCGGCCAATGATGCAGATGCAAATATCTTTACTCCTATCAATGTGATAGGATTCTGCATCATCATACCTTGTTCCGGAGGTTCAAATGTACAAGATTTGTGCGGTAGCCCTTGTCCAAAGCGACTCTCTTTGGACTCAGGTCGAATCATAAGACGGGGCATCCAGACTTGCCAATGTCGTCCAATGATATAGATGCAAATATCACCACTCCTATCAATGTGATAGGATTCTGCCTCATCATACCTTGTTCCGGATGTTCAAATGTACAAGGTTTGGGCGGTAGCACTTGTCCAAAGCGACTCTCCTTCGACTCAGGTCGAATCATAAGCCGGAGCATCCAGAATCGCCAATGTCGTCCAATGATATAGATGCAAATATCTTTACTCCTATCAATGTGATAGGATTCTGCCTCATCATACCTGGTTCCGGAGGTTCATATGTACAAGATTTGTGCGGTAGCTCTTGTCCAAAGCGACTCTCTTTGGACTCAGGTCGAATCATAAGACGGGGCAACCAAAATTGCCAATGTCGTCCAATGATATAGATGCAAATATCATCACTCCTATCAATGTGATAGTATTCTGCCTCATCATACCTTGTTCCGGAGGTTCAAATCTACAAGATTTGTGCGGTAGCCCTTGTCCAAAGCGACTCTCTTTGGACTCAGGTCGAATCATAAGCGGGAGCATCCAGAATTGCCAATGTCGTCCAATGATATAGATGCAAACATCTTCACTCCTATCAATTTGACAGGATTCTGTCTCATCATACCCTGTTCCGGATGTTCAAATGTACAAGGTTTGGGCGGTAGCACTTGTCCAAAGCGACTCTCCTTGGACTCAGGTCGAATCATAAACCGGAGCATCCAGCATTGCCATGGCGTCCAATGATAGAGATGCAAATATCTTCACTCCTATCAATTCGACAGGATTCTGGCTCATCGTGTCTTGTCCAGGAGGATCACGTGTACAAGATTTGTGCGGTAGCACTAGACAAAAGCGAAACTCTTTGGACTCAGGTCGATCCATAAGCCGAACCATCCAGAATTGCCAATGTCGTGGAATGATATAGATGCAAATATCTTTACTGCTATCAATTTGACAGGATTCCGCCTAATCGTATCTTGACCAGGGGGTCCAAATGTGACAGATTTGTGTGGTAGCACGTGTCCAAAGCGACTCTCTTTGGCCCCCGGTCGAATCATATACCGGAGCATCCAGAATTGCCAATGTCGTCCAGTGATATAGATTCAAATATCTTTACTCCTATCAATGTGATAGGATTCTGCCTCATCATACCTTGTTCCGGAGGTTCATATGTACAAGATTTGTGCGGTAGCCCTTGTCCAAAGCGACTCTCTTTGGACACAGGTCGAATCATAAGACGGGGCATCCAGAATTGACAATGTCGTCCAATGATATAGATGCAAATATCACCACTCCTATCAATGTGATAGGATTCTGCCTCATCATACCTTGTTCCGGAGGTTCAAATATACAAGATTTGTGCGGTAGCCCTTGTCCAAAGCGACTCTCTTTGACTCAGGTCGAATCATAAGCCGGAGCATCCAGAATCGCCAATGTCGTCCAATGATATAGATGCAAACACCTTCACTGCTATCAATTTGTCAGGATTCTGTCTCATCATACCCTGTTCCGGATGTTCAAATGTACTAGACTTGTTGCGGTAGCACTTGTCCGAAGCGACTCTCTTTGGACTCAGGTCGAATCATAAGCCAGAGCATCCAGAATTGCCAATGTCGTGCAATGATATAGATGCAAATATCTTTACTCCTATCAATGTGATAGGATTCTGCCTCATCATACCTCGTTCCGGAGGTTCATATGTACAAGATTTGTGCGGTAGCCCTTGTCCAAAGCGACTCTCCTTGGACTCGCGTCGAATCATAAACCGGAGCATCCAGCATTGCCATGGCGTCCAATGATAGAGATGCAAATATCTTCACTCCTATCAATTCGACAGGATTCTGGCTCATCGTGTCTTGTCCAGGAGGATCACGTGTACAAGATTTGTGCGGTAGCACTAGACAAAAGCGAAACTCTTTGGACTCAGGTCGATCCATAAGCCGAACCATCCAGAATTGCCAATGTCGTGGAATGATATAGATGCAAATATCTTTACTGCTATCAATTTGACAGGATTCCGCCTAATCGTATCTTGACCAGGGGGTCCAAATGTACAAGATTTGTGCGATAGCACGTGTCCAAAGCGACTCTCTTTGGCCTCCGGTCGAATCATATGCCGGAGCATTCAGAATTGCCTATGTCGTCCAGTGATATAGATTCAAATATCTTTTCTCCTATCAATTTGACAGGATTCTGCCTCTATCATATCTTGTCCAGGGGGTCAAAATGTACAAGACTTGTGCGGTAGCACTTGACAAAAGTCAATCTCTTTGACTCAGGTCGAATATCATCACTCCTATGAATGTGATAGGATTCTGCCTCATCATACCTTGTTCCGGAAGTTCAAATGTACAAGATTTGTGCGGTAGCCCTTGTCCGAAGCGACTCTTTTTGGACTCAGGTCGAATCATAAGCCAGAGCATCCAGAATTGCCAATGTCGTGCAATGATATAGATGCAAATATCTTTACTCCTATCAATGTGATAGGATTCTGCCTCATCATACCTTGTTCCTGAAACTCAAATGTACAAGATTTGTCCGGTAGCCCTTGTCCAAAGCGACTCTCTTTGACTCAGGTCGAATCATAAGCCGGAGCATCCAGCATTGCCATGGCGTCCAATGATAGAGATGCAAATATCTTCACTCCCATCAATTCGACAGGATTCTGGCTCATCGTGTCTTGTCCAGGAGGATCAAGTGTACAAGATTTGTGCGGTAGCACTAGACAAAAGCGAAACTCTTTGGACTCAGGTCGAATCATAAGACGGGGCATCCAGAATTGCCAATGTCGTCCAATGATACAGATGCAAATATCATCACTCCTATGAATGTGATAGGATTCTGCCTCATCATGCCTTGTACAGGAGGTCCAAATGTACAAGACATGTTGCGGTAGCACTTGTCCGAAGCGACTCTCTTTGGACTCAGGTCGAATCATAATCCAGAGCATCCAGAATTGCCAATGTCGTGCAATGATATAGATGCAAATATCTAAACTCCTATCAATGTGATAGGATTCTGCCTCATTATACCCTGTTCCGGATGTTCAAATGTACAAGGTTTGGGCGGTAGCACTTGTCCAAAGTGACTCTCCTTGGACTCAGGTCGAATCATAAACCGGAGCATCCAGCATTGCCATGGCGTCCAATGATAGAGATGCAAATATCTTCACTCCACCAATTCGACAGGATTCTGGCTCATCGTGTCTTGTCCAGGAGGATCACGTGTACAAGATTTGTGCGGTAGCACTAGACAAAAGCGAAACTCTTTGGACTCAGGTCGATCCATAAGCCGAACCATCCAGAATTGCCAATGTCGTGGAATGATATAGATGCAAAAATCTTTACTGCTATCAATTTGGCAGGATTCCGCCTAATCGTATCTTGACCAGGGGGTCCAAATGTGCAAGATTTGTGCGGTAGCACGTGTCCAAAGCGACTCTCTTTGGCCCCCGGTCGAATCATATGCCGGAGCATCCAGAATTGCCAATGTCGTCCAGTGATATAGATTCAAATATCTTTACTCCTATCAATGTGATAGGATTCTGCCTCATCATACCTTGTTCCGGATGTTCAAATGTACAAGACTTGTTGCGGTAGCACATGTCCGAAGCGACTCTCTTTGGACTCAGGTCGAATCGTAAGCCAGAGCATTCAGAATCGCCAATGTCGTCCAATGATATAGATGCAAACACCTTCACTGCTATCAATTTGACAGGATTCTGTCTCATCATACCCTGTTCCGGATGTTCAAATGTACAAGGTTTGGGCGGTAGCACTTGTCCAAAGCGACTCTCCTTGGACTCAGGTCGAATCATAAACCGGAGCATCCAGCATTGCCATGGCGTCCAATGATAGAGATGCAAATATCTTCACTCCCATCAATTCGACAGGATTCTGGCTCATCGTGGCTTGTCCAGGAGGATCAAGTGTACAAGATTTGTCCCCGCAGGGGGGTCCCTGTGGTGGGGACCGTTGGGGCTTAGCGTACCCACGTACCCGACAGACGCTCTGACTGCTCAATCGGTTTGCTCGGGCCGTGCAGTCACTCCACCGGAGGATAATCGGTAGACGGGGTTGAGGTGGGCCCGCCGGCGGTGGATGGTGTAACGTGTGGGAACGTCCCACCTGCGTTGCACTTTGCCACCGTCGGTCCCCCCAACATTGGGACGGCACCCTTAGGGGTTGCAATCGTCGTGGCAGTGGTGATAGCCAAATTTACGCTGGCGAGGGTGTGAAAACCCGGTGTGGGAGTTGCACTCAATCAGCTCGCCCTACCAAGAATTGGCAGAGTCTTGGGAGAGGTTTAGAAAGGCCTCGCTTCCACCAGTAAGATTCGGTGCCGGCAACCCGATAGACTGGGAGCAGTTTTATTGCGCGCTGATTGGACGTATTCCAAATCCGTGCTTCGTCTACGTTTGCGTTGCGCACTCGTAGCAGGGGGCCGTGTGGTTAGAGGCGTCATGCCAGTTGCTGCACGTTAAACAACACGACTTATGTACAAGATTTGTGCGGTAGCACTAGACAAAAGCGAAACTCTTTGGACTCAGGTCGATCCATAAGCCGAACCATCCAGAATTGCCAATGTTGTTTAATGATATAGATGCAAATATCTTTACTGCTATCAATTTGACAGGATTCTGCCTCTATCATATCTTGTCCAGGGGGTGAAAATGTACAAGACTTGTGCGGTAGCACCTGACGAAAGTCAATCTCTTTGACTCAGGTCAAATCATATGCCGATCATCCAGAATTGCCAATGTCGTCCAATGATACAGATGCAAATATCATCACTCCTATGAATGTGATAGGATTCTGCCTCATCATACCTTGTACAGGAGGTCCAAATGTACAAGACTTGTTGCGGTAGCACTTGTCCGAAGCGACTCTCTTTGGACTCAGGTCGAATCATAAGACGGGGCATCCAGACTTGCCAATGTCGTCCAATGATATAGATGCAAATATCACCACTCCTATCAATGTGATAGGATTCTGCCTCATCATAACTTGTTCCGGAGGTCCAAATGTACAAGACTTGTTGCGGAAACACTTGTCCGAAGCGACTCTCTTTGGACTCAGGTCGAATCATAAGACGGGGCATCCAGAATTGCCAATGTCGTCCAATGATATAGATGCAAATATCATCACTCCTATGAATGTGATAGGATTCTGCCTCATCATACCTTGTTCCGGAGGTTCAAATGTACAAGATTTGTGCGGTAGCCCTTGTCCGAAACGACTCTCTTTGGACTCAGGTCGAATCATAAGCCAGAGCATCCAGAATTGCCAATGTCGTGCAATGATATAGATGCAAATATCTTTACTCCTATCAATGTGATAGGATTCTGCCTCATCATACCTTGTTCCTGAAACTCAAATGTACAAGATTTGTGCGGTAGCCCTTGTCCAAAGCGACTCTCTTTGACTCAGGTCGAATCATAAGCCGGAGCATCCAGCATTGCCATGGCGTCCAATGATATAGATGCAAACACCTTCACTGCTATCAATTTGACAGGATTCTGTCTCATCATAAGCTGTTCCGGATGTTCAAATATACAAGACTTGTTGCGGTAGCACTTGTCCGAAGCGACTCTCTTTGGACTCAGGTCGAATCATAAGCCAGAGCATCCAGAATCGCCAATGTCGTCCAATGATAGAGATGCAAATATCTTCACTCCCATCAATTCGACAGGATTCTGGCTCATCGTGTCTTGTCCAGGAGGATCAAGTGTACAAGATTTGTGCGGTAGCACTAGACAAAAGCGAAACTCTTTGGATTCAGGTCGATCCATAAGCCGAACCATCCAGAATTGCCAATGTCGTGGAATGATATAGATGCAAATATCTTTACTGCTATCAATTTGACAGGATTCTGCCTCTATCATATCTTGTCCAGGGGGTCAAAATGTACAAGACTTGTGCGGTAGCACTTGACGAAAGTCAATCTCTTTGACTCAGGTCAAATCATATGCCGATCATCCAGAATTGCCAATGTCGGCCAATGATGCAGATGCAAATATCTTTACTCCTATCAATGTGATAGGATTCTGCCTCATCATACCTTGTTCCGGAGGTTCAAATGTACAAGATTTGTGCGGTAGCCCTTGTCCAAAGCGACTCTCTTTGGACTCAGGTCGAATCATAAGACGGGGCATCCAGACTTGCCAATGTCGTCCAATGATATAGATGCAAATATCACCACTCCTATCAATGTGATAGGATTCTGCCTCATCATACCTTGTTCCGGATGTTCAAATGTACAAGGTTTGGGCGGTAGCACTTGTCCAAAGCGACTCTCCTTCGACTCAGGTCGAATCATAAACCGGAGCATCCAGCATTGCCATGGCGTCCAATATTAGAGATGCGAATATCTTCACTCCGATCAATTCGACAGGATTCTGGTTCATCGTGTCTTGTCCAGGAGGATCACGTGTACAAGATTTGTCCGGTAGCACTAGACAAAAGCGAAACTCTTTGGACTCAGGTCGATCCATAAGCCGAACCATCCAGAATTGCCAATGTCGTGGAATGATATAGATGCAAATATCTTTACTGCTATCAATTTGACAGGATTCCGCCTAATCGTATCTTGACCAGGGGGTCCAAATGTACAAGATTTGTGCGGCAGCCCTTGTCCAAAGCGACTCTCTTTGGACTCAGGTCGAATCATAGGCCGGGGCATCCAGATTGCCAATGTCGTCCAATGATATAGATGCAAATATCTTCACTCCTATTAATTAGACAGGATTCTGGCTCATCGTGTCTTGTCCAGGAGGACCAAGTGTACAAGATTTGTGCGGTAGCACTAGATAAAAGCGAAACTCTTTGAACTCAGGTCGATCCATAAGCCGAACCATCCAGAATTGCCAATGTCGTGCGACGATATAGATGCAAATATCTTTACTGCTATCAATTTGACAGGATTCCCCATCATTATACCTTTTCCAGGAGGTCCAAATGCACATGTTTTGGGCGGCAGCATTTGCCCAAACCGACTCTCTTTGGATTCAGGTCGAATCATAAGCCGAAGCATCCAGAATTGCCAATGTCGTCCAATGATATAGATTCAAATATCTTTACTCCTATCAATTTGGCAGGATTCTGCCTCATCGTATCTTGTCCAGTAGGTCAAAATGTACAAGATTTGTGCGTTAGCACTAGACAAAAGCGAAACTCTTTGGACTTAGGTCGATCCATAAGCCGAATCATCCAGAATTTCCAATGTCGTGCAATGATATAGATGCAAATATCTTTACTGCTATCAATTTGACAGGATTCTGCCTCATTATACCTTTTCCAGGAGGTCCAAATGCACATGTTTTGGGCGGCAGTATTTGCCCAAGCCGACTCTCTTTGGATTCAGGTCGAATCATATGCCGAAGCATCCAGAATTGCCAATGTCGTCCTATGATATAGATGCAAATATCTTTACTGCTATCAATGTGATAGGATTCTGCCTCATCATACCTTGTTCCGGAGGTTCAAATGTACAAGGTTTGGGCGGTAGCACTTGTCCAAAGCGACTCTCTTTGGACTCAGGTCGAATCATAAGACGGGGCATCCAGAATTGCCAACGTCGTCCAATGATACACATGTAAATATCATCACTCCTATGAATGTGATAGGATTCTGCCTCATCATACCTTGTACAGGAGGCCACAAATGTACAAGACTTGTTGCGGTAGCACTTGTCCGAAGCGACTCTCCTTGGACTCAGGTCGAATCGTAAGCCAAAGCATCCAGAATTGCCAATGTGGTCCAATGATATAGATGCAAATATCTTTTCTCCTATCAATTTGACAGGATTCTGCCTCTATCATATCGTGTCCAGGGGTCAAAATGTACAAGACTTGTGCGGTAGCACTTGACAAAGGTCAATCTCTTTGACTCAGGTCGAATCATATGCCGATCATGTAGAATTGCCAATGTCGTCCAATTATATAGATGCAAATATCTTTACTCCTATCAATGTGATAGGATTCTGCCTCATCATACCTTGTTCCGGAGGTTCAAATGTACAAGATTTGTGCGGTAGCCCTTGTCCAAAGCGACTCTCTTTGGACTCAGGTCGAATCATAAGACGGGGCATCCAGAATTGCCAACGTCGTCCAATGATACAGATGCAAATATCATCACTCCTATGAATGTGATAGGATTCTGCCTCATCATACCTTGTCCCGGAGGTTCATATGTACAAGATTTGTGCGGTAGCCCTTGTCCGAAGCGACTCTCTTTGGACTCAGGTCGAATCATAAACCGGAGCATCCAGCATTGCCATGGCGTCCAATATTAGAGATGCGAATATCTTCACTCCGATCAATTCGACAGGATTCTGGTTCATCGTGTCTTGTCCAGGAGGATCACGTGTACAAGATTTGTCCGGTAGCACTAGACAAAAGCGAAACTCTTTGGACTCAGGTCGATCCATAAGCCGAACCATCCAGAATTGCCAATGTCGTCCAATGATATAGATGCAAATATCTTTTCTCCTATCAATTTGACAGGATTCTGCCTGTATCATATCTTGTCCAGGGGGTCAAAATGTACAAGACTTGTGCGGTAGGACTTGACAAAGGTCAATCTCTTTGACTCAGGTCGAATCATATGCCGATCATCCAGAATTGCCAATGTCGGCCAATGATGCAGATGCAAATATCTTTACTCCTATCAATGTGATAGGATTCTGCCTCATCATACCTTGTTCCGGAGGTTCAAATGTACAAGATTTGTGCGGTAGCCCTTGTCCAAAGCGACTCTCTTTGGACTCAGGTCGAATCATAAGACGGAGCATCCAGACTTGCCAATGTCGTCCAATGATATAGATGCAAATATCACCACTCCTATCAATGTGATAGGATTCTGCCTCATCATACCTTGTTCCGGATGTTCAAATGTACAAGGTTTGGGCGGTAGCACTTGTCCAAAGCGACTCTCCTTCGACTCAGGTCGAATCATAAACCGGAGCATCCAGCATTGCCATGGCGTCCAATATTAGAGATGCGAATATCTTCACTCCGATCAATTCGACAGGATTCTGGTTCATCGTGTCTTGTCCAGGAGGATCACGTGTACAAGATTTGTCCGGTAGCACTAGACAAAAGCGAAACTCTTTGGACTCAGGTCGATCCATAAGCCGAACCATCCAGAATTGCCAATGTCGTGGAATGATATAGATGCAAATATCTTTACTGCTATCAATTTGACAGGATTCCGCCTAATCGTATCTTGACCAGGGGGTCCAAATGTACAAGATTTGTGCGGCAGCCCTTGTCCAAAGCGACTCTCTTTGGACTCAGGTCGAATCATAGGCCGGGGCATCCAGAATTGCCAATGTCGTCCAATGATATAGATGCAAATATCTTCACTCCTATCAATTAGACAGGATTCTGGCTCATCGTGTCTTGTCCAGGAGGACCAAGTGTACAAGATTTGTGCGGTAGCACTAGATAAAAGCGAAACTCTTTGAACTCAGGTCGATCCATAAGCCGAACCATCCAGAATTGCCAATGTCGTGCGACGATATAGATGCAAATATCTTTACTGCTATCAATTTGACAGGATTCCCCATCATTATACCTTTTCCAGGAGGTCCAAATGCACATGTTTTGGGCGGCAGCATTTGCCCAAACCGACTCTCTTTGGATTCAGGTCGAATCATAAGCCGGAGCATCCAGAATTGCCAATGTCGTGCGACGATATAGATGCAAATATCTTTACTGCTATCAATTTGACAGGATTCCCCATCATTATACCTTTTCCAGGAGGTCCAAATGTACAAGATTTGTGCGGCAGCATTTGCCCAAACCGACTCTCTTTGGATTCAGGTCGAATCATAAGCCGGAGCATCCAGAATTGCCAATGTCGTCCAAAGATATAGATGCAAACACCTTCACTGCTATCAATTTGACAGGATTCTGTCTCATCATAAGCTGTTCCGGATGTTCAAATATACAAGACTTGTTGCGGTAGCACTTGTCCGAAGCGACTCTCTTTGGACTCAGGTCGAATCATAAGACGGGGCATCCAGAATTGCCAACGTCGTCCAATGATACACATGCAAATATCTTTACTCCTATCAATGTGATAGGATTCTGCCTCATCATACCTTGTTCCGGAAGTTCAAATGTACAAGATTTGTGCGGTAGCCCTTGTCCAAAGCGACTCTCTTTGGACTCAGGTCGAATCATAAGACGGGGCATCCAGACTTGCCAATGTCGTCCAATGATATAGATGCAAATATCACCACTCCTATCAATGTGATAGGATTCTGCCTCATCATACCTTGTTCCGGATGTTCAAATGTACAAGGTTTGGGCGGTAGCACTTGTCCAAAGCGACTCTCCTTCGACCCAGGTCGAATCATAAACCGGAGCATCCAGCATTGCCATGGCGTCCAATATTAGAGATGCGAATATCTTCACTCCGATCAATTCGACAGGATTCTGGTTCATCGTGTCTTGTCCAGGAGGATCACGTGTACAAGATTTGTTCGGTAGCACTAGACAAATGCGAAACTCTTTGGACTCAGGTCGATCCATAAGCCGAACCATCCAGAATTGCCAATGTCGTGGAATGATATAGATGCAAATATCTTTACTGCTATCAATTTGACAGGATTCCGCCTAATCGTATCTTGACCAGGGGGTCCAAATGTACAAGATTTGTGCGGCAGCCCTTGTCCAAAGCGACTCTCTTTGGACTCAGGTCGAATCATAGGCCGGGGCATCCAGAATTGCCAATGTCGTCCAATGATATAGATGCAAATATCTTCACTCCTATCAATTAGACAGGATTCTGGCTCATCGTGTCTTGTCCAGGAGGACCAAGTGTACAAGATTTGTGCGGTAGCACTAGATAAAAGCGAAACTCTTTGAACTCAGGTCGATCCATAAGCCGAACCATCCAGAATTGCCAATGTCGTGCGACGATATAGATGCAAATATCTTTACTGCTATCAATTTGACAGGATTCCCCATCATTATACCTTTTCCAGGAGGTCCAAATGCTCATGTTTTGGGCGGCAGCATTTGCCCAAACCGACTCTCTTTGGGTTCAGGTCGAATCATAAGCCGGAGCATCCAGAATTGCCAATGTCGTCCAAAGATATAGATGCAAATATCTTTACTGCTATCAATTTGACAGGATTCTGCCTCATCATACCATGTACGGGAGGTTCAAATGTACAAGACTTGTTGCGGTAGCACTTGTCCGAAGCGACTCTCTTTGGACTCAGGTCGAATCATAAGCCGAAGCATCCAGAATTGCCAATGTCGTCCAATGATATAGATTCAAATATCTTTACTCCTATCAATTTGGCAGGATTCTGCCTCATCGTATCTTGTCCAGTAGGTCAAAATGTACAAGATTTGTGCGTTAGCACTAGACAAAAGCGAAACTCTTTGGACTTAGGTCGATCCATAAGCCGAATCATCGAGAATTTCCAATGTCGTGCAATGATATAGATGCAAATATCTTTACTGCTATCAATTTGACAGGATTCTGCCTCATTATACCTTTTCCTGGAGGTCCAAATGCACATGTTTTGGGCGGCAGTATTTGCCCAAACCGACTCTCTTTGGATTCAGGTCGAATCATATGCCGAAGCATTCAGAATTGCCAATGTCGTCCAATGATATAGATGCAAATATCTTTACTGCTATCAATGTGATAGGATTCTGCCTCATCATACCTTGTTCCGGAGGTTCAAATGTACAAGGTTTGGGCGGTAGCACTTGTCCAAAGCGACTCTCTTTGGACTCAGGTCGAATCATAAGACGGGGCATCCAGAATTGCCAACGTCGTCCAATGATACACATGCAAATATCATCACTCCTATGAATGTGATAGGATTCTGCCTCATCATACCTTGTACAGGAGGCCCAAATGTACAAGACTTGTTGCGGTAGCACTTGTCCGAAGCGACTCTCCTTGGACTCAGGTCGAATCGTAAGCCAAAGCATCCAGAATTGCCAATGTCGTCCAATGATATAGATGCAAATATCTTTTCTCCTATCAATTTGACAGGATTCTGCCTCTATCATATCTTGTCCAGGGGGTCAAAATGTACAAGACTTGTGCGGTAGCACTTGACAAAGGTCAATCTCTTTGACTCAGGTCGAATCATATGCCGATCATCCAGAATTGCCAATGTCGTCCAATTATATAGATGCAAATATCTTTACTCCTATCAATGTGATAGGATTCTGCCTCATCATACCTTGTTCCGGAGGTTCAAATGTACAAGATTTGTGCGGTAGCCCTTGTCCAAAGCGACTCTCTTTGGACTCAGGTCGAATCATAAGACGGGGCATCCAGAATTGCCAATGTCGTCCAATGATATAGATACAAATATCTTTACTGCTATCAATTTGACAGGATTCTGCCTCATCATACCTTGTCCAGTAGGTCAAAATGTACAAGATTTGTGCGGTAGCCCTTGTCCGAAGCGACTCTCTTTGGACTCAGGTCGAATCATAAGCCGGAGCATCCAGAATTGCCAATGTCGTCCAATGATATAGATGCAAACATCTTCACTCCTATCAATTTGACAGGATTCTGTCTCATCATACCCTGTTCCGGATGTTCAAATGTACAAGGTTTAGGCGGTAGCACTTGTCCAAAGCGAGTCTCCTTGGACTCAGGTCGAATCATAAACCGGAGCATCCAGCATTGCCATGGCGTCCAATGATATAGATGAAAATATCTTTACTCCTATCAATGTGATAGGATTCTGCCTCATCATACCTTGTTCCGGAGGTTCAAATGTACAAGGTTTGGGCGGTAGCACTTGTCCAAAGCGACTCTCTTTGGACTCAGGTCGAATCATAAGACGGGGCATTCAGAATTGCCAATGTCGTCCAATGATATAGATGCAAATATCTTTACTGCTATCAATTTGACAGGATTCTGCCACATCATACCTTGTCCAGTAGGTCAAAATGTACAAGATTTGTGCGGTAGCCCTTGTCCGAAGCGACTCTCTTTGGACTCAGGTCGAATCATAAGCCGGAGCATCCAGAATTGCCAATGTCGTCCAATGATATAGATGCAAACATCCTCACTCCTATCAATTTGACAGGATTCTGTCTCATCATACCCTGTCCCGGATGTTCAAATGTACAAGGTTTGGGCGGTAGCACTTGTCCAAAGCGACTCTCCTTGGACTCAGGTCGAATCATAAAACGGAGCATCCAGAATTGCCATGGCGTCCAATGATACACATGTAAATATCATCACTCCTATGAATGTGATAGGATTCTGCCTCATCGTATCTTGTCCAAGGGGTCCGAATGTACACGATTTGTTGCGGTACCAATTGTCCAAAGCGACATTCTTTGGACTTATGTCGAACCATAAGCCGGACCATCCAGAATTGCCGATGTTGACCAATGATATAGATGCAAATATCTTTACTCCTATCAATGTCATAGGATTCTGCCTCATCATCCCTTGTTTCGGAGGTCCAAATGTACAAGACGTGTTGCGGTAGCACTTGTCCGAAGCGACTCTCTTTGGACTCAGGTCGAATCGTAAGCCAGAGCATCCAGAATTGCCAATGTCGTCCAATGATATAGATGCAAATATCTTTTCTCCTATCAATTTGACAGGATTCTGCCTCTATCATATCTTGTCCAGGGGGTAAAAATGTACAAGACTTGTGCGGTAGCACTTGACAAAAGTCAATCTCTTTGACTCAGGTCGAATCATATGCCGAACCATCCAGAATTGCCAATGTCGTGCAATGATATAGATGCAAATATCTTTACTCCTATCAATGTGATAGGATTCTGCCTCATCATATCTTGTCCAATAGGTCAAAATGTACAAGATTTGCGCGGTAGCCCTTGTCCAAAGCGACTCTCTTTGGACTCAGGTCGAATCATAAGACGGGGCAACCAGAATTGCCAATGTCGTGCAATGATGTAGATGCAAATATCATCACTCCTATCAATGTGATAGGATTCTGCCTCATCATACCTTATTCCGGAGGTTCAAATGTACAAGATTTGTGCGGTAGCCCTTGTCCAAAGCGACTCTCTTTGACCCAGGTCGAATCATAAGCCGGAGCATCCAGAATTGCTAATGTTTTCCAATGATATAGATGCAAACATCTTCACTGCTATCACTTTGACAGGATTCTGTCTCATCATACCCTGTTCCGGATGTTCAAATGTACAAGATTTGTGCGGTAGCACTTGTCCAAAGCGAGTCTCTTTGGACTCAGGTCGAATCATAAGACGGGGCATCCAGAATTGCCAATGTCGTCCAATGATATAGATGCAAATATCTTTACTGCTATCAATTTGACAGGATTCTGCCTCATCATACCTTGTCCAGTAGGTCAAAATGTACAAGATTTGTGCGGTAGCCCTTGTCCGAAGCGACTCTCTTTGGACTCAGGTCGAATCATAAGCCGGAGCATCCAGAATTGCCAATGTCGTCCAATGATATAGATGCAAACATCTTCACTCCTATCAATTTGACAGGATTCCGTCTCATCATACCCTGTTCCGGATGTTCAAATGTACAAGGTTTGGGCGGTAGCACTTGTCCAAAGCGACTCTCCTTGGACTCAGGTCGAATCATAAGACGGGGCATCCAGAATTGCAAATGTCGTCCAATGATATAGATGCAAACATCTTCACTCCTATCAATTTGACAGGATTCTGTCTCATCATACCCTGTTCCGGATGTTCAAATGTACAAGGTTTGGGCGGTAGCACTTGTCCAAAGCGACTCTCCTTGGACTCAGGTCGAATCATATACCGGAGCATCCAGAATTGCCATGGCGTCCAATGATATAGATGCAAATATCTTTACTCCTATCAATGTGATAGGATTCTGCCTCATCATACCTTGTTCCGGAGGTTCAAATGTACAAGATTTGTGCAGTAGGACTAGACAAAAGCGAAACTCTTTGGTCTTAGGTCGATCCATAAGCTGAACCATCCAGAATTGCCAATGTCGTGCAATGATATAGATGCAAATATCTTTACTGCTATCAATTTGACAGGATTCCGCCTAATCGTATCTTGACCAGGGGGTCCAAATGTACAAGATTTGGGCGGTAGCACGTGTCCGAAGCGACTCTCTTTGGACTCAGGTCGAATCATAAGACGGGGCATCCAGAATTGCCAATGTCGTCCAATGATGTAGATGCAAATATCATCACTCCTATCAATGTGATAGGATTCTGCCTCATCATACCTTGTTCCGGAGGTTCAAATGTACAAGATTTGTGCGGTAGCCCATGTCCAAAGCGACTCTCTTTGACCCAGGTCGAATCATAAGCCGGAGCATCCAGAATTGCTAATGTTTTCCAATGATATAGATGCAAACATCTTCACTCCTATCACTTTGACAGGATTCTGTCTCATCATACCCTGTTCCGGATGTTCAAATGTACAAGATTTGTGCGGTAGCCCTTGTCCAAAGCGACTCTCTTTGGACTCAGGTCGAATCATAAGACGGGGCATCCAGAATTACCAATGTCGTCCAATGATATAGATGCAAATATCTTTACTGCTATCAATTTGACAGGATTCTGCCTCATCATACCTTGTCCAGTAGGTCAAAATGTACAAGATTTGTGCGGTAGCCCTTGTCCGAAGCGACTCTCTTTGGACTCAGGTCGAATCATAAGCCGGAGCATCCAGAATTGCCAATGTCGTCCAATGATATAGATGCAAACATCTTCACTCCTATCAATTTGACAGGATTCTGTCTCATCATACCCTGTTCCGGATGTTCAAATGTACAAGGTTTGGGCGGTAGCACTTGTCCAAAGCGACTCTCCTTGGACTCAGGTCGAATCATAAACCGGAGCATCCAGCATTGCCATGGCGTCCAATGATATACATGCAAATATCTTTACTCCTATCAATGTGATAGGATTCTGCCTCATCGTATCTTGTCCAAGGGGTCCAAATGTACACGATTTGTTGCGGTACCAATTGTCCAAAGCGACATTCTTTGGACTTATGTCGAACCATAAGCCGGACCATCCAGAATTGCCGATGTTGACCAATGATATAGATGCAAATATCTTTACTCCTATCAATGTCATAGGATTCTGCCTCATCATACCTTGTTTCGGAGGTTCATATGTACAAGATTTGTGCGGTAGCCCTTGTCCAAAGCAACTCTCTTTGGACTCAGGTCGAATCATAAGACGGGGCATCCAGAATTGCCAATGTCGTCCAATGATACAGATGCAAATATCATCACTCCTATCAATGTGATAGGATTCTGCCTCATCATACCTTGTTCCGGAGGTTCAAATGTACAAGGTTTGGGCGGTAGCAGTTGTCCAAAGCGACTCTCTTTGGACTCAGGTCGAATCATAAGACGGGGCATCCAGAATTGCCAATGTCGTCCAATGATATAGATGCAAATATCTTTACTGCTATCAATTTGACAGGATTCCGCCTAATCGTATCTTGACCAGGGGGTCCAAATGTACAAGATTTGTGTGGTAGCACGTGTCCGAAGCGACTCTCTTTGGACTCAGGTCCAATCATAAGCCGGGGCATCCAGAATTGCCAATGTCGTCCAATGATATAGATGCAAATATCTTTACTGCTATCAATTTGACAGGATTCTGCCTCATCATACCTTGTACAGGAGGTCCAAATGTACAAGACTTGTTGCGGTAGCACTTGTCCGAAGCGACTCTCTTTGGACTCAGGTCGAATCATAAGCCAGAGCATCCAGAATTGCCATTGTCGTCCAATGATATAGATGCAAATATCTTTACTCCTATCAATTTGACAGGATTCTGCCTCATCATACCTTGTACAGGAGGTCCAAATGTACAAGATTTGTGCGGTAGCCCTTGTCCAAAGCGACTCTCTTTGGACTCAGGTCGAATCATAAGACGGGGCATCCAGAATTGCCAATGTCGTCCAATGATATAGATGCAAATATCTTTACTCCTATCAATTTGAAAGGATTCTGCCTCATCGTATATTGTCCAGGGGTTCCAAATGTACAAGACTTGTGCGGCAGCACTTGACAAAAGCCAATCTCTTTGTCTCAGGTCGAATCATATGCCGATCATCCAGAATTGCCAATGTCGTCCAATGATACAGATGCAAATATCTTTACTGCTATCATTTTGACAGGTTTCTGACTCATCATTCCTTGTTCCGGAGGTTCAAATGTACAAGATTTGTGCGGTCGCCCTTGTCCAAAGCGACTCTCTTTGCACTCAGGTCCAATCATAAGCCGGGGCATCCAGAATTGCCAATGTCGTCCAATGATATAGATGCAAATATCTTTACTGCTATCAATTTGACAGGATTCTGCCTCATCATACCTTGTACAGGAGGTCCAAATGTACAAGACTTGTTGCGGTAGCACTTGTCCGAAGCGACTCTCTTTGGACTCAGGTCGAATCATAAGCCAGAGCATCCAGAATTGCCATTGTCGTCCAATGATATAGATGCAAATATCTTTACTCCTATCAATTTGACAGGATTCTGCCTCATCATACCTTGTTCCGGAGGTTCAAATGTACAAGATTTGTGCGGTAGCCCTTGTCCAAAGCGACTCTCTTTGACCCAGGTCGAATCATAAGCCGGAGCATCCAGAATTGCTAATGTTTTCCAATGATATAGATGCAAACATCTTCACTGCTATCAATTTGACAGGATTCCGTCTCATCATACCCTGTTCCGGATGTTCAAATGTACAAGGTTTGGGCGGTAGCACTTGTCCAAAGCGACTCTCCTTGGACTCAGGTCGAATCATAAACCGGAGCATCCAGCATTGCCATGGCGTCCAATGATATAGATGCAAATATCTTTACTCCTATCAATGTGATAGGATTCTGCCTCATCATACCTTGTTCCGGAGGTTCAAATGTACAAGGTTTGGGCGGTAGCAGTTGTCCAAAGCGACTCTCTTTGGACTCAGGTCGAATCATAAGACGGGGCATCCAGAATTGCCAATGTCGTCCAATGATATAGATGCAAATATCTTTACTGCTATCAATTTGACAGGATTCTGCCTCATCATACCTTGTCCAGTAGGTCAAAATGTACAAGATTTGTGCGGTAGCCCTTATCCGAAGCGACTCTCTTTGGACTCAGGTCGAATCATAAGCCGGAGCATCCAGAATTGCCAATGTCGTCCAATAATATAGATGCAAATATATTTACTGCTATAAATTTGACAGGATTCTGCCTCATTATACCTTGTTCCGGATGTTCAAATGTACAAGGTTTGCGCGGTAGCACTTGTCCAAAGCGAATCTCTTTGGACTCAGGTCGATCCATAAGCCGAAGCATCCAGAATTGCCAATGTCGTCCAATGATGCAGATGCAAATATCATCACTCCTATGAATGTGATAGGATTCTGCCTCATCATACCTTGTACAGGAGGTGCAAATGTACAAGATTTGTGCGGTAGCCCTTGTCCAAAGCGACTCTCTTTGGACTCAGGTCGAATCATAAGCCGCGGCATCCAGCATTGCCAATGTAGCCCAATGATATAGATGCAAACGCCTTCACTCCTATCATTTGACAGTATTCTGCCTCATCGTGTCTTGTCCAGGAGGATCAAGTGTACAAGATTTGTGCGGTAGCCCTTGTCCAAAGCGACTCTGTTTGGACTCAGGTCGAATCATAAGCAGGATCATCCAGAATTGCCAATGTCTTCCAATGATATAGATGCTATTATCTGGCCTCCAATGAATTTGCCAGGATTCTGCCTCCACATACTTGTTCCAGGGGTGCAAATGTACAAGGTTTGTGCTGTAGCACTTATCCGAAGCGAATCTCTTTGGACTCAGGTCGATCCATAAGCCGAAGCATCCAGAATTGCCAATGTCGTCCAATGATATAGATGCAAACATCTTCACTCCTATCAATTTGACAGCATTCTGTCTCATCATACCCTGTTCCGGATGATCAAATGTACAAGGTTTGGGCGGTGGCACTTGTCCAAATCGACTCTCCTTGGACTCAGGTCGAATCATAAACCGGTGCATCCAGCATTGCCAATATCGTCCAATGATATAGATGCAAACATCTACACTCCTATCAATTTGACAGCATTCTGTCCAATCATACCCTGTTCCGGATGATCAAATGTACAAGGTTTGGGCGGTGGCACTTGTCCAAATCGACTCTCCTTGGACTCAGGTCGAATCATAAACCGGAGCATCCAGCATTGCCATGGCGTCCAATGATACAGATGCAAATATCTTTCCTGCTATCAATTTGACAGGATTCTGCCACATCATACCTTGTCCAGTAGGTCAAATTGTACAAGATTTGTGCGGTAGCCCTTGTCCGAAGCGACTCTCTTTGGACTCAGGTCGAATCATAAGCCGGAGCATCCAGAATTGCCAATGTCGTCCAATGATATAGATGCAAACATCCTCACTCCTATCAATTTGACAGGATTCTGTCTCATCATACCCTGTTCCGGATGTTCAAATGTACAAGGTTTGGGCGGTAGCACTTGTCCAAAGCGACTCTCCTTGGACTCAGGTCGAATCATAAACCGGAGCATCCAGAATTGCCATGGCGTCCAATGATACAGATGCAAATATCATCACTCCTATGAATGTGATAGGATTCTGCCTCATCGTATCTTGTCCAAGGGGTCCAAATGTACACGATTTGTTGCGGTACGAATTGTCCAAAGCGACATTCTTTGGACTTATGTCGAACCATAAGCCGGACCATCCAGAATTGCCGATGTTGACCAATGATATAGATGCAAATATCTTTACTCCTATCAATGTCATAGGATTCTGCCTCATCATACCTTGTTTCGGAGGTTCATATGTACAAGATTTGTGCGGTAGCCCTTGTCCAAAGCAACTCTCTTTGGACTCAGGTCGAATCATAAGACGGGGCATCCAGAATTGCCAATGTCGTCCAATGATACAGATGCAAATATCATCACTCCTATGAATTTGATAGGATTCTGCCTCATCATACCTTGTACAGGAGGTCCAAATGTACAAGACTTGTTGCGGTAGCACTTGTCCGAAGCGACTCTCTTTGGACTCAGGTGGAATCGTAAGCCAGAGCATCCAGAATTGCCAATGTCGTCCAATGATATAGATGCAAATATCTTTTCTCCTATCAATTTGACAGGATTCTGCCTCTATCATATCTTGTCCAGGGGGTAAATATGTACAAGACTTGTGCGCTAGCACTTGACAAAAGTCAATCTCTTTGACTCAGGTCGAATCATATGCCGATCATCCAGAATTGCCAATGTCGTCCAATGATATAGATGCAAATATCTTTTCTCCTATCAATTTGACAGGATTCTGCCTCCATCATATCTTGTCCAGGGGGTCAAAATGTACAAGACTTGTGCGGTAGCACTTGACAAAAGTCAATCTCTTTGACTCAGGTCGAATCATATGCCGTTCATCCAGAATTGCCAATGTCATCCAATGATATAGATGCAAATATCTTTACTCCTATCAATGTCATAGGATTCTGCCTCATCATACCTTGTTCCGGAGGTTCATATGTACAAGATTTGTGCGGTAGCACTTGTCCAAAGCCACTCTTCTTGGACTCAGGTCGAATCATAAACCGGTGCATCCAGCATTGCCAATATCGTCCAATGATATAGATGCAAACATCTTCACTCCTATCAATTTGACAGCATTCTGTCTCATCATACCCTGTTCCAGATGATCAAATGTACAAGGTTTGGGCGGTGGCACTTGTCCAAATCGACTCTCCTTGCACTCAGGTCGATCCATAAGCCGAAGTATCCAGAATTGCCAATTTCGTCCAATGATATAGAGGCAGATATCCTGATTCTTATCAATTTGACAGCATTCTGCCTCATCGTATATTTTCCAGGAAGTTCAAATGTACAAGATTTGTGCGGTAGCACTTGTCCAGGCCGACTCTCTTTGGATTCAGATCTAATTATAAGACGGATCCCCAGGATTGCCAATGTCGTCCAATGATATTGGTGCAAATATATTCACTCCTATCAATGTGACAGGATTCTGCCTCATCATACTTGTTCCAGAGGTGCAAATGTATACGATTTGTTGCGGTACCACTTGTCCAAAGCGACATTCTTTGGACTTATGTCGAATCATAAGCCGAACCATCCAGAATTGCCGATGTTGACCAATGATATAGATGCAAAAATCTTTACTCCTATTAATTTGATAGGATTCTGCCTAATCATACCTTGTTCCGGAGGTTCAAATGTACAAGACTTGTGCGGTAGCACTCGACAAAATTCAATCTCTTTGACTCAGGTCGAATCATAAGCCGAACCATCCAGAATTGCCAATGTCGTGGAATGATATAGATGCCAATATCTTTACTGCTATCAATTTGACAGGATTCCGCCTCATCGTATCTTGACCAGGGGGTCCAAATGTATACGATTTGTTGCGGTACCACATGTCCAAAGCGACATTCTTTGGACTTATGTCCAATCATAAGCCGAACCATCCAGAATTGCCGTTGTTGACCAATGATATAGATGCAAATATCTTTACTCCTATCAATGTGATAGGATTCTGCCTCATCATACCTT
This sequence comes from Priocnemis perturbator, assembly GCA_963942575.1. Taxonomy (NCBI): domain Eukaryota; kingdom Metazoa; phylum Arthropoda; class Insecta; order Hymenoptera; family Pompilidae; genus Priocnemis; species Priocnemis perturbator. The sequence goes on from CAWWDK010000174.1 coordinate 589,284, forward strand.
GTTCCGGAGGTTCAAATGTACAAGATTTGTGCGGTAGTCCTTGTCCAAAGCGAATCTCTTTGGACTCAGGTCGAATCATAAGACGGGGCATCCAGAATTGCCAATGTCGTCCAATGATACAGATGCAAATATCATCACTCCTATGAATGTGATAGGTTTCTGCCTCATCATACCTTGTACAGGAGGTCAAAATGTACAAGACTTGTTGCGGTAGCACTTGTCCGAAGCGACTCTCTTTGGACTCAGGTCGAATCATAAACCGGTGCATCCAGCATTGCCAATATCGTCCAATGATATAGATGCAAATATCTTTACTCCTATTAATTTGACAGGATTCTGCCTCATCATACCTTGTTCCGGAGGTTCAAATGTACAAGATTTGTGCGGTAGCCCTTGTCCAAAGCGACTCTCTTTGGACTCAGGTCGAATCATAAGCCGGGGCATCCAGAATTGCCAATGTCGTCCAATGATATAGATGCAAATATCTTTACTGCTATAAATTTGACAGGATTCTGCCTCATCGTATCTTGACCAGAGGGTACAAATGTACAAGATTTGTGCGGAAGCCCTTGTCCAAAGCGACTCTCTTTGGACTCAGGTCGAATCATATGCGGGGCATCCAGAATTGCCAATGTCGTCCAATGATATTGGTGAAAATATCTTCACTCCTATCAACGTGATAGGTTTCTGCCTCATCATACCTTGTCCAGGAGGTTCAAATGTACAAGATATGTGCGGTAGCACTCGACAAATGCAAATCTCTTTGGACTCAGGTCGATTCATATGCCGTAGCATCCAGGATTGCCAATATCGTCCAATGATATTGGTGCAAATATCTTCACTCCTTTCAATTTGACAGGATTCTGCCTCATCGTGTCTTGTCCAGGAGGATCAAGTGTACAAGATTTGTGCGGTAGCACTAGACAGAAGCGAAACTCTTTGGACTCAGGTCGATCCATATGCCGAACCATCCAAAATTGCCTATGTCGTGCAATGATATAGATGCAAATATCTTTACTGCTATCAATTTGACAGGATTCTGCTTCATCGTATCTTGACCAGGGGGTCCAAATGTACAAGATTTGTGCGGTAGCATGTGTCCAAAGCGACTCTCTTTGGACTCAGGTCGAATCATAAGCCAGAGCATCCAGAATTGCCAATGTCGTCCAGTGATATAGATGCAAATATCTTTTCTCCTATCAATTTGACAGGATTCTGCCTCTATCATATCTTGTCCAGGGGGTCAAAATGTACAAGACGTGTGCGGTAGCACTTGACAAAAGTTAATCTCTTTGACTCAGGTCGAATCATATGCCGATCATCCAGAATTGCCAATGTCGTCCAATGAAATAGATGCAAATATCTTTACTGCTATCAATTTAACAGGATTCTGCCTCATCATTTCTTGTCCAATAGGTAAAAATGTACAAGATTTGTGCGTTAGTACTTTACAAAATCGAATCTCTTTGGACTCAGGTCGATTCATATGCCGAATCATCCAGAATTGCCATGTCGTCCAATGATACAGATGCAAATATCATCACTCCTATGAATGTGATAGGATTCTGCCTCATCATACTTTGTACAGGAGGTTCAAATGTACAAGATTTGTGCGGTAGCCCCTGTCCAAAGCGACTGTCTTTGGATTCAGGTCGAATCATAAGCCGGAGCATCCAGAATTGCCATTGTCGTCCAATGATATAGATGCAAATATATTTACTCCTATCAATGTGATAGGATTCTGCCTCATCATGCCTTGTTCCGGAGGTTCAAATGTACAAGATTTGTGCGGTCGCCCTTGTCCAAAGCGACTCTCTTTGGACTCAGGTCGAATCATAAGCCGGGGCATCCAAAATTGCCAATGTCGTCCAATGATATAGATGCAAATATCTTTACTCCTATTAATTTGACAGGATTCTGCCTCATCATACCTTGTTCCGGAGGTTCAAATGTACAAGACTTGTGCGGTAGCACTTGTCCAAAGCGACTCTCTTTGGACTCTGGTCGAATCATAAGACGGGGCATCCAGAATTGCCAATGTCGTCCAATGATACAGATGCAAATATCATCACTCCTATGAATGTGATAGGTTTCTGCCTCATCATACCTTGTACAGGAGGTCCAAATGTACAAGACTTGTTGCGGTAGCACTTGTCCGAAGCGACTCTCTTTGGACTCAGGTCGAATCATAAGCCGGGGCATCAAGAATTGCCAATGTCGTCCAATGATATAAATGCAAATATCTTCACTCCTATCAATTCGACAGGATTCTGGCTCATCTTGTCTTGTCCAGGAGGATCAAGTGTACAAGATTTGTGCGGTAGCACTAGACAGAAGCGAAACTCTCCGGACTCAGGTCGATCCATAAGCCGAACCATCAAAAATTGCCAATGTCGTGCAATGATATAGATGCAAATATCTTCACTGCTATCAATTTGACAGGATTCTGCCTCATCGTATCTTGACCAGGGGGTCCAAATGTACAAGACTTGTGCGGTAGCATGTGTCCAAAGCGACTCTTTTTGGACTCAGGTCGAATCATAAGCCAGAGCGTCCAGAATTGCCAATGTCGTCCAATGATATAGATGCTAATATCTTTTCTCCTATCAATTTGACAGGATTGTGCCTCTATCATATCTTGTCCAGGGGGTCAAAATGTACAAGACGTGTGTGGTAGCACTTGACAAAAGTCAATCTCTTTGACTCAGGTCGAATCATAAGCCGATCATCCAGAATTGCCAATGTCGTCCAATGATATAGATGCAAATTTCTTTACTCCTATCAATGTGATAGGATTCTGCCTCATCATACCTTGTTCCGGAGGTTCAAATGTACAAGATTTGTGCGGTAGCCCTTGTCCAAAGCGACTCTCTTTGGACTCAGGTCGAATCATAAGACGGGGCATCCAGAATTGCCAATGTCGTCCAATGATACAGATGCAAATATCATCACTCCTTTGAATGTGATAGGTTTCTGCTTCATCATACCTTGTACAGGAGGTCCAAATGTACAAGACTTGTTGCGGTAGCACTTGTCCGAAGCGACTCTCTTTGGACTCAGGTCGAATCATAAGCCAGAGCATCCAGAATTGCCAATGTCGTCCAATGATATAGATGCAAATACCTTTACTCCTATCAATGTGATAGGATTCTGCCTCATCATACCTTGTTCCGGAGGTTCAAATGTAAAAGATTTGTGCGGTAGCCCTTGTCCAAAGCGACTGTCTTTGGACTCAGGTCGAATAATAATATGGGGCATCCAGAATTGCCAATGTCGTCCAATAATACAGATGCAAATATCATCACTCCTATGAATGTGATAGGATTCTGCCTCATCATACCTTGTACAGGAGGTCCAAATGTACAAGAATTTTTGCGGAAGTACTTGTCCGAAGCGACTCTCTTTGGACTCAGGTCGAATCATAAGCCAGAGCATCCAGAATTGCCAATGTCGTCCAATGATATAGATGCAAATATCTTTACTGCTATCAATGTGATAGGATTCTGCCTCATCATACCTTGTTCCGGAGGTTCAAATGTACAAGATTTGTGCGGTAGCCCTTGTCCAAAGCGACTCTCTTTGGACTCAGGTCGAATCATAAGACGGGGCATCCAGAATTGCCAATGTCGTCCAATGATACAGATGCAAATATCATCACTCCTTTGAATGTGATAGGTTTCTGCCTCATCATACCTTGTACAGGAGGTCCAAATGTACAAGACTTGTTGCGGTAGCACTTGTCCGAAGCGACTCTCTTTGGACTCAGGTCGAATCATAAGCCAGAGCGTCCAGAATTGCCAATGTCGTCCAATGATATAGATGCGAATATCTTTTCTCCTATCAATTTGACAGGATTCTGCCTCTATCATATCTTGTCCAGGGGGTCAAAATCTACAAGACTTATGCGGTAGCACTTGACAAAAGTCAATCTCTTTGACTCAGGTCGAATCATATGCCTATCATCCAGAATTGCCAATGTCGTCCAATGATATAGATGCAAATATCTTTACTCCTATCAATGTGATAGGATTCTGCCTCATCATACCTTGTTCCGGAGGTTCAAATGTACAAGATTTGTGCGGTAGCCCTTGTCCAAAGCGACTCTCTTTGGACTCAGGTCGAATCATTAGACGGGGCATCCAGAATTGCCAATGTCGTCCAATGATAGAGATGCAAATATCATCACTCCTATGAATGTGATAGGATTCTGCCTCATCATACCTTGTACAGGAGGTCAAAATGTACAAGATTTGTGCGTTAGCACTTCCCAAAAGCGAATCTCTTTGGACTCAGGTCGATTCATATGCCGAAGCATCCAGAATTGCCATGTCGTCCAATGATACAGATGCAAATATCATCACTCCTATGAATGTGATAGGATTCTGCCTCATCATACCTTGTACAGGAGGTTCAAATGTACAAGATTTGTGGGGTAGCACTTGTCCAAAGCGACTCTGTTTGGACTCAGGTCGAATCATAAGCCTGAGCATCCAGAATTGCCAATGCCGTCTAATGATATAGATGCAAATATTTCCACTCCTATCAATGTGACAGAATTCTGCCTCATCATACCTTTTCCAGGAGGTCCAAATGCACATGTTTTGGGCGGCAGCATTTGCCCAAACCGAATCTCTTTGGACTCAGGTCGAATCATAAGCCAGAGCATCCAGAATTGCCAATGTCGTCCAATGATATAGATGCAAATATCTTTTCTCCTATCAATTTGACAGGATTCTGCCTCATCATATCTTGTCCAGGGGGTCCAAATGTACAAGACTTGTGCGGTAGCACTTGACAAAAGTCAATCTCTTTGACTCAGGTCGAATCATATGCCGATCATCCAGAATTGCCAATGTCGTCCAATGATATAGATGCAAATATCTTTACTCCTATCAATGTGATAGGATTCTGCCTCGTCATATCTTGTTCCGGAGATTCAAATGTATAAGATTTGTGCGGTAGCCCTTGTCCAAAGCGACTCTCTTTGGACTCAGGTCGAATCATAAGCCGGAGCATCCAGAATTGCCAATGTCGTCCAATGATATGGATGCAAACATCTTCACTACTTTCAATTTGACAGGATTCTGTCTCATCATACCCTGTTCCGGATGTTCACATGTACAAGGTTTGGGCGGTAGCACTTGTCCAAAGCGACTCTCCTTGGACTCAGGTCGAATCATAAACCGGAGCATCCAGCATTGCCATGGCGTCCAATGATAGAGATGCAAATATCTTCACTCCTATCAATTCGACAGGTTTCTGGCTCATCGGGTCTTGTCCAGGAGGATCAAGTGTACAAGATTTGTGCGGTAGCACTGGACAAAAGCGAAACCCTTTGGACTCAGGTCGATCCATAAGCCGAACCATCCAGAATTGCCAATGTCGTGGAATGATATAGATGCAAATATCTTTACTGCTATCAATTTGATAGGATTCCGCCTCATCGTATCTTGACCAGGGGGTCGAAATGTACAAGATTTGTGCGGTAGCACGTGTCCAAAGCGACTCTCTTTGGCCGCCGGTCGAATCATATGCCGGAGCATCCGGAATTGCCTATGTCGTCCAGTGATATAGATTCAAATATCTTTTCTCCTATCAATTTGACAGGATTCTGCCTCTATCATATCTTGTCCAGGGGGTCAAAATGTACAAGACTTGTGCGGTAGCACTTGACAAAAGTCAATCTCTTTGACTCAGGTCGAATCATATGCCGATAATCAAGAATTGCCAATGTCGTCCAATGATATAGATGCAGGTCGATCCATAAGCCGAAGCATCCAGGATTGCCAATGTCGTCCAATGATATAGAGGCAGATATCCTGATTCTTATGAATTTGACAGCATTCTGCCTCATCGTATATTTTCCAGGAAGTTCAAATGTACAAGATTTGTGCGGTAGCACTTGTCCAGGCCGACTCTCTTTGGATTCAGATCTAATTATAAGACGGATCCCCAGGATTGCCAATGTCGTCCAATGATATTGGTGCAAATATATTCACTCCTATCAATGTGACAGGATTCTGCCTCATCATACCTTGTTCAGGATGTTCAAATGTACAAGGTTTGGGCGGTAGCAGTTGTCCAAAGCGACTCTCCTTGGACTCAGGTCGAATCATAAACCGGAGCATCCAGCATTGCCATGGCGTCCAATGATAGAGATGCAAATATCTTCACTCCTACCAATTCGACAGGTTTCTGGCTCATCGTGTCTTGTCCAGGAGGATCAAGTGTACAAGATTTGTGCGGTAGCACTGGACAAAAGCGAAACCCTTTGGACTCAAGTCGATCCATAAGCCGAACCATCCAGAATTGCCAATGTTTTGGAATGATTAGATGCAAATATCTTTACTCCCATCAATGTGATAGGATTCTGCCTCATCATACCTTGTTCCGGAGGTTCAAATGTACAAGATTTGTGCGGTAGCCCTTGTCCAAAGCGACTCTCTTTGGACTCAGATCGAATCATAAGACGGGGCATTCAGAATTGCCAATGTCGTCCAATGGAATAGATGCAAATATATTTACTGCTATCAATTTGACAGGATTCTGCCTCATCGTATCTTGTCCAGGGGGTCCAAATGTACACGATTTGTTGCGGTAGCCCTTGTCTAAAGCGACTGTCTTTGGATTCAGGTCGAATCATAAGCCGGAGCATTCAGAATTGCCAATGTCGTGGAATGATATTGATGCAAATATCTTTACTGCTATCAATTTGACAGGATTCCGCCTCATCGTATCTTGACCAGGGGGTCCAAATGTACAAGACTTGTTGCGGTAGCACTTGTCCTAAGCGACTCTCTTTGGACTCAGGTCGAATCATAAGCCAGAGCATCCAGAATTGCCAATGTCGTCCAATGATATAGATGCAAATATCTTTTCTCCTATCAATTTGACAGGATTCTGCCTCATCATATCTTGTCCAGGGGGTCCAAATGTACAAGACTTGTGCGGTAGCACTTGACAAAAGTCAATCTCTTTGACTCAGGTCGAATCATATGCCGATCATCCAGAATTGCCAATGTCGTCCAATGATATAGATGCAAATATCTTTACTCCTATCAATGTGATAGGATTCTGCCTCGTCATATCTTGTTCCGGAGATTCAAATGTATAAGATTTGTGCGGTAGCCCTTGTCCAAAGCGACTCTCTTTGGACTCAGGTCGAATCATAAGCCGGAGCATCCAGAATTGCCAATGTCGTCCAATGATATGGATGCAAACATCTTCACTACTTTCAATTTGACAGGATTCTGTCTCATCATACCCTGTTCCGGATGTTCACATGTACAAGGTTTGGGCGGTAGCACTTGTCCAAAGCGACTCTCCTTGGACTCAGGTCGAATCATAAACCGGAGCATCCAGCATTGCCATGGCGTCCAATGATAGAGATGCAAATATCTTCACTCCTATCAATTCGACAGGTTTCTGGCTCATCGTGTCTTGTCCAGGAGGATCAAGTGTACAAGATTTGTGCGGTAGCACTGGACAAAAGCGAAACCCTTTGGACTCAGGTCGATCCATAAGCCGAACCATCCAGAATTGCCAATGTCGTGGAATGATATAGATGCAAATATCTTTACTGCTATCAATTTGATAGGATTCCGCCTCATCGTATCTTGACCAGGGGGTCGAAATGTACAAGATTTGTGCGGTAGCACGTGTCCAAAGCGACTCTCTTTGGCCGCCGGTCCAATCATATGCCGGAGCATCCGGAATTGCCTATGTCGTCCAGTGATATTGATTCAAATATCTTTTCTCCTATCAATTTGACAGGATTCTGCCTCTATCATATCATGTCCAGGGGGTCAAAATGTACAAGACTTGTGCGGTAGCACTTGACAAAAGTCAATCTCTTTGACTCAGGTCGAATCATATGCCGATCATCAAGAATTTCCAATGTCGTCCAATGATATAGATGCAGGTCGATCCATAAGCCGAAGCATCCAGGATTGCCAATGTCGTCCAATGATATAGAGGCAGATATCCTGATTCTTATCAATTTGACAGCATTCTGCCTCATCGTATATTTTCCAGGAAGTTCAAATGTACAAGATTTGTGCGGTAGCACTTGTCCAGGCCGACTCTCTTTGGATTCAGATCTAATTATAAGACGGATCCCTAGGATTGCCAATGTCGTCCAATGATATTGGTGCAAATATATTCACTCCTATCAATGTGACAGGATTCTGCCTCATCATACCTTGTTCAGGATGTTCAAATGTACAAGGTTTGGGCGGTAGCACTTGTCCAAAGCGACTCTCCTTGGACTCAGGTCGAATCATAAACCGGAGCATCCAGCATTGCCATGGCGTCCAATGATAGAGATGCAAATATCTTCACTCCTATCAATTCGACAGGTTTCTGGCTCATCGTGTCTTGTCCAGGAGGATCATGTGTACAAGATTTGTGCGGTAGCACTGGACAAAAGCGAAACCCTTTGGACTCAAGTCGATCCATAAGCCGAACCATCCAGAATTGCCAATGTTTTGGAATGATTAGATGCAAATATCTTTACTCCCATCAATGTGATAGGATTCTGCCTCATCATACCTTGTTCCGTAGGTTCAAATGTACAAGATTTGTGCGGTAGCCCTTGTCCAAGGCGACTCTCTTTGGACTCAGATCGAATCATAAGACGGGGCATTCAGAATTGCCAATGTCGTCCAATGATATAGATGCAAATTTATTTACTGCTATCAATTTGACAGGATTCTGCCTCATCGTATCTTGTCCAGGGGGTCCAAATGTACACGATTTGTTGCGGTAGCCCTTGTCCAAAGCGACTGTCTTTGGATTCAGGTCGAATCATAAGCCGGAGCATTCAGAATTGCCAATGTCGTGGAATGATATTGATGCAAATATCTTTACTGCTATCAATTTGACAGGATTCCGCCTCATCGTATCTTGACCAGAGGGTCCAAATGTACAAGATTTGTGCGGTAGCACGTGTCCAAAGCGACTCTCTTTGGCCCCCGGTCGAATCATATGCCGGAGCATCCAGAATTGCCTATGTCGTCCACTGATATAGATTCAAATATCTTTTCTCCTATTAATTTGACAGGATTCTGCCTCATCATACCTTGTTCCGGAGGTTCAAATGTACAAGATTTGTGCGGTAGCCCTTGTCCAAAGCGACTCTCTTTGGACTCAGGTCGAATCATAAGACGGGGCATCCAGAATTGCCAATGTCGTCCAATGATACAGATGCAAATATCATCACTCCTATGAATGTGATAGGTTTCTGCCTCATCATACCTTGTACAGAAGGTCCAAATGTACAAGACTTGTTGCGGTAGCACTTGTCCGAAGCGACTCTCTTTGGACTCAGGTCGAATCATAAGCCAGAGCATCCAGAATTGCCAATGTCGTCCAATGATATAGATGCAAATACCTTTACTCCTATCAATGTGATAGGATTCTGCCTCATCATACCTTGTTCCGGAGGTTCAAATGTACAAGATTTGTGCGGTAGCACTTGTCCGAAGCGACTCTCTTTGGACACAGGTCGAATCATATGCCAGAGCATCCAGAATTGCCAATGTCGTCCAATGATATAGATGCAAATATCTTTTCTCCTATCAATTTGACAGGATTCTGCCTCTATCATATCTTGTCCAGGGGGTCAAAATGTACAAGACTTGTGCGGTAGCACTTGACAAAAGTCAATCTCTTTGACTCAGGTCGAATCATATGCCGATCATCCAGAATTGCCAATGTCGTCCAATGATATAGATGCAAACATCTTCACTACTTTCAATTTGACAGGATTCTGTCTCATCATACCTTTTCCAGGAGGTCCAAATGCACATGTTTTGGGCGGCAGCATTTGCCCTAACCGAATCTCTTTGGACTCATGTCGAATCATAAGCCAGAGCATCCAGAATTGCCGATGTTGACCAATGATATAGATGCAAATAACTTTACTCCTATTAATTTGACAGGATTGTGCCACTATCATATCTTGTCCAGGGGGTCAAAATGTACAAGACGTGTGTGGTAGCACTTGACAAAAGTCAATCTCTTTGACTCAGGTCGAATCATAAGCCGATCATCCAGAATTGCCATGTCGTCCAATGATATAGATGCAAATATCTTTACTGCTATCAATTTGACAGGATTCTGCCTCATCATACCTTTTCCAGTAGGTCAAAATGTACAAGATTTCTGGGGTAGCACTTGTCCAAAGCGACTCTCTTTGGACTCAGGTCGAATCATAAGCCTGAGCATCCAGAATTGCCAATGCCGTCTAATGATATAGATGCAAATATTTCCACTCCTATCAATGTGACAGAATTCTGCCTCATCATACCTTTTCCAGGAGGTCCAAATGCACATGTTTTGGGCGGCAGCATTTGCCCAAATCGAACCTCTTAGGACTCAGGTCGAATCATAAGCCAGAGCATCCAGAGTTGCCAATGTCGTCCAATGATATAGATGCAAATATCTTTTCTCCTATCAATTTGACAGGATTCTGCCTCATCATATCTTGTCCAGGGGGTCCAAATGTACAAGACTTTTGCTGTAGCACTTGACAAAAGTCAATCTCTTTTACTCAGGTCGAATCATATGCCGATCATCCAGAATTGCCAATGTCGTCCAATGATATAGATGCAAATATCTTTACTCCTATCAATGTGATAGGATTCTGCCTCATCGTGTCTTGTCCAGGAGGATCAAGTGTACAAGATTTGTGCGGTAGCACTAGACAAAAGCGAAATCTTTGAACTCAGGTCGAATCATATGCCGAGCATCCAGAATTGCCAATGTCGTCAAATGAAATAGATGCAAATATCTTTACTCCTATCAATGTGATAGGATTCTGCCTCGTCATATCTTGTTCCGGAGATTCAAATGTACAAGGTTTGCGCGGTAGCACTTGTCCAAAGCCACTCTCCTTGGACTCAGGTCGAATCATAAACCGGTGCATCCAGCATTGTCATGGCGTCCAATGATAGAGATGCAAATATCTTTACTCCCATTAATTTGACAGGATTCTGCCTCATCATACCTTGTCCAGTAGGTCAAAATGTACAAGATTTGTGCGGTAGCCCTTGTCCAAAGCGACTCTCTTTGGACTCAGGTCGAATCATAAGCCGGAGCATCCAGAATTGCCAATGTCGTCCAATGATATAGATGCAAACATCTTCACTCCTATCAATTTGACAGGATTCTGTCTCATCATACCCTGTTCCGGATGTTCAAATGTACAAGGTTTGGGCGGTAGCACTTGTCCAAAGCGACTCTCCTTGGACTCAGGTCGAATCATAAACCGGAGCATCCAGTATTGCGATGGCGTCCAATGATATAGATGCAAATATCTTTACTCCTATCAATGTGATAGGATTCTGCCTCATCATGCCTTGTTCCGGAGGTTCAAATGTACAAGATTTGTGCGGCCGCCCTTGTCCAAAGCGACTCTCTTTGGACTCAGGTAGAATCATAAGCCGGGGCATCCAGAATTGCCAATGTCGTCCAATGATATAGATGCAAATATCTTTACTGCTATCAATTTGACAGGATTCTGCCTCATCATACCTTGTTCCGGATGTTTAAATGTACAAGGTTTGCGCGGTAGCACTTGTCCAAAGCCACTCTCCTTGGACTCAGGTCGAATCATAAACTAGTGCATCCAGCATTGCCAATATCGTCCAATGATATAGATGCAAACATCTTCACTCCTATCAATTTGACAGGATTCTGTCTCATCATACCCTGTTCCGGATGTTCAAATGTACAAGGTTTGGGCGGTAGCACTTGTCCAAAGCGACTCTCCTTGGACTCAGTTCGAATCATAAACCGGAGCATCCAGCATTGCCATGGCGTCCAATGATAGAGATGCAAACATCTTCACTCCTATCAATTTGACAGGATTCTGTCTCATCATACCCTGTTCCGGATGTTCAAATGTACAAGGTTTGGGCGGTAGCACTTGTCCAAAGCGACTCTCCTTGGACTCAGGTCGAATCATAAACCGGAGCATCCAGTATTGCGATGGCGTCCAATGATATAGATGCAAATATCTTTACTCCTATCAATGTGATAGGATTCTGCCTCATCATACCTTGTTCCGGAGGTTCAAATGTACACGATTTGTGCGGTAGTCCTTGTCCAAAGCGAATCTCTTTGGACTCAGGTCGAATCATAAGACGGGGCATCCAGAATTGCCAATGTCGTCCAATGATACAGATGCAAATATCATCACTCCTATGAATGTGATAGGTTTCTGCCTCATCATACCTTGTACAGGAGGTCAAAATGTACAAGACTTGTTGCGGTAGCACTTGTCCGAAGCGACTCTCTTTGGACTCAGGTCGAATCATATACCGGTGCATCCAGCATTGCCAATATCGTCCAATGATATAGATGCAAACATCTTCACTCCTATCAATGTGATAGGATTCTGCCTCATCATACCTTGTTCCGGAGGTTCAAATGTACAAGATTTGTGCGGTAGCCCTTGTCCAAACGACTCTCTTTGGACTCAGGTCGAATCATAAGCCGGGGCATCCAAAATTGCCAATGTCGTCCAATGATATAGATGCAAATATCTTTACTCCTATTAATTTGATAGGATTCTGCCTCATCATACTTGTTCCAGAGGTGCAAATGTACAAGGTTTGTACGGTAGCACTTGTCCAAAGCGAATCTCTTTGGACTCAGGTCGATCCATAAGCCGAAGCATCCAGAATTTCCATTGTCGTCCAATGATATAGAGGCAGATATCCTGATTCTTATCAATTTGACAGCATTCTGCCTCATCGTATCTTTTCCAGGAAGTTCAAATGTACAAGATTTGTGCGGTAGCACTTGTCCAGGCTGACTCTCTTTGGATTCAGATCTAATTATAAGACGGATCCCCAGGATTGCCAATGTCGTTCAATGATATTGGTGCAAATATATTCACTCCTATCAATGTGACAGGATTCTACCTTATCATACCTTGTCCAGGAGATTTAAATGTTCTAGATTTGTGCGGTAGCACTTGTCAAAAGCGAATCGCTTTCGACTCAGGTCGATTCATATGCCGGGGCATCCAGAATTGCCAATGTCGTCCAATGATATAGATGCAAATATCTTCACTCCTGTCAATTTGCCAGGATTCTGCCTCATCGTATCTTGTCCAGGGGGTCCAAATGTATACGATTGGTTGCGGTACCACTTGTCCAAAGCGACATTCTTTGGACTTATGTCGTACCATAAGCTGGACCATCCAGAATTGCCGATGTTGACCAATGATATAGATGCAAATATCTTTACTCCTATTAATTTGACAGGATTCTGCCTCATCATACCTCGTTCCGGAGGTTCAAATGTACAAGATTTGTGTGGTAGCCCTTGTCCAAAGCGACTCTCTTTGGACTCAGGTCGAATCATAAGCCAGAGCATCCAGAATTGCCAATGTCGTCCAATGATATAGATACAAATATCTTTTCTCCTATCAATTTGACAGGATTGTGCCGCTATCATATCTTGTCCAGGGGGTCAAAATGTACAAGACGTGTGGGGTAGCACTTGACAAAAGTCAATCTCTTTGTCTCAGGTCGAATCATATGCCGATCATCCAGAATTGCCAATGTCGTCCAATGAAATAGATGCAAATATCTTTACTGCTATCAATTTGACAGGATTCTGCCTCATCATTTCTTGTCCAATAGGTAAAAATGTACAAGATTTGTGCGTTAGTACTTTACAAAATCGAATCTCTTTGGACTCAGGTCGATTCATATGCCGAAACATCCAGAATTGCCATGTCGTCCAATGATACAGATGCAAATATCATCACTCCTATCAATGTGATAGGATTCTGCCTCATCATACCTTGTACAGGAGGTCCAAATGTACAAGACTTGTTGCGGTAGCACTTGTCCGAAGCGACTCTCTTTGGACTCAGGTCGAATCATAAGCCAGAGCGTCCAGAATTGCCAATGTCGTCCAATGATATAGATGCGAATATCTTTTCTCCTATCAATTTGACAGGATTCTGCCTCTATCATATCTTGTCCAGGGGGTCAAAATCTACAAGACTTATGCGGTAGCACTTGACAAAAGTCAATCTCTTTGACTCAGGTCGAATCATATGCCTATCATCCAGAATTGCCAATGTCGTCCAATGATATAGATGCAAATATCTTTACTCCTATCAATGTGATAGGATTCTGCCTCATCATACCTTGTTCCGGAGGTTCAAATGTACAAGATTTGTGCGGTAGCCCTTGTCCAAAGCGACTCTCTTTGGACTCAGGTCGAATCATTAGACGGGGCATCCAGAATTGCCAATGTCGTCCAATGATAGAGATGCAAATATCATCACTCCTATGAATGTGATAGGATTCTGCCTCATCATACCTTGTACAGGAGGTCAAAATGTACAAGATTTGTGCGTTAGCACTTCCCAAAAGCGAATCTCTTTGGACTCAGGTCGATTCATATGCCGAAGCATCCAGAATTGCCATGTCGTCCAATGATACAGATGCAAATATCATCACTCCTATGAATGTGATAGGATTCTGCCTCATCATACCTTGTACAGGAGGTTCAAATGTACAAGATTTATGCGGTAGCCCTTGTCCAAAGCAACTGTCTTTGGATTCAGGTCGAATCATAAGCCGGAGCATCCAGAATTGCGATTATCGTCCAATGATATAGATGCAAATACCTTTACTCCTATCAATGTGATAGGATTCTGCCTCATCATACCTTGTTCCGGAGGTTCAAATGTACAAGATTTGTGCGGTAGCCCTTGTCCAAAGCGACTCTCTTTGGACTCAGGACGAATCATAAGATGGGGCATCCAGAATTGCCAATGTCGTCCAATGATATAGATGCAAATATCTTTACTGCTATCAATTTGACAGGATTCTGCCTCATCATACCTTGTCCAGTAGGTCAAAATGTACAAGATTTGTGCGGTAGCCCTTGTCCGAAGCGATTCTCTTTGGACTCAGGTCGAATCATATGCCGATCATCCAGAATTGCCAATGTCGTCCAATGATATAGATGCAAATATCTTTACTCCTATCAATGTGATAGGATTCTGCCTGATCATACCTTGTTCCGGAGGTTCAAATGTACAAGATTTGTGCGGTAGCCCTTGTCCAAAGCGACTCTTTTTGGACTCAGGTCGAATCATATGCCGGAGCATCCAGAATTGCCTATGTCGTCCAGTGATATAGATTCAAATATCTTTTCTCCTATCAATTTGACAGGATTCTGCCTCTATCATATCTTGTCCAGGGGGTCAAAATGTACAAGACTTGTGCGGTAGCACTTGACAAAAGTCAATCTCTTTGACTCAGGTCGAATCATATGCCGATCATCAAGAATTGCCAATGTCGTCCAATGATATAGATGCAAATATCTTTACTGCTATCAATGTAATAGGATTCTGCCTCATCATACCTTGTTCCGGAGGTTCAAATGTACAAGATTTGTGCGGTAGCCCTTGTCCAAAGCGACTCTCTTTGGACTCAGATCGAATCATAAGACGGGGCATCCAGAATTGCCAATGTCGTCCACAGATATATGCAAATATCTTTACTGCTATCAATTTGACAGGATTCTGCCTCATCATATCTTGTCCAATAGGTCAAAATGTACAAGATTTGTGCGGTCGCCCTTGTCCAAAGCGACTATCTTTGGACTCAGGTCGAATCGTATGCCGGGGCATCCAGAATTGCCAATGTCGTCCACAGATATATGCAAATATCTTTACTGCTATCAATTTGACAGGATTCTGCCTCATCATATCTTGTCCAATAGGTCAAAATGTACAAGATTTGTGCGGTAGCCCTTGTTCAAAGCGACTGTCTTTGGAATCAGGTCGAATCATAAGCCGGAGCATCCAGAATTGCCATTGTCGTCCAATGATATAGATGCAAATATCTTTACTCCTATCAATGTGATAGGATTCTGCCTTATCATACCTTGTTCCGTAGGTTCAAATGTACAAGATTTGTGCGGTAGCACTTGTCCGAAGCGACTCTCTTTGGACTCAGGTCGAATCATATGCCAGAGCATCCAGAATTGCCAATGTCGTCCAATGATATAGATGCAAATATCTTTACTCCTATCAATGTGATAGGATTCTGCCTCATCATGCCTTGTTCCGGAGGTCCAAATGTACAAGATTTGTGCGGTCGCCCTTGTCCAAAGCGACTCTCTTTGGACTCAGGTAGAATCATAAGCCGGGGCATCCAGAATTGCCAATGTCGTCCAATGATATAGATGCAAATATCTTTACTGCTATCAATTTGACAGGATTCTGCCTCATCATATCTTGTCCAATAGGTCAAAATGTACAAGACTTGTGCGGTAGCACTTGACAAAAGTCAATCTCTTTGACTCAGGTCGAATCATATGCCGATCATCCAGAATTGCCAATGTCGTCCAATGATATAGATGCAAATATCTTTACTCCTATCAATGTGATAGGATTCTGCCTCGTCATATCTTGTTCCGGAGATTCAAATGTATAAGATTTGTGCGGTAGCCCTTGTCCAAAGCGACTCTCTTTGGACTCAGGTCGAATCATAAGCCGGAGCATCCAGAATTGCCAATGTCGTCCAATGATATGGATGCAAACATCTTCACTACTTTCAATTTGACAGGATTCTGTCTCATCATACCCTGTTCCGGATGTTCACATGTACAAGGTTTGGGCGGTAGCACTTGTCCAAAGCGACTCTCCTTGGACTCAGGTCGATCCATAAGCCGAACCATCCAGAATTGCCAATGTCGTGGAATGATATAGATGCAAATATCTTTACTGCTATCAATTTGATAGGATTCCGCCTCATCGTATCTTGACCAGGGGGTCGAAATGTACAAGATTTGTGCGGTAGCACGTGTCCAAAGCGACTCTCTTTGGCCGCCGGTCGAATCATATGCCGGAGCATCCGGAATTGCCTATGTCGTCCAGTGATATAGATTCAAATATCTTTTCTCCTATCAATTTGACAGGATTCTGCCTCTATCATATCTTGTCCAGGGGGTCAAAATGTACAAGACTTGTGCGGTAGCACTTGACAAAAGTCAATCTCTTTGACTCAGGTCGAATCATATGCCGATAATCAAGAATTGCCAATGTCGTCCAATGATATAGATGCAGGTCGATCCATAAGCCGAAGCATCCAGGATTGCCAATGTCGTCCAATGATATAGAGGCAGATATCCTGATTCTTATGAATTTGACAGCATTCTGCCTCATCGTATATTTTCCAGGAAGTTCAAATGTACAAGATTTGTGCGGTAGCACTTGTCCAGGCCGACTCTCTTTGGATTCAGATCTAATTATAAGACGGATCCCCAGGATTGCCAATGTCGTCCAATGATATTGGTGCAAATATATTCACTCCTATCAATGTGACAGGATTCTGCCTCATCATACCTTGTTCAGGATGTTCAAATGTACAAGGTTTGGGCGGTAGCACTTGTCCAAAGCGACTCTCCTTGGACTCAGGTCGAATCATAAACCGGAGCATCCAGCATTGTCATGGCGTCCAATGATAGAGATGCAAATATCTTCACTCCTACCAATTCGACAGGTTTCTGGCTCATCGTGTCTTGTCCAGGAGGATCAAGTGTACAAGATTTGTGCGGTAGCACTGGACAAAAGCGAAACCCTTTGGACTCAAGTCGATCCATAAGCCGAACAATCCAGAATTGCCAATGTTTTGGAATGATTAGATGCAAATATCTTTACTCCCATCAATGTGATAGGATTCTGCCTCATCATACCTTGTTCCGGAGGTTCAAATGTACAAGATTTGTGCGGTAGCCCTTGTCCAAAGCGACTCTCTTTGGACTCAGATCGAATCATAAGACGGGGCATTCAGAATTGCCAATGTCGTCCAATGGTATAGATGCAAATATATTTACTGCTATCAATTTGACAGGATTCTGCCTCATCGTATCTTGTCCAGGGGGTCCAAATGTACACGATTTGTTGCGGTAGCCCTTGTCTAAAGCGACTGTCTTTGGATTCAGGTCGAATCATAAGCCGGAGCATTCAGAATTGCCAATGTCGTGGAATGATATTGATGCAAATATCTTTACTGCTATCAATTTGACAGGATTCCGCCTCATCGTATCTTGACCAGGGGGTCCAAATGTACAAGACTTGTTGCGGTAGCACTTGTCCTAAGCGACTCTCTTTGGACTCAGGTCGAATCATAAGCCAGAGCATCCAGAATTGCCAATGTCGTCCAATGATACAGATGCAAATATCATCAATCCTATGAATGTGATAGGATTCTGCCTCATCATACCTTGTACGGGAGGTCCAAATGTACAAGACTTGTTGCGGTAGCACTTGTCCAAAGAGACTCTCTTTGGACTCAGGTCGATCCATAAGCCGAACCATCCAGAATTGCCAATGTCGTGCAATGATATAGATGCAAATATCTTTACTGCTATAGATTTGACAGGGTTCTGTCTCATCATACCTTGTTCCGGAGGTTCAAGTGTACAAGATTTGTGCGGTAGCCCTTGTCCAAAGCGACTCTCTTTCGACTCAGGTCTAATCATAAGCCGGGGCATCCAGAATTGCCAATGTCGTCCAATGATATAGATGCAAATATCTTTACTGCTATCAATTTGACAGGATTCTGCCTCATCATACCTTGTCCAGTAGGTCAAAATGTACAAGATTTGTGCGGTAGCCCTTGTCCAAAGCGACTCTCTTTGGACTCAGGTCGAATCATATGCCGGGGCATCCAGAATTGCCAATGTCGTCCAATGATATAGATGCAAATATCTTCACTCCTATCAATTCGACAGGATTCTGGCTCATCGTGACTTGTCCAGGAGGATCAAGTGTACAAGATTTGTGCGGTAGCACTAGACAGAAGCGAAACTCTTCGGACTCAGGTCGATCCATAAGCCGAAGCATCCAGAATTGCCGATGTTGACCAATGATATAGATGCAAATATCTTTACTCCTATTAATTTGACAGGATTCTGCCTCTTCATACCTTGTTCCGGAGGTTCAAATGTACAAGATTTGTGCGGTAGACCTTGTCCAAAGCGACTCTCTTTGGACTCAGGTCGAATCATAAGCCGGGGCATCCAGAATTGCCAATGTCGTCCAATGATATAGATGCAAATATCTTTACTGCTATCAATTTGACAGGATTCTGCCTCATCATACCTTGTCCAGTAGGTCAAAATGTTCAAGATTTGTGCGGAAGCCCTTGTCCAAAGCGACTCTCTTTGGACTCAGGTCGAATCATAAGCCGGGGCATCCAGAATTGCCAATGTCGTCCATGATATAGATGCAAATATCTTCACTCCTATCAATTCGACAGGGTTCTGGCTCATAGTGTCTTGTCCAGGAGGATCAAGTGTACAAGATTTGTGCGTTAGCACTAGACAAAAGCGAAACTCTTTGGACTCAGGTCGATCCATAAGCCGAACCATCCAGAATTGCCAATGTCGTGCAATGATATAGATGCAAATATCTTTACTGCTATAAATTTGACAGGATTCTGCCTCATCGTATCTTGACCAGGGGGTACAAATGTACAAGATTTGTGCGGTAGCACGTGTCCAAAGAGACTCTCTTTGGACTCAGGTCGAATCATAAGCCGGGGCATCCAGAATTGCCAATGTCGTCCAATGATATAGATGCAAATATCTTCACTCCTATCAATTCGACAGGATTCTGGCTCATCGTGTCTTGTCCAGGAGGATCAAGTGTACACGATTTGTGTGGTAGCACTAGACAAAAGCGAAACTCTTTGGACTCAGGTCGATCCATAAGCCGAACCATCCAGAATTGCCAATGTCGTGCAATGATATAGATGCAAATATCTTTACTGCTATAAATTAGACAGGATTCTGCCTCATCGTATCTTGACCAGGGGGCACAAATGTACAAGATTTGTGCGGTAGCACGTGTCCAAAGCGACTCTTTTTGGCCCCCGGTAGAAACATAAGCCAGAGCATCCAGAATTGCCAATGTCGCGCAATGATATAGATGCAAATATCTTTACTCCTATCAATGTGACAGGATTCTGCCTCATCATACCTTTTCCAGGTGGTCCAAATGCACAAGAATTTGGCGGCAGCATTTGTCCAAACCGACTCTCTTTGGACTCAGGTCGATCCATATGCCGAAGTAACAAAAATTGCCTTGTCGTCCTATGATATAGATGCAAATATCTTCACTCGTATCAATTTGACAGGGTTCTGCCTCATCGTATCTTGTCCAGGAGGTTCAAATGTACAAGATTTGTGCAGTGGCACTTGATAAAAGCGACTCTCTTTGGACTCAGGTCGAATCATAAGACGGGGCATCCAGAATTGCCAATGTCGTCCAATGATATAGATGCAAATATCATCACTCCTATGAATGTGATAGGATTCTGCCTCATCATACCTTGTACAGGAGGTCCAAATGTACAAGACTTGTTGCGGTAGCACTTGTCCAAAGCGACTCTCTTTGGACTCAGGTCGAATCATAAGCCGGGGCATCCAGAATTGTCAATGTAGCCCAATGATATAGATGCAAACGCCTTTACTCCTATCAATTTGACAGTATTCTGCCTCATCGTGTCTTGCCCAGGAGGATCAAGTGTACAAGATTTGTGCGGTAGCACTAGACAAAAGCGAAATTCTTTGAACTCAGGTCGAATCATATGCCGAGCATCCAGAATTGCCAATGTCGTCCAATGATACAGATGCAAATATCATCACTCCTATGAATGTGATAGGATTCTGCCTCATCATACCTTCTACAGGAGGTCCAAATGTACAAGACTTGTTGCGGGTGCACTTGTCCGAAGCGACTCTCTTTGGACTCAGGTCGAATCATATGCCGGGGCATCCAGAATTGCCAATGTCGTTCAATGATATAGAATCAAATATCTTTACTGCTATCAATTTGACAGTATTCTGCCTCATCGTGTCTTGCCCAGGAGGATCAAGTGTACAAGATTTGTGCGGTAGCACTAGACAAAAGCGAAATTCTTTGAACTCAGGTCGAATCATATGCCGAGCATCCAGAATTGCCAATGTCGTCCAATGATATAGATGCAAATATCTTTACTCCTACCAATTTGACAGGATTCTGCCTCATCGTGTCTTGTCCAGGAGGATCAAGTGTACAAGATTTGTGCGGTAGCACTAGACAAAAGTCAATCTCTTTGACTCAGGTCGAATCATATGCCGATCATCCAGAATTGCCAATGTCGTCCAATGATATAGATGCAAATATCTTCACTGTTATCAATTTGACAGGATTCTGGCTCATCCTATCTTGTTCAGGAGGTTCAGGTGTACAAGTTTTGGTGGGCAACATTTGTCCAAAACCGACTCTCTTTGGATTCAGGTCGAATCATATGCCGGAGCATCCAGAATTGCCAATGACGTCCAAAGATATAGATGCAAATATCTTCACTCCAATCAATTTGACAGTATTCTGTCTCATCCCACCCTGTTCCGGAGGTTCAAATGTATTAGGTTTGTGCGGAAGCACTTGTCCAAAGCGATCCTCTTTGGCCTCCGGTCGAATCATATGCCGGAGCATCCAAAATTGCCAATGACGTCCAATGATATAGATGCAAATATCTTCACTCCTATCAATTTGACAGGATTCTGCCTCATCGTATCTTGTCCTGGAGGTTGAAATGTACCAGATTTGTGCGTTAGCACTTCACAAAAGCGAATCACTTTGGACTCAGGTCGATTCATATACCGAAGCATCCAGAATTGCCATGTCGTCCAATGATACAGATGCAAATATCATCACTCCTATCAATGTGATAGGATTCTACCTCATCATACCTTGTACAGGAGGTCCAAATGTACAAGATTTGTGTGGAAGCACTTGACAAAAGCGAATCTCTTTGGACTCAGGTCGATCCAAAAACCGAAGCATCAAGAATTGCCAATGTCCTGCAATGGTATAGATGCAAAAATCTTCACTCCTATCAATTTGACAGGATCCTGCCTCATCTTATCTTATCTAGGAGGTTCAAATGTACAAGATTTGTGCGGTAGCCCATGTCCAAAGCGACTCTCTTTGGATTCAGGTCGAATCATATGCCGGAGCATCCAGAATTGCCAATGTCGTCCAATGATATAGATGTAAATATCTTTACTCCTATCAATGTTCCAGGATTCTGCCTCACCGTATCTTGTCCACGAGGTCCAACTGTACAAGAATAGTGGGGTAGTGTAGTCCAAAGCGACTCTCTTTGGACTCAGGTCGAATCATAGACCTGAACATCCAGGATTGCCAATGTCGTACAATGATATAGATGCAAATATCTTCACTCCTATCAATTTGACAGGATTCTGCAGCATCGTATCTTGTCCAGGAGGTCCAGATGGAAAAGATATGGGCGGCAGCATTTGTCCAACGCGACTCTGTTTGAACTCAGGTCTAAACATAAGCCGAGCATCCAGAATTGCCAATGTCGTCCAATGATACAAATGCAAATATCTTTACTCCTAACAATGTAATAGGATTCTGCCACATCATACTTTGTCCAGGAGGTCCAAATGTACAAGATTTGTTGCCGTAGCACTTGTCCAAAGCGACTCCCTTCGGACTCAGGTCGAATCATAAGTCTGAGCATCCGTAATTGCCAAGACGTCCAATGATATAGATGCAAATATCTTCACTGTTATCAATTTGACAGGATTCTGGCTCATCGTATCTTGTTCAGGAGGTTCAGGTGTACAAGATTTGTGCGGTAGCACTAGACAAAAGCGACTCTCTTTGGACTCAGGACGATTCATATGCCTGAGCATCTAGAATTGCCAATGTCGTCTAGTGATATAGATGCAAATATCTTCACTCCTATCGATGTGAAAGGATTCTGCCACATCATACCTTGGCCAGGAGGGCCAAATGTACAAGATTTGTGCGGTAGCACTTGTCCACAGCGACTCTCTTTGGATTCAGGTCGAATCATATGCCGGAGCATCCAGAATTGCCAATGTCGTCCAATGATATAGATGTAAATATCTTTACTCCTAACAACGTGACAGAATTCTGCCTCATCATACTTTGTCCGGGAGGTCCAAATGTACAAGATTTGTTGCGGTAGCCCTTGTCCAATGCGACTCTCTTTGGACTCAGGTCGAATCATTAACCGGAGCATCCAGTATTGCCAATGTCGTCTAGTGATATAGATGCAAATATCTTCACTCCTATCGATGTGAAAGGATTCTGCCACATCATACCTTGGCCAGGAGGGCCAAATGTACAAGATTTGTGCGGAAGCCCTTGTCCAAAGCGACTCTCTTTGGACTCAGGACGAATCATATGCCTGAGCATCTAGAATTGCCAATGTCGTCTAGTGATATAGATGCAAATATCTTCACTCCTATCGATGTGAAAGGATTCTGCCACATCATACCTTGGCCAGGAGGGCCAAATGTACAAGATTTGTGCGGTAGCACTTGTCCACAGCGACTCTCTTTGGATTCAGGTCGAATCATATGCCGGAGCATCCAGAATTGCCAATGTCGTCCAATGATATAGATGCAAATATCTTTACTGCTATCAATTTGACAGGATTCTGCCTCATCATACCTTATCCAGTAGGTCAAAATGTTCAATATTTGTGCGGAAGCCCTTGTCCAAAGCGACTCTCTTTGGACTCAGGTCGAATCATAAGCCGGGGCATCCAGAATTGCCAATGTCGTCCAATGATATAGATGCAAATATCTTCACTCCTATCAATTCGACAGGGTTCTGGCTCATCGTGTCTTGTCCAGGAGGATCAAGTGTACAAGATTTGTGCGGTAGCACTAGACAAAAGCCTAACTCTTTGGACTCAGGTCGATCCATAAGCCGAACCATCCAGAATAGCCAATGTCGTGCAATGATATAGATGCAAATATCTTTACTGCTATAAATTTGACAGGATTCTGCCTCATCGTATCTTGACCAGGGGGCACAAATGTACAAGATTTGTGCGGTAGCACGTGTCCAAAGCGACTCTTTTTGGCCCCCGGTAGAATCATAAGCCAGAGCATCCAGAATTGCCAATGTCGCGCAATGATATAGATGCAAATATGTTTACTCCTATCAATGTGACAGGATTCTGCCTCATCATACCTTTTCCAGGTGGTCCAAATGCACAAGAATTTGGCGGCAGCATTTGTCCAAACCGACTCTCTTTGGACTCAGGTCGATCCATATGCCGAAGTAACAAAAATTGCCTTGTCGTCCTATGATATAGATGCAAATATCTTCACTCCTATCAATTTGACAGGGTTCTGCCTCATCGTATCTTGTCCAGGAGGTTCAAATGTACAAGATTTGTGCAGTGGCACTTGATAAAAGCGACTCTCTTTGGACTCAGGTCGAATCATAAGACGGGGCATCCAGAATTGCCAATGTCGTCCAATGATATAGATGCAAATATCATCACTCCTATGAATGTGATAGGATTCTGCCTCATCATACCTTGTACAGGAGGTCCAAATGTACAAGACTTGTTGCGGTAGCACTTGTCCGAAGCGACTCTCTTTGGACTCAGGTCGAATCATAAGCCAGAGCATCCAGAATTGCCAATGTCGTCCAATGATATAGATGCAAATATCTTTTCTCCTATCAATTTGACAGGATTCTGCCTCTATCATATCTTGTCCAGGGGGTCAAAATGTACAAGGCTTGTGCGGTAGCACTTGACAAAAATCAATCTCTTTGACTCAGGTCGAATGATAAGCCGGGGCATCAAGAATTGCCAATGTCGTCCAATGATGCAGATGCAAATATCATCACTCCTATGAATGTGATAGGATTCTGCCTCATCATACCTTGTACAGGAGGTCCAAATGTACAAGACTTGTTGCGGTAGCACTTGTCCGAAGCGACTCTCTTTGGACTCAGGTCGAATCATAAGCCAGAGCATCCAGAATTGCCAATGTCGTCCAATGATATAGATGCAAATATCTTTTCTCCTATCAATTTGACAGGATTCTGCCTCTATCATATCTTGTCCAGGGGGTCAAAATGTACAAGACTTGTGCTGTAGCACTTGTCCGAAGCGAATCTCTTTGGACTCAGGTCGATCCATAAGCCGAAGCATCCAGAATTGCCAATGTCGTCCAATGATATAGATGCTAATATCATCACTCCTATGAATGTGATAGGATTCTGCCTCATCATACCTTGTACAGGAGGTCCAAATGTACAAGACTTGTTCCGGTAGCACTTGTCCGAAACGACTCTCTTTGGACTCAGGTCGAATCATAAGCCAGAGCATCCAGAATTGCCAATGTCGTCCAATGATATAGATGCAAATATCTTTACTCCTATCAATGTGATAGGATTCTGTCTCATCATACCCTGTTCCGGATGTTCAAATGTACAAGGTTTGGGCGGTAGCACTTGTCCAAAGCGACACTCCTTGGACTCACGTCGAATCATAAACCGGAGCATCCAGCATTGCCATGGCGTCCAATGATATAGATGCAAATATCTTTTCTCCTATCAATTTGACAGGATTCTGCCTCATCATACCTTGTACAGGAGGTCCAAATGTACAAGATTTGTTCGGTAGCACTTGTCCAAAGCGACTCTCTTTGGACTCAGGTCGAATCATAAGCCGGGGCATCCAGAATCGCCAATGTAGCCCAATGATATAGATGCAAACGCCTTTACTCCT
This sequence comes from Priocnemis perturbator, assembly GCA_963942575.1. Classification (NCBI taxonomy): domain Eukaryota; kingdom Metazoa; phylum Arthropoda; class Insecta; order Hymenoptera; family Pompilidae; genus Priocnemis; species Priocnemis perturbator. The sequence goes on from CAWWDK010000174.1 coordinate 614,909, forward strand.
ATCAATTTGACAGTATTCTGCCTGATCGTGTCTTGCCCAGGAGGATCAAGTGTACAAGATTTGTGCGGTAGCACTAGACAAAAGCGAAACTCTTTGGTCTCAAGTCGATACATATGCCGAAGCTTCCAGGATTGCATGTCGTCCCATGATACAGATGCAAATATCATCACTCCTATGAATGTGATAGGATTCTGCCTCATCATACCTTGTACAGGAGGTTCAAATGTACAAGACTTGTGCGGTAGCCCTTGTCCAAAGCGACTCTCTTTGGACTCAGGTCGAATCATAAGCCGGGGCATCCAGAATTGTCAATGTAGCACAATGATATAGATGCAAACGCCTTTACTCCTATCAATTTGACAGTATTCTGCCTCATCGTGTCTTGCCCAGGAGGATCAAGTGTACAAGATTTGTGCGGTAGCACTAGACAAAAGCGAAACTCTTTGGACTCAAGTCGATACATATGCCGAAGCATCCAGGATTGCCATGTCGTCCCATGATACAGATGCAAATATCATCACTCCTATGAATGTGATAGGATTCTGCCTCATCATACCTTGTACAGGAGGTCCAAATGTACAAGACTTGTTGCGGGTGCACTTGTCCGAAGCGACTCTCTTTGGACTCAGGTCGAATCATATGCCGGGGCATCCAGAATTGCCAATGTCGTTCAATGATATAGAATCAAATATCTTTTCTGCTATCAATTTGACAGTATTCTGCCTCATCGTGTCTTGCCCAGGAGGATCAAGTGTACAAGATTTGTGCGGTAGCACTAGACAAAAGCGAAAATCTTTGAACTCAGGTCGAATCATATGCCGAGCATCCAGAATTGCCAATGTCGTCCAATGATACAGATGCAAATATCATCACTCCTATGAATGTGATAGGATTCTGCCTCATCATACCTTGTACAGGAGTTCCAAATGCACAAGACTTGTTGCGGGTGCACTTGTCCGAAGCGACTCTCTTTGGACTCAGGTCGAAACATAAGCCGAGCATCCAGAATTGCCAATGTCGTCCAATGATATAGATGCAAATATCTTTACTCCTACCAATTTGACAGGATTCTGCCTCATCGTGTCTTGTCCAGGAGGATCAAGTGTACAAGATTTGTGCGGTAGCACTAGACAAAAGTCAATCTCTTTGACTCAGGTCGAATCATATGCCGATCATCCAGAATTGCCAATGTCGTCCAATGATATAGATGCAAATATCTTCACTGTTATCAATTTGACAGGATTCTGGCTCATCCTATCTTGTTCAGGAGGTTCAGGTGTACAAGTTTTGGTCGGCAACATTTGTCCAAAACCGACTCTCTTTGGATTCAGGTCCAATCATATGCCGGAGCATCCAGAATTGCCAATAACGTCCAAAGATATAAATGCAAATATCTTCACTCCAATCAATTTGACAGGATTCTGTCTCATCCCACCCTGTTCCTGAGGTTCAAATGTATTAGGTCTGTGCGGAAGCACTTGTCCAAAGCGATCCTCTTTGGCCTCCGGTCGAATCATATGCCGGAGCATCCAGAATTGCCAATGACGTCCAATGATATAGATGAAAATATCTTCACTCCTATCAATTTTACAGCATTCTGCCTCATCGTATCTTGTCCTGGAGGTTGAAATGTACCAGATTTGTGCGTTAGCACTTCACAAAAGCGAATCACTTTGGACTCAGGTCGATTCATATACCGAAGCATCCAGAATTGCCATGTCGTCCAATGATACAGATGCAAATATCATCAACCCTATCAATGTGATAGGATTCTACCTCATCATACCTTGTACAGGAGGTCCAAATGTACAAGATTTGTGTGGAAGCACTTGACAAAAGCGAATCTCTTTGGACTCAGGTCGATCCAAAAGCCGAAGCATCAAGAATTGCCAATGTCCTGCAATGGTATAGATGCAAAAATCTTCACTCCTATCAATTTGACAGGATCCTGCCTCATCTTATCTTATCTAGGAGGTTCAAATGTACAAGATTTGTGCAGTGGCACTTGATAAAAGCGACTCTCTTTGGACTCAGGTCGAATCATAAGCCAGAGCATCCAGAATTGCCAATGTCGTCCAATGATATAGATGCAAATATCTTTTCTCCTATCAATTTGACAGGATTCTGCCTCTATCATATCTTGTCCAGGGGGTCAAGATGTACAAGACTTGTGCGGTAGCATGTGTCCAAAGCGACTCTCTTTGGACTCAGGTCGAATCATAAGCCAGAGCGTCCAGAATTGCCAATGTCGTCCAATGATATAGATGCAAATATCTTCACTCCTTACAATTTGACAGGGTTCTGCCTCATCGTATCTTGTCAAGGAGGTTCAAATGTACAAGATTTGTGCCGAAGCACTTGTCCAGGCTGACTCTATTTGGATTCAGGTCTAATTATAAGACGGATCCCCAGGATTGCCAATGTCGTCCAATGATATTGGTGAAAATATCTTCACTTCTATCAACGTGATAGGATTCTGCCTCGTCATACCTTGTCCAGGAGGTTCAAATGGACAAGATATGTGTGGTAGCACTCGACAAATGCAAATCTCTTTGGACTCAGATCGATTCATATGTCGTAGCATTCAGAATTGCCAATGTCGTCCAATGATATAGATGCTATTATCTGGCCTCCAATGAATTTGCCAGGATTCTGCCTCATCATACTTGTTCCAGGGGTGCAAATGTACAAGGTTTGTGCTGTAGCACTTGTCCGAAGCGAATCTCTTTGGACTCAGGTCGATCCATAAGCCGAAGCATCCAGAATTGCTAATGTCGTCCAATGATATAGATGCTAATATCATCACTCCTATGAATGTGATAGGATTCTGCCTCATCATACCTTGTACAGGAGGTCCAAATGTACAAGACTTGTTGCGGTAGCACTTGTCCGAAGCGACTCTCTTTGGACTCAGGTCGAATCATAAGCCAGAGCATCCAGAATTGCCAATGTCGTCGAATGATATAGATGCAAATATCTTTACTCCTATCAATGTGATAGGATTCTGTCTCATCATACCCTGTTCCGGATGTTCAAATGTACAAGGTTTGGGCGGTAGCACTTGTCCAAAGCGACACTCCTTGGACTCACGTCGAATCATAAACCGGAGCATCCAGCATTGACATGGCGTCCAATGATATAGATGCAAATATCTTTTCTCCTATCAATTTGACAGGATTCTGCCTCATCATACCTTGTACAGGAGGTCCAAATGTACAAGATTTGTTCTGTAGCACTTGTCCAAAGCGACTCTCTTTGGACTCAGGTCGAATCATAAGCCGGGGCATCCAGAATTGCCAATGTAGCCCAATGATATAGATGCAAACGCCTTTACTCCTATCAATTTGACAGTATTCTGCCTGATCGTGTCTTGCCCAGGAGGATCAAGTGTACAAGATATGTGCGGTAGCACTAGACAAAAGCGAAACTCTTTGGTCTCAAGTCGATACATATGCCGAAGCTTCCAGGATTGCATGTCGTCCCATGATACAGATGCAAATATCATCACTCCTATGAATGTGATAGGATTCTGCCTCATCATACCTTGTACAGGAGGTTCAAATGTACAAGACTTGTGCGGTAGCCCTTGTCCAAAGCGACTCTCTTTGGACTCAGGTCGAATCATAAGCCGGGGCATCCAGAATTGTCAACGTAGCCCAATGATATAGATGCAAACGCCTTTACTCCTATCAATTTGACAGTATTCTGCCTCAACGTGTCTTGCCCAGGAGGATCAAGTGTACAAGATTTGTGCGGTAGCACTAGACAAAAGCGAAACTCATTGGACTCAAGTCGATACATATGCCGAAGCATCCAGGATTGCCATGTCGTCCCATGATACAGATGCAAATATCATCACTCCTATGAATGTGATAGGATTCTGCCTCATCATACCTTGTACAGGAGGTCCAAATGTACAAGACTTGTTGCGGGTGCACTTGTCCGAAGCGACTCTCTTTGGACTCAGGTCGAATCATATGCCGGGGCATCCAGAATTGCCAATGTCGTTCAATGATATAGAATCAAATATCTTTTCTGCTATCAATTTGACAGTATTCTGCCTCATCGTGTCTTGCCCAGGAGGATCAAGTGTACAAGATTTGTGCGGTAGCACTAGACAAAAGCGAAATTCTTTGAACTCAGGTCGAATCATATGCCGAGCATCCAGAATTGCCAAAGTCGTCCAGTGATATAGATGCAAATATATTTACTCCTATCAACGTGATAGGATTCTGCCTCATCGTACCTTGTACAGGAGGTTCAAATGTACAAGATTTGTGCGGTAGCCCTTGTGCAAAGCGACTCTCTTTGGACTCAGGTCGAATCATAAACCGGAGCATCCAGTATTGCCAATGTAGTCCAATGATATAGATGCAAATATCTTTACTCCTATCAATTTTATAGGATTCTGCCTCATCATACCTTGTTCCGGAGGTTCAAATGTATTAGGTTTCTGCGGAAGCACTTGTCCAAAGCGATCCTCTTTGGCCTCCGGTCGAATCATATGCCGGAGCATCCAGAATTGCCAATGACGTCCAACGATATAGATGCAAATATCTTCACTCCTATCAATTTTACAGCATTCTGCCTCATCGTATCTTGTCCTGGAGGTTGAAATGTACAAGATTTGTGCGGAAGCCCTTGTCCAAAGCGACTCGCTTTGGACTCAGGTCGAATCATAAGCCGGAGCATCCAGCATTGCCAATGTAGTCCAATGATATAGATGTAAATATCTTTACTTCTATCAATGTGATAGTATTCTGCCTCATCATACCTTGTTCCGGAGGTTCAAATGTACAAGATTTGTGCGGTAGCCCTTGTCCAATGCGAAACTCTTTGGACTCAGATCGATCCATAAGCCGTAGTATCCAGAATTGCCAATGTCGTTCAGTGATATAGATGCAAATATATTTACTCCTATCAATGTGATAGGATTCTGCCTCATCGTACCTTGTACAGGAGGTGCAAATGTACAAGATTTGTGCGGAAGCCCTTGTCCAAAGCGACTCTCTTTGGACTCAGGACGATTCATATGCCTGAGCATCTAGAATTGCCAATGTCGTCTAGTGATATAGATGCAAATATCTTCACTCCTATCGATGTGAAAGGATTCTGCCACATCATACCTTGGCCAGGAGGGCCAAATGTACAAGGTTTGTGCGGTAGCACTTGTCCACAGCGACTCTCTTTGGATTCAGGACGAATCATATGCCGGAGCATCCAGAATTGCCAATGTCGTGCAATGATATAGATGCAAATATCTTTACTCCTATCAATTTGACAGGATCCTGCCTCATCTTATCTTATCTAGGAGGTTGAAATGTACAAGATTTGTGCGGTAGCACTTGACAAAAGCGAATCTCTTTGGCCTCCGGTCGAATCATATGCCGGAGCATCCAGAATTGCCAATGTTGTCCAATGATGTAGATGCAAATATATTTACTCTTACCAATATGACAGGATTCTGCCTCATCATACCTTTTCCAGGAGGTCCAAATGCACAAGTTTTGGGCGGCAGCATTTGCCCAAACCGACTCTCTTTGTATTCAGGTCGAATCATAAGCCGGATCATCCAGAATTGCCAATGTCGTCCAATGATATAGATGCAAATATCTTCACTCCTATCAATTTGACAGGATCCTGCCTCATCGTATCTTATCTAGGAGGTCCAAATGCACAAGTTTTGGGTGGCAGCATTTGCCCAAACCGACTCTCTTTTGATTCAGGTCGAATCATAAGCCGAACTTCCAGAATTGCCAATGTCGTCCAATGATATAAATGCAAATATCTTTCCCCTATTAATGTGATAGGATTCTGCCTCGTCATACCTTGTTCCGGAGGTTCAAATGTACAAGATTTGTGCGGTAGCCCTTGTCCAAAGCGACTCTCTTTGGACTCAGGTCGAATCATAAGCCGGGGCATCCAGAATTGTCAATGTAGCACAATGATATAGATGCAAACGCCTTTACTCCTATCAATTTGACAGTATTCTGCCTCATCGTGTCTTGCCCAGGAGGATCAAGTGTACAAGATTTGTGCGGTAGCACTAGACAAAAGCGAAACTCTTTGGACTCAAGTCGATACATATGCCGAAGCATCCAGGATTGCCATGTCGTCCCATGATACAGATGCAAATATCATCACTCCTATGAATGTGATTGGATTCTGCCTCATCATACCTTGTACAGGAGGTCCAAATGTACAAGACTTGTTGCGGGTGCACTTGTCCGAAGCGACTCTCTTTGGACTCAGGTCGAATCATATGCCGGGGCATCCAGAATTGCCAATGTCGTTCAATGATATAGAATCAAATATCTTTTCTGCTATCAATTTGACAGTATTCTGCCTCATCGTGTCTTGCCCAGGAGGATCAAGTGTACAAGATTTGTGCGGTAGCACTAGACAAAAGCGAAAATCTTTGAACTCAGGTCGAATCATATGCCGAGCATCCAGAATTGCCAATGTCGTCCAATGATACAGATGCAAATATCATCACTCCTATGAATGTGATAGGATTCTGCCTCATCATACCTTGTACAGGAGTTCCAAATGCACAAGACTTGTTGCGGGTGCACTTGTCCGAAGCGACTCTCTTTGGACTCAGGTCGAAACATAAGCCGAGCATCCAGAATTGCCAATGTCGTCCAATGATATAGATGCAAATATCTTTACTCCTACCAATTTGACAGGATTCTGCCTCATCGTGTCTTGTCCAGGAGGATCAAGTGTACAAGATTTGTGCGGTAGCACTAGACAAAAGTCAATCTCTTTGACTCAGGTCGAATCATATGCCGATCATCCAGAATTGCCAATGTCGTCCAATGATATAGATGCAAATATCTTCACTGTTATCAATTTGACAGGATTCTGGCTCATCCTATCTTGTTCAGGAGGTTCAGGTGTACAAGTTTTGGTGGGCAACATTTGTCCAAAACCGACTCTCTTTGGATTCAGGTCCAATCATATGCCGGAGCATCCAGAATTGCCAATAACGTCCAAAGATATAAATGCAAATATCTTCACTCCAATCAATTTGACAGGATTCTGTCTCATCCCACCCTGTTCCCGAGGTTCAAATGTATTAGGTCTGTGCGGAAGCACTTGTCCAAAGCGATCCTCTTTGGCCTCCGGTCGAATCATATGCCGGAGCATCCAGAATTGCCAATGACGTCCAATGATATAGATGAAAATATCTTCACTCCTATCAATTTTACAGCATTCTGCCTCATCGTATCTTGTCCTGGAGGTTGAAATGTACAAGATTTGTGCGGAAGCCCTTGTCCAAAGCGACTCTCTTTGGACTCAGGTCGAATCATAAGCCGGAGCATCCAGAATTGCCAATGTCGTCCAATGATATAGATGTAAATATCTTTACTCCTATCAATGTTCCGGGATTCTGCCTCACCGTATCTTGTCCACGAGGTCCAACTGTACAAGAATAGTGGGGTAGTGTAGTCCAAAGCGACTCTCTTTGGACTCAGGTCGAATCATATGCCGGAGCATCCAGAATTGCCAATGTCGTCCAGTGATATAGATGCAAATATATTTACTCCTATCAATGTGATAGGATTCTGCCTCATCGTACCTTGTACAGGAGGTGCAAATGTACAAGATTTGTGCGGTAGCACTTGTCCAAAGCGACTCTCTTTGGATTCAGGTCGAATCATATGCCGGAGCATCCTGAATTGCCAATGACGTCCAAAGATATAGATGCAAATATCTTCACTCCAATCAATTTGACAGTATTCTGTCTCATCCCACCCTGTTCCGGAGGTTCAAATGTAATAGGTTTGTGCGGAAGCACTTGTCCAAAGCGATCCTCTTTGGCCTCCGGTCGAATCATATGCCGGAGCATCCAGAATTGCCAATGACGTCCAATGATATAGATGCAAATATCTTCACTCCTATCAATTTGACAGGATTCTGCCTCATCGTATCTTGTCCTGGAGGTTGAAATGTACCAGATTTGTGCGTTAGCACTTCACAAAAGCGAATCACTTTGGACTCAGGTCGATTCATATACCGAAGCATCCAGAATTGCCATGTCGTCCAATGATACAGATGCAAATATCATCAACCCTATCAATGTGATAGGATTCTACCTCATCATACCTTGTACAGGAGGTCCAAATGTACAAGATTTGTGTGGAAGCACTTGACAAAAGCGAATCTCTTTGGACTCAGGTCGATCCAAAAGCCGAAGCATCAAGAATTGCCAATGTCCTGCAATGGTATAGATGCAAAAATCTTCACTCCTATCAATTTGACAGGATCCTGCCTCATCTTATCTTATCTAGGAGGTTCAAATGTACAAGATTTGTGCAGTGGCACTTGATAAAAGCGACTCTCTTTGGACTCAGGTCGAATCATAAGCCAGAGCATCCAGAATTGCCAATGTCGTCCAATGATATAGATGCAAATATCTTTTCTCCTATCAATTTGACAGGATTCTGCCTCTATCATATCTTGTCCAGGGGGTCAAGATGTACAAGACTTGTGCGGTAGCATGTGTCCAAAGCGACTCTCTTTGGACTCAGGTCGAATCATAAGCCAGAGCGTCCAGAATTGCCAATGTCGTCCAATGATATAGATGCAAATATCTTCACTCCTTACAATTTGACAGGGTTCTGCCTCATCGTATCTTGTCAAGGAGGTTCAAATGTACAAGATTTGTGCCGAAGCACTTGTCCAGGCTGACTCTATTTGGATTCAGGTCTAATTATAAGACGGATCCCCAGGATTGCCAATGTCGTCCAATGATATTGGTGAAAATATCTTCACTCCTATCAACGTGATAGGATTCTGCCTCGTCATACCTTGTCCAGGAGGTTCAAATGTACAAGATATGTGCGGTAGCACTCGACAAATGCAAATCTCTTTGGACTCAGATCGATTCATATGTCGTAGCATTCAGAATTGCCAATGTCGTCCAATGATATAGATGCTATTATCTGGCCTCCAATGAATTTGCCAGGATTCTGCCTCATCATACTTGTTCCAGGGGTGCAAATGTACAAGGTTTGTGCTGTAGCACTTGTCCGAAGCGAATCTCTTTGGACTCAGGTCGATCCATAAGCCGAAGCATCCAGAATTGCCAATGTCGTCCAATGATATAGATGCTAATATCATCACTCCTATGAATGTGATAGGATTCTGCCTCATCATACCTTGTACAGGAGGTCCAAATGTACAAGACTTGTTGCGGTAGCACTTGTCCGAAGCGACTCTCTTTGGACTCAGGTCGAATCATAAGCCAGAGCATCCAGAATTGCCAATGTCGTCGAATGATATAGATGCAAATATCTTTACTCCTATCAATGTGATAGGATTCTGTCTCATCATACCCTGTTCCGGATGTTCAAATGTACAAGGTTTGGGCGGTAGCACTTGTCCAAAGCGACACTCCTTGGACTCACGTCGAATCATAAACCGGAGCATCCAGCATTGCCATGGCGTCCAATGATATAGATGCAAATATCTTTTCTCCTATCAATTTGACAGGATTCTGCCTCATCATACCTTGTACAGGAGGTCCAAATGTACAAGATTTGTTCGGTAGCACTTGTCCAAAGCGACTCTCTTTGGACTCAGGTCGAATCATAAGCCGGGGCATCCAGAATTGCCAATGTAGCCCAATGATATAGATGCAAACGCCTTTACTCCTATCAATTTGACAGTATTCTGCCTGATCGTGTCTTGCCCAGGAGGATCAAGTGTACAAGATATGTGCGGTAGCACTAGACAAAAGCGAAACTCTTTGGTCTCAAGTCGATACATATGCCGAAGCTTCCAGGATTGCATGTCGTCCCATGATACAGATGCAAATATCATCACTCCTATGAATGTGATAGGATTCTGCCTCAACGTGTCTTGCCCAGGAGGATCAAGTGTACAAGATTTGTGCGGTAGCACCAGACAAAAGCGAAACTCTTTGGACTCAGGTCGATCCATAAGCCGAACCATCAAAAATTGCCAATGTCGTGCAATGATATAGATGCAAATATCTTCACTGCTATCAATTTGACAGGATTCTGCCTCATCGTATCTTAACCAGGGGGTCCAAATGTACAAGATTTGTGCGGTAGCATGTGTCCAAAGCGACTCTCTTTGTACTCAGGTCGAATCATAAGCCAGAGCGTCCAGAATTGCCAATGTCGTCCAATGATATAGATGCAAATATCTTTTCTCCTATCAATTTGACAGGATTGTGCCTCTATCATATCTTGTCCAGGGGGTCAAAATGTACAAGACGTGTGTGGTAGCACTTGACAAAAGTCAATCTCTTTGACTCAGGTCGAATCATAAGCCGATCATCCAGAATTGCCAATGTCGTCCAATGATATAGATGCAAATTTCTTTACTCCTATCAATGTGATAGGATTCTGCCTCATCATACTTTGTTCCGAAGGTTCAAATGTACAAGATTTGTGCGGTAGCCCTTGTCCAAAGCGACTCTCTTTGGACTCAGGTCTAATCATAAGACGGGGCATCCAGAATTGCCAATGTCGTCCAATGATACAGATGCAAATATCTTCACTCCTATCAATTCGACAGGATTCTGGCTCATCGTGTCTTGTCCAGGAGGATCAAGTGTACAAGATTTGTGCGGTAGCACTAGACGAAAGCGAAACTCTTTGGACTCAGGTCGATCCATAAGCAGAACCATCCAGAATTGCCAATGTCGTGCAATGATATAGATGCAAATATCTTTACTGCTATAAATTTGACAGGATTCTGCCTCATCATACCTTGTTCCGGAGGTTCAAATGTACAAGATTTGTGCGGTAGCCCTTGTCCAAAGCGACCCTCTTTCGACTCAGGTCTAATCATAAGCCGGGGCATTCAGAATTGCCAATGTCGTCCAATGATATAGATGCAAATATCTTTACTGCTATCAATTTGACAGGATTCTGCCTCATCATACCTTGTCCAGTAGGTCAAAATGTACAAGTTTTGTGCGGTAGCCCTTGTCCAAAGCGACTCTCTTTGGACTCAGGTCGAATCATATGCCGGGGCATCCAGAATTGCCAATGTCGTCCAATGATATAGATGCAAATATCTTTACTGCTATCAATTTGACAGGATCCTGGCTCATCGTGTCTTGTCCAGGAGGATCAAGTGTACAAGATTTGTGCGGTAGCCCTTGTCCAAAGCGACTCTCTTTGGACTCAGGTCGAATCATAAGCCGAAGCATCCAGAAATGCCAATGTCGTCCAATGATATAGATGCAAATATCCTGACTCCTATCAATTTGGCAGGATTCTGCCTAATCGTATCTAATCCAGGAAGATCAAATGTACAATATTTGTGTGGTAGCACTTGTCCAGGCCGACTCTCTTTTGATTCAGGTCTAATTGTATGACGGATCCCCAGGATTGCCAATATCGTCCAATGATATTGGTGCAAATATCTTCACTCCCATCAATTTTTACAGAATTCTGCCTCATCGCATCTTGTCCAGGGGGTCCAAATGTACAAGATTTGTGCGGCAGCACGTTTCCAAAGCGACTCTCTTTGGCCTCCGGTCGATTCATATGCCGTAGCATCCAGAATTGCCATTGCCGTCCAATGATATAGATGCAAATATCTTCACTCCTATCAATTTGCCAGGATTCTGCCTCATCGTATCTTGTCCAGGGGGTCCAAATGTATACGATTGGTTGCGGTACCACTTGTCCAAAGCGACATTCTTTGGACTTATGTCGTACCATAAGCTGGACCATCCAGAATTGCCGATGTTGACCAATGATATAGATGCAAATATCTTTACTCCTATTAATTTGACAGGATTCTGCCTCATCATACCTTGTTCCGGGGGTACAAATGTACAAGATTTGCGCGGTAGCACTTGTCCAAAGCCACTCTCCTTGGACTCAGGTCGAATCATATACCGGTGCATCCAGCATTGCCAATATCGTCCAATAATATAGATGCAACCATCTTCACTCCTATCAATTTGACAGCATTCTGTCTCATCATACCCTGTTCCGGATGATCAAATGTACAAGGTTTGGGCGGTGGCACTTGTCCAAAGCGACTCTCCTTGGACTCAGGTCGAATCATAAGACGGGGCATCCAGAATTGCCAATGTCGTCCAATGATATAGATGCAAATATCTTTACTGCTATCAATGTGATAGGATTCTGCCTCATCATACTTTGTTCCGGAGGTTCAAATGTACAAGATTTGTGCGGTAGCCCTTGTCCAAAGCGACTCTCTTTGGACTCAGGTCTAATCATATGCCCGAGCATCCAGAATTGCCAATGTCGTCCAATGATATAGATGCAAATATCTTTACTGCTATCAATGTGATAGGATTCTGCCTCATCATACCTTGTCCAGGAGATACAAATGTACAAGATTTGTGCGGCAGCACATGTCCAAAGCGACTCTCTTTGGCCTCCGGTCGAATCATAAGCCGGAGCATCCAAAATTGCCAATGTCGTCCAATGATAGATGCAAATATCTTCACTCCTATCAATTTGACAGGATTCTGCCTCATCGTATCTTGTCCAGGGGGTCCGAATGTACCAGATATGTGCGGTAGCACTTGACAAAAGCGAATCTCTTTGGACTCAGGTCGAATAATAAGCCGAGCATCCAGAATTGCCAATGTCGTCCAATTATATAGTTGCAAATATCTTCACTGCTATCAATTTGACAGGATTCTGCCTCATCGTATCTTGTCCAGGAGGTCCAAATGTACAAGATTTGTGCGGTAGCACTTGTCCAAAGCGACTCTCTTTGGCCTCCGGTCGAATCATAAGCCGCAGCATCTAAAATTGCCAATATCGTCCAATGATATTGATGCAAATATCTTCACTCCTATCAATTTGACAGGATTCTGCCTCATCGTATCTTGTCCAGGGGGTGCGAATGTACCAGATTTGTGCGGTAGGACTTGACAAAAGCGAATCTCTTTGGACTCAGGTCGAATCATAAGGCGAGCATCCAGAATTGCCAATGTCGGCCAATTATATAGATACAAATATCTTTCTCCTATCAATGTGATAGGATTCTGCCTCATCATACCTTGTCCAGGAGGTCAAAATGTACAAGATTTGTGCAGCAGCACTTGTCCAAAGCGACTCTCTTTGGCCTCCGGTCGAATCATATGCCGCAGCATCCAGAATTGCCAATGTCGTCCAAAGATATAAATGCAAATATCTTCACTCCTATCAATTTGACAGGATTCTGCCTCATCATATCTTGTCCAGGGGGTCCGAATGTACCAGATTTGTGCGGTAGCTCTTGACAAAAGCGAATCTCTTTGGACTAAGGTCGTATCATATGCCGAGCATCCAGAATTGCCAATGCCGTCCAATTATATAGATGCAAATATCTTTAAACCTATCAATGTGATAGGATTCTGCCTCATCATATCTTGTCCAGGAGGTTCAACTGTACATGATTAATGGGGTAGAACTTGACAAAAGCAAATCTCTTTGGACTCAGGTCGAATCATAAGCCGGAGCATCCAGAATTGCCAATGTGGTCTACTGATACAGATGCAAGTATCTTTACTCCTATGAATTGTACAGGATTCTGCCACATCGAATCTTGTCCAGGGAGTCCAAATGTACAAGATTTGTGCGGCAGCACTTGTCCAAAGCGATTCTCTTTGGACCTAGGTCGAATCATAAGCCGGAGCATCCAAAATTGCCAATGTCGTCCAATGATATAGATGGAAATATCTTCACTGCTATCAATTTGACAGGATTCTGCCTCATCGTATCTTGTCCATGAGGTCCAAATGTGCAAGATTTGTGCAGTAGCACTTGTCCAAAGCGACTCTCTTTGGCCTCCGATCGAATCATAAGCCGGAGCATCTAAAATTGCCAATGTCGTCCAATGATATTGATTCAAATATCTTCACTCCTATCAATTTGACAGGATTCTGCCTCATCGTATCTTGTCCAGGAGGTCCAAATATACAAGATTTGAGTGGTAGCACTAGTCCAAAGCGACTCTCTTTCGCCTCCGGTCGAATCATAAGCCGGAGCATCTAAAATTGCCAATGTCGTCCAATGATATAGATGCAAATATCTTCACTCCTATCAATTTGACAGGATTCTGCCTCATCGTATCTTGTCCAGGAGGTCCAAATGTACAAGATTTGTGCGGCAGCACTTTTACAAAGCGACTCTCTTTGGCCTCCGGTCGAATCATAAGCCGGAGCATCTAAAATTGCCAATGTCGTCCAATGATATAGATGCAAATATCTTCACTCCTATCAATTTGACAGGATTCTGCCTTATCGTATCTTGTCCAGGAGGTCAAAATGTACAAGATTTGTGCGGTAGGACTTGTCCAAAGCGACTCACTTTGGTCTCCGGTCGAATCATATGCCGCAGCATCCAGAATTGCCAATGTCGTCCAAAGATATAAATGCAAATATCTTCACACCTATCAATTTGAAAGGATTCTGCCTCATCATATCTTGTCCAGGAGGTTCAAATGTACAAGATTTCTGGGGTAGAACTTGACAAAAGTGAATCTCTATGGACTCAGGTCGATCCATAAGCCGAAGTATCCAGAATAGCCAATGTCGTCCAAAGATATAAATGCAAATATCTTCACTCCTATCAATTTGACAGGATTCTGCCTCATCGTATCTTGTCCAGGAGGTCCAAATGTACAAGATTTGTGCGGTAGCACTTGTCCAAAGCGACTCTCTTTGGACTCATGTCGAATCAGATGCCCGAGCATCCAGAATTGCCAATGTCGTCCAATGATATAGATGCAAATATCTTGACTCCTATCAATGTGATAGGATTCTGCCTCATCATACCTTGTCCAGGAAGTGCCAATTTACAAGATTTGCGCGGTAGCACTTGACAAAAGCGAATCTCTTTGGACTCAGGTCGATCCATAAGCCGAAGCATCCAGAATTGCCAATGACGTCCAATTATATAGATGCAAATATCTTTACTCCTATCAATGTGATAGGATTCTGCCTCATCATACCTTGTCCAGAAGATACAAATGTACAAGATTTGTGCGGCAGCACTTGTCCAAAGCGACTCTCTTTGGCCTCCGGCCGAATCATAAGCCGGAGCATCCAAAATTGCCAATGTCGTCCAATGATATAGATGCAAATATCTTCACTCCTATCAATTTGACAGGATTCTGCCTCATCGTATCTTGTCCAGGGGGTGCGAATGTACCAGATTTGTGCGGTAGCACTTGACAAAAGCGAATCTCTTTGGACTCAGGTCGAATCATAAGCCGAGCATCCAGAATTGCCAATGTCGTCCAATGATATAGATGCAAACATCGTCACTCCTATCAATTTGACAGGATTCTGTCTCATCATATCCTGTTCCGCATGTTCAAATGTACTAGATTTGTGCGGTAGCCCTTGTCCGAAGCGAATCTCTTTGGACTCAGGTCGATCCATTAGCCGAAGCATCCAGAATTGCCAATGTCGTCCAATGATATAGATGCTAATATCATCACTCCTATGAATGTGATAGGATTCTGCCTCATCATACCTTGTACAGGAGGTCCAAATGTACAAGACTTGTTGCGGTAGCACTTGTCCGAAGCGACTCTCTTTGGACTCAGGTCGAATCATAAGCCAGAGCATCCAGAATTGCCAATGTCGTCGAATGATATAGATGCAAATATCTTTACTCCTATCAATGTGATAGGATTCTGTCTCATCATACCCTGTTCCGGATGTTCAAATGTACAAGGTTTGGGCGGTAGCACTTGTCCAAAGCGACACTCCTTGGACTCACGTCGAATCATAAACCGGAGCATCCAGCATTGCCATGGCGTCTAATGATATAGATGCAAATATCTTTTCTCCTATCAATTTGACAGGATTCTGCCTCATCACACCTTGTACAGGAGGTCCAAATGTACAAGATTTGTTCGGTAGCACTTGTCCAAAGCGACTCTCTTTGGACTCAGGTCGAATCATAAGCCGGGGCATCCAGAATTGCCAATGTCGTTCAATGATATAGAATCAAATATCTTTTCTGCTATCAATTTGACAGTATTCTGCCTCATCGTGTCTTGCCCAGGAGGATCAAGTGTACAAGATTTGTGCGGTAGCACTAGACAAAAGCGAAATTCTTTGAACTCAGGTCGAATCATATGCCGAGCATCCAGAATTGCCAAAGTCGTCCAGTGATATAGATGCAAATATATTTACTCCTATCAACGTGATAGGATTCTGCCTCATCGTACCTTGTACAGGAGGTTCAAATGTACAAGATTTGTGCGGTAGCCCTTGTGCAAAGCGACTCTCTTTGGACTCAGGTCGAATCATAAACCGGAGCATCCAGTATTGCCAATGTAGTCCAATGATATAGATGCAAATATCTTTACTCCTATCAATTTGATAGGATTCTGCCTCATCATACCTTGTTCCGGAGGTTCAAATGTATTAGGTTTCTGCGGAAGCACTTGTCCAAAGCGATCCTCTTTGGCCTCCGGTCGAATCATATGCCGGAGCATCCAGAATTGCCAATGACGTCCAACGATATAGATGCAAATATCTTCACTCCTATCAATTTTACAGCATTCTGCCTCATCGTATCTTGTCCTGGAGGTTGAAATGTACAAGATTTGTGCGGAAGCCCTTGTCCAAAGCGACTCGCTTTGGACTCAGGTCGAATCATAAGCCGGAGCATCCAGCATTGCCAATGTAGTCCAATGATATAGATGTAAATATCTTTACTTCTATCAATGTGATAGTATTCTGCCTCATCATACCTTGTTCCGGAGGTTCAAATGTACAAGATTTGTGCGGTAGCCCTTGTCCAATGCGAAACTCTTTGGACTCAGATCGATCCATAAGCCGTAGTATCCAGAATTGCCAATGTCGTTCAGTGATATAGACGCAAATATATTTACTCCTATCAATGTGATAGGATTCTGCCTCATCGTACCTTGTACAGGAGGTGCAAATGTACAAGATTTGTGCGGAAGCCCTTGTCCAAAGCGACTCTCTTTGGACTCAGGACGAATCATATGCCTGAGCATCTAGAATTGCCAATGTCGTCTAGTGATATAGATGCAAATATCTTCACTCCTATCGATGTGAAAGGATTCTGCCACATCATACCTTGGCCAGGAGGGCCAAATGTACAAGGTTTGTGCGGTAGCACTTGTCCACAGCGACTCTCTTTGGATTCAGGACGAATCATATGCCGGAGCATCCAGAATTGCCAATGTCGTCGAATGATATAGATGCAAATATCTTTACTCCTATCAATTTGACAGGATCCTGCCTCATCTTATCTTATCTAGGAGGTTGAAATGTACAAGATTTGTGCGGTAGCACTTGACAAAAGCGAATCTCTTTGGCCTCCGGTCGAATCATATGCCGGAGCATCCAGAATTGCCAATGTTGTCCAATGATGTAGATGCAAATATATTTACTCTTACCAATATGACAGGATTCTGCCTCATCATACCTTTTCCAGGAGGTCCAAATGCACAAGTTTTGGGCGGCAGCATTTGCCCAAACCGACTCTCTTTGTATTCAGGTCGAATCATAAGCCGGATCATCCAGAATTGCCAATGTCGTCCAATGATATAGATGCAAATATCTTCACTCCTATCAATTTGACAGGATCCTGCCTCATCGTATCTTATCTAGGAGGTCCAAATGCACAAGTTTTGGGTGGCAGCATTTGCCCAAACCGACTCTCTTTTGATTCAGGTCGAATCATAAGCCGAACTTCCAGAATTGCCAATGTCGTCCAATGATATAAATGCAAATATCTTTCCCCTATTAATGTGATAGGATTCTGCCTCGTCATACCTTGTTCCGGAGGTTCAAATGTACAAGATTTGTGCGGTAGCCCTTGTCCAAAGCGACTCTCTTTGGACTCAGGTCGAATCATATGCCTGAGCATCCAGAATTGCCAATGTCGTCTAGTGATATAGATGCAAATATCTTCACTCCTATCGATGTGAAAGGATTCTGTCTCATCCCACCCTGTTCCGGAGGTTCAAATGTATTAGGTTTGTGCGGAAGCACTTGTCCAAAGCGATCCTCTTTGGCCTCCGGTCGAATCATATGCCGGAGCATCCAGAATTGCCAATGACGTCCAACAAGAACAACTTACCTTTACTCAGCTTATTGGGAGCAATTGAAGAAACAGTCCACATTATGCAACCTGAAACAAAAACAGAAATTAGAAATGAAACAATTGCCAAATTACAATCATATAAAAGACAAAACAATCAATCAAATACCAATAGACAATTTCATAAAGACTTAATAAACACTAGAAAGTTCCTCAAAGACAACCCTCAATTGCTCATAATGAAGGCTGACAAAGGTAATGTTACAGTTGCTGTGGAAAAAGAAAAATATCTTACTGACATCCGCAATATGCTAAGTGACAGTGACACGTACAAAGTAATCCAACACGAATATACCTCTACCATCGAAAAGGAGAATAATAGCCGCATCACACGTTGGGCTCGCAATAAATGGATTTCTGAGAACGTAGCGTACTCACTTAAAACGCACTGGAGTAACACTGCTCGCGCTTACGGTTTACCAAAAATCCACAAACCAGAATTAGCATGGCGAATAATATTTTCCACAGTAAATGGCCCTACCTACAACCTCGCTTCGTTTCTGAGCAAGAAACTAAACGAAATTGTAGGAAAGACTAGGTATCATGTAAAAGACAGTTGGAGCCTAGTTAAAGAGATACCTGAATTCACCATCCCTGCAGATTATGTGTTGATTTCATTGGATGTCACAGCACTGTTCACTAACGTCCCCATAGACCTCGCTCTTAACGTCATTGGCAACAGATGGGAACAACTAAAAACACCTTCTCTAAAAATTCCCAAATCAGAATTTTTAAAAGCCACCAAAGACTGTTTAGAGAATAATATTTTCTTGTTCGATAATAGAATTTATAAACAGACCTTTGGCTGTGCTATGGGTTCTCCGCTATCTCCAGCTGTGGCGAACCTCGTAATGGAAGAATTAGAACAAAATGTTATACCCACGCTGAGTTTTGAATTGCCTTTCTATAAGCGATACGTAGATGACATAGTGACAGCAGTACCTATAAACAAAATAGACGAAATTGTAGACAAATTCAATAGCTTCCATACACGTCTCAAATTTACTTTTGAAAAAGAAGTTAATGGTAGGATCAATTTTCTTGATATGACTCTAATCCGACATAATAGCGGCCTTATAACTGATTGGTATCACAAAGACACTTGGTCGGGACGGTATATAAACTTCAATTCCGCACACCCAATCTCACATAAAGTAGGACTTACCATCGGGTTAATAGACCGTGCTTTACACCTATCTAACATCTGTTTCCGAGAAAAGAATTTAGACCTAATACGTAAAACGCTTAAAGAAAATAAGTATCCCATTTCCTTTATTAATAAAATGATCAAACAACGTACTTTCCACTACTACCATCCGGTGGAATCTGAAATAAGAAAAGGACTTAGAGAGATTTCAAGAGGGCCTATAACTAGATTAAACACCGTAGTATTACCTTACGTACCGTTTGTATCAGACCACCTTAAGCGTTTACTCAGGAAACATAAAAGACACACAATTTACTCTGTGAGAAATAACCTCGGCTCCTTATTTCCACCTATTAAGGATCCCATACCTAAGGACAAGCACACCGGAATTGTATACCGTATCCCCTGTGCCGGTTGTGACGCCTGTTATATTGGCCAAACCGGTCGAAACTCCAAAATCCGAACCTATGAACACAAGAGAAACATTAACTTGCCTGAAACACAACACACAGCACTGACAAAACATAGAATAGAAAATGACCATCTGTTTGACTACGATAATCTTGAAATTCTACATAAGGAAAGAATCTACCACAGAAGGTTACACCTTGAAACCTTTGAAATTATTAAGCATGACAAATGTGTAAACTTAAGGTACGAAAAACCTGATATTACGGACATTTACCAACATTTGCTCCGTAATTGGTAATACACCGTTAAACGCTACGACGTTCATCTGTCACAAGTCAACTTAATAATTCATTCCTTCTGTGTAACTGTCATAAGAAAACAAGATGAATTGTATTCACTTTGCCAAAATAGATGTACGTGGCCCTGACATGACAACGACACCCGTCACTCAGGTGAGCTACATATGACAGAACACATAACCTCTCCTGTCACTATCATTTTCTACTCGGGCCCTGGACGACGCCATGATACGACGTTGCCCAGGTGAGCTCTGGTCAGTTGCGCGGCAAATTCAAATGTGTTCTTTCCTCCTTAGTTTAACCCGTTCCTTGTTTTCCCCCCACCCTTTAAATCCTTCCCCACATTTGCGGCAATTCAAACAGCTACATATGTGCCTCAGTACACCCATCCTCTTGTCCTTCAACACGCAGTATATCCCACTAAAACATAACAAATCTCCGCCTCCTTCATAACTCCTTTAACCTCGAGTGAAACCACATGTGAGTAATGTGCTCTGATTTTAATTGCTTTCATTGTAAACGTTTAAATGTGAATTTACTTCTAATTTATCTCTATTGGACGAATGTCTATTAAATACAATTTTCCTTCTTCTTTCTCTCTATTTATTGCAGTTAACATATTTCATGCTAAACTTACATTAAACAAACTCTTATAAAGTAGCTTAATAAATAACATTTAATTATCACATTATATTTTCTCGCTTCTCTTATTTATACAGTTCAACAGTCCCTGAGGAGGGCCAGGAAAACCGGCCGAAACGTTGGACAACTATATTCTATTTATTGACCGATATAACACGCCAAATAATTAATTAGGAACATCATCGTTAAAACCGGTCAGGTAAACTATAATGAACACCAATGACGTCCAACGATATAGATGCAAATTTCTTCACTCCTATCAATTTTACAGCATTCTGCCTCATCGTATCTTGTCCTGGAGGTTGAAATGTACAAGATTTGTGCGGAAGCCCTTGTCCAAAGCGACTCTCTTTGGACTCAGGTCGAATCATAAGCCGGAGCATCCAGAATTGTCAAAGTCGTCCAATGGTATAGATGCAAATATCTTCACTCCTATCATTGGGACAGGATTCTGCCTCATCATACCTTTTCCAGGAGTTCCAAATGCACAAGCTTTGGGCCGCAGAATTTGTCCAAACCGACTCTCTTTGGACTCAGGTCGTTACATATGCCGAAGTAACAAAAATTGCCGATCTTACCCGAATGATTTAGATGCAAATATCATAACTCCTATCAATGTTCCAGGATTCTGCCTCACCGTATCTTGTCCACGAGGTCCAACTGTACAAGATTAGTGGGGTAGTGTAGTCCAAAGCGACTCTCTTTGGACTCAGGTCGAATCATAGGCCTGAACATCCAGCATTGCCAATGTCGTCCAAAGATATAGATGCAAATACCTTCACTCCTATCACTTCGACAGGATTCTGGCTCATCGTGTCTTGTCCAGGAGGATCAAGTGTACAAGATTTGTGCGGTAGCACTAGACAAACGCGAAACTCTTTGGACTCAGGTCGATCCATAAGCCGAACCATCCAGAATTGCCAATGTCGTGCAATGATATAGATGCAAATATCTTTACTCCTATCAATTTGACAGGATCCTGCCTCATCTTATCTTATCTAGGAGGTTGAAATGTACAAGATTTGTGCGTTAGCACTTGACAAAAGCGAATCTCTTTGGCCTCCGGTCGAATCATATGCCGGAGCATCCAGAATTGCCAATGTTGTCCAATGATGTAGATGCAAATATATTTACTCTTATCAATATGACAGGATTCTGCCTCATCGTATCTTGTCCTGGAGGTTGAAATGTACAAGATTTGTGCGGAAGCCCTTGTCCAAAGCGACTCTCTTTGGACTCAGGTCGAATCATAAGCCGGAGCATCCAGAATTGCCAATGTCGTCCAATGATATGGATGCAAACATCTTCACTACTTTCAATTTGACAGGATTCTGTCTCATCATACCCTGTTCCGGATGTTCAAATGTACAAGGTTTGGGCGGTAGCACTTGTCCAAAGCGACTCTCCTTGGACTCAGGTCGAATCATAAGACGGGGCATCCAGAATTGCCAATGTCGTCCAATGATAGAGATGCAAATATCATCACTCCTATGAATGTGATAGGATTCTGCCTCATCATATCTTGTACAGGAGGTCAAAATGTACAAGATTTGTGCGTTAGCACTTCACAAAAGCGAATCTCTTTTGACTCAGGTCGAATCATAAGCCTGAGCATCCAGAATTGCCAATGTCTTCCAATGATATACATGCAAATATCTTTACTGCTATCAATTTGACAAGATTCTGCCTCATCGTATCTTGTCCAGGGGGTCCAAATGTACAAGATTTGTGCGGTAGCCCTTGTCCAAAGCGACTCTCTTTGGACTCAGGTCGAATCATAAGCCTGAGCATCCAGAATTGCCAATGCCGTCTAATGATATAGATGCAAATATCTGCACTCCTATCAATGTGACAGGATTTTTCCTCATCATACATTTTCCAGGAGGTCCAAATGCACATGTTTTGGGCGGCAGCATTTGCCCAAACCGAATCTCTTTGGACTCAGGTCGAATCATATGCCGATCATCCAGAATTGCCAATGTCGTCCAATGATATAGAATCAAATATCTTTACTTCTATCAATTTGACAGGATTCTGCCTCATCATATCTTGTCGGGGGGGTCCAAATGTACAAGACTTGTGCGATAGCACTTGACAAAAGTCAATCTCTTTGACTCAGGTCGAATCATATGCCGATCATCCAGAATTGCCTATGTCGTCCAATGATATAGATGCAAATATCTTTACTGCTATCAATTTGACAGGATTCTGCCTCATCGTATCTTGTCCAGGGGGTCCAAATGTACAAGATTTGTGCGGTAGCACGTGTCCAAAGCGACTTTCTTGCGCCCCCGCTCGAATCATATGCCGGAGCATCCAGAATTGGCAATGTCGTCCAGTGATATAGATGCAAATATCTTTGCTCCTATCAATGTGATAGGATTCTGCCTCATCATACCTTGTACAGGAGGTCCAAATGTACAAGAGTTGTGCGGTAGCACTTGTCCAAAGCGAAACTCTTTGGACTCAGGTCGATCCATATGCCGAAGCATCAAGAATTGCCAATGTCGTGCAATGGTATAGATGCAAATATCTTTACTCCTATCAATGTGATAAGATTCTGCCTCATCATACCTTGTACAGGAGGTCCAAATGTACAAGATTTGTGCGGTAGCACTTGTCCAAAGCGACTCTCTTTGGACTCAGGTCGAATCATATGCCGATCATCCAGAATTGCCAATGTCGTCCAATGATATAGATGCAAATATCTTTACTCCTACCAATTTGACAGGATTCTGCCTCATCATACCTTGTACAGGAGGTCCAAATGTACAAGATTTGTTCGGTAGCACTTGTCCAAAGCGACTCTCTTTGGACTCAGGTCGAATCATAAGCCGGGGCATCCAGAATTGCCAATGTCGTTCAATGATATAGAATCAAATATCTTTTCTGCTATCAATTTGACAGTATTCTGCCTCATCGTGTCTTGCCCAGGAGGATCAAGTGTACAAGATTTGTGCGGTAGCACTAGACAAAAGCGAAATTCTTTGAACTCAGGTCGAATCATATGCCGAGCATCCAGAATTGCCAAAGTCGTCCAGTGATATAGATGCAAATATATTTACTCCTATCAACGTGATAGGATTCTGCCTCATCGTACCTTGTACAGGAGGTTCAAATGTACAAGATTTGTGCGGTAGCCCTTGTGCAAAGCGACTCTCTTTGGACTCAGGTCGAATCATAAACCGGAGCATCCAGTATTGCCAATGTAGTCCAATGATATAGATGCAAATATCTTTACTCCTATCAATTTGATAGGATTCTGCCTCATCATACCTTGTTCCGGAGGTTCAAATGTATTAGGTTTCTGCGGAAGCACTTGTCCAAAGCGATCCTCTTTGGCCTCCGGTCGAATCATATGCCGGAGCATCCAGAATTGCCAATGACGTCCAACGATATAGATGCAAATATCTTCACTCCTATCAATTTTACAGCATTCTGCCTCATCGTATCTTGTCCTGGAGGTTGAAATGTACAAGATTTGTGCGGAAGCCCTTGTCCAAAGCGACTCGCTTTGGACTCAGGTCGAATCATAAGCCGGAGCATCCAGCATTGCCAATGTAGTCCAATGATATAGATGTAAATATCTTTACTTCTATCAATGTGATAGTATTCTGCCTCATCATACCTTGTTCCGGAGGTTCAAATGTACAAGATTTGTGCGGTAGCCCTTGTCCAATGCGAAACTCTTTGGACTCAGATCGATCCATAAGCCGTAGTATCCAGAATTGCCAATGTCGTTCAGTGATATAGATGCAAATATCTTCACTCCTATCGATGTGAAAGGATTCTGCCACATCATACCTTGGCCAGGAGGGCCAAATGTACAAGGTTTGTGCGGTAGCACTTGTCCACAGCGACTCTCTTTGGATTCAGGACGAATCATATGCCGGAGCATCCAGAATTGCCAATGTCGTGCAATGATATAGATGCAAATATCTTTACTCCTATCAATTTGACAGGATCCTGCCTCATCTTATCTTATCTAGGAGGTTGAAATGTACAAGATTTGTGCGGTAGCACTTGACAAAAGCGAATCTCTTTGGCCTCCGGTCGAATCATATGCCGGAGCATCCAGAATTGCCAATGTTGTCCAATGATGTAGATGCAAATATATTTACTCTTACCAATATGACAGGATTCTGCCTCATCATACCTTTTCCAGGAGGTCCAAATGCACAAGTTTTGGGCGGCAGCATTTGCCCAAACCGACTCTCTTTGTATTCAGGTCGAATCATAAGCCGGATCATCCAGAATTGCCAATGTCGTCCAATGATATAGATGCAAATATCTTCACTCCTATCAATTTGACAGGATCCTGCCTCATCGTATCTTATCTAGGAGGTCCAAATGCACAAGTTTTGGGTGGCAGCATTTGCCCAAACCGACTCTCTTTTGATTCAGGTCGAATCATAAGCCGAACTTCCAGAATTGCCAATGTCGTCCAATGATATAAATGCAAATATCTTTCCCCTATTAATGTGATAGGATTCTGCCTCGTCATACCTTGTTCCGGAGGTTCAAATGTACAAGATTTGTGCGGTAGCCCTTGTCCAAAGCGACTCTCTTTGGACTCAGGTCGAATCATATGCCTGAGCATCCAGAATTGCCAATGTCGTCTAGTGATATAGATGCAAATATCTTCACTCCTATCGATGTGAAAGGATTCTGTCTCATCCCACCCTGTTCCGGAGGTTCAAATGTATTAGGTTTGTGCGGAAGCACTTGTCCAAAGCGATCCTCTTTGGCCTCCGGTCGAATCATATGCCGGAGCATCCAGAATTGCCAATGACGTCCAACAAGAACAACTTACCTTTACTCAGCTTATTGGGAGCAATTGAAGAAACAGTCCACATTATGCAACCTGAAACAAAAACAGAAATTAGAAATGAAACAATTGCCAAATTACAATCATATAAAAGACAAAACAATCAATCAAATACCAATAGACAATTTCATAAAGACTTAATAAACACTAGAAAGTTCCTCAAAGACAACCCTCAATTGCTCATAATGAAGGCTGACAAAGGTAATGTTACAGTTGCTGTGGAAAAAGAAAAATATCTTACTGACATCCGCAATATGCTAAGTGACAGTGACACGTACAAAGTAATCCAACACGAATATACCTCTACCATCGAAAAGGAGAATAATAGCCGCATCACACGTTGGGCTCGCAATAAATGGATTTCTGAGAACGTAGCGTACTCACTTAAAACGCACTGGAGTAACACTGCTCGCGCTTACGGTTTACCAAAAATCCACAAACCAGAATTAGCATGGCGAATAATAGTTTCCACAGTAAATGGCCCTACCTACAACCTCGCTTCGTTTCTGAGCAAGAAACTAAACGAAATTGTAGGAAAGACTAGGTATCATGTAAAAGACAGTTGGAGCCTAGTTAAAGAGATACCTGAATTCACCATCCCTGCAGATTATGTGTTGATTTCATTGGATGTCACAGCACTGTTCACTAACGTCCCCATAGACCTCGCTCTTAACGTCATTGGCAACAGATGGGAACAACTAAAAACACCTTCTCTAAAAATTCCCAAATCAGAATTTTTAAAAGCCACCAAAGACTGTTTAGAGAATAATATTTTCTTGTTCGATAATAGAATTTATAAACAGACCTTTGGCTGTGCTATGGGTTCTCCGCTATCTCCAGCTGTGGCGAACCTCGTAATGGAAGAATTAGAACAAAATGTTATACCCACGCTGAGTTTTGAATTGCCTTTCTATAAGCGATACGTAGATGACATAGTGACAGCAGTACCTATAAACAAAATAGACGAAATTGTAGACAAATTCAATAGCTTCCATACACGTCTCAAATTTACTTTTGAAAAAGAAGTTAATGGTAGGATCAATTTTCTTGATATGACTCTAATCCGACATAATAGCGGCCTTATAACTGATTGGTATCACAAAGACACTTGGTCGGGACGGTATATAAACTTCAATTCCGCACACCCAATCTCACATAAAGTAGGACTTACCATCGGGTTAATAGACCGTGCTTTACACCTATCTAACATCTGTTTCCGAGAAAAGAATTTAGACCTAATACGTAAAACGCTTAAAGAAAATAAGTATCCCATTTCCTTTATTAATAAAATGATCAAACAACGTACTTTCCACTACTACCATCCGGTGGAATCTGAAATAAGAAAAGGACTTAGAGAGATTTCAAGAGGGCCTATAACTAGATTAAACACCGTAGTATTACCTTACGTACCGTTTGTATCAGACCACCTTAAGCGTTTACTCAGGAAACATAAAAGACACACAATTTACTCTGTGAGAAATAACCTCGGCTCCTTATTTCCACCTATTAAGGATCCCATACCTAAGGACAAGCACACCGGAATTGTATACCGTATCCCCTGTGCCGGTTGTGACGCCTGTTATATTGGCCAAACCGGTCGAAACTCCAAAATCCGAACCTATGAACACAAGAGAAACATTAACTTGCCTGAAACACAACACACAGCACTGACAAAACATAGAATAGAAAATGACCATCTGTTTGACTACGATAATCTTGAAATTCTACATAAGGAAAGAATCTACCACAGAAGGTTACACCTTGAAACCTTTGAAATTATTAAGCATGACAAATGTGTAAACTTAAGGTACGAAAAACCTGATATTACGGACATTTCCAACATTTGCTCCGTAATTGGTAATACACCGTTAAACGCTACGACGTTCATCTGTCACAAGTCAACTTAATAATTCATTCCTTCTGTGTAACTGTCATAAGAAAACAAGATGAATTGTATTCACTTTGCCAAAATAGATGTACGTGGCCCTGACATGACAACGACACCCGTCACTCAGGTGAGCTACATATGACAGAACACATAACCTCTCCTGTCACTATCATTTTCTACTCGGGCCCTGGACGACGCCATGATACGACGTTGCCCAGGTGAGCTCTGGTCAGTTGCGCGGCAAATTCAAATGTGTTCTTTCCTCCTTAGTTTAACCCGTTCCTTGTTTTCCCCCCACCCTTTAAATCCTTCCCCACATTTGCGGCAATTCAAACAGCTACATATGTGCCTCAGTACACCCATCCTCTTGTCCTTCAACACGCAGTATATCCCACTAAAACATAACAAATCTCCGCCTCCTTCATAACTCCTTTAACCTCGAGTGAAACCACATGTGAGTAATGTGCTCTGATTTTAATTGCTTTCATTGTAAACGTTTAAATGTGAATTTACTTCTAATTTATCTCTATTGGACGAATGTCTATTAAATACAATTTTCCTTCTTCTTTCTCTCTATTTATTGCAGTTAACATATTTCATGCTAAACTTACATTAAACAAACTCTTATAAAGTAGCTTAATAAATAACATTTAATTATCACATTATATTTTCTCGCTTCTCTTATTTATACAGTTCAACAGTCCCTGAGGAGGGCCAGGAAAACCGGCCGAAACGTTGGACAACTATATTCTATTTATTGACCGATATAACACGCCAAATAATTAATTAGGAACATCATCGTTAAAACCGGTCAGGTAAACTATAATGAACACCAATGACGTCCAACGATATAGATGCAAATTTCTTCACTCCTATCAATTTTACAGCATTCTGCCTCATCGTATCTTGTCCTGGAGGTTGAAATGTACAAGATTTGTGCGGAAGCCCTTGTCCAAAGCGACTCTCTTTGGACTCAGGTCGAATCATAAGCCGGAGCATCCAGAATTGTCAATGTCGTCCAATGGTATAGATGCAAATATCTTCACTCCTATCATTGGGACAGGATTCTGCCTCATCATACCTTTTCCAGGAGTTCCAAATGCACAAGCTTTGGGCCGCAGAATTTGTCCAAACCGACTCTCTTTGGACTCAGGTCGTTACATATGCCGAAGTAACAAAAATTGCCGATCTTACCCGAATGATTTAGATGCAAATATCATAACTCCTATCAATGTTCCAGGATTCTGCCTCACCGTATCTTGTCCACGAGGTCCAACTGTACAAGATTAGTGGGGTAGTGTAGTCCAAAGCGACTCTCTTTGGACTCAGGTCGAATCATAGGCCTGAACATCCAGCATTGCCAATGTCGTCCAAAGATATAGATGCAAATACCTTCACTCCTATCACTTCGACAGGATTCTGGCTCATCGTGTCTTGTCCAGGAGGATCAAGTGTACAAGATTTGTGCGGTAGCACTAGACAAACGCGAAACTCTTTGGACTCAGGTCGATCCATAAGCCGAACCATCCAGAATTGCCAATGTCGTGCAATGATATAGATGCAAATATCTTTACTCCTATCAATTTGACAGGATCCTGCCTCATCTTATCTTATCTAGGAGGTTGAAATGTACAAGATTTGTGCGGTAGCACTTGACAAAAGCGAATCTCTTTGGCCTCCGGTCGAATCATATGCCGGAGCATCCAGAATTGCCAATGTTGTCCAATGATGTAGATGCAAATATATTTACTCTTATCAATATGACAGGATTCTGCCTCATCGTATCTTGTCCTGGAGGTTGAAATGTACAAGATTTGTGCGGAAGCCCTTGTCCAAAGCGACTCTCTTTGGACTCAGGTCGAATCATAAGCCGGAGCATCCAGAATTGCCAATGTCGTCCAATGATATGGATGCAAACATCTTCACTACTTTCAATTTGACAGGATTCTGTCTCATCATACCCTGTTCCGGATGTTCAAATGTACAAGGTTTGGGCGGTAGCACTTGTCCAAAGCGACTCTCCTTGGACTCAGGTCGAATCATAAGACGGGGCATCCAGAATTGCCAATGTCGTCCAATGATAGAGATGCAAATATCATCACTCCTATGAATGTGATAGGATTCTGCCTCATCATATCTTGTACAGGAGGTCAAAATGTACAAGATTTGTGCGTTAGCACTTCACAAAAGCGAATCTCTTTTGACTCAGGTCGAATCATAAGCCTGAGCATCCAGAATTGCCAATGTCTTCCAATGATATACATGCAAATATCTTTACTGCTATCAATTTGACAAGATTCTGCCTCATCGTATCTTGTCCAGGGGGTCCAAATGTACAAGATTTGTGCGGTAGCCCTTGTCCAAAGCGACTCTCTTTGGACTCAGGTCGAATCATAAGCCTGAGCATCCAGAATTGCCAATGCCGTCTAATGATATAGATGCAAATATCTGCACTCCTATCAATGTGACAGGATTTTTCCTCATCATACCTTTTCCAGGAGGTCCAAATGCACATGTTTTGGGCGGCAGCATTTGCCCAAACCGAATCTCTTTGGACTCAGGTCGAATCATATGCCGATCATCCAGAATTGCCAATGTCGTCCAATGATATAGAATCAAATATCTTTACTTCTATCAATTTGACAGGATTCTGCCTCATCATATCTTGTCGGGGGGGTCCAAATGTACAAGACTTGTTCGATAGCACTTGACAAAAGTCAATCTCTTTGACTCAGGTCGAATCATATGCCGATCATCCAGAATTGCCTATGTCGTCCAATGATATAGATGCAAATATCTTTACTGCTATCAATTTGACAGGATTCTGCCTCATCGTATCTTGTCCAGGGGGTCCAAATGTACAAGATTTGTGCGGTAGCACGTGTCCAAAGCGACTTTCTTGCGCCCCCGCTCGAATCATATGCCGGAGCATCCAGAATTGCCAATGTCGTCCAGTGATATAGATGCAAATATCTTTACTCCTATCAATGTGATAGGATTCTGCCTCATCATACCTTGTACAGGAGGTCCAAATGTACAAGAGTTGTGCGGTAGCACTTGTCCAAAGCGAAACTCTTTGGACTCAGGTCGATCCATATGCCGAAGCATCAAGAATTGCCAATGTCGTGCAATGGTATAGATGCAATTATCTTTACTCCTATCAATGTGATAAGATTCTGCCTCATCATACCTTGTACAGGAGGTCCAAATGTACAAGATTTGTGCGGTAGCACTTGTCCAAAGCGACTCTCTTTGGACTCAGGTCGATTCATATGCCGTAGCATCCAGAATTGCCAATGTCGTCCAATGATATAGATGGAAATATCTTTACTCCTATTAATTTGACAGGATTCAGCCTCATCGTGTCTTGTCCAGGAGGATCAAGTGTACAAGATTTGTGCGGTAGCACTAGACAGAAGCGAAACTCTTTGGACTCAGGTCGATCCATATGCCGAAGTACCAAAAATTGCCTTGTCGTCCTATGATATAGATGCAAATATCTTCACTCCTATCAATTTGACAGGGTTCTGCCTCATCGTATCTTGTCCAGGAGGTTCAAATGTACAAGATTTGTGCAGTGGCACTTGATAAAAGCGACTCTCTTTGGACTCAGGTCGAATCATAAGACGGGGCATCCAGAATTGCCAATGTCGTCCAATGATATAGATGCAAATATCATCACTCCTATGAATGTGATAGGATTCTGCCTCATCATACCTTGTACAGGAGGTCCAAATGTACAAGACCTGTTGCGGTAGCACTTGTCCGAAGCGACTCTCTTTGGACTCAGGTCGAATCATAAGCCAGAGCATCCAGAATTGCCAATGTCGTCCAATGATATAGATGCAAATATCTTTACTCCTATTAATTTGATAGGATTCTGCCTCATCGTATCTTGTCCAGGAGGATCAACTGTACAAGATTTGTGCGGTAGCACTAGTCCAGACCGAATCTCTTTGGATTCAGGTCGAATCATAAGCCGGATCCCAGGATTGCCAATGTCGCGCAATGATATAGATGCAAATATCTTTACTCCTATCAATGTGACAGGATTCTGCCTCATCATAACTTTTCCAGGTGGTCCAAATGCACAAGAATTTGGCGGCAGCATTTGTCCAAACCGACTCTCTTTGGACTCAGGTCGATCCATATGCCGAAGTAACAAAAATTGCCTTGTCGTCCTATGATATAGATGCAAATATCTTTTCTCCTATCAATTTGACAGGATTCTGCCTGTATCATATCTTGTCCAGGGGGTCAAAATGTACAAGACTTGTGCGTTAGCACTTGACAAAAATCAATCTCTTTGACTCAGGTCGAATCATAAGCCGGGGCATCAAGAATTGCCAATGTCGTCCAATGATGCAGATGCAAATATCTTTTCTCCTATCAATTTGACAGGATTCTGCCTCATCATACCTTGTCCAGCAGGTCAAAATGTACAAGATTTGTGCGGTAGCCCTTGTCCAAAGCGACTCTCTTTGGACTCAGGTCGAATCATAAGCCGGGGCATCAAGAATTGCCAATGTCGTCCAATGATATAAATGCAAATATCTTCACTCCTATCAATTCGACAGGATTCTGGCTCATCGTGTCTTGTCCAGGAGGATCAAGTGTACAAGATTTGTGCGGTAGCACTAGACAGAAGCGAAACTCTTCGGACTCAGGTCGATCCATAAGCCGAAAAATCCAGAATTGCCAATGTCGTCCAATGATATAGATGCAAATATCTTTACTCCTATTAATTTGACAGGATTCTGCCTCATCATACCTTGTTCCGGGGGTACAAATGTACAAGATTTGCGCGGTAGCACTTGTCCAAAGCCACTCTCCTTGGACTCAGGTCGAATCATATACCGGTGCATCCAGCATTGCCAATATCGTCCAATAATATAGATGCAAACATCTTCACTCCTATCAATTTGACAGCATTCTGTCTCATCATACCCTGTTCCGGATGATCAAATGTACAAGGTTTGGGCGGTGGCACTTGTCCAAAGCGACTCTCCTTGGACTCAGGTCGAATCATAAGACGGGGCATCCAGAATTGCCAATGTCGTCCAATGATATAGATGCAAATATCTTTACTGCTATCAATGTGATAGGATTCTGCCTCATCATACTTTGTTCCGGAGGTTCAAATGTACAAGATTTGTGCGGTAGCCCTTGTCCAAAGCGACTCTCTTTGGACTCAGGTCTAATCATATGCCCGAGCATCCAGAATTGCCAATGTCGTCCAATGATATAGATGCAAATATCTTTACTGCTATCAATGTGATAGGATTCTGCCTCATCATACCTTGTCCAGGAGATACAAATGTACAAGATTTGTGCGGCAGCACATGTCCAAAGCGACTCTCTTTGGCCTCCGGTCGAATCATAAGCCGGAGCATCCAAAATTGCCAATGTCGTCCAATGATAGATGCAAATATCTTCACTCCTATCAATTTGACAGGATTCTGCCTCATCGTATCTTGTCCAGGGGGTCCGAATGTACCAGATATGAGCGGTAGCACTTGACAAAAGCGAATCTCTTTGGACTCAGGTCGAATAATAAGCCGAGCATCCAGAATTGCCAATGTCGTCCAATTATATAGTTGCAAATATCTTCACTGCTATCAATGTGATAGGATTCTGCCTCATCATACCTTGTCCAGAAGATACAAATGTACAAGATTTGTGCGGCAGCACTTGTCCAAAGCGACACTCTTTGGCCTCCGGCCGAATCATAAGCCGGAGCATCCAAAATTGCCAATGTCGTCCAATGATATAGATGCAAATATCTTCACTCCTATCAATTTGACAGGATTCTGCCTCATCGTATCTTGTCCAGGGGGTGCGAATGTACCAGATTTGTGCGGTAGCACTTGACAAAAGCGAATCTCTTTGGACTCAGGTCGAATCATAAGCCGAGCATCCAGAATTGCCAATGTCGGCCAATTATATAGATGCAAATATCTTTCTCCTATCAATGTGATAGGATTCTGCCTCATCATACCTTGTCCAGGAGGTCAAAATGTACAAGATTTGTGCAGCAGCACTTGTCCAAAGCGACTCTCTTTGGCCTCCGGTCGAATCATATGCCGCAGCATCCAGAATTGCCAATGTCGTCCAAAGATATAAATGCAAATATCTTCACTCCTATCAATTTGACAGGATTCTGCCTCATCATATCTTGTCCAGGGGGTCCGAATGTACCAGATTTGTGCGGTAGCTCTTGACAAAAGCGAATCTCTTTGGACTAAGGTCGTATCATATGCCGAGCATCCAGAATTGCCAATGCCGTCCAATTATATAGATGCAAATATCTTTAAACCTATCAATGTGATAGGATTCTGCCTCATCATATCTTGTCCAGGAGGTTCAACTGTACATGATTTCTGGGGTAGAACTTGACAAAAGCAAATCTCTTTGGACTCAGGTCGAATCATAAGCCGGAGCATCCAGAATTGCCAATGTCGTCCAATGATATAGATGGAAATATCTTCACTGCTATCAATTTGACAGGATTCTGCTTCATCGTATCTTGTCCATCAGGTCCAAATGTGCAAGATTTGTGCGGTAGCACTTGTCCAAAGCGACTCTCTTTGGCCTCCGATCGAATCATAAGCCGGAGCATCTAAAATTGCCAATGTCGTCCAATGATATTGATTCAAATATCTTCACTCCTATCAATTTGACAGGATTCTGCCTCATCGTATCTTGTCCAGGGGGTGCGAATGTACCAGATTTGTGCGGTAGCACTTGGCAAAAGCGAATCTCTTTGGACTCAGGTCGAATCATAAGCCGAGCATCCAGAATCGCCAATGTCGTCCAATTATATAGACGCAAATATCTTCACTGCTATCAATTTGACAGGATTCTGCCTCATCGTATCTTGTCCAGGAGGTCCAAATATACAAGATTTGTGTGGTAGCACTAGTCCAAAGCGACTCTCTTTCGCCTCCGGTCGAATCATAAGCCGGAGCATCTAAAATTGCCAATGTCGTCCAATGATATAGATGCAAATATCTTCACTCCTATCAATTTGACAGGATTCTGCCTCATCGTATCTTGTCCAGGAGGTCCAAATGTACAAGATTTGTGCGGCAGCACTTTTACAAAGCGACTCTCTTTGGCCTCCGGTCGAATCATAAGCCGGAGCATCTAAAATTGCCAATGTCGTCCAATGATTTAGATGCAAATATCTTCACTCCTATCAATTTGACAGGATTCTGCCTTATCGTATCTTGTCCAGGAGGTCCAAATGTACAAGATTTGTGCGGTAGGACTTGTCCAAAGCGACTCACTTTGGTCTCCGGTCGAATCATATGCCGCAGCATCCAGAATTGCCAATGTCGTCCAAAGATATAAATGCAAATATCTTCACACCTATCAATTTGAAAGGATTCTGCCTCATCATATCTTGTCCAGGAGGTTCAAATGTACAAGATTTCTGGGGTAGAACTTGACAAAAGTGAATCTCTATGGACTCAGGTCGATCCATAAGCCGAAGTATCCAGAATAGCCAATGTCGTCCAAAGATATAAATGCAAATATCTTCACTCCTATCAATTTGACAGGATTCTGCCTCATCGTATCTTGTCCAGGAGGTCCAAATGTACAAGATTTGTGCGGTAGCACTTGTCCAAAGCGACTCTCTTTGGACTCATGTCGAATCAGATGCCCGAGCATCCAGAATTGCCAATGTCGTCCAATGATATAGATGCAAATATCTTGACTCCTATCAATGTGATAGGATTCTGCCTCATCATACCTTGTCCAGGAAGTGCCAATTTACAAGATTTGTGCGGTAGCACTTGACAAAAGCGAATCTCTTTGGACTCAGGTCGATCCATAAGCCGAAGCATCCAGAATTGCCAATGACGCCCAATTATATAGATGCAAATATCTTTACTCCTATCAATGTGATAGGATTCTGCCTCATCATACCTTGTCCAGAAGATACAAATGTACAAGATTTGTGCGGCAGCACTTGTCCAAAGCGACACTCTTTGGCCTCCGGCCGAATCATAAGCCGGAGCATCCAAAATTGCCAATGTCGTCCAATGATATAGATGCAAATATCTTCACTCCTATCAATTTGACAGGATTCTGCCTCATCGTATCTTGTCCAGGGGGTGCGAATGTACCAGATTTGTGCGGTAGCACTTGACAAAAGCGAATCTCTTTGGACTCAGGTCGAATCATAAGCCGAGCATCCAGAATTGCCAATGTCGGCCAATTATATAGATGCAAATATCTTTACTCCTATCAATGTGATAGGATTCTGCCTCATTATACCTTGTCCATAAGATACAAATATACAAGATTTGTGCAGCAGCACTTGTCCAAAGCGACTCTCTTTGGCCTCCGGTCGAATCATAAGCCGGAGCATCTAAAATTGCCAATGTCGTCCAATGATATAGATGCAAATATCTTCACTCCTATCAATTTGACAGGGTTCTGCCTCATCGTATCTTGTCCAGGGGGTGCGAATGTACCAGATTTGTGCGGTAGCACTTGGCAAAAGCGAATCTCTTTGGACTCAGGTCGAATCATAAGCCGAGCATCCAGAATCGCCAATGTCGTCCAATTATATAGATGCAAATATCTTACTCCTATCAATGTGACAGGATTCTGCCTTATCATACCTTGTCCAGGAGGTCCAAATGTACAAGATTTGTGCGGTAGGACTTGCCCAAAGCGACTCTCTTTGGCCTCCGGTCGAATCATATGCCGCAGCATCCAAAATTGCCAATGTCGTCCAAAGATATAAATGCAAATATCTTCACTCCTATCAATTTGACAGGATTCTGCCTCATCATATCTTGTCCAGGAGGTTCAAATGTACACGATTTCTGGGGTAGAACTTGACAAAAGCGAATCTCTTTGGACTCAGGTCGATCCAAATGCCGAAGTATCCAGAATAGCCAATGTCGTCCAATGATATAGATGAAAATACCTTTACTCCTATCAATTTGCCAGGATTCTGCCTCATCGTATCTTATCCAGGGGGTCAAAATATACAAGATTTGTGCGGTAGCACTTGTCCAAAGCGACTCTCTTTGGACTCATGTCGAATCATATGCCCGAGCATCCAGAATTGCCAATGTCGTCCAATGATATAGATGCAAATATCTTTACTGCTATCAATGTGATAGGATTCTGCCTCATCATACCTTGTCCAGGAGATACAAATGTACAAGATTTGTGCGGCAGCACTTGTCCAAAGCGACTCTCTTTGGGCTCCGGTCGAATCATAAGCCGGAGCATCCAAAATTGCCAATGTCGTCCAATGATATAGATGGAAATATCTTCACTGCTATCAATTTGACAGGATTCTGCCTCATCGTATCTTGTCCAGGAGGTCCAAATGTACAAGATTTGTGCGGTAGCACTTGTCCAAAGCGACTCTCTTTGGCCTCCGGTCGAATCATAAGCCGAAGCATCTAAAATTGCCAATGTCGTCCAATCATATTGATGCAAACATCTTCACTCCTATCAATTTGACAGGATTCTGCCTCATCGTATCTTGTCCAGGGGGTGCGAATGTACCAGATTTGTGCGGTAGCACTTGACAAAAGCGAATCTCTTTGGACTCAGGTCGAATCATAAGCCGAGCATCCAGAATTGCCAATGTCGGCCAATTATATAGATACAAATATCTTTCTTCTATCAATGTGATAGGATTCTGCCTCATCATACCTTGTCCAGGAGGTCAAAATGTACAAGATTTGTGCGGTAGGACTTGTCCAAAGCGACTCTCTTTGGCCTCCGGTCGAATCATATGCCTCAGCATCCAGAATTGCCAATGTCGTCCAAAGATATAAATGCAAATATCTTCACTCCTATCAATTTGACAGGATTCTGCCTCATCATATCTTGTCCAGGAGGTTCAACTGTACATGATTTGTGCGGTAGCACTTGACAAAAGCGAATCTCTTTGGACTAAGGTCGAATCATATGCCGAGCATCCAGAATTGCCAATGTTGTCCAATTATATAGATGCAAATATCTTTACTCCTATCAATGTGATAGGATTCTGCCTCATCATACCTTGTCCAGGAGGTCAAAATGTACAAGATTTGTGCGGTAGGACTTGTCCAAAGCGACTCTCTTTGGCCTCCGGTCGAATCATATGCCTCAGCATCCAGAATTGCCAATGTCGTCCAAAGATATAAATGCAAATATCTTCACTCCTATCAATTTGACAGGATTCTGCCTCATCATATCTTGTCCAGGAGGTTCAACTGTACATGATTTGTGCGGTAGCACTTGACAAAAGCGAATCTCTTTGGACTAAGGTCGAATCATATGCCGAGCATCCAGAATTGCCAATGTTGTCCAATTATATAGATGCAAATATCTTTACTCCTATCAATGTGATAGGATTCTGCCTCATCATACCTTGTCCAGGAGGTCCAAATGTACAAGATTTTTGCGGTAGCACTTGTCCATAGCGACTCTCTTTGGACTCATGTCGAATCATATGCCCGAGCATCCAGAATTGCCAATGTCGTCCAATGATATAGATGCAAATATCTTTACTCCTATCAATGTGATAGGATTCTGCCTCATCATGCCTTGTTCCGGAGGTCCAAATGTACAAGATTTGTGCGGTCGCCCTTGTCCAAAGCGACTCTCTTTGGACTCAGGTAGAATCATAAGCCGGGGCATCCAGAATTGCCAATGTCGTCCAATGATATAGATGGAAATATCTTCACTGCTATCAATTTGACAGGATTCTGCCTCATCGTATCTTGTCCAGGAGGTCCAAATGTACAAGATTTGTGCGGTAGCACTTGTCCAAAGCGACTCTCTTTGGCCTCCGGTCGAATCATAAGCCGAAGCATCTAAAATTGCCAATGTCGTCCAATCATATTGATGCAAACATCTTCACTCCTATCAATTTGACAGGATTCTGCCTCATCGTATCTTGTCCAGGGGGTGCGAATGTACCAGATTTGTGCGGTAGCACTTGACAAAAGCGAATCTCTTTGGACTCAGGTCGAATCATAAGCCGAGCATCCAGAATTGCCAATGTCGGCCAATTATATAGATACAAATATCTTTCTTCTATCAATGTGATAGGATTCTGCCTCATCATACCTTGTCCAGGAGGTCAAAATGTACAAGATTTGTGCGGTAGGACTTGTCCAAAGCGACTCTCTTTGGCCTCCGGTCGAATCATATGCCTCAGCATCCAGAATTGCCAATGTCGTCCAAAGATATAAATGCAAATATCTTCACTCCTATCAATTTGACAGGATTCTGCCTCATCATATCTTGTCCAGGAGGTTCAACTGTACATGATTTGTGCGGTAGCACTTGACAAAAGCGAATCTCTTTGGACTAAGGTCGAATCATATGCCGAGCATCCAGAATTGCCAATGTTGTCCAATTATATAGATGCAAATATCTTTACTCCTATCAATGTGATAGGATTCTGCCTCATCATACCTTGTCCAGGAGGTCCAAATGTACAAGATTTTTGCGGTAGCACTTGTCCATAGCGACTCTCTTTGGACTCATGTCGAATCATATGCCCGAGCATCCAGAATTGCCAATGTCGTCCAATGATATAGATGCAAATATCTTTACTCCTATCAATGTGATAGGATTCTGCCTCATCATGCCTTGTTCCGGAGGTCCAAATGTACAAGATTTGTGCGGTCGCCCTTGTCCAAAGCGACTCTCTTTGGACTCAGGTAGAATCATAAGCCGGGGCATCCAGAATTGCCAATGTCGTCCAATGATATAGATGCAAATATCTTTACTGCTATCAATTTGACAGGATTCTGCCTCATCATACCTGGTTCCGGATGTTCAAATGTACAAGGTTTGCGCGGTAGCAGTTGTCCAAAGCCACTCTCTTTGGACTCATGTCGAATCATAAGCCTGAGCATCCAGAATTGCCAATGCCGTCTAATGATATAGATGCAAATATTTCCACTCCTATCAATGTGACAGAATTCTGCCTCATCATACCTTTTCCAGGAGGTCCAAATGCACATGTTTTGGGCAGCAGCATTTGCCCAAACCGAATCTCTTTGGACTCAGGTCGAATCATAAGCCAGAGCATCCAGAATTGCCAATGTCGTCCAATGATATAGATGCAAATATCTTTTCTCCTATCAATTTGACAGGATTCTGCCTCACCATATCTTGTCCAGGGGGTCCAAATGTACAAGACTTGTGCGGTAGCACTTGACAAAAGTCAATCTCTTTGACTCAGGTCGAATCATATGCCGATCATCCAGAATTGCCAATGTCGTCCAATGATATAGATGCAAATATCTTTACTCCTATCAATGTGATAGGATTCTGCCTCATCGTGTCTTGTCCAGGAGGATCAAGTGTACAAGATTTGTGCGGTAGCACTAGACAAAAGCGAAACTCTTTGAACTCAGGTCGAATCATATGCCGAGCATCCAGAATTGCCAATGTCGTCCAATGAAATAAATGCAAATATCTTTACTCCTATCAATGTGATAGGATTCTGCCTCGTCATATCTTGTTCCGGAGATTCAAATGTATAAGATTTGTGCGGTAGCCCTTGTCCAAAGCGACTCTCTTTGGACTCAGGTAGAATCATAAGCCGGGGCATCCAGAATTGCCAATGTCGTACAATGATATAGATGCAAATATCTTTCTGCTATCAATTTGACAGGATTCTGCCTCGTCATATCTTGTTCCGGAGATTCAAATGTATAAGATTTGTGCGGTAGCCCTTGTCCAAAGCGACTCTCTTTGGACTCAGGTAGAATCATAAGCCGGGGCATCCAGAATTGCCAATGTCGTCCAATGATATAGATGCAAATATCTTTACTCCTATCAATTCGACAGGTTTCTGGCTCATCGTGTCTTGTCCAGGAGGATCAAGTGTACAAGATTTGTGCGGTAGCACTGGACAAAAGCGAAACCCTTTGGACTCAGGTCGATCCATAAGCCGAACCATCCAGAATTGCCAATGTCGTGGAATGATATAGATGCAAATATCTTTACTGCTATCAATTTGATAGGATTCCGCCTCATCGTATCTTGACCAGGGGGTCGAAATGTACAAGATTTGTGCGGTAGCACGTGTCCAAAGCGACTCTCTTTGGCCGCCGGTCGAATCATATGCCGGAGCATCCGGAATTGCCTATGTCGTCCAGTGATATAGATTCAAATATCTGTTCTCCTATCAATTTGACAGGATTCTGCCTCTATCATATCTTGTCCAGGGGGTCAAAATGTACAAGACTTGTGCGGTAGCACTTGACAAAAGTCAATCTCTTTGACTCAGGTCGAATCATATGCCGATCATCAAGAATTGCCAATGTCGTCCAATGATATAGATGCCGGTCGATCCATAAGCCGAAGCATCCAGGATTGCCAATGTCGTCCAATGATATAGAGGCAGATATCCTGATTCTTATCAATTTGACAGCATTCTGCCTCATCGTATATTTTCCAGGAAGTTCAAATGTACAAGATTTGTGCGGTAGCACTTGTCCAGGCCGACTCTCTTTGGATTCAGATCTAATTATAAGACGGATCCCCAGGATTGCCAATGTTGTCCAATGATATTGGTGCAAATATATTCACTCCTATCAATGTGACAGGATTCTGCCTCATCATACCTTGTTCCGGATGTTCAAATGTACAAGGTTTGGGCGGTAGCACTTGTCCAAAGCGACTCTCCTTGGACTCAGGTCGAATCATAAACCGGAGCATCCAGTATTGCGATGGCGTCCAATGATATAGATGCAAATATCTTTACTCCTATCAATGTGATAGGATTCTGCCTCATCATGCCTTGTTCCGGAGGTTCAAATGTACAAGATTTGTGCGGTCGCCCTTGTCCAAAGCGACTCTCTTTGGACTCAGGTAGAATCATAAGCCGGGGCATCCAGAATTGCCAATGTCGTCCAATGATATAGATGCAAATACCTTTACTGCTATCAATTTGACAGGATTCTGCCTCATCATACCTGGTTCCGGATGTTCAAATGTACAAGGTTTGCGCGGTAGCACTTGTCCAAAGCCACTCTCCTTGGACTCAGGTCGAATCATAAACCGGTGCATCCAGCATTGCCAATATCGTCCAATGATATAGATGCAAACATCTTCACTCCTATCAATTTGACAGGATTCTGTCTCATCATACCCTGTTCCGGATGTTCAAATGTACAAGGTTTGGGCGGTAGCACTTGTCCAAAGCGACTCTCCTTGGAGTCAGGTCGAATCATAAACCGGAGCATCCAGCATTGCCATGGCGTCCAATGATAGAGATGCAAATATCTTCACTCCTATCAATTCGACAGGTTTCTGGCTCATCGTGTCTTGTCCAGGAGGATCAAGTGTACAAGATTTGTGCGGTAGCCCTGGACAAAAGCGAAACCCTTTGGACTCAAGTCGATCCATAAGCCGAACCATCCAGAATTGCCAATGTTTTGGAATGATTAGATGCAAATATCTTTACTCCCATCAATGTGATAGGATTCTGCCTCATCATACCTTGTTCCGGAGGTTCAAATGTACAAGATTTGTGCGGTAGCCCTTGTCCAAAGCGACTCTCTTTGGACTCAGATCGAATCATAAGCCGGGGCATCCAGAATTGCCAATGTCGTCCAATGATATAGATGCAAATATCTTTACTCCTATCAAATGTGACAGGATTCTGCCTCTATCATATCTTGTCCAGGGGGTCAAAATGTACAAGACTTGTGCGGTAGCACTTGACAAAAGTCAATCTCTTTGACTCAGGTCGAATCATATGCCGATCATCCAGAATTGCCAATGTCGTCCAATGATATAGATGCAAATATCTTTACTGCTATCAATTTGACAGGATTCTGCCTCATCATACCTTGTCCAGTAGGTCAAAATGTACAAGATTTGTGCGGTAGCCCTTGTCCGAAGCGATTCTCTTTGGACTCAGGTCGAATCATATGCCGATCATCCAGAATTGCCAATGTCGACCAATGATATAGATGCAAATATCTTTACTCCTATCAATGTGATAGGATTCTGCCTGATCATACCTTGTTCCGGAGGTTCAAATGTACAAGATTTGTGCGGTAGCCCTTTTCCAAAGCGACTCTGTTTGGACTCAGGACGAATCATAAGACGGGGCATCCAGAATTGCCAATGTCGTCCAATGATACAGATGCAAATATCATCACTCCTATGAATGTGATAGGATTCTGCCTCGTCATACCTTGTACAGGAGGTCCAAATGTACAAGACTTGGTGCGGTAGTACTTGTCCATACCGACTCTCCTTGGACTCAGGTCGAATCATAAACCGGAGCATCCAGCATTGCCATGGCGTCCAATGATAGAGATGCAAATATCTTCACTCCTAAAAATTCGACAGGATCCTGGCTCATCGTGTCTTGTCCAGGAGGATCAAGTGTACAAGATTTGTGCGGTAGCACTAGACAAAAGCGAAACTCTTTGGACTCAGGTCGATCCATAAGCCGAACCATCCAGAATTGCCAATGTCGTCCAATGATATAGATGCAAATATCTTTTCTCCTATTAATTTGACAGGATTCTGCCTCTATCATATCTTGTCCAGGGGGTCAAAATGTACAAGACATGTGCGGTAGCACTTGACAAAAGTCAATCTCTTTGACTCAGGTCGAATCATAAGCCGGGGCATCAAGAATTGCCAATGTCGTCCAATGATATAGAAGCAAATATCTTTACTGCTATCAATTTGACAGGATTCTGCCTCATCATACCTTTTCCAGTAGGTCAAAATGTACAAGATTTGTAGGGTAGCACTTGTCCAAAGCGACT
The DNA here is from genome assembly GCA_963942575.1 of Priocnemis perturbator. Taxonomy (NCBI): domain Eukaryota; kingdom Metazoa; phylum Arthropoda; class Insecta; order Hymenoptera; family Pompilidae; genus Priocnemis; species Priocnemis perturbator. Next base: position 658,004 of record CAWWDK010000174.1, read on the forward strand.
ATCTTTGGACTCATGTCGAATCATAAGCCTGAGCATCCAGAATTGCCAATGCCGTCTAATGATATTGATGCAAATATTTCCACTCCTATCAATGTGACAGAATTCTGCCTCATCATACCTTTTCCAGGAGGTCCAAATGCACATGTTTTGGGCGGCAGCATTTGCCCAAACCGAATCTCTTTGGACTCAGGTCGAATCATAAGCCCGAGCATCCAGAATTGCCAATGTCGTCCAATGATATAGATGCAAATATCTTTTCTCCTATCAATTTGACAGGATTCTGCCTCACCATATCTTGTCCAGGGGGTCCAAATGTACAAGACTTGTGCGGTAGCACTTGACAAAAGTCAATCTCTTTGACTCAGGTCGAATCATATGCCGATCATCCAGAATTGCCAATGTCGTCCAATGATATAGATGCAAATATCTTTACTCCTATCAATGTGATAGGATTCTGCCTCATCGTGTCTTGTCCAGGAGGATCAAGTGTACAAGATTTGTGCGGTAGCTCTAGACAAAAGCGAAACTCTTTGAACTCAGGTCGAATCATATGCCGAGCATCCAGAATTGCCAATGTCGTCCAATGAAATAAATGCAAATATCTTTACTCCTATCAATGTGATAGGATTCTGCCTCATCATACCTTGTACAGGAGGTTCAAATGTACAAGATTTGTGCGGTAGCCCTTGTCCAAAGTGACTGTCTTTGGATTCAGGTCGAATCATAAGCCGGAGCATCCAGAATTGCCATTATCGTCCAATGATATAGATGCAAATATATTTACTGCTATCAATTTGACAGGATTCTGCCTCATCGTATCTTGTTCAGGGGGTCCAAATGTACAAGATTTGTGCGTTAGCACTACACAAAAGCGAATCTCTTTGGACTCAGGTCGATTCATATGCCGAAGCATCCAGAATTGCCATGTCGTCCAATGATACAGATGCAAATATCATCACTCCTATCAATTCGACAGGATTCTGTCTCATCATACCCTGTTCCGGATGTTCAAATGTGCAAGGTTTAGGCGGTAGCACTTGTCCAAAGCGACTCTCCTTGGACTCAGGTCGAATCAAAAACCGGAGCATCCAGCATTGCCATGGCGTCCAATGATAGAGATGCAAATATCTTCACTCCTATCAATTCGACAGGATTCTGGCTCATCGTGTCTTGTCCAGGAGGATCAAGTGTACAAGATTTGTGCGGTAGCACTAGACAAAAGCGAAACTCTTTGGATTCAGGTCGATCCATAAGCCGAACCATTCAGAATTGCCAATGTCGTGGAATGATATAGATGCAAATATCCTTACTGCTATCAATTTGACAGGATTCCGCCTCATCGTATCTTGTCCAGGGGGTCAAAATGTACAAGACTTGTGCGGTAGCACTTGACAAAAGTCAATCTCTTTGACTCAGGTCGAATCATATGCCGATCATCCAGAATTGCCAATGTCTTCCAATGATATACATGCTAATACCTTTACTCCTATCAATGTGATAGGTTTCTGCCTCATCATACCTTGTTCCGGAGGTTCAAATGTACAAGATTTGTGCGGTAGCCCTTGTCCAAAGCGACTCTCTTTGGACTCAGGTCGAATCATAAGCCTGAGCATCCAGAATTGCCAATGCCGTCTAATGATATAGATGCAAATATTTCCACTCCTATCAATGTGACAGAATTCTGCCTCATCATACCTTTTCCAGGAGGTCCAAATGCACATGTTTTGGGCGGCAGCATTTGCCCAAACCGAATCTCTTTGGACTCAGGTCGAATCATAAGCCAGAGCATCCAGAATTGCCAATGTCGTCCAATGATATAGATGCAAATATCTTTTCTCCTATCAATTTGACAGGATTCTGCCTCATCATATCTTGTCCAGGGGGTCCAAATGTACAAGACTTGTGCGGTAGCACTTGACAAAAGTCAATCTCTTTGACTCAGGTCGAATCATATGCCGATCATCCAGAATTGCCAATGCCGTCCAATGCTATAGATGCAAATATCTTTACTCCTATCAATGTGATAGGATTCTGCCTCATCGTGTCTTGTCCAGGAGGATCAAGTGTACAAGATTTGTGCGGTAGCACTAGACAAAAGCGAAACTCTTTGAACTCAGGTCGAATCATATGCCGAGCATCCAGAATTGCCAATGTCGTCCAATGAAATAGATGCAAATATCTTTACTCCTATCAATGTGATAGGATTCTGCCTCGTCATATCTTGTTCCGGAGATTCAAATGTATAAGATTTGTGCGGTAGTCCTTGTCCAAAGCGACTCTCTTTGGACTCAGGTCGAATCATAAGCCGGAGCATCCAGAATTGCCAATGTCGTCCAATCATATGGATGCAAACATCTTCACTACTTTCAATTTGACAGGATTCTGTCTCATTATACCCTGTTCCGGATGTTCAAATGTACAAGGTTTGGGCGGTAGCACTTGTCCAAAGTGACTCTCCTTGGACTCAGGTCGAATCATAAGACGGGGCATCCAGAATTGCCAATGTCGTCCAATGATAGAGATGCAAATATCATCACTCCTATGAATGTGATAGGATTCTGCCTCATCATACCTTGTACAGGAGGTCAAAATGCACAAGATTTGTGCGTTAGCACTTCACAAAAGCGAATCTCTTTGGACTCAGATCGATTCATATGCCGAAGCATCCAGAATTGCCATGTCGTCCAATGATACAGATGCAAATATCATCACTCCTATGAATGTGATAGGATTCTGCCTCATCATATCTTGTTCCGGAGATTCAAATGTATAAGATTTGTGCGGTAGCCCTTGTCTAAAGCGACTCTCTTTGGACTCAGGTCGAATCATAAGCCGGAGCATCCAGAATTGCCAATGTCGTCCAATGATATATTTGCAAACATCTTCACTACTTTCAATTTGACAGGATTCTGTCTCATCATACCCTGTTCCGGATGTTCAAATGTACAAGGTTTGGGCGGTAGCACTTGTCCAAAGCGACACTCCTTGGACTCAGGTCGAATCATAAGCCGGAGCATCCAGAATTGCCAATGTCGTCCAATGATATAGATGCAAACATCTTCACTACTTTCAATTTGACAGGATTCTGTCTCATCATACCCTGTTCCGGATGTTCAAATGTACAAGGTTTGGGCGGTAGCACTTGTTCAAAGCGACTCTCCTTGGACTCAGGTCGAATCATAAGACGGGGCATCCAGAATTGCCATTGTCGTCCAATGATAGAGATGCAAATATCATCACTCCTATGAATGTGATAGGATTCTGCCTCATCATACCTTGTACAGGAGGTTCAAATGTACAAGACTTGTTGCGGTAGTACTTGTCCGAAGCGACTCTCTTTGGACTCAGGTCGAATCATAAGCCAGAGCATCCAGAATTGCCAATGTCGTCCAATGATATAGATGCAAATATCTTTACTCCTATCAATGTGATAGGATTCTGCCTCATCGTGTCTTGTCCAGGAGGATCAAGTGTACAAGATTTGTGCGGTAGCTCTAGACAAAAGCGAAACTCTTTGAACTCAGGTCGAATGATATGCCGAGCATCCAGAATTGCCAATGTCATCCAATGAAATAAATGCAAATATCTTTACTCCTATCAATGTGATAGGATTCTGCCTCGTCATATCTTGTTCCGGAGATTCAAATGTATAAGATTTGTGCGGTAGCCCTTGTCCAAAGCGACTCTCTTTGGACTCAGGTCGAATCATAAGCCGGAGCATCCAGAATTGCCAATGTCGTCCAATGATATGGATGCAAACATCTTCACTACTTTCAATTTGACAGGATTCTGTCTCATCATACCCTGTTCCGGATGTTCAAATGTACAAGGTTTGGGCGGTAGCACTTGTCCAAAGCGACTCTCCTTGGACTCAGGTCGAATCATAAGACGGGGCATCCAGAATTGCCAATGTCGTCCAATGATAGAGATGCAAATATCATCACTCCTATGAATGTGATAGGATTCTGCCTCATCATATCTTGTACAGGAGGTCAAAATGTACAAGATTTGTGCGTTAGCACTTCACAAAAGCGAATCTCTTTTGACTCAGGTCGAATCATAAGCCTGAGCATCCAGAATTGCCAATGTCTTCCAATGATATACATGCAAATATCTTTACTGCTATCAATTTGACAAGATTCTGCCTCATCGTATCTTGTCCAGGGGGTCCAAATGTACAAGATTTGTGCGGTAGCCCTTGTCCAAAGCGACTCTCTTTGGACTCAGGTCGAATCATAAGCCTGAGCATCCAGAATTGCCAATGCCGTCTAATGATATAGATGCAAATATCTGCACTCCTATCAATGTGACAGGATTTTTCCTCATCATACCTTTTCCAGGAGGTCCAAATGCACATGTTTTGGGCGGCAGCATTTGCCCAAACCGAATCTCTTTGGACTCAGGTCGAATCATATGCCGATCATCCAGAATTGCCAATGTCGTCCAATGATATAGAATCAAATATCTTTACTTCTATCAATTTGACAGGATTCTGCCTCATCATATCTTGTCCGGGGGGTCCAAATGTACAAGACTTGTGCGATAGCACTTGACAAAAGTCAATCTCTTTGACTCAGGTCGAATCATATGCCGATCATCCAGAATTGCCTATGTCGTCCAATGATATAGATGCAAATATCTTTACTGCTATCAATTTGACAGGATTCTGCCTCATCGTGTCTTGTCCAGGAGGATCAAGTGTACAAGATTTGTGTGGTAGCACAAGACAAAAGCGGAACTCTTTGGACTCAAGTCGATACATAAGCCGAACCATCCAGAATTGCCAATGTCGTGCAATGATATAGATGCAAATATCTTTACTGCTATCATTTTGACAGGATTCTGTCTCATCATATCTTGTCCAATAGGTCAAAATGTACAAGATTTGTGCGTTAGCACTTCACAAAACCGAATCTCTTTGGACTCAAGTCGATTCATATGCCGAAGCATCCAGAATTGCCATGTCGTCCAATGATACAGATGCAAATATCATCACTCCTATGAATGTGATAGGATTCTGCCTCATCATAACTTGTCCAGGAGGATCAAGTGTACAAGATTTGTGCGGTAGCACTAGACAAAAGTGAAACTCTTTGGATTCAGTTCGAATCATAAGCCGGAGCATCCAGAATTGCCAATGTCGTCCAATGATATAGATGCAAATATCTTTACTCCTATCTGTTTGACAGGATTCTGCCTCATCGTATATTGTCCAGGGGATCCAAATGTACAAGACTTGTACGGCAGCACTTGACAAAAGCCAATCTCTTTGACTCAGGTCGAATCATAAGACGGGGCATCCAGAATTGCCAATGTCGTCCAATGATATAGATGCAAATATCTTTACTGCTATCAATTTGACAGGTTTCTGCCTCATCAAATCTTGTCCAATAGGTCAAAATGTACAAGATTTGTGCATTAGCACTTCACAAAAGCGAATCTCTTTGGACTGAGGTCGATTCATATGCCGAACCATCCAGAATTGCCATGTCGTCCAATGAAACAGATGCAAATATCATGACTCCTATGAATGTGATAGGATCCTGCCTCACCATACCTTGTACGGGAGGTTCAAATGTACAAGATTTGTGCGGTAGCCCTTGTCCAAAGCGATTGTCTTTGGATTCAGGTCGAATCATAAACCGGAGCATCCAGCATTGCCTATGTCGTCCAATGATATAAATGCAAATATCTGCACTCCTATCAATGTGATAGGATTTTTCCTCATCATACCTTTTCCAGTAGGTCAAAATGCACATGTTTTGGGCGGCAGCATTTGCCCAAACCGAATCTCTTTGGACTCAGGTCGAATCATAAGCCAGAGCATCCAGAATTGCCAATGTCGTACAATGATATAGATGCAAATATCTTTTCTCCTATCAATGTGAAAGGATTCTGCCTCATCATTCCTTGTACAGGAGGTCCAAATGTACAAGATTTGTGCGGTAGCACTTGTCCAAAGCGACTCTCTTTGGACTCAGGTCGAATCATGTGCGGGGGCATCCAGAAATGCCAATGTCGTCCAATGATATAGAATCAAATATCTTTACTTCTATCAATTTGACAGGATTCTGCCTCATCGTATCTTGTCCAGGGGGTCCAAATGTACAAGATTTGTGCGGTGGCACGTGTCCAAAGCGACTCTCTTTGGCCCCCGGTGGAATCATATGCCGAAGCATCCAGAATTGCCGATGTCGTCCAGTGATATAGATGCAAATATCTTTACTCCTATCAATGTGATAGAATTCTGCCTCATCATACCTTGTTCCGGAGGTTCATATGTACAAGATTTGTGCGGTAGCCCTTGTCCAAAGCGACTCTCTTTGGACTCAAGTCGATACATAAGCCGAACCATCCAGAATTGCCAATGTCGTGCAATGATATAGATGCAAATATCTTTACTGCTATCAATTTGACAGGATTCTGCCTCATCGTATCGTGTCCAGGGGGTCCAAATGTACAAGAGTTGTGCGGTAGCACTTGTCCAAAGCGAAACTCTTTGGACTCAGGTCGATCCATATGCCGAAGCATCAAGAATTGCCAATGTCGTGCAATGGTATAGATGCAAATATCTTTACTCCTATGAATGTGATAAGATTCTGCCTCATCATACCTTGTACAGGAGGTCCAAATGTACAAGATTTGTGCGGTAGCACTTGTCCAAAGCGACTCTCTTTGGACTGAGGTCGAATCATATGCCGATCATCCAGAATTGCCAATGTCGTCCAATGATATAGATGCAAATATCTTTACTCCTACCAATTTGACAGGATTCTGCCTCATCGTGTCTTGTCCAGGGGGTCCAAATGTACAAGATTTGTGCGGTGGCACGTGTCCAAAGCGACTCTCTTTGGCCCCCGGTGGAATCATATGCCGAAGCATCCAGAATTGCCAATGTCGTCCAGTGATATAGATGCAAATATCTTTACTCCTATCAATGTGATAGGATTCTGCCTCACCGTGTCTTGTCCAGGAGGATCAAGTGTACAAGATTTGTGTGGTAGCACTAGACAAAAGCGAAACTCTTTGGACTCAAGTCGATACATAAGCCGAACCATCCAGAATTGCCAATGTCGTGCAATGATATAGATGCAAATATCTTTACTGCTATCAATTTGACAGGATTCTGCCTCATCGTATCTTGTCCAGGGGGTCCAAATGTACAAGATTTGTGCGGTGGCACGTGTCCAAAGCGACTCTCTTTGGCCCCCGGTGGAATCATATGCCGAAGCATCCAGAATTGCCGATGTCGTCCAGTGATATAGATGCAAATATCTTTACTCCTATCAATGTGATAGAATTCTGCCTCATCATACCTTGTTCCGGAGGTTCATATGTACAAGATTTGTGCGGTAGCCCTTGTCCAAAGCGACTCTCTTTGGACTCAAGTCGATACATAAGCCGAACCATCCAGAATTGCCAATGTCGTGCAATGATATAGATGCAAATATCTTTACTGCTATCAATTTGACAGGATTCTGCCTCATCGTATCGTGTCCAGGGGGTCCAAATGTACAAGATTTGTGCGGTAGCACGTGTCCAAAGCGACTCTCTTTGGCCCCCGGTCGAATCATATGCCGGAGCATCCAGAATTGCCAATGTCGTCCAGTGATATAGATGCAAATATCTTTACTCCTATCAATGTGATAGGGTTCTGCCGCATCATACCTTGTACAGGAGGTCCAAATGGACAAGATTTGTGCGGTAGCACTTGTCCAAAGCGACTCTCTTTGGACTCAGGTCGAATCATATGCCGATCATCCAGAATTGCCAATGTCGTCCAATGATATAGATGCAAATATCTTTACTCCTATCAATTTGGCAGGATTCTGCCTCATCATATCTTGTCCAGGGGGTCCAAATGTACAAGACTTGTGCGGTAGCACTTGACAAAAGTCAATCTCTTTGACTCAGGTCGAATCATATGCCGATCATCCAGAATTGCCAATGTCGTCCAATGAAATAGATGCAAATATCTTTACTCCTATCAATGTGATAGGATTCTGCCTCATCGTGGCTTGTCCAGGAAGATCAAGTGTACAAGATTTGTGTGGTAGCACTAGACAAAAGCGAAACGCTTTGGACTCAGGTCGAACCATATGCCGAAGCATCAAGAATTGCCAATGTCGTGCAATGGTATAGATGCACATATCTTTACTCCTATCAATGTGATAGGATTCTGCCTCATCATACCTTGTACAGGAGGTCCAAATGTACAAGATTTGTGCGGTAGCACTTGTCCAAAGCGACTCTCTTTGGACTCAGGTCGAATCATATGCCGATCATCCAGAATTGCCAATGTCGTCCAATGATATAGATGCAAATATCTTTACTCCTACCAATTTGACAGGATTCTGCCTCATCGTATCTTGTCCAGGGGGTCCAAATGTGCAAGATTTGTGCGGTAGCACTTGTCCAAGACGACTCTCCTTGGACCCAGGTCGAATCATAAACCGGAGCATCCAGCATTGCCAATGTCGTCCACTGATATAAATGCAAATATCTTTACTCCTACCAATTTGACAGGATTCTGCCTCATCGTACCTTTTCCAGGAGTTCCAAATGCACATGTTTTGGGCGGCAGCATTTGCCCAAACCGACTCTCTTTGGATTCAGGGCGAATCATAAGCCGGAGCATCCAGAATTTGCCAATGTCGTCCAATGATATAGATGCAAATATCTTTACTCCTATCAATGTGATAGGTTTCTGCCTCATCATATCTTGTCCAGGGGGTCCAAATGTACAAGACTTGTGCGGTAGCGCTTGACAAAAGTCAATCTCTTTGACTCAGGTCGAATCATATGCCGATCATCCAGAATTGCCAATGTCGTCCAATGATATAGATGCAAATATCTTTACTCCTACCAATTTGACAGGATTCTGCCTCATCGTGTCTTGTCCAGGAGGATCAAGTGTACAAGATCTGTGCGGTAGCACTAGACAAAAGCGAAACTCTTTGAACTCAGCTCGAATCATATGCCGAGCATCCAGAATTGCCAATGTCGTCCAATGATATAGATGCAAATATCTTCACTCCTATCAATTTGACAGGATCCTGCCTCACCGTATCTTATCTAGGAGGTCCAAATGCACAAGTTTTGGGTGGCAGCATTTGCCCAAACCGACTCTCCCTTTGATTCAGGTCGAATCATAAGCCGAACTTCCAGAATTGCCAATGTCGTCCAATGATATAAATGCAAATATCTTTCCCCTATTAATGTGATAGGATTCTGCCTCGTCATACCTTGTTCCGGAGGTTCAAATGTACAAGATTTGTGCGGTAGCCCTTGTCCAAAGCGACTCTCTTTGGACTCAGGTCGAATCATATGCCTGAGCATCCAGAATTGCCAATGTCGTCTAGTGATATAGATGCAAATATCTTCACTCCTATCGATGTGAAAGGATTCTGTCTCATCCCACCCTGTTCCGGAGGTTCAAAAGTATTAGGTTTGTGCGGAAGCACTTGTCCAAAGCGATCCTCTTTGGCCTCCGGTCGAATCATATGCCGGAGCATCCAGAATTGCCAATGACGTCCAACAAGAACAACTTACCTTTACTCAGCTTATTGGGAGCAATTGAAGAAACAGTCCACATTATGCAACCTGAAACAAAAACAGAAATTAGAAATGAAACAATTGCCAAATTACAATCATATAAAAGACAAAACAATCAATCAAATACCAATAGACAATTTCATAAAGACTTAATAAACACTAGAAAGTTCCTCAAAGACAACCCTCAATTGCTCATAATGAAGGCTGACAAAGGTAATGTTACAGTTGCTGTGGAAAAAGAAAAATATCTTACTGACATCCGCAATATGCTAAGTGACAGTGACACGTACAAAGTAATCCAACACGAATATACCTCTACCATCGAAAAGGAGAATAATAGCCGCATCACACGTTGGGCTCGCAATAAATGGATTTCTGAGAACGTAGCGTACTCACTTAAAACGCACTGGAGTAACACTGCTCGCGCTTACGGTTTACCAAAAATCCACAAACCAGAATTAGCATGGCGAATAATAGTTTCCACAGTAAATGGCCCTACCTACAACCTCGCTTCGTTTCTGAGCAAGAAACTAAACGAAATTGTAGGAAAGACTAGGTATCATGTAAAAGACAGTTGGAGCCTAGTTAAAGAGATACCTGAATTCACCATCCCTGCAGATTATGTGTTGATTTCATTGGATGTCACAGCACTGTTCACTAACGTCCCCATAGACCTCGCTCTTAACGTCATTGGCAACAGATGGGAACAACTAAAAACACCTTCTCTAAAAATTCCCAAATCAGAATTTTTAAAAGCCACCAAAGACTGTTTAGAGAATAATATTTTCTTGTTCGATAATAGAATTTATAAACAGACCTTTGGCTGTGCTATGGGTTCTCCGCTATCTCCAGCTGTGGCGAACCTCGTAATGGAAGAATTAGAACAAAATGTTATACCCACGCTGAGTTTTGAATTGCCTTTCTATAAGCGATACGTAGATGACATAGTGACAGCAGTACCTATAAACAAAATAGACGAAATTGTAGACAAATTCAATAGCTTCCATACACGTCTCAAATTTACTTTTGAAAAAGAAGTTAATGGTAGGATCAATTTTCTTGATATGACTCTAATCCGACATAATAGCGGCCTTATAACTGATTGGTATCACAAAGACACTTGGTCGGGACGGTATATAAACTTCAATTCCGCACACCCAATCTCACATAAAGTAGGACTTACCATCGGGTTAATAGACCGTGCTTTACACCTATCTAACATCTGTTTCCGAGAAAAGAATTTAGACCTAATACGTAAAACGCTTAAAGAAAATAAGTATCCCATTTCCTTTATTAATAAAATGATCAAACAACGTACTTTCCACTACTACCATCCGGTGGAATCTGAAATAAGAAAAGGACTTAGAGAGATTTCAAGAGGGCCTATAACTAGATTAAACACCGTAGTATTACCTTACGTACCGTTTGTATCAGACCACCTTAAGCGTTTACTCAGGAAACATAAAAGACACACAATTTACTCTGTGAGAAATAACCTCGGCTCCTTATTTCCACCTATTAAGGATCCCATACCTAAGGACAAGCACACCGGAATTGTATACCGTATCCCCTGTGCCGGTTGTGACGCCTGTTATATTGGCCAAACCGGTCGAAACTCCAAAATCCGAACCTATGAACACAAGAGAAACATTAACTTGCCTGAAACACAACACACAGCACTGACAAAACATAGAATAGAAAATGACCATCTGTTTGACTACGATAATCTTGAAATTCTACATAAGGAAAGAATCTACCACAGAAGGTTACACCTTGAAACCTTTGAAATTATTAAGCATGACAAATGTGTAAACTTAAGGTACGAAAAACCTGATATTACGGACATTTACCAACATTTGCTCCGTAATTGGTAATACACCGTTAAACGCTACGACGTTCATCTGTCACAAGTCAACTTAATAATTCATTCCTTCTGTGTAACTGTCATAAGAAAACAAGATGAATTGTATTCACTTTGCCAAAATAGATGTACGTGGCCCTGACATGACAACGACACCCGTCACTCAGGTGAGCTACATATGACAGAACACATAACCTCTCCTGTCACTATCATTTTCTACTCGGGCCCTGGACGACGCCATGATACGACGTTGCCCAGGTGAGCTCTGGTCAGTTGCGCGGCAAATTCAAATGTGTTCTTTCCTCCTTAGTTTAACCCGTTCCTTGTTTTCCCCCCACCCTTTAAATCCTTCCCCACATTTGCGGCAATTCAAACAGCTACATATGTGCCTCAGTACACCCATCCTCTTGTCCTTCAACACGCAGTATATCCCACTAAAACATAACAAATCTCCGCCTCCTTCATAACTCCTTTAACCTCGAGTGAAACCACATGTGAGTAATGTGCTCTGATTTTAATTGCTTTCATTGTAAACGTTTAAATGTGAATTTACTTCTAATTTATCTCTATTGGACGAATGTCTATTAAATACAATTTTCCTTCTTCTTTCTCTCTATTTATTGCAGTTAACATATTTCATGCTAAACTTACATTAAACAAACTCTTATAAAGTAGCTTAATAAATAACATTTAATTATCACATTATATTTTCTCGCTTCTCTTATTTATACAGTTCAACAGTCCCTGAGGAGGGCCAGGAAAACCGGCCGAAACGTTGGACAACTATATTCTATTTATTGACCGATATAACACGCCAAATAATTAATTAGGAACATCATCGTTAAAACCGGTCAGGTAAACTATAATGAACACCAATGACGTCCAACGATATAGATGCAAATTTCTTCACTCCTATCAATTTTACAGCATTCTGCCTCATCGTATCTTGTCCTGGAGGTTGAAATGTACAAGATTTGTGCGGAAGCCCTTGTCCAAAGCGACTCTCTTTGGACTCAGGTCGAATCATAAGCCGGGGCATCCAGAATTGCCAATGTGGTCCAATGATATAGATGCAAATATCTTTACTGCTATCAATGTGATTCGATTCTGCCTCATCATACCTTGCACAGGAGGTCCAAATGTACAAGATTTGTGCGGTAGCCCTTGTCCAAAGCGACTCTCTTTGGACTCAGGTCGAATCATAAGCCAGAGCATCCAGAATTGCCAATGTCGTCCAATGATATAGATGCAAATATCTTCACTCCTTACAATTTGACAGGGTTCTGCCTCATCGTATCTTGTCAAGGAGGTTCAAATGTACAAGATTTGTGCCGAAGCACTTGCCCAGGCTGACTCTATTTGGATTCAGGTCTAATTATAAGACGGATCCCCAGGATTGCCAATGTCGTCCAATGATATTGGTGAAAATATCTTCACTCCTATCAACGTGATAGGATTCTGCCTCACCATACCTTGTCCAGGAGGTTCAAATGTACAAGATATGTGCGGTAGCACTCGACAAATGCAAATCTCTTTGGACTCAGGTCGATTCATATGCCGTAGCATCCAGAATTGCCAATGTCGTCCAATGATATAGATGGAAATATCTTTACTCCTATTAATTTGACAGGATTCTGCCTCATCGTGTCTTGTCCAGGAGGATCAAGTGTACAAGATTTGTGCGGTAGCACTAGACAGAAGCGAAACTCTTTGGACTCAGGTCGATCCATATGCCGAAGTACCAAAAATTGCCTTGTCGTCCTATGATATAGATGCAAATATCTTCACTCCTATCAATTTGACAGGGTTCTGCCTCATCGTATCTTGTCCAGGAGGTTCAAATGTACAAGATTTGTGCAGTGGCACTTGATAAAAGCGACTCTCTTTGGACTCAGGTCGAATCATAAGACGGGGCATCCAGAATTGCCAATGTCGTCCAATGATATAGGTGCAAATATCATCACTCCTATGAATGTGATAGGATTCTGCCTCATCATACCTTGTACAGGAGGTCCAAATGTACAAGACCTGTTGCGGTAGCACTTGTCCGAAGCGACTCTCTTTGGACTCAGGTCGAATCATAAGCCAGAGCATCCAGAATTGCCAATGTCGTCCAATGATATAGATGCAAATATCTTTACTCCTATTAATTTGATAGGATTCTGCCTCATCGTATCTTGTCCAGGAGGATCAACTGTACAAGATTTGTGCGGTAGCACTAGTCCAGACCGAATCTCCTTGGATTCAGGTCGAATCATAAGCCGGATCCCAGGATTGCCAATGTCGCGCAATGATATAGATGCAAATATCTTTTCTCCTATCAATTTGACAGGATTCTGCCTCATCATACCTTGTCCAGCAGGTCAAAATGTACAAGATTTGTGCGGTAGCCCTTGTCCAAAGCGACTCTCTTTGGACTCAGGTCGAATCATAAGCCGGGGCATCAAGAATTGCCAATGTCGTCCAATGATATAAATGCAAATATCTTCACTCCTATCAATTCGACAGGATTCTGGCTCATCGTGTCTTGTCCAGGAGGATCAAGTGTACAAGATTTGTGCGGTAGCACTAGACAGAAGCGAAACTCTTCGGACTCAGGTCGATCCATAAGCCGAACCATCAAAAATTGCCAATGTCGTGCAATGATATAGATGCAAATATCTTCACTGCTATCAATTTGACAGGATTCTGCCTCATCGTATCTTGACCAGGGGGTCCAAATGTACAAAATTTGTGCGGTAGCATGTGTCCAAAGCGACTCTCTTTGGACTCAGGTCGAATCATAAGCCAGAGCGTCCAGAAATGCCAATGTCGTCCAATGATATAGATGCAAATATCTTTTCTCCTATCAATTTGACAGGATTGTGCCTCTATCATATCTTGTCCAGGGGGTCAAAATGTACAAGACGTGTGTGGTAGCACTTGACAAAAGTCAATCTCTTTGACTCAGGTCGAATCATAAGCCGATCATCCAGAATTGCCAATGTCGTCCAATGATATAGATGCAAATTTCTTTACTCCTATCAATGTGATAGGATTCTGCCTCATCATACTTTGTTCCGGAGGTTCAAATGTACAAGATTTGTGCGGTAGCCCTTGTCCAAAGCGACTCTCTTTGGACTCAGGTCTAATCATAAGACGGGGCATCCAGAATTGCCAATGTCGTTCAATGATATAGATGCAAATATCTTCACTCCTATCAATTCGACAGGATTCTGGCTCATCGTGTCTTGTCCAGGAGGATCAAGTGTACAAGATTTGTGCGGTAGCACTAGACAAAAGCGAAACTCTTTGGACTCATGTCGATCCATAAGCAGAACCATCCAGAATTGCCAATGTCGTGCAATGATATAGATGCAAATATCTTTACTGCTATAAATTTGACAGGATTCTGCCTCATCGTATCTTGACCAGGGGGTACAAATGTACAAGATTTGGGCGGTAGCACGTGTCCAAAGCGACTCTCTTTGACTCAGGTCGAATCATAAGCCGGGGCATCAAGAATTGCCAATGTCGTCCAATGATGCAGATGCAAATATCTTTTCTCCTATCAATTTGACAGGATTCTGCCTCATCATACCTTGTCCAGCAGGTCAAAATGTACAAGATTTGTGCGGTAGCCCTTGTCCAAAGCGACTCTCTTTGGACTCAGGTCGAATCATAAGCCGGGGCATCAAGAATTGCCAATGTCGTCCAATGATATAAATGCAAATATCTTCACTCCTATCAATTCGACAGGATTCTGGCTCATCGTGTCTTGTCCAGGAGGATCAAGTGTACAAGATTTGTGCGGTAGCACTAGACAGAAGCGAAACTCTTCGGACTCAGGTCGATCCATAAGCCGAACCATCAAAAATTGCCAATGTCGAGCAATGATATAGATGCAAATATCTTCACTGCTATCAATTTGACAGGATTCTGCCTCATCGTATCTTGACCAGGGGGTCCAAATGTACAAAATTTGTGCGGTAGCATGTGTCCAAAGCGACTCTCTTTGGACTCAGGTCGAATCATAAGCCAGAGCGTCCAGAATTGCCAATGTCGTCCAATGATATAGATGCAAATATCTTTTCTCCTATCAATTTGACAGGATTGTGCCTCTATCATATCTTGTCCAGGGGGTCAAAATGTACAAGACGTGTGTGGTAGCACTTGACAAAAGTCAATCTCTTTGACTCAGGTCGAATCATAAGCCGATCATCCAGAATTGCCAATGTCGTCCAATGATATAGATGCAAATTTCCTTACTCCTATCAATGTGATAGGATTCTGCCTCATCATACTTTGTTCCGGAGGTTCAAATGTACAAGATTTGTGCGGTAGCCCTTGTCCAAAGCGACTCTCTTTGGACTCAGGTCTAATCATAAGACGGGGCATCCAGAATTGCCAATGTCGTCCAATGATATAGATGCAAATATCTTCACTCCTATCAATTCGACAGGATTCTGGCTCATCGTGTATTGTCCAGGAGGATCAAGTGTACAAGATTTGTGCGGTAGCACTAGACAAAAGCGAAACTCTTTGGACTCATGTCGATCCATAAGCAGAACCATCCAGAATTGCCAATGTCGTGCAATGATATAGATGCAAATATCTTTACTGCTATAAATTTGACAGGATTCTGCCTCATCGTATCTTGACCAGGGGGTACAAATGTACAAGATTTGGGCGGTAGCACGTGTCCAAAGCGACTCTCTTTGGACTCAGGTCGAATCATAAGCCGGGGCATCCAGAATTGCCAATGTCGTCCAATGATATAGATGCAAATATCTTCACTCCTATCAATTCGACAGGATTCTGGCTCATCGTGTCTTGTCCAGGAGGATCAAGTGTACAAGATTTGTGCGGTAGCACTAGACAAAAGCGAAACTCTTTGGACTCAGGTCGATCCATAAGCCGAACCATCCAGAATTGCCAATGTCGTGCAATGATATAGATGCAAATATCTTTACTGCTATAAATTTGACAGGATTCTGCCTCATCATACCTTGTTCCGGAGGTTCAAATGTACAAGATTTGTGCGGTAGCCCTTGTCCAAAGCGACTCTCTTTCGACTCAGGTCTAATCATAAGCCGGGGCATCCAGAATTGCCAATGTCGTCCAATGATACAGATGCAAATATCTTTACTGCTATCAATTTGACAGGATTCTGCCTCATCATACCTTGTCCAGTAGGTCAAAATGTACAAGATTTGTGCGGTAGCCCTTGTCCAAAGCGACTCTCTTTGGACTCAGGTCGAATCATATGCCGGGGCATCCAGAATTGCCAATGTCGTCCAATGATATAGATGCAAATATCTTCACTCCTATCAATTCGACAGGATTCTGGCTCATCGTGTCTTGTCCAGGAGGATCAAGTGTACAAGATTTGTGCGGTAGCACTAGACAGAAGCGAAACTCTTCGGACTCAGGTCGATCCATAAGCCGAACAATCCAGAATTGCCAATGTCGTCCAATGATATAGATGCAAATATCCTGACTCCTATCAATTTGGCAGGATTCTGCCTAATCGTGTCTAATCCAGGAAGATCAAATGTACAATATTTGTGTGGTAGCACTTGTCCAGGCCGACTCTCTTTTGATTCAGGTCTAATTGTATGGCGGATCCCCAGGATTGCCAATATCGTCCAATGATGTTGGTGCAAATATCTTCACTCCTATCAATTTTTACAGGATTCTGCCTCATCGCATCTTGTCCAGGGGGTCCAAATGTACAAGATTTGTGCGGCAGCACGTTTCCAAAGCGACTCTCTTTGGCCTCCGGTCGATTCATATGCCGTAGCATCCAGAATTGCCAATGCCGTCCAATGATATAGATGCAAATATCTTCACTCCTATCAATTTGCCAGGATTCTGCCTCATCGTATCTTGTCCAGGGGGTCCAAATGAATACGATTGGTTGCGGTACCACTTGTCCAAAGCGACATTCTTTGGACTTATGTCGTACCATAAGCTGGACCATCCAGAATTGCCGATGATGACCAATGATATAGATGCAAATATCATCACTCCTATGAATGTGATAGGATTCTGCCTCATCATACCTTGTACAGGAGGTTCAAATGTACAAGATTTGTGCGGTAGCCCTTATCCAAAGCGACTCTCTTTGGACTCAGGTCGAATCATAAGCAGGGCATCCAGAATTGCCAATGTAGCCCAATGATATAGATGCAAACGCCTTTACTCCTATCATTTGACAGTATTCTGCCTCATCGTGTCTTGTCCAGGAGGATCAAGTGTACAAGATTTGTGCGGTAGCCCTTGTCCAAAGCGACTCTGTTTGGACTCAGGTCGAATCATAAGCCAGAGCATCCAGAATTGCCAATGTCGTCCAATGATATAGATGCAAATATCTTTTCTCCTATCAAATTGACAGGATTCTGCCTCATCATACCTTGTCCAGTAGGTCAAAATGTACAAGATTTGTGCGGTAGCCCTTGTCCAAAGCGACTCTCTTTGGACTCAGGTCGAATCATAAGCCGGGGCATCAAGAATTGCCAATGTCGTCCAATGATATAAATGCAAATATCTTCACTCCTATCAATTCGACAGGATTCTGGCTCATCGTGTCTTGTCCAGGAGGATCAAGTGTACAAGATTTGTGCGGTAGCACTAGACAGAAGCGAAACTCTTCGGACTCAGGTCGATCCATAAGCCGAACCATCAAAAATTGCCAATGTCGTGCAATGATATAGATCCAAATATCTTCACTGCTATCAATTTGACAGGATTCTGCCTCATCGTATCTTGACCAGGGGGTCCAAATGTACAAGATTTGTGCGGTAGCATGTGTCCAAAGCGACTCTCTTTGTACTCAGGTCGAATCATAAGCCAGAGCGTCCAGAATTGCCAATGTCGTCCAATGATATAGATGCAAATATCTTTTCTCCTATCAATTTGACAGGATTGTGCCTCTATCATATCTTGTCCAGGGGGTCAAAATGTACAAGACGTGTGTGGTAGCACTTGACAAAAGTCAATCTCTTTGACTCAGGTCGAATCATAAGCCGATCATCCAGAATTGCCAATGTCGTCCAATGATATAGATGCAAATTTCTTTACTCCTATCAATGTGATAGGATTCTGCCTCATCATAGTTTGTTCCGAAGGTTCAAATGTACAAGATTTGTGCGGTAGCCCTTGTCCAAAGCGACTCTCTTTGGACTCAGGTCTAATCATAAGACGGGGCATCCAGAATTGCCAATGTCGTCCAATGATACAGATGCTAATATCTTCACTCCTATCAATTCGACAGGATTCTGGCTCATCGTGTCTTGTCCAGGAGGATCAAGTGTACAAGATTTGTGCGGTAGCACTAGACAAAAGCGAAACTCTTTGGACTCAGGTCGATCCATAAGCAGAACCATCCAGAATTGCCAATGTCGTGCAATGATATAGATGCAAATATCTTTACTGCTATAAATTTGACAGGATTCTGCCTCATCATACCTTGTTCCGGAGGTTCAAATGTACAAGATTTGTGCGGTAGCCCTTGTCCAAAGCGACCCTCTTTCGACTCAGGTCTAATCATAAGCCGGGGCATTCAGAATTGCCAATGTCGTCCAATGATATAGATGCAAATATCTTTACTGCTATCAATTTGACAGGATTCTGCCTCATCATACCATGTTCCGGAGGTTCAAATGTACAAGATTTGTGCGGTAGCCCTTGTCCAAAGCTACCCTCTTTCGACTCAGGTCTAATCATAAGACGGGGCATCCAGAATTGCCAATGTCGTCCAA
Source organism: Priocnemis perturbator (assembly GCA_963942575.1). Lineage (NCBI taxonomy): Eukaryota > Metazoa > Arthropoda > Insecta > Hymenoptera > Pompilidae > Priocnemis > Priocnemis perturbator. The sequence continues at coordinate 677,162 of CAWWDK010000174.1, forward strand.
TGATACAGATGCAAATATCTTCACTCCTATCAATTCGACAGGATTCTGGCTCATCGCATCTTGTCCAGGGGGTCCAAATGTACAAGATTTGTGCGGCAGCACGTTTCCAAAGCGACTCTCTTTGGCCTCCGGTCGATTCATATGCCGTAGCATCCAGAATTGCCAATGCCGTCCAATGATATAGATGCAAATATCTTCACTCCTATCAATTTGCCAGGATTCTGCCTCATCGTATCTTGTCCAGGGGGTCCAAATGTATACGATTGGTTGCGGTACCACTTGTCCAAAGCGACATTCTTTGGACTTATGTCGTACCATAAGCTGGACCATCCAGAATTGCCGATGTTGACCAATGATATAGATGCAAATATCTTTACTCCTATTAATTTGACAGGATTCTGCCTCATCATACCTTGTTCCGGGGGTACAAATGTACAAGATTTGCGCGGTAGCACTTGTCCAAAGCCACTCTCCTTGGACTCAGGTCGAATCATATACCGGTGCATCCAGCATTGCCAATATCGTCCAATAATATAGATGCAAACATCTTCACTCCTATCAATTTGACAGCATTCTGTCTCATCATACCCTGTTCCGGATGATCAAATGTACAAGATTTGTGCGGTAGCACTTGTCCAAAGCGACTCTCTTTGGACTCATGTCGAATCATATGCCCGAGCATCCAGAATTGCCAATGTCGTCCAATGATATAGATGCAAATATCTTTACTGCTATCAATGTGATAGGATTCTGCCTCATCATACCTTGTCCAGGAGATACAAATGTACAAGATTTGTGCGGCAGCACTTGTCCAAAGCGACTCTCTTTGGGCTCCGGTCGAATCATAAGCCGGAGCATCCAAAATTGCCAATGTCGTCCAATGATATAGATGGAAATATCTTCACTGCTATCAATTTGACAGGATTCTGCCTCATCGTATCTTGTCCAGGAGGTCCAAATGTACAAGATTTGTGCGGTAGCACTTGTCCAAAGCGACTCTCTTTGGCCTCCGGTCGAATCATAAGCCGAAGCATCTAAAATTGCCAATGTCGTCCAATCATATTGATGCAAACATCTTCACTCCTATCAATTTGACAGGATTCTGCCTCATCGTATCTTGTCCAGGGGGTGCGAATGTACCAGATTTGTGCGGTAGCACTTGACAAAAGCGAATCTCTTTGGACTCAGGTCGAATCATAAGCCGAGCATCCAGAATTGCCAATGTCGGCCAATTATATAGATACAAATATCTTTCTTCTATCAATGTGATAGGATTCTGCCTCATCATACCTTGTCCAAGAGGTCAAAATGTACAAGATTTGTGCGGTAGGACTTGTCCAAAGCGACTCTCTTTGGCCTCCGGTCGAATCATATGCCTCAGCATCCAGAATTGCCAATGTCGTCCAAAGATATAAATGCAAATATCTTCACTCCTATCAATTTGACAGGATTCTGCCTCATCATATCTTGTCCAGGAGGTTCAACTGTACATGATTTGTGCGGTAGCACTTGACATAAGCGAATCTCTTTGGACTAAGGTCGAATCATATGCCGAGCATCCAGAATTGCCAATGTTGTCCAATTATATAGATGCAAATATCTTTACTCCTATCAATGTGATAGGATTCTGCCTCATCATACCTTGTCCAGGAGGTCCAAATGTACAAGATTTTTGCGGTAGCACTTGTCCATAGCGACTCTCTTTGGACTCATGTCGAATCATATGCCCGAGCATCCAGAATTGCCAATGTCGTCCAATGATATAGATGCAAATATCTTTACTCCTATCAATGTGATAGGATCTGCCTCATCATGCCTTGTTCCGGAGGTCCAAATGTACAAGATTTGTGCGGTCGCCCTTGTCCAAAGCGACTCTCTTTGGACTCAGGTAGAATCATAAGCCGGGGCATCCAGAATTGCCAATGTCGTCCAATGATATAGATGCAAATATCTTTACTGCTATCAATTTGACAGGATTCTGCCTCATCATACCTGGTTCCGGATGTTCAAATGTACAAGGTTTGCGCGGTAGCAGTTGTCCAAAGCCACTCTCTTTGGACTCATGTCGAATCATAAGCCTGAGCATCCAGAATTGCCAATGCCGTCTAATGATATAGATGCAAATATTTCCACTCCTATCAATGTGACAGAATTCTGCCTCATCATACCTTTTCCAGGAGGTCCAAATGCACATGTTTTGGGCAGCAGCATTTGCCTAAACCGAATCTCTTTGGACTCAGGTCGAATCATAAGCCAGAGCATCCAGATTTGCCAATGTCGTCCAATGATATAGATGCAAATATCTTTTCTCCTATCAATTTGACAGGATTCTGCCTCACCATATCTTGTACAGGGGGTCCAAATGTACAAGACTTGTGCGGTAGCACTTGACAAAAGTCAATCTCTTTGACTCAGGTCGAATCATATGCCGATCATCCAGAATTGCCAATGTCGTCCAATGATATAGATGCAAATATCTTTACTCCTATCAATGTGATAGGATTCTGCCTCATCGTGTCTTGTCCAGGAGGATCAAGTGTACAAGATTTGTGCGGTAGCACTAGACAAAAGCGAAACTCTTTGAACTCAGGTCGAATCATATGCCGAGCATCCAGAATTGCCAATGTCGTCCAATGAAATAAATGCAAATATCTTTACTCCTATCAATGTGATAGGATTCTGCCTCGTCATATCTTGTTCCGGAGATTCAAATGTATAAGATTTGTGCGGTAGCCGTTGTCCAAAGCGACTCTCTTTGGACTCAGGTAGAATCATAAGCCGGGGCATCCAGAATTGCCAATGTCGTACAATGATATAGATGCAAATATCTTTACTGCTATCAATTTGACAGGATTCTGCCTCATCATACCTTGTTCCGGATGTTCAAATGTACAAGGTTTGCGCGGTAGCACTTGTCCATAGCCACTCTCCTTGGACTCAGGTCTAATCATAAGACGGGGCATCCAGTATTGCGATGGCGTCCAATGATATAGATGCAAATATCTTTACTCCTATCAATGTGATAGGATTCTGCCTCATCATCCCTTGTTCCGGAGGTTCAAATGTACAAGATTTGTGCGATAGCACTTGACAAAAGTCAATCTCTTTGACTCAGGTCGAATCATATGCCGATCATCCAGAATTGCCAATGTCGTCCAATGATATAGATGCAAATATCTTTACTCCTATCAATTCGACAGGTTTCTGGCTCATCGTATCTTGTCCAGGAGGATCAAGTGTACAAGATTTGTGCGGTAGCACTGGACAAAAGCGAAACCCTTTGGACTCAGGTCGATCCATAAGCCGAACCATCCAGAATTGCCAATGTCGTGGAATGATATAGATGCAAATATCTTTACTGCTATCAATTTGATAGGATTCCGCCTCATCGTATCTTGACCAGGGGGTCGAAATGTACAAGATTTGTGCGGTAGCACGTGTCCAAAGCGACTCTCTTTGGCCGCCGGTCGAATCATATGCCGGAGCATCCGGAATTGCCTATGTCGTCCAGTGATATAGATTCAAATATCTGTTCTCCTATCAATTTGACAGGATTCTGCCTCTATCATATCTTGTCCAGGGGGTCAAAATGTACAAGACTTGTGCGGTAGCACTTGTCCAGGCCGACTCTCTTTGGATTCAGATCTAATTATAAGACGGATCCCCAGGATTGCCAATGTCGTCCAATGATATTGGTGCAAATATATTCACTCCTATCAATGTGACAGGATTCTGCCTCATCATACCTTGTTCCGGATGTTCAAATGTACAAGGTTTGGGCGGTAGCACTTGTCCAAAGCGACTCTCCTTGGACTCAGGTCGAATCATAAACCGGAGCATCCAGTATTGCGATGGCGTCCAATGATATAGATGCAAATATCTTTACTCCTATCAATGTGATAGGATTCTGCCTCATCATGCCTTGTTCCGGAGGTTCAAATGTACAAGATTTGTGCGGTCGCCCTTGTCCAAAGCGACTCTCTTTGGACTCAGGTAGAATCATAAGCCGGGGCATCCAGAATTGCCAATGTCGTCCAATGATATAGATGCAAATACCTTTACTGCTATCAATTTGACAGGATTCTGCCTCATCATACCTGGTTCCGGATGTTCAAATGTACAAGGTTTGCGCGGTAGCACTTGTCCAAAGCCACTCTCCTTGGACTCAGGTCGAATCATAAACCGGTGCATCCAGCATTGCCAATATCGTCCAATGATATAGATGCAAACGTCTTCACTCCTATCAATTTGACAGGATTCTGTCTCATCATACCCCGTTCCGGATGTTCAAATGTACAAGGTTTGGGCGGTAGCACTTGTCCAAAGCGACTCTCCTTGGACTCAGGTCGAATCATAAACCGGAGCATCCAGCATTGCCATGGCGTCCAATGATAGAGATGCAAATATCTTCACTCCTATCAATTCGACAGGTTTCTGGCTCATCGTGTCTTGTCCAGGAGGATCAAGTGTACAAGATTTGTGCGGTAGCCCTGGACAAAAGCGAAACCCTTTGGACTCAAGTCGATCCATATGCCGAACCATCCAGAATTGCCAATGTTTTGGAATGATTAGATGCAAATATCTTTACTCCCATCAATGTGATAGGATTCTGCCTCATCATACCTTGTTCCGGAGGTTCAAATGTACAAGATTTGTGCGGTAGCCCTTGTCCAAAGCGACTCTCTTTGGACTCAGATCGAATCATAAGACGGGGCATTCAGAATTGCCAATGTCGTCCAATGATATAAATGCAAATATATTTACAGCTATCAATTTGACAGGATTCTGCCTCATCGTATCTTGTCCAGGGGGTCCAAATGTACACGATTTGTTGCGGTAGCCCTTGTCCAAAGCGACTGTCTTTGGATTCAGGTCGAATCATAAGCCGGAGCATTCAGAATTGCCAATGTCGTGGAATGATATTGATGCAAATATCTTTACTGCTATCAATTTGACAGGATTCCGCCTCATCGTATCTTGACCAGGGGGTCCAAATGTACAAGATTTGTGCGGTAGCACGTGTCCAAAGCGACTCTCTTTGGCCCCCGGTCGAATCATATGCCGGAGCATCCAGAATTGCCTATGTCGTCCAGTGATATAGATTCAAATATCTTTTCTCCTATTAATTTGACAGGATTCTGCCTCACCATACCTTGTTCCGGAGGTTCAAATGTACAAGATTTGTGCGGTAGCCCTTGTCCAAAGCGACTCTCTTTGGACTCAGGTCGAATCATAAGACGGGGCATCCAGAATTTCCAATGTCGTCCAATGATACAGATGCAAATATCATCACTCCTATGAATGTGATAGGTTTCTGCCTCATCATACATTGTACAGAAGGTCCAAATGTACAAGACTTGTTGCGGTAGCACTTGTCCGAAGCGACTCTCTTTGGACTCAGGTCGAATCATAAGCCAGAGCATCCAGAATTGCCAATGTCGTCCAATGATATAGATGCAAATACCTTTACTCCTATCAATGTGATAGGATTCTGCCTCATCATACCTTGTTCCGGAGGTTCAAATGTACAAGATTTGTGCGGTAGCACTTGTCCGAAGCGACTCTCTTTGGACTCAGGTCGAATCATATGCCAGAGCATCCAGAATTGCCAATGTCGTCCAATGATATAGATGCAAATATCTTTTCTCCTATCAATTTGACAGGATTCTGCCTCTATCATATCTTGTCCAGGGGGTCACAATGTACAAGACTTGTGCGGTAGCACTTGACAAAAGTCAATCTCTTTGACTCAGATCGAATCATAAGACGGGGCATTCAGAATTGCCAATGTCGTCCAATGATATAAATGCAAATATATTTACAGCTATCAATTTGACAGGATTCTGCCTCATCGTATCTTGTACAGGGGGTCCAAATGTACACGATTTGTTGCGGTAGCCCTTGTCCAAAGCGACTGTCTTTGGATTCAGGTCGAATCATAAGCCGGAGCATTCAGAATTGCCAATGTCGTGGAATGATATTGATGCAAATATCTTTACTGCTATCAATTTGACAGGATTCCGCCTCATCGTATCTTGACCAGGGGGTCCAAATGTACAAGATTTGTGCGGTAGCACGTGTCCAAAGCGACTCTCTTTGGCCCCCGGTCGAATCATATGCCGGAGCATCCAGAATTGCCTATGTCGTCCAGTGATATAGATTCAAATATCTTTTCTCCTATCAATTTGACAGGATTCTGTCTCATCATACCCTGTTCCGGATGTTCAAATGTATAAGGTTTGTGCGTTAGCACTTCACAAAAGCGAATCTCTTTGGACTCAGGTCGATTCATATGCCGAAGCATCCAGAATTGCCATGTCGTCCAATGATACAGATGCAAATATCATCACTCCTATGAATGTGATAGGTTTCTGCCTCATCATATCTTGTACAGGAGGTCCAAATGTACAAGACTTGTTGCGGTAGCACTTGTCCGAAGCGACTCTCTTTGGACTCAGGTCGAATCATAAGCCAGAGCATCCAGAATTGCCAATGTCGTCCAGTGATATAGATGCAAACATCTTCACTCCTATCAATTTGACAGGATTCTGTCTCATCATACCCTGTTCCGGATGTTCAAATGTACAAGGTTTGGGCGGTAGCACTTGTCCAAAGCGACTCTCCTTGGACTCAGGTCGAATCATAAACCGGAGCATCCAGTATTGCGATGGCGTCCAATGACATAGATGCAAATATCTTTACTCCTATCAATGTGATAGGATTCTGCCTCATCATGCCTTGTTCCGGAGGTCCAAATGTACAAGATTTGTCCGGTCGCCCTTGTCCAAAGCGACTCTCTTTGGACTCAGGTAGAATCATAAGCCGGGGCATCCAGAATTGCCAATGTCGTACAATGATATAGATGCAAATATCTTTACTGCTATCAATTTGACAGGATTCTGCCTCATCATACCTTGTTCCGGATGTTCAAATGTACAAGGTTTGCGCGGTAGCACTTGTCCATAGCCACTCTCCTTGGACTCAGGTCTAATCATAAGACGGGGCATCCAGAATTGCCAATGTCGTCCAATGATATAGAATCAAATATCTTTACTGCTATCAATTTGACAGGATTCTGCCTCGACATACCTTGTTCCTGAGGTTCAAATGTACAAGACTTGTGCGGTAGCGCTTGACAAAATTCAATCTCTTTGACTCAGGTCGAATCATAAGCCGAACCATCCAGAATTGCCAATGTCGTGGAATGATATAGATGCAAATATCTTTACTGCTATCAATTTGACAGGATTCTGCCTCATCATACTTTGTTGCGGAGGTTCAAATGTACAAGATTTGTGCGTTAGTACTTCACAAAAGCGAATCTCTTTGGACTCAGGTCGATTCATATGCCGAAGCATCCAGAATTGCCATGTCGTCCAATGATACAGATGCAAATATCATCACTCCTATGAATGTGATAGGATTATGCCTCATCATACCTTGTACAGGAGGTTCAAATGTACAAGATTTGTGCGGTAACCCCTGTCCAAAGCGACTGTCTTTGGATTCAGGTCGAATCATAAGCCGGAGCATCCAGAATTGCCATTGTCGTCCTATGATATAGATGCAAATATATTTACTCCTATCAATTTGACAGGATTCTGCCTCATCGTATCTTGTCCAGGGGGTCCAAATGTACACGATTTGTTGCGGTACCACTTGTCCAAAGCGACATTCTTTGGACTTATGTCGAACCATAAGCCGGACCATCCAGAATTGCCGATGTTGACCAATGATATAGATGCAAATATCTTTACTCCTATTAATTTGACAGGATTCTGCCTCATCATACCTTTTCCAGGAGGACCAAATGCACATGTTTTGGGCGGCAGCATTTGTCCAAACCGACTCTCTTTGGATTCAGGTCGAATCATAAGCCGGGGCATCCAGAATTGCCAATGTCGTCCAATGATATAGATGCAAATATCTTTACTGCTATCAATTTGACAGGATTCTGCCTCATCATACCTTGTTCCGGATGTTCAAATGTACAAGGTTTGCGCGGTAGAACTTGTCCAAAACCACTCTCCTTGGACTCACGTCGAATCATAAACCGGTGCATCCAGCATTGCCAATATCGTCCAATGATATAGATGCAAATATCTTTACTCCTATCAAATGTGACAGGATTCTGCCTCTATCATATCTTGTCCAGGGGGTCAAAATGTACAAGACTTGTGCGGTAGCACTTGACAAAAGTCAATCTCTTTGACTCAGGTCGAATCATAAGCCGGGGCATCAAGAATTGCCAATGTCGTCCAATGATATAGAAGCAAATATCTTTACTGCTATCAATTTGACAGGATTCTGCCTCATCATACCTTTTCCAGTAGGTCAAAATGTACAAGATTTGTAGGGTAGCACTTGTCCAAAGCGACTATCTTTGGACTCATGTCGAATCATAAGCCTGAGCATCCAGAATTGCCAATGCCGTCTAATGATATTGATGCAAATATTTCCACTCCTATCAATGTGACAGAATTCTGCACATCATACCTTTTCCAGGAGGTCCAAATGCACATGTTTTGGGCGGCAGCATTTGCCCAAACCGAATCTCTTTGGACTCAGGTCGAATCATAAGCCAGAGCATCCAGAATTGCCAATGTCGTCCAATGATATAGATGCAAATATCTTTTCTCCTATCAATTTGACAGGATTCTGCCTCACCATATCTTGTCCAGGGGGTCCAAATGTACAAGACTTGTGCGGTAGCACTTGACAAAAGTCAATCTCTTTGACTCAGGTCGAATCATATGCCGATCATCCAGAATTGCCAATGTCGTCCAATGATATAGATGCAAATATCTTTACTCCTATCAATGTGATAGGATTCTGCCTCATCGTGTCTTGTCCAGGAGGATCAAGTGTACAAGATTTGTGCGGTAGCTCTAGACAAAAGCGAAACTCTTTGAACTCAGGTCGAATCATATGCCGAGCATCCAGAATTGCCAATGTCGTCCAATGAAATAAATGCAAATACCTTTACTCCTATCAATGTGATAGGATTCTGCCTCGTCATATCTTGTTCCGGAGATTCAAATGTATAAGATTTGTGCGGTAGCCCTTGTCAAAGCGACTCTCTTTGGACTCAGGTCGAATCATAAACCGGAGCATCCAGAATTGCCAATGTCGTCCAATGATATGGATGCAAACATCTTCACTACTTTCAATTTGACAGGATTCTGTCTCATCATACCCTGTTCCGGATGTTCAAATGTACAAGGTTTTGGCGGTAGCACTTGTCCAAAGCGACTCTCCTTGGACTCAGGTCGAATCATAAGACGGGGCATCCAGAATTGCCAATGTCGTCCATTGATAGAGATGCAAATATCATCACTCCTATGAATGTGATAGGATTCTGCCTCATCATATCTTGTACAGGAGGTCAAAATGTACAAGATTTGTGCGTTAGCACTTCACAAAAGCGAATCTTTTTTGACTCAGGTCGATTCATATGCCGAAGCATCCAGAATTGCCATGTCGTCCAATGATACAGATGCAAATATCATCACTCCTATGAATGTGATAGGATTCTGCCTCATCATACCTTGTACAGGAGGTTCAAATGTACAAGATTTGTGCGGTAGCCCTTGTCCAAAGTGACTGTCTTTGGATTCAGGTCGAATCATAAGCCGGAGCATCCAGAATTGCCATTATCGTCCAATGATATAGATGCAAATATATTTACTGCTATCAATTTGACAGGATTCTGCCTCATCGTATCTTGTTCAGGGGGTCCAAATGTACAAGATTTGTGCGTTAGCACTACACAAAAGCGAATCTCTTTGGACTCAGGTCGATTCATATGCCGAAGCATCCAGAATTGCCATGTCGTCCAATGATACAGATGCAAATATCATCACTCCTATCAATTCGACAGGATTCTGTCTCATCATACCCTGTTCCGGATGTTCAAATGTGCAAGGTTTAGGCGGTAGCACTTGTCCAAAGCGACTCTCCTTGGACTCAGGTCGAATCAAAAACCGGAGCATCCAGCATTGCCATGGCGTCCAATGATAGAGATGCAAATATCTTCACTCCTATCAATTCGACAGGATTCTGGCTCATCGTGTCTTGTCCAGGAGGATCAAGTGTACAAGATTTGTGCGGTAGCACTAGACAGAAGCGAAACTCTTCGGACTCAGGTCGATCCATAAGCCGAACCATCAAAAATTGCCAATGTCGTGCAATGATATAGATCCAAATATCTTCACTGCTATCAATTTGACAGGATTCTGCCTCATCGTATCTTGACCAGGGGGTCCAAATGTACAAGATTTGTGCGGTAGCATGTGTCCAAAGCGACTCTCTTTGTACTCAGGTCGAATCATAAGCCAGAGCGTCCAGAATTGCCAATGTCGTCCAATGATATAGATGCAAATATCTTTTCTCCTATCAATTTGACAGGATTGTGCCTCTATCATATCTTGTCCAGGGGGTCAAAATGTACAAGACGTGTGTGGTAGCACTTGACAAAAGTCAATCTCTTTGACTCAGGTCGAATCATAAGCCGATCATCCAGAATTGCCAATGTCGTCCAATGATATAGATGCAAATTTCTTTACTCCTATCAATGTGATAGGATTCTGCCTCATCATAGTTTGTTCCGAAGGTTCAAATGTACAAGATTTGTGCGGTAGCCCTTGTCCAAAGCGACTCTCTTTGGACTCAGGTCTAATCATAAGACGGGGCATCCAGAATTGCCAATGTCGTCCAATGATACAGATGCTAATATCTTCACTCCTATCAATTCGACAGGATTCTGGCTCATCGTGTCTTGTCCAGGAGGATCAAGTGTACAAGATTTGTGCGGTAGCACTAGACAAAAGCGAAACTCTTTGGACTCAGGTCGATCCATAAGCAGAACCATCCAGAATTGCCAATGTCGTGCAATGATATAGATGCAAATATCTTTACTGCTATAAATTTGACAGGATTCTGCCTCATCGTATCTTGTCCAGGGGGTCCAAATGTACACGATTTGTGCGGTACCACTTGTCCAAAGCGACATTCTTTGGACTTATGTCGAACCATAAGCCGGACCATCCAGAATTGCCGATGTTGACCAATGATATAGATGCAAATATCTTTACTCCTATTAATTTTACAGGATTCTGCCTCATCATACCTTTTCCAGGAGGTCCAAATGCACATGTTTTGGGCGGCAGCATTTGTCCAAACCGACTCTCTTTGGATTCAGGTCGAATCATAAGCCGGGGCATCCAGAATTGCCAATGTCGTCCAATGATATAGATGCAAATATCTTTACTGCTATCAATTTGACAGGATTCTGCCTCATCATACCTTGTTCCGGATGTTCCAATGTACAAGGTTTGCGCGGTAGAACTTGTCCAAAACCACTCTCCTTGGACTCACGTCGAATCATAAACCGGTGCATCCAGCATTGCCAATATCGTCCAATGATATAGATGCAAATATCTTTACTCCTATCAAATGTGACAGGATTCTGCCTCTATCATATCTTGTCCAGGGGGTCAAAATGTACAAGACTTGTGCGGTAGCACTTGACAAAAGTCAATCTCTTTGACTCAGGTCGAATCATAAGCCGGGGCATCAAGAATTGCCAATGTCGTCCAATGATATAGAAGCAAATATCTTTACTGCTATCAATTTGACAGGATTCTGCCTCATCATACCTTTTCCAGTAGGTCAAAATGTACAAGATTTGTAGGGTAGCACTTGTCCAAAGCGACTATCTTTGGACTCATGTCGAATCATAAGCCTGAGCATCCAGAATTGCCAATGCCGTCTAATGATATTGATGCAAATATTTCCACTCCTATCAATGTGACAGAATTCTGCACATCATACCTTTTCCAGGAGGTCCAAATGCACATGTTTTGGGCGGCAGCATTTGCCCAAACCGAATCTCTTTGGACTCAGGTCGAATCATAAGCCAGAGCATCCAGAATTGCCAATGTCGTCCAATGATATAGATGCAAATATCTTTTCTCCTATCAATTTGACAGGATTCTGCCTCACCATATCTTGTCCAGGGGGTCCAAATGTACAAGACTTGTGCGGTAGCACTTGACAAAAGTCAATCTCTTTGACTCAGGTCGAATCATATGCCGATCATCCAGAATTGCCAATGTCGTCCAATGATATAGATGCAAATATCTTTACTCCTATCAATGTGATAGGATTCTGCCTCATCGTGTCTTGTCCAGGAGGATCAAGTGTACAAGATTTGTGCGGTAGCTCTAGACAAAAGCGAAACTCTTTGAACTCAGGTCGAATCATATGCCGAGCATCCAGAATTGCCAATGTCGTCCAATGAAATAAATGCAAATACCTTTACTCCTATCAATGTGATAGGATTCTGCCTCGTCATATCTTGTTCCGGAGATTCAAATGTATAAGATTTGTGCGGTAGCCCTTGTCAAAGCGACTCTCTTTGGACTCAGGTCGAATCATAAACCGGAGCATCCAGAATTGCCAATGTCGTCCAATGATATGGATGCAAACATCTTCACTACTTTCAATTTGACAGGATTCTGTCTCATCATACCCTGTTCCGGATGTTCAAATGTACAAGGTTTGGGCGGTAGCACTTGTCCAAAGCGACTCTCCTTGGACTCAGGTCGAATCATAAGACGGGGCATCCAGAATTGCCAATGTCGTCCATTGATAGAGATGCAAATATCATCACTCCTATGAATGTGATAGGATTCTGCCTCATCATATCTTGTACAGGAGGTCAAAATGTACAAGATTTGTGCGTTAGCACTTCACAAAAGCGAATCTTTTTTGACTCAGGTCGATTCATATGCCGAAGCATCCAGAATTGCCATGTCGTCCAATGATACAGATGCAAATATCATCACTCCTATGAATGTGATAGGATTCTGCCTCATCATACCTTGTACAGGAGGTTCAAATGTACAAGATTTGTGCGGTAGCCCTTGTCCAAAGTGACTGTCTTTGGATTCAGGTCGAATCATAAGCCGGAGCATCCAGAATTGCCATTATCGTCCAATGATATAGATGCAAATATATTTACTGCTATCAATTTGACAGGATTCTGCCTCATCGTATCTTGTTCAGGGGGTCCAAATGTACAAGATTTGTGCGTTAGCACTACACAAAAGCGAATCTCTTTGGACTCAGGTCGATTCATATGCCGAAGCATCCAGAATTGCCATGTCGTCCAATGATACAGATGCAAATATCATCACTCCTATCAATTCGACAGGATTCTGTCTCATCATACCCTGTTCCGGATGTTCAAATGTGCAAGGTTTAGGCGGTAGCACTTGTCCAAAGCGACTCTCCTTGGACTCAGGTCGAATCAAAAACCGGAGCATCCAGCATTGCCATGGCGTCCAATGATAGAGATGCAAATATCTTCACTCCTATCAATTCGACAGGATTCTGGCTCATCGTGTCTTGTCCAGGAGGATCAAGTGTACAAGATTTGTGCGGTAGCACTAGACAGAAGCGAAACTCTTCGGACTCAGGTCGATCCATAAGCCGAACCATCAAAAATTGCCAATGTCGTGCAATGATATAGATCCAAATATCTTCACTGCTATCAATTTGACAGGATTCTGCCTCATCGTATCTTGACCAGGGGGTCCAAATGTACAAGATTTGTGCGGTAGCATGTGTCCAAAGCGACTCTCTTTGTACTCAGGTCGAATCATAAGCCAGAGCGTCCAGAATTGCCAATGTCGTCCAATGATATAGATGCAAATATCTTTTCTCCTATCAATTTGACAGGATTGTGCCTCTATCATATCTTGTCCAGGGGGTCAATATGTACAAGACGTGTGTGGTAGCACTTGACAAAAGTCAATCTCTTTGACTCAGGTCGAATCATAAGCCGATCATCCAGAATTGCCAATGTCGTCCAATGATATAGATGCAAATTTCTTTACTCCTATCAATGTGATAGGATTCTGCCTCATCATAGTTTGTTCCGAAGGTTCAAATGTACAAGATTTGTGCGGTAGCCCTTGTCCAAAGCGACTCTCTTTGGACTCAGGTCTAATCATAAGACGGGGCATCCAGAATTGCCAATGTCGTCCAATGATACAGATGCTAATATCTTCACTCCTATCAATTCGACAGGATTCTGGCTCATCGTGTCTTGTCCAGGAGGATCAAGTGTACAAGATTTGTGCGGTAGCACTAGACAAAAGCGAAACTCTTTGGACTCAGGTCGATCCATAAGCAGAACCATCCAGAATTGCCAATGTCGTGCAATGATATAGATGCAAATATCTTTACTGCTATAAATTTGACAGGATTCTGCCTCATCATACCTTGTTCCGGAGGTTCAAATGTACAAGATTTGTGCGGTAGCCCTTGTCCAAAGCGACCCTCTTTCGACTCAGGTCTAATCATAAGCCGGGGCATTCAGAATTGCCAATGTCGTCCAATGATATAGATGCAAATATCTTTACTGCTATCAATTTGACAGGATTCTGCCTCATCATACCTTGTTCCGGAGGTTCAAATGTACAAGATTTGTGCGGTAGCCCTTGTCCAAAGCGACCCTCTTTCGACTCAGGTCTAATCATAAGACGGGGCATCCAGAATTGCCAATGTCGTCCAATGATACAGATGCAAATATCTTCACTCCTATCAATTCGACAGGATTCTGGCTCATCGCATCTTGTCCAGGGGGTCCAAATGTACAAGATTTGTGCGGCAGCACGTTTCCAAAGCGACTCTCTTTGGCCTCCGGTCGATTCATATGCCGTAGCATCCAGAATTGCCAATGCCGTCCAATGATATAGATGCAAATATCTTCACTCCTATCAATTTGCCAGGATTCTGCCTCATCGTATCTTGTCCAGGGGGTCCAAATGTATACGATTGGTTGCGGTACCACTTGTCCAAAGCGACATTCTTTGGACTTATGTCGTACCATAAGCTGGACCATCCAGAATTGCCGATGTTGACCAATGATATAGATGCAAATATCTTTACTCCTATTAATTTGACAGGATTCTGCCTCATCATACCTTGTTCCGGGGGTACAAATGTACAAGATTTGCGCGGTAGCACTTGTCCAAAGCCACTCTCCTTGGACTCAGGTCGAATCATATACCGGTGCATCCAGCATTGCCAATATCGTCCAATAATATAGATGCAAACATCTTCACTCCTATCAATTTGACAGCATTCTGTCTCATTATACCCTGTTCCGGATGATCAAATGTACAAGATTTGTGCGGTAGCACTTGTCCAAAGCGACTCTCTTTGGACTCATGTCGAATCATATGCCCGAGCATCCAGAATTGCCAATGTCGTCCAATGATATAGATGCAAATATCTTTACTGCTATCAATGTGATAGGATTCTGCCTCATCATACCTTGTCCAGGAGATACAAATGTACAAGATTTGTGCGGCAGCACTTGTCCAAAGCGACTCTCTTTGGGCTCCGGTCGAATCATAAGCCGGAGCATCCAAAATTGCCAATGTCGTCCAATGATATAGATGGAAATATCTTCACTGCTATCAATTTGACAGGATTCTGCCTCATCGTATCTTGTCCAGGAGGTCCAAATGTACAAGATTTGTGCGGTAGCACTTGTCCAAAGCGACTCTCTTTGGCCTCCGGTCGAATCATAAGCCGAAGCATCTAAAATTGCCAATGTCGTCCAATCATATTGATGCAAACATCTTCACTCCTATCAATTTGACAGGATTCTGCCTCATCGTATCTTGTCCAGGGGGTGCGTATGTACCAGATTTGTGCGGTAGCACTTGACAAAAGCGAATCTCTTTGGACTCAGGTCGAATCATAAGCCGAGCATCCAGATTTGCCAATGTCGGCCAATTATATAGATACAAATATCTTTCTTCTATCAATGTGATAGGATTCTGCCTCATCATACCTTGTCCAGGAGGTCAAAATGTACAAGATTTGTGCGGTAGGACTTGTCCAAAGCGACTCTCTTTGGCCTCCGGTCGAATCATATGCCTCAGCATCCAGAATTGCCAATGTCGTCCAAAGATATAAATGCAAATATCTTCACTCCTATCAATTTGACAGGATTCTGCCTCATCATATCTTGTCCAGGAGGTTCAACTGTACATGATTTGTGCGGTAGCACTTGACATAAGCGAATCTCTTTGGACTAAGGTCGAATCATATGCCGAGCATCCAGAATTGCCAATGTTGTCCAATTATATAGATGCAAATATCTTTACTCCTATCAATGTGATAGGATTCTGCCTCATCATACCTTGTCCAGGAGGTCCAAATGTACAAGATTTTTGCGGTAGCACTTGTCCATAGCGACTCTCTTTGGACTCATGTCGAATCATATGCCCGAGCATCCAGAATTGCCAATGTCGTCCAATGATATAGATGCAAATATCTTTACTCCTATCAATGTGATAGGATCTGCCTCATCATGCCTTGTTCCGGAGGTCCAAATGTACAAGATTTGTGCGGTCGCCCTTGTCCAAAGCGACTCTCTTTGGACTCAGGTAGAATCATAAGCCGGGGCATCCAGAATTGCCAATGTCGTCCAATGATATAGATGCAAATATCTTTACTGCTATCAATTTGACAGGATTCTGCCTCATCATACCTGGTTCCGGATGTTCAAATGTACAAGGTTTGCGCGGTAGCAGTTGTCCAAAGCCACTCTCTTTGGACTCATGTCGAATCATAAGCCTGAGCATCCAGAATTGCCAATGCCGTCTAATGATATAGATGCAAATATTTCCACTCCTATCAATGTGACAGAATTCTGCCTCATCATACCTTTTCCAGGAGGTCCAAATGCACATGTTTTGGGCAGCAGCATTTGCCTAAACCGAATCTCTTTGGACTCAGGTCGAATCATAAGCCAGAGCATCCAGATTTGCCAATGTCGTCCAATGATATAGATGCAAATATCTTTTCTCCTATCAATTTGACAGGATTCTGCCTCACCATATCTTGTACAGGGGGTCCAAATGTACAAGACTTGTGCGGTAGCACTTGACAAAAGTCAATCTCTTTGACTCAGGTCGAATCATATGCCGATCATCCAGAATTGCCAATGTCGTCCAATGATATAGATGCAAATATCTTTACTCCTATCAATGTGATAGGATTCTGCCTCATCGTGTCTTGTCCAGGAGGATCAAGTGTACAAGATTTGTGCGGTAGCACTAGACAAAAGCGAAACTCTTTGAACTCAGGTCGAATCATATGCCGAGCATCCAGAATTGCCAATGTCGTCCAATGAAATAAATGCAAATATCTTTACTCCTATCAATGTGATAGGATTCTGCCTCGTCATATCTTGTTCCGGAGATTCAAATGTATAAGATTTGTGCGGTAGCCGTTGTCCAAAGCGACTCTCTTTGGACTCAGGTAGAATCATAAGCCGGGGCATCCAGAATTGCCAATGTCGTACAATGATATAGATGCAAATATCTTTACTGCTATCAATTTGACAGGATTCTGCCTCATCATACCTTGTTCCGGATGTTCAAATGTACAAGGTTTGCGCGGTAGCACTTGTCCATAGCCACTCTCCTTGGACTCAGGTCTAATCATAAGACGGGGCATCCAGTATTGCGATGGCGTCCAATGATATAGATGCAAATATCTTTACTCCTATCAATGTGATAGGATTCTGCCTCATCATCCCTTGTTCCGGAGGTTCAAATGTACAAGATTTGTGCGGTAGCACTTGACAAAAGTCAATCTCTTTGACTCAGGTCGAATCATATGCCGATCATCCAGAATTGCCAATGTCGTCCAATGATATAGATGCAAATATCTTTACTCCTATCAATTCGACAGGTTTCTGGCTCATCGTGTCTTGTCCAGGAGGATCAAGTGTACAAGATTTGTGCGGTAGCACTGGACAAAAGCGAAACCCTTTGGACTCAGGTCGATCCATAAGCCGAACCATCCAGAATTGCCAATGTCGTGGAATGATATAGATGCAAATATCTTTACTGCTATCAATTTGATAGGATTCCGCCTCATCGTATCTTGACCAGGGGGTCGAAATGTACAAGATTTGTGCGGTAGCACGTGTCCAAAGCGACTCTCTTTGGCCGCCGGTCGAATCATATGCCGGAGCATCCGGAATTGCCTATGTCGTCCAGTGATATAGATTCAAATATCTGTTCTCCTATCAATTTGACAGGATTCTGCCTCTATCATATCTTGTCCAGGGGGTCAAAATGTACAAGACTTGTGCGGTAGCACTTGTCCAGGCCGACTCTCTTTGGATTCAGATCTAATTATAAGACGGATCCCCAGGATTGCCAATGTCGTCCAATGATATTGGTGCAAATATATTCACTCCTATCAATGTGACAGGATTCTGCCTCATCATACCTTGTTCCGGATGTTCAAATGTACAAGGTTTGGGCGGTAGCACTTGTCCAAAGCGACTCTCCTTGGACTCAGGTCGAATCATAAACCGGAGCATCCAGTATTGCGATGGCGTCCAATGATATAGATGCAAATATCTTTACTCCTATCAATGTGATAGGATTCTGCCTCATCATGCCTTGTTCCGGAGGTTCAAATGTACAAGATTTGTGCGGTCGCCCTTGTCCAAAGCGACTCTCTTTGGACTCAGGTAGAATCATAAGCCGGGGCATCCAGAATTGCCAATGTCGTCCAATGATATAGATGCAAATACCTTTACTGCTATCAATTTGACAGGATTCTGCCTCATCATACCTGGTTCCGGATGTTCAAATGTACAAGGTTTGCGCGGTAGCACTTGTCCAAAGCCACTCTCCTTGGACTCAGGTCGAATCATAAACCGGTGCATCCAGCATTGCCAATATCGTCCAATGATATAGATGCAAACATCTTCACTCCTATCAATTTGACAGGATTCTGTCTCATCATACCCTGTTCCGGATGTTCAAATGTACAAGGTTTGGGCGGTAGCACTTGTCCAAAGCGACTCTCCTTGGACTCAGGTCGAATCATAAACCGGAGCATCCAGCATTGCCATGGCGTCCAATGATAGAGATGCAAATATCTTCACTCCTATCAATTCGACAGGTTTCTGGCTCATCGTGTCTTGTCCAGGAGGATCAAGTGTACAAGATTTGTGCGGTAGCCCTGGACAAAAGCGAAACCCTTTGGACTCAAGTCGATCCATAAGCCGAACCATCCAGAATTGCCAATGTTTTGGAATGATTAGATGCAAATATCTTTACTCCCATCAATGTGATAGGATTCTGCCTCATCATACCTTGTTCCGGAGGTTCAAATGTACAAGATTTGTGCGGTAGCCCTTGTCCAAAGCGACTCTCTTTGGACTCAGATCGAATCATAAGACGGGGCATTCAGAATTGCCAATGTCGTCCAATGATATAAATGCAAATATATTTACAGCTATCAATTTGACAGGATTCTGCCTCATCGTATCTTGTCCAGGGGGTCCAAATGTACACGATTTGTTGCGGTAGCCCTTGTCCAAAGCGACTGTCTTTGGATTCAGGTCGAATCATAAGCCGGAGCATTCAGAATTGCCAATGTCGTGGAATGATATTGATGCAAATATCTTTACTGCTATCAATTTGACAGGATTCCGCCTCATCGTATCTTGACCAGGGGGTCCAAATGTACAAGATTTGTGCGGTAGCACGTGTCCAAAGCGACTCTCTTTGGCCCCCGGTCGAATCATATGCCGGAGCATCCAGAATTGCCTATGTCGTCCAGTGATATAGATTCAAATATCTTTTCTCCTATTAATTTGACAGGATTCTGCCTCACCATACCTTGTTCCGGAGGTTCAAATGTACAAGATTTGTGCGGTAGCCCTTGTCCAAAGCGACTCTCTTTGGACTCAGGTCTAATCATAAGACGGGGCATCCAGAATTGCCAATGTCGTCCAATGATATAGAGGCAGATATCCTGATTCTTATCAATTTGACAGCATTCTGCCTCATCGTATATTTTCCAGGAAGTTCAAATGTACAAGATTTGTGCGGTAGCACTTGTCCAGGCCGACTCTCTTTGGATTCAGATCTAATTATATGACGGATCCCCAGGATTGCCAATGTCGTCCAATGATATAGATGCAAATATCTTCACTCCTATCAATTTGCCAGGATTCTGCCTCTATCATATCTTGTCCAGGGGGTCAAAATGTACAAGACTTGTGCGGTAGCACTTGACAAATGTCAATCTCTTTGACTCAGGTCGAATCATAAGCCGGGGCATCAAGAATTGCCAATGTCGTCCAATGATATAGAATCAAATATCTTTACTGCTATCAATTTGACAGGATTCTGCCTCGACATACCTTGTTCCTGAGGTTCAAATATACAAGACTTGTGCGGTAGCGCTTGACAAAATTCAATCTCTTTGACTCAGGTCGAATCATAAGCCGAACCATCCAGAATTGCCAATGTCGTGGAATGATATAGATGCAAATATCTTTACTGCTATCAATTTGACAGGATTCTGCCTCATCATACTTTGTTGCGGAGGTTCAAATGTACAAGATTTGTGCGTTAGTACTTCACAAAAGCGAATCTCTTTGGACTCAGGTCGATTCATATGCCGAAGCATCCAGAATTGCCATGTCGTCCAATGATACAGATGCAAATATCATCACTCCTATCAATTCGACAGGATTCTGTCTCATCATACCCTGTTCCGGATGTTCAAATGTGCAAGGTTTAGGCGGTAGCACTTGTCCAAAGCGACTCTCCTTGGACTCAGGTCGAATCAAAAACCGGAGCATCCAGCATTGCCATGGCGTCCAATGATAGAGATGCAAATATCTTCACTCCTATCAATTCGACAGGATTCTGGCTCATCGTGTCTTGTCCAGGAGGATCAAGTGTACAAAATTTGTGCGGTAGCACTAGACAAAAGCGAAACTCTTTGGATTCAGGTCGATCCATAAGCCGAACCATTCAGAATTGCCAATGTCGTGGAATGATATAGATGCAAATATCTTTACTGCTATCAATTTGACAGGATTCCGCCTCATCGTATCTTGACCAGGGGGTCCAAATGTACAAGATTTGTGCGGTAGCACGTGTCCAAAGCGACTCTCTTTGGCCCCCGGTCGAATCATATGCCGGAGCATCCAGAATTGCCTATGTCGTCCAGTGATATAGATTCAAATATCTTTTCTCCTATCAATTTGACAGGATTCTGTCTCATCATACCCTGTTCCGGATGTTCAAATGTATAAGGTTTGTGCGTTAGCACTTCACAAAAGCGAATCTCTTTGGACTCAGGTCGATTCATATGCCGAAGCATCCAGAATTGCCATGTCGTCCAATGATACAGATGCAAATATCATCACTCCTATGAATGTGATAGGTTTCTGCCTCATCATACCTTGTACAGGAGGTCCAAATGTACAAGACTTGTTGCGGTAGCACTTGTCCGAAGCGACTCTCTTTGGACTCAGGTCGAATCATAAGCCAGAGCATCCAGAATTGCCAATGTCGTCCAGTGATATAGATGCAAACATCTTCACTCCTATCAATTTGACAGGATTCTGTCTCATCATACCCTGTTCCGGATGTTCAAATGTACAAGGTTTGGGCGGTAGCACTTGTCCAAAGCGACTCTCCTTGGACTCAGGTCGAATCATAAACCGGAGCATCCAGTATTGCGATGGCGTCCAATGACATAGATGCAAATATCTTTACTCCTATCAATGTGATAGGATTCTGCCTCATCATGCCTTGTTCCGGAGGTCCAAATGTACAAGATTTGTCCGGTCGCCCTTGTCCAAAGCGACTCTCTTTGGACTCAGGTAGAATCATAAGCCGGGGCATCCAGAATTGCCAATGTCGTACAATGATATAGATGCAAATATGTTTACTGCTATCAATTTGACAGGATTCTGCCTCATCATACCTTGTTCCGGATGTTCAAATGTACAAGGTTTGCGCGGTAGCACTTGTCCATAGCCACTCTCCTTGGACTCAGGTCTAATCATAAGACGGGGCATCCAGAATTGCCAATGTCGTCCAATGATATAGAGGCAGATATCCTGATTCTTATCAATTTGACAGCATTCTGCCTCATCGTATATTTTCCAGGAAGTTCAAATGTACAAGATTTGTGCGGTAGCACTTGTCCAGGCCGACTCTCTTTGGATTCAGATCTAATTATATGACGGATCCCCAGGATTGCCAATGTCGTCCAATGATATAGATGCAAATATCTTCACTCCTATCAATTTGCCAGGATTCTGCCTCTATCATATCTTGTCCAGGGGGTCAAAATGTACAAGACTTGTGCGGTAGCACTTGACAAATGTCAATCTCTTTGACTCAGGTCGAATCATAAGCCGGGGCATCAAGAATTGCCAATGTCGTCCAATGATATAGAATCAAATATCTTTACTGCTATCAATTTGACAGGATTCTGCCTCGACATACCTTGTTCCTGAGGTTCAAATGTACAAGACTTGTGCGGTAGCGCTTGACAAAATTCAATCTCTTTGACTCAGATCGAATCATAAGCCGAACCATCCAGAATTGCCAATGTCGTGGAATGATATAGATGCAAATATCTTTACTGCTATCAATTTGACAGGATTCTGCCTCATCATACTTTGTTGCGGAGGTTCAAATGTACAAGATTTGTGCGTTAGTACTTCACAAAAGCGAATCTCTTTGGACTCAGGTCGATTCATATGCCGAAGCATCCAGAATTGCCATGTCGTCCAATGATACAGATGCAAATATCATCACTCCTATGAATGTGATAGGATTATGCCTCATCATACCTTGTACAGGAGGTTCAAATGTACAAGATTTGTGCGGTAACCCCTGTCCAAAGCGACTGTCTTTGGATTCAGGTCGAATCATAAGCCGGAGCATCCAGAATTGCCATTGTCGTCCTATGATATAGATGCAAATATATTTACTCCTATCAATTTGACAGGATTCTGCCTCATCGTATCTTGTCCAGGGGGTCCAAATGTACACGATTTGTTGCGGTACCACTTGTCCAAAGCGACATTCTTTGGACTTATGTCGAACCATAAGCCGGACCATCCAGAATTGCCGATGTTGACCAATGATATAGATGCAAATATCTTTACTCCTATTAATTTGACAGGATTCTGCCTCATCATACCTTTTCCAGGAGGTCCAAATGCACATGTTTTGGGCGGCAGCATTTGTCCAAACCGACTCTCTTTGGATTCAGGTCGAATCATAAGCCGGGGCATCCAGAATTGCCAATGTCGTCCAATGATATAGATGCAAATATCTTTACTGCTATCAATTTGACAGGATTCTGCCTCATCATACCTTGTTCCGGATGTTCCAATGTACAAGGTTTGCGCGGTAGAACTTGTCCAAAACCACTCTCCTTGGACTCACGTCGAATCATAAACCGGTGCATCCAGCATTGCCAATATCGTCCTATGATATAGATGCAAATATATTTACTCCTATCAATTTGACAGGATTCTGCCTCATCGTATCTTGTCCAGGGGGTCCAAATGTACACGATTTGTTGCGGTACCACTTGTCCAAAGCGACATTCTTTGGACTTATGTCGAACCATAAGCCGGACCATCCAGAATTGCCGATGTTGACCAATGATATAGATGCAAATATCTTTACTCCTATTAATTTGACAGGATTCTGCCTCATCATACCTTTTCCAGGAGGTCCAAATGCACATGTTTTGGGCGGCAGCATTTGTCCAAACCGACTCTCTTTGGATTCAGGTCGAATCATAAGCCGGGGCATCCAGAATTGCCAATGTCGTCCAATGATATAGATGCAAATATCTTTACTGCTATCAATTTGACAGGATTCTGCCTCATCATACCTTGTTCCGGATGTTCCAATGTACAAGGTTTGCGCGGTAGAACTTGTCCAAAACCACTCTCCTTGGACTCACGTCGAATCATAAACCGGTGCATCCAGCATTGCCAATATCGTCCAATGATATAGATGCAAATATCTTTACTCCTATCAAATGTGACAGGATTCTGCCTCTATCATATCTTGTCCAGGGGGTCAAAATGTACAAGACTTGTGCGGTAGCACTTGACAAAAGTCAATCTCTTTGACTCAGGTCGAATCATAAGCCGGGGCATCAAGAATTGCCAATGTCGTCCAATGATATAGAAGCAAATATCTTTACTGCTATCAATTTGACAGGATTCTGCCTCATCATACCTTTTCCAGTAGGTCAAAATGTACAAGATTTGTAGGGTAGCACTTGTCCAAAGCGACTATCTTTGGACTCATGTCGAATCATAAGCCTGAGCATCCAGAATTGCCAATGCCGTCTAATGATATTGATGCAAATATTTCCACTCCTATCAATGTGACAGAATTCTGCACATCATACCTTTTCCAGGAGGTCCAAATGCACATGTTTTGGGCGGCAGCATTTGCCCAAACCGAATCTCTTTGGACTCAGGTCGAATCATAAGCCAGAGCATCCAGAATTGCCAATGTCGTCCAATGATATAGATGCAAATATCTTTTCTCCTATCAATTTGACAGGATTCTGCCTCACCATATCTTGTCCAGGGGGTCCAAATGTACAAGACTTGTGCGGTAGCACTTGACAAAAGTCAATCTCTTTGACTCAGGTCGAATCATATGCCGATCATCCAGAATTGCCAATGTCGTCCAATGATATAGATGCAAATATCTTTACTCCTATCAATGTGATAGGATTCTGCCTCATCGTGTCTTGTCCAGGAGGATCAAGTGTACAAGATTTGTGCGGTAGCTCTAGACAAAAGCGAAACTCTTTGAACTCAGGTCGAATCATATGCCGAGCATCCAGAATTGCAAATGTCGTCCAATGAAATAAATGCAAATACCTTTACTCCTATCAATGTGATAGGATTCTGCCTCGTCATATCTTGTTCCGGAGATTCAAATGTATAAGATTTGTGCGGTAGCCCTTGTCAAAGCGACTCTCTTTGGACTCAGGTCGAATCATAAACCGGAGCATCCAGAATTGCCAATGTCGTCCAATGATATGGATGCAAACATCTTCACTACTTTCAATTTGACAGGATTCTGTCTCATCATACCCTGTTCCGGATGTTCAAATGTACAAGGTTTGGGCGGTAGCACTTGTCCAAAGCGACTCTCCTTGGACTCAGGTCGAATCATAAGACGGGGCATCCAGAATTGCCAATGTCGTCCATTGATAGAGATGCAAATATCATCACTCCTATGAATGTGATAGGATTCTGCCTCATCATATCTTGTACAGGAGGTCAAAATGTACAAGATTTGTGCGTTAGCACTTCACAAAAGCGAATCTTTTTTGACTCAGGTCGATTCATATGCCGAAGCATCCAGAATTGCCATGTCGTCCAATGATACAGATGCAAATATCATCACTCCTATGAATGTGATAGGATTCTGCCTCATCATACCTTGTACAGGAGGTTCAAATGTACAAGATTTGTGCGGTAGCCCTTGTCCAAAGTGACTGTCTTTGGATTCAGGTCGAATCATAAGCCGGAGCATCCAGAATTGCCATTATCGTCCAATGATATAGATGCAAATATATTTACTGCTATCAATTTGACAGGATTCTGCCTCATCGTATCTTGTTCAGGGGGTCCAAATGTACAAGATTTGTGCGTTAGCACTACACAAAAGCGAATCTCTTTGGACTCAGGTCGATTCATATGCCGAAGCATCCAGAATTGCCATGTCGTCCAATGATACAGATGCAAATATCATCACTCCTATCAATTCGACAGGATTCTGTCTCATCATACCCTGTTCCGGATGTTCAAATGTGCAAGGTTTAGGCGGTAGCACTTGTCCAAAGCGACTCTCCTTGGACTCAGGTCGAATCAAAAACCGGAGCATCCAGCATTGCCATGGCGTCCAATGATAGAGATGCAAATATCTTCACTCCTATCAATTCGACAGGATTCTGGCTCATCGTGTCTTGTCCAGGAGGATCAAGTGTACAAAATTTGTGCGGTAGCACTAGACAAAAGCGAAACTCTTTGGATTCAGGTCGATCCATAAGCCGAACCATTCAGAATTGCCAATGTCGTGGAATGATATAGATGCAAATATCTTTACTGCTATCAATTTGACAGGATTCCGCCTCATCGTATCTTGTCCAGGGGGTCAAAATGTACAAGACTTGTGCGGTAGCACTTGACAAAAGTCAATCTCTTTGACTCAGGTCGAATCATATGCCGATCATCCAGAATTGCCAATGTCTTCCAATGATATACATGCTAATACCTTTACTCCTATCAATGTGATAGGATTCTGCCTCATCATACCTTGTTCCGGAGGTTCAAATGTACAAGATTTGTGCGGTAGCCCTTGTCCAAAGCGACTCTCTTTGGACTCAGGTCGAATCATAAGCCTGAGCATCCAGAATTGCCAATGCCGTCTAATGATATAGATGCAAATATTTCCACTCCTATCAATGTGACAGAATTCTGCCTCATCATACCTTTTCCAGGAGGTCCAAATGCACATGTTTTGGGCGGCAGCATTTGCCCAAACCGAATCTCTTTGGACTCAGGTCGAATCATAAGCCAGAGCATCCAGAATTGCCAATGTCGTCCAATGATATAGATGCAAATATCTTTTCTCCTATCAATTTGACAGGATTCTGCCTCATCATATCTTGTCCAGGGGGTCCAAATGTACAAGACTTGTGCGGTAGCACTTGACAAAAGTCAATCTCTTTGACTCAGGTCGAATCATATGCCGATCATCCAGAATTGCCAATGCCGTCCAATGCTATAGATGCAAATATCTTTACTCCTATCAATGTGATAGGATTCTGCCTCATCGTGTCTTGTCCAGGAGGATCAAGTGTACAAGATTTGTGCGGTAGCACTAGACAAAAGCGAAACTCTTTGAACTCAGGTCGAATCATATGCCGAGCATCCAGAATTGCCAATGTCGTCCAATGAAATAGATGCAAATATCTTTACTCCTATCAATGTGATAGGATTCTGCCTCGTCATATCTTGTTCCGGAGATTCAAATGTATAAGATTTGTGCGGTAGCCCTTGTCCAAAGCGACTCTCTTTGGACTCAGGTCGAATCATAAGCCGGAGCATCCAGAATTGCCAATGTCGTCCAATGATATGGATGCAAACATCTTCACTACTTTCAATTTGACAGGATTCTGTCTCATTATACCCTGTTCCGGATGTTCAAATGTACAAGGTTTGGGCGGTAGCACTTGTCCAAAGTGACTCTCCTTGGACTCAGGTCGAATCATAAGACGGGGCATCCAGAATTGCCAATGTCGTCCAATGATAGAGATGCAAATATCATCACTCCTATGAATGTGATAGGATTCTGCCTCATCATACCTTGTACAGGAGGTCAAAATGCACAAGATTTGTGCGTTAGCACTTCACAAAAGCGAATCTCTTTGGACTCAGATCGATTCATATGCCGAAGCATCCAGAATTGCCATGTCGTCCAATGATACAGATGCAAATATCATCACTCCTATGAATGTGATAGGATTCTGCCTCATCATATCTTGTTCCGGAGATTCAAATGTATAAGATTTGTGCGGTAGCCCTTGTCTAAAGCGACTCTCTTTGGACTCAGGTCGAATCATAAGCCGGAGCATCCAGAATTGCCAATGTCGTCCAATGATATAGATGCAAACATCTTCACTACTTTCAATTTGACAGGATTCTGTCTCATCATACCCTGTTCCGGATGTTCAAATGTACAAGGTTTGGGCGGTAGCACTTGTCCAAAGCGACTCTCCTTGGACTCAGGTCGAATCATAAGCCGGAGCATCCAGAATTGCCAATGTCGTCCAATGATATAGATGCAAACATCTTCACTACTTTCAATTTGACAGGATTCTGTCTCATCATACCCTGTTCCGGATGTTCAAATGTACAAGGTTTGGGCGGTAGCACTTGTCCAAAGCGACTCTCCTTGGACTCAGGTCGAATCATAAGACGGGGCATCCAGAATTGCCAATGTCGTCCAATGATAGAGATGCAAATATCATCACTCCTATGAATGTGATAGGATTCTGCCTCATCATACCTTGTACAGGAGGTTCAAATGTACAAGACTTGTTGCGGTAGTACTTGTCCGAAGCGACTCTCTTTGGACTCAGGTCGAATCATAAGCCAGAGCATCCAGAATTGCCAATGTCGTCCAATGATATAGATGCAAATATCTTTACTCCTATCAATGTGATAGGATTCTGCCTCATCGTGTCTTGTCCAGGAGGATCAAGTGTACAAGATTTGTGCGGTAGCTCTAGACAAAAGCGAAACTCTTTGAACTCAGGTCGAATCATATGCCGAGCATCCAGAATTGCCAATGTCATCCAATGAAATAAATGCAAATATCTTTACTCCTATCAATGTGATAGGATTCTGCCTCGTCATATCTTGTTCCGGAGATTCAAATGTATAAGATTTGTGCGGTAGCCCTTGTCCAAAGCGACTCTCTTTGGACTCAGGTCGAATCATAAGCCGGAGCATCCAGAATTGCCAATGTCGTCCAATGATATGGATGCAAACATCTTCACTACTTTCAATTTGACAGGATTCTGTCTCATCATACCCTGTTCCGGATGTTCAAATGTACAAGGTTTGGGCGGTAGCACTTGTCCAAAGCGACTCTCCTTGGACTCAGGTCGAATCATAAGACGGGGCATCCAGAATTGCCAATGTCGTCCAATGATAGAGATGCAAATATCATCACTCCTATGAATGTGATAGGATTCTGCCTCATCATATCTTGTACAGGAGGTCAAAATGTACAAGATTTGTGCGTTAGCACTTCACAAAAGCGAATCTCTTTTGACTCAGGTCGAATCATAAGCCTGAGCATCCAGAATTGCCAATGTCTTCCAATGATATACATGCAAATATCTTTACTGCTATCAATTTGACAAGATTCTGCCTCATCGTATCTTGTCCAGGGGGTCCAAATGTACAAGATTTGTGCGGTAGCCCTTGTCCAAAGCGACTCTCTTTGGACTCAGGTCGAATCATAAGCCTGAGCATCCAGAATTGCCAATGCCGTCTAATGATATAGATGCAAATATCTGCACTCCTATCAATGTGACAGGATTTTTCCTCATCATACCTTTTCCAGGAGGTCCAAATGCACATGTTTTGGGCGGCAGCATTTGCCCAAACCGAATCTCTTTGGACTCAGGTCGAATCATATGCCGATCATCCAGAATTGCCAATGTCGTCCAATGATATAGATGCAAATACATTTACTCCTATCAATTTGACAGGATTCTGCCTCATCATACCTTGTCCAGTAGGTCAAAATGTACAAGACTTGTGCGGTAGCACTAGACAAAAGCGACTCTCTTTGTACTCAGGTCGAATCATAAGACGGGGCATCCAGAATTGCCAATGTCGTCCAATGATATAGATGCAAATATCTTTACTGCTATCAATTTGACAGGTTTCTGCCTCATCAAATCTTGTCCAATAGGTCAAAATGTACAAGATTTGTGCATTAGCACTTCACAAAAGCGAATCCCTTTGGACTGAGGTCGATTCATATGCCGAACCATCCAGAATTGCCATGTCGTCCAATGAAACAGATGCAAATATCATGACTCCTATGAATGTGATAGGATCCTGCCTCACCATACCTTGTACAGGAGGTTCAAATGTACAAGATTTGTGCGGTAGCCCTTGTCCAAAGCGATTGTCTTTGGATTCAGGTCGAATCATAAACCGGAGCATCCAGCATTGCCTATGTCGTCCAATGATATAAATGCAAATATCTGCACTCCTATCAATGTGACAGGATTTTTCCTCATCATACCTTTTCCAGTAGGTCAAAATGCACATGTTTTGGGCGGCAGCATTTGCCCAAACCGAATCTCTTTGGACTCAGGTCGAATCATAAGCCAGAGCATCCAGAATTGCCAATGTCGTACAATGATATAGATGCAAATATCTTTTCTCCTATCAATGTGATAGGATTCTGCCTCATCATTCCTTGTACAGGAGGTCCAAATGTACAAGATTTGTGCGGTAGCACTTGTCCAAAGCGACTCTCTTTGGACTCAGGTCGAATCATGTGCGGGGGCATCCAGAATTGCCAATGTCGTCCAATGATATAGAATCAAATATCTTTACTTCTATCAATTTGACAGGATTCTGCCTCATCATATCTTGTCCAGGGGGTCCAAATGTACAAGACTTGTGCGATAGCACTTGACAAAAGTCAATCTCTTTGACTCAGGTCGAATCATATGCCGATCATCCAGAATTGCCAATGTCGTCCAATGATATAGATGCAAATATCTTTACTGCTATCAATTTGACAGGATTCTGCCTCATCGTATCTTGTCCAGGGGGTCCAAATGTACAAGATTTGTGCGGTAGCACGTGTCCAAAGCGACTTTCTTGCGCCCCCGCTCGAATCATATGCCGGAGCATCCAGAATTGCCAATGTCGTCCAGTGATATAGATGCAAATATCTTTACTCCTATCAATGTGATAGGATTCTGCCTCATCATACCTTGTACAGGAGGTCCAAATGTACAAGAGTTGTGCGGTAGCACTTGTCCAAAGCGAAACTCTTTGGACTCAGGTCGATCCATATGCCGAAGCATCAAGAATTGCCAATGTCGTGCAATGGTATAGATGCAAATATCTTTACTCCTATCAATGTGATAAGATTCTGCCTCATCATACCTTGTACAGGAGGTCCAAATGTACAAGATTTGTGCGGTAGCACTTGTCCAAAGCGACTCTCTTTGGACTCAGGTCGAATCATATGCCGATCATCCAGAATTGCCAATGTCGTCCAATGATATAGATGCAAATATCTTTACTCCTACCAATTTGACAGGATTCTGCCTCATCGTGTCTTGTCCAGGGGGTCCAAATGTACAAGATTTGTGCGGTGGCACGTGTCCAAAGCGACTCTCTTTGGCCCCCGGTGGAATCATATGCCGAAGCATCCAGAATTGCCAATGTCGTCCAGTGATATAGATGCAAATATCTTTACTCCTATCAATGTGATAGGATTCTGCCTCATCGTGTCTTGTCCAGGAGGATCAAGTGTACAAGATTTGTGTGGTAGCACTAGACAAAAGCGAAACTCTTTGGACTCAAGTCGATACATAAGCCGAACCATCCAGAATTGCCAATGTCGTGCAATGATATAGATGCAAATATCTTTACTGCTATCAATTTGACAGGATTCTGCCTCATCGTATCTTGTCCAGGGGGTCCAAATGTACAAGATTTGTGCGGTGGCACGTGTCCAAAGCGACTCTCTTTGGCCCCCGGTGGAATCATATGCCGAAGCATCCAGAATTGCCGATGTCGTCCAGTGATATAGATGCAAATATCTTTACTTCTATCAATGTGATAGGATTCTGCCTCATCGTGTCTTGTCCAGGAGGATCAAGTGTACAAGATTTGTGTGGTAGCACAAGACAAAAGCGGAACTCTTTGGACTCAAGTCGATACATAAGCCGAACCATCCAGAATTGCCAATGTCGTGCAATGATATAGATGCAAATATCTTTACTGCTATCATTTTGACAGGATTCTGTCTCATCATATCTTGTCCAATAGGTCAAAATGTACAAGATTTGTGCGTTAGCACTTCACAAAACCGAATCTCTTTGGACTCAAGTCGATTCATATGCCGAAGCATCCAGAATTGCCATGTCGTCCAATGATACAGATGCAAATATCATCACTCCTATGAATGTGATAGGATTCTGCCTCATCATACCTTGTCCAGGAGGATCAAGTGTACAAGATTTGTGCGGTAGCACTAGACAAAAGTGAAACTCTTTGGATTCAGTTCGAATCATAAGCCGGAGCATCCAGAATTGCCAATGTCGTCCAATGATATAGATGCAAATATCTTTACTCCTATCTATTTGACAGGATTCTGCCTCATCGTATATTGTCCAGGGGGTCCAAATGTACAAGACTTGTGCGGCAGCACTTGACAAAAGCCAATCTCTTTGACTCAGGTCGAATCATATGCCGATCATCCAGAATTGCCAATGTCGTCCAATGATATAGATGCAAATATCTTTACTCCTATCAATGTGATAGGATTCTGCCTCATCATACCTTGTACAGGAGGTCCAAATGTACAAGATTTGTGCGGTGGCACTTGTCCAAAGCGACTGTCTTTGGATTCAGGTCGAACCATAAGCCGGAGCATCCAGAATTGCCATTGTCGTCCAATGATATAAGATGCAAATACATTTACTCCTATCAATTTGACAGGATTCTGCCTCATCATACCTTGTCCAGTAGGTCAAAATGTACAAGACTTGTGCGGTAGCACTAGACAAAAGCGACTCTCTTTGTACTCAGGTCGAATCATAAGACGGGGCATCCAGAATTGCCAATGTCGTCCAATGATATAGATGCAAATATCTTTACTGCTATCAATTTGACAGGTTTCTGCCTCATCAAATCTTGTCCAATAGGTCAAAATGTACAAGATTTGTGCATTAGCACTTCACAAAAGCGAATCTCTTTGGACTGAGGTCGATTCATATGCCGAACCATCCAGAATTGCCATGTCGTCCAATGAAACAGATGCAAATATCATGACTCCTATGAATGTGATAGGATCCTGCCTCACCATACCTTGTACAGGAGGTTCAAATGTACAAGATTTGTGCGGTAGCCCTTGTCCAAAGCGATTGTCTTTGGATTCAGGTCAAATCATAAACCGGAGCATCCAGCATTGCCTATGTCGTCCAATGATATAAATGCAAATATCTGCACTCCTATCAATGTGACAGGATTTTTCCTCATCATACCTTTTCCAGTAGGTCAAAATGCACATGTTTTGGGCGGCAGCATTTGCCCAAACCGAATCTCTTTGGACTCAGGTCGAATCATAAGCCAGAGCATCCAGAATTGCCAATG